>OY728121.1:987473296-988723296 GCA_963277665.1 Viscum album
CATTTGTTTCTATCAACTTTGTTGTTATTCAAGACTAATTAATCCAGAGGAGTTTGAATAACACTTAATCTACCATGGAATAGATCAATGTTATAGATGTTGGACTAAATACGGGAAAAAACTGAATCTAACTAGTGACTTGGATAAGACTACATTTTATGAATCATCTGATATGATTACAAGTGTGGACAATGATGAAGACCGTATCGAGTATGTGTGTTGGACCCAATTTAAGTTTAATGAGTATTTTTGAGTTCCACATCGGACTTACCCTTGTAATTATTTTTACTCATTTATAAAAGAATGCCTCCACCTCACATTGAGTTAAGGGGAATTCACCAATTACATGGTATCAGAGGGAATATAATCCCGAGCCCTCCCTCTATGTTTTTTCTCTCCTTCTCTCGGGTCTGCCCTAGGTGGCCACCCTCTTCCCCGACGCCTCCCTTCCCCGGCGGCTCCCTCTTGGACTCTCGGGGACCCAGACACGGCTCCCGGCTCCCGACCCAGTCGGCGTGCGCTCCTTTTGCGCGCGAACCCTCCCCGTCGCGGCTCCCCCCCAGTGCGCCTTCCCTTCCAGTCGCGGCTCCTCCCGACGGCGACCCTCCCGATGCCCCATCACGCCTCCACCCGAGCGCGACCCTCCGTCGCGGCTCCGTCCGTCTCCCGCGCACCCTCCCGGCCATTCCCGGTGGGCCTGGCTCACGTAGCCTCCCGTCGTTGTTTTCAGACGCGGCTCACGACGTCTCCTCCTGGCGGCCCGATCTCCCTCAGGCGGCTCCCCGACGCCCCTCCTGCGCGCTCCTCCAGACCGCGCCTCCCTCCGTCGCCGTTTCCAGACGCAGCTCCCGGCGCCCTGGCTCACGTAGCCTCCCGTCGCAATGAAGCCACACCTCGGACCCATGGTCGAACGCATCAACGAAGAAAGAATCACCTTGGAGGTAATTTTTTAATTTAATTTAATTAATTATAAACAAAAAATACGTCGATCCTCTTTTCTCAGTTCTGGGTTCTCTCCTTTGTCTTATCTTTAATTCAATTTTGTGGATAGTGGCGTTAATCGTCGTATTGATCCCGGATTAATCATCGATCATGGAAATTTGCAAAGTTGGGCACACGCCCATCCTGCACTTCCATTGCGCTCGGAACCTACAGATAAATTTATATTCATTTTAAAAGAAACATCATGATTGTAAGTATTATATTTTTAAAATCCAAATATAAAATACATCTTCAATTTGTTACCATATTTTCATTTAACTAAAGATAAAGCTTTAATAAATTTAAAAAACTTAATGAAAATATAATGGTTTTATTAAAACACCAATGGTTACCTGAAAGCCTTATTGCAAAGTAACATTTCAGTGTTTTAATGAATAAAAGTTTCTCTTTTCATTCCTTTTGTATTTAATTCATTTGATTTGAGTTTTAGTATTTGCACCAAAATAATAATTCACATTAAAATAAAAAATATCATATATACCAATGAATTAAATCTGATGAAGATAGACAAAGAATTTTAGAACCAAGAGAGAGGATCTTTTTCACATTGAATTAATAATTAATTTATAGATGAATAAAGAATCACCTTATCTTATAATTCTTGCTTCATTGATGATGTGGTTGACTTCTCTCATCATTTATTCATTACGTTGTAAGATCCTATTGGAGTTGGTTCCCTATAAACCAACTTCTTTGTACTTTATGATAAACCTGTATTGATTGGATGAATATTAATAAACTCCTTATCACATCATGATTGTTCTTCTTTGTGACATGGTATGTGATAATGTCCTAAGAATAGATGTCTCACTAAAAGGTTATAGCGGATCCCTACTATGATGAGAACCTGGAAGTGTCATGACACTATTCTTGAATATATGTTCTATGACCTGATGATATCATTTGAAGGGACACAAATGATACAGGCTATCAGGGGTGGGGACTCATGAAACTTTGAAGCACCTTCACATGGTGTGCGCCGTTGGTAATATCTAGAAGGATATTATGAGAAAAAGATCCGCTAGTAGGAAATCTACATTCATAAGTGTCATTAGATGTTCTTATCTGCAAATGTGTGTATTGGTCCCTAGACTTTAAGATTATTATTAATGCGTATTATGACTCGCGCACTTAGATGTATTGGTGAAAACCGTGACGAGAGATGTTCGTGGTGAGGTAGGATATATTGGGTGTATCATGAGTAATACCTCATTAATGAATAATGTGAGAAAGAATTTGTCACTTCTACAGAAATAGATATCTCGGTCCCTTTGATGTAAATGATATAATCTAACTAAATCCATGGGCATGGTGTTCTCTAAGCAATTTAAATTTCAGGAAGTCAAAGAATGAGAAATCGAGCACATGGGTTGATGACACTTGCATGCAACCCATTTGATTGGAGATATCAGGATGGAGGGATTATATTACACGGTAAGCATTCGTATGAGGTTCCATGTCGTTGCAACATCAACTCCTTTCTCTTGGGTGCCTTAACCCATTTCTAGATAGTAATTTTGGATTTTAGGCAAGCCCGCCTAATGCCAACGAGAAAGAGGCTTAGAGGGTCACACACTAAGTGTAGCCAGTATCTCAGTTAAATAATTTATTATTTAACAAGTTGAATAAATATTATTCCCAATTGTGGTTTAATAATTACTCAAGGATGTTTGATCGCGTTAATTTTGTCGCTAATTATTCGAGAGAATATATTGTAGATGAAATATTAATTTATCGGTGAATGATGCAGTTATATTTATTTAATAAATAAATAGTCATTATTCAAGGCCCGGTAAATATTGAGGAGGATTGGAGAACCAAGTTATGGTTCTGGTGAGAAATAATATTAAATATTATTTGGTTAAATAATATTTAAATATAACATGAAAGTTAATCACATGTCATGAAAATAATAGCATTTCTATTATGTTAGATTTGAATAGTGCTCACCCAAGAACGTGGAGGTCCATCTGAATTTAACATGGTCAACGTTTAAAGATGAAATCATGGAGCGTTTCAATGGATGGGAAATGGAACATCCGCGGGAGGAGATAATAAGGGCATTAATGCAGAACATTCATGACAGAACTACAGACCTCCAAATCTAGTGGTCAGGAAGCTCAAAATCCATATGTGGAGATGGAAGTCCTGCGGTATATGGGAAGAACCCAGGGATATACTGATTAGTTCAAGGATATTGCTTCATATCTTCCATATAAATCTGAAGAGCAGTGCGATGGTTATTTTTCCCATGACATGCTAGAAGAGATCCCCTATTGGGAATTGAAAACAAAATTGAGGATAGAGGTACCTTGTCAATATGTAGTGGTGACCAATAGTTATCCAGGGAAGCACCTCAAGAAAATTACACACATTGAGAATAAGTGTGGGAAGATTGTTTCTGTAGGTGGGGCTGACAATAATACTACTCCAACTTTGTTTGGGGCTGTTATTGGAATTGTTGTGCATTACCGAGGAGTATAGAATCCTATGTATAAAGTTAATAAAAATGGCATTTTGAGGGAATCTATGAAGGAGGAGTTCTACTTGGTTGCCAAGGCAGTAACAGATACAAAAGTATAATTTATTAAGTCTGGTTTGGATTGACCAATAGTGGATAAACCAGAGTTTGAAGATCCAAACATGTTAATGTTATCATTAATGTTATTTGGTGTCTGGTTGAATAATGTTAGTCAAGAGAAAATGGTAATATTTTTCTTTGTTGATAGTTTCATTGATGATGTCCGCTGATGGAATTCATTACTGGTGGGATATGGGGGGTCATTTTTTTCAACACAAAAAAAATTCCGAAGACGTGCTAGGAAAATTTTTCTATTTGTTAGTGAATTATATTACAGTGAAACATGGAAAACAAGGGAGCTTTGCGTGGGGGAAATATATTATAACAGTTTGTCTCTAGCGGAAAGGGACAACACAAATACCAAAGCAATGAGAACAACAATGCTATGGAGTTTTCCTGCAGAATCGTTGTTCGATATTTTCAGCAAATGTTCTAACACTTTGTTCTTGATAGTTTATCCCTTCTTTTCCAGTTCGAAGATGATGAGAATATTTGTAATCGAACAAGGGACAAAGCATGAGTGGAGTTGCTAAAATTGGTGGCCATCAGATGAGTCACGAGTTAACATTTCCCATGTTCAAGTGGTGGCTGTTAGATAGATTATTGGTTTTGGTTACTAGAGAATTACAGATTCTAGATTTTTTAGTAATAGTTGAGATGGCATGACTGGCTACATCATTTGTTGCAGTGTTGGATGAGTTTGTTGGCTACATCATGATATCATTATGGTGTGGTTTTGTTGACTTAATAGAATGCTAGGAGATAAGGAGCTAGATAAGGTTTTCATATAATCTCCTATCAGGAATGACAAATCTTGTGTATGTGAGTTCTGCTGCCTAATATTCTTGAGTTTTTTGGTTAGTGGGTCTTTGGGGACAAGATACACCCTATTTTTTGGGGATAATTAAGAATAGATGTTTGACCAATGCATTAGGGTTGTGCGTGTCTCAGTTGCTCTGAAACTATTGGGAGTAGAAGATATACATGATGAAATGTGAGTTGTAGGTGCTTCCCATTATTTCTATGGTGACATACACTTTATCATTGTGGGAAAAACTATTTTGGAACAAAATAAGAGCAACATGAGCTTTAGGGTGAATCTGTATTGTTCGGTGCTTGTGTTTGATTCTCTTCTATTAAGAATGTAGTTGGACTGATTGAAATAACATTCTTTGGGCTTCGAAGAAAAGTTATGTCTTCTATGGGGAGGAGGAGAAAGAAATTCAAAATAGTAACATTGAAGGAGCTATGACATGTTCCAAGCATTATTGACCTGAATGGTGTGAATGTTGCAACAACATTATATAGTTTTGAAATTGACAGAGGGGGTACTGCGTTTTCATTAGCCTGTGAATTTGATTATGAATTTAGTTTTAGATAAATAGCAGGGGGTTCTCTTTGGACTATTCAACAACAATACCTAGTTGGCGATCACTTTTGGGTCAAGAAAAGTCTTGTAGAGGAAGCTTTTGTTTGAGCAAGAAATGTTGTTCTTATATGCTAGAGTGTTCTGGGTGAGGGAAATTTGTGGAATCTCAAGGTTATGCATAACACTAGGTCTCCGCCATAGCCACCACAAAAGGCTGCAAAAAGAGTTGTCTATAATGAAACCTGGGCTAATGGGGCCAGAAGGAAGTAAATCATGAACCAGGACACCGAAAATAGATTCATCAAGAAAAAGGGGCAAGCCGTGTTTTGATAACCACATTGGGGTCAAATATTTTTATGAAGGGGAGATGATAGGAATGCAGCTGGGGTGGGGGGCTGGAAAGGGTTTCCATGTAGAGGATTGTTTTTTAGCGGGGAGAGTTTGATATTTTAGCATTTATGTCGGTTTTTGTTGATAAATGTAGTAGGTAGGGGGTTTATTGGCTATGATGGTGGAGTATTAAATAAAGGGCCAGTTGGAAGGGAGGGGGATGAAGATTGATTGGAATTTTTCTCATCTTGGAAGCTGCTGCATGAGCCAGTCCTTGGTAGGTTTGACTAATCTCCACCGAAAGTGCCCTTTCCATAGAGATATTGTTTGATCATGCGACAGACCTGGAGATTGGCTAGTTTATTCTAGAAAGTGTAAGAAAGACAGCCCATATGAGAGTCAGTTTGCTGGGGATTCTATTAATTGGTTTGAGACCATAGTAAAGAGGGAAGGGATTCTGTTTTAAGGGGGAGAATATGGGAGAATGAGGGGGTAATATTTTCTGTTTCTGTTTTCTGCTGATAAGTGTCCCCTGCTATTGATTGATTATATGCCATTCTATCCCTTTTCTATTTGGTTGGGTGTGGGTTATTAACTCTTTAGTCTAACCTACCAAATTTCTCACCACTTACTACACCCCCACAGGTTCACCACACTATGTTTTGAGACCATTGAAGAATGTGACATGAAACCAGACACATCCTGATGATACAGAGTAACACATTGGACGTATCGAGACAGCCCTATCAGACCTAGAATCAATGGTAAATAGCCTTCAGCAGAGCCAACAATGATGTGAGCTAGAGTTGCAGGAACATGTGGAGTTTCCCAAACATATCACCAGCCTAGTGTGTCAGCTGGAGAAGCTTCCACTGCCAGAGGGTGCGTAGTTCCGAATAGCGGTCGAGGGGTCAAGTGCCCACTCATATGTATCATATGATACGATGATGCACAATCGACTTGTTCTTGCTGACGTAGACAACCCACTTTCCTCGGGAGACTCATTAAGGGAGGGCTGACATGTTGAACTCCTTACCTTTGATGGAACAGATCCCCATGGGCGGATCACAGTTTATTTCTATGCAAATCAGACACCAGAGAATATGAAGATAATGCTTGCTCAGGTGTCTATGGACGTCGTCGTCATCCACTTTTTTACAATAATCCATGAAGTGAATCTAGAGGTTTCATGGCCTGTATTCAAAAGTGAACTACTAAAGCGTTTTAATGGCTTGGAAGTTCAAAAATATTATGCTGAGTAAGCAACTATTCAACCCCATGGATCAGTTCTGGAGTACGTGGAATAATTTGAGTATCTCGCTTCCTTAATACCTCATCAACCAGAGAAATAGTATGTCGATTATTTTTTTCATAGCTTAACTAACGACATTCACCACTAGGTACACATATACAACCCAGAAACGAGTTTACATTCCATGCTCTTGGATCAACATGTCGAAATCGCTATCAACCAAGGCGTTGACACCCAATTTTTCCATGGGGGATGGAAACCGTTTAATAGAAATCAGGAGAGTGAGGTCTGGCAGCAAACACATCACATAGGGCCACATATTCCCATTGGAAATACTTCTTTCCCTATCATCCACAACAAAGGACCTGGTGGAAAAAGCTGCCCAATACCTCCCAAATAAACTCCCTTTGGGGGATGAGGAGTTCATCACATAAAAACCCATGAATGGGAGGATTGGTGGAAGAAGGATTTATGCTTCTTCAATGGATTACCCTTTTATCTAATGCACAATTATTTCAACCCAAAATTACGGGGGGTGTTACTCTGTGAAGACGATGCCAATGAGAAGGGCAAGGACATTAACACACACCAGGATAATCAAGATTGTCGCCGCCATTCAAATAATGGAATACCCATACTTGAGCAAATTCTACCATAGTCTGGGACAACCTCCTTTGGACGTTACCATCATAAAAGTGGAATCCCATTTGGACAACTATCCCATCCTCATTATATTAGATTGTGGGGCTACATATAAGTTTATTTCAACCAATTTGATGAAGCAGACCTCCACAGTACAGGATTACAACATGTTGAATGTCAAGTTGGGTGATGGACACTGAGTATACTCGTAGGGAGTGTGTCGCGACCTACAACTGGACACATGAAACTATTCCTACTTCATTGACTAAGTGTTTTCAAATTTCTTGAAAACGTGTTTCTTGAAAATGCGTTTCTTGAAAATATGATTATTCATATATTATAATCGAGGGTGAATGCTATCATTTTATTTACTTGTCCTCTTGTTGTTCTGATTTCTTTACCTAATAACAAGTTTAACAAAAGATTTCCCATTTCATAAAAAAAACTATCTTGAGTTTTATTTTATATATTCATCTGATCAACATTTTCTCTTAAAAATATTTTTTTTATCCGGACATGTTTATAAGAGCCTCTCAACAAAATATTTAGCATGTACAAAAGTAGACTCACTACGTCCGACAAGACAAGCCCAATTAAAATTTACCAATGGAAGATGACAATATTATTTAGTCATGTACAAAATCCATTTTTATTCTTACGCCCATCTTCATCAACAGTAACAGAAGATGGAAAAAAGATAAAACCAGAGGCCACCATCTCCTTCCCCATCAAACCAGCCACCAACAACTAGAGTTAGACAAGAGTCAACGTATTGGCAACATTGACGACGAATCGCTATCGAACATCTGCCTTCACCATCCTCTGCCGTCGCCGTGTTTACATAACCCATCGGAATCACCTCCACCTCTGCCGTCACCTTGTGCTTCGCCGCAAAATCTAGCATCTCCTGCGTCTCCATCCCTCCTCCAGTGGCTTGTCTGACACACCCACCAGCACCAACCCCCCATCCGCTTTCAACAACCTTATCAACAACACAACCGCATGACATGCAGACACTGTGTCGATTATATCATCCATCAGCCCCATCCCAACGTGCATCTGATACCAGTCACGTGGGTCACTGCCCAACAAAAATGAGTCTGCGCCAAGATGCTCCATGACCTCCTCCTTCCCCAACGATGTGCTTATCACCGTCACCTTAAGCCCAAACGCGTTGGCAAACTTCACCGCCACATGAGTCCAACCGCCCATCCCAACCACGCCCACATGCGCTCGTGGACCGGTGAGTTCGTAGTGTTTCAGTTGACTGTAAACTATATCGGTGCACAACAAAGGGGCCGCCGATTCTAGAGAAAGATTATTAGGAATTCGAACCAAGAATTGCTGGTCTGCGACCATGAAATTGGAATAGCCTCCATATGTGGCGGTTCCATCGTAGTAGGCGGCATTATTTGTGAGTATCACCTTGAGACAATAATTATCCAGATTTATGTGAAAGTTATAGCAGGAATGACAAGATTCAACCAGACATCCCACCCCAACCCTGTGTCCTACTTTAAACATCTCCACCTTTTTTCCGACCTCCATCACCACGCCAACAATCTGGTGTTTGCACGTAGCAGTTGAAAAACAAAGTTCCCCTTTTATCAACCGGTTTTTGTCTAGCGCTGATAAAGATAAATGCCGAATATAACGCAATCTATGGTAGTATTGTGCCAACATTATTATTCAAAAATCACAATTACAGCACCATTGAACATTAATGGAAGAAGTCAAAAAGATAAAACCAGAGACCACCATTTCCTTCCCCATCGGACCATGCACCAACAACTGGAGTTAGACAACAGTCAACGTATTGGCAATGTTGATTACAAATTGGTATCAAACATCTGCCTTCACCATCCTCTCCATCACTGTGTTCACATAACCTATAAGAATCACCTCCACCTCCACCGTCGCCTTGTGCTCCGCTGCAAAATCCAGCATCTCCTGCGTCTCCTTCATCCCTCCCATTCATCTCCCACACAGAACCTTCCTTCCAACCATCAGAGAAAATGCAGACACCTCCAGTGGCTTGTCCGACGCACCCACCAACTCCCGATCCGTTTTCAACAACCTCATCAACGACACAACCACATGACTTGCAGACACTGTATCGATAATATCGTCCATCGTCCCCATCCTCGCCTGCATCTGAAACGGGTCACTGCTCAGCAGAAACGAGTCTGCGCCAAGACGCTCCATAGCCTCCTTCTCTGGCGATGTGCTTATCAATGTCACCTTAAGCCCAAACTCCTTGAAAAACTTCACCGCCACATGATCGAAACTGCCCAGCCCAACCACGTCCACATGCGTTCCTGGATCGGTGAGTCCGTAGCGTTTCAGTAGATCGTGAACTGTCCCAACACACAACAAAGGGGTTGTCGATTCCGGAGAAAGATTATCAGGAATTCGAACCACGAACTGCTTGTCCGTGACCATGAAATTGGAATAGCCTCTATACGTGGGGTTTCATCGTAGTAGGGGGTGTTATACGTGAGTATCACCTTCAGACAATAATTTTCAAGATTTATGTGATAGTTATAGCAGGAATGTAAAGACTCGACTAGACATCCCACCCCAACCTTGTCTCGTACTTTATAAACATCTCCACCTTGTTTCTGACCTCCCACACTTCGCCAACAACCTTGTGCCTGCATGCAACAGAACAAAGGTGAAAACAAATGATAATATGAATATTTAAAGTTTAAAACAACAGAATAAACTAGAAAACAACTGAGTAATGTTGAAAGCAGATGCACTGTGCTGTAACTAGGCTCAGACACTCGTGATCAGATCATTCAAAGTTGAAAACAGTTGATAAAACATTTTCTGATAAAACATGTCTAGATAAAAAAGATAAAACATGTTCGGATAAAAAATATTTTGTACCTGACTAAATATAAAGGTGACAAAAAGATAAAACCAGAGGTCACCATCTCCGTCCCTATCAAACTAGCCGCCGACAACTAGAGTTAGACAATAGTCAACGTATTGGTAACGTCGATGAAGAATCGGTATCGAACATTTTCCTTCAACATCCTCTCCATCGCCGTGCAGATAACCTATCATAATCGCCTCCACCTCTGTCGTCGCCCCGGTTCCTGCATGCAGCAGAACAAAGTTGAAAACAGCTGATATTATGAGTATTCAAAGTTGAAAACAACAGAAGAAACTAGAAAACAACCGAACAATGTTGAAAGCAGATGCACTGTGCTCGAACATTTGCCTTCAACATCCTCTCCATCGCCGTGCAGATAACCTATCATAATCACCTCCACCTCTGTCGTCGCCCCGGTTCCTGCATGCAGCAGAACAAAGTTGAAAACAGCTGATATTATGAGTATTCAAAGTTGAAAACAACAGAAGAAACTAGAAAACAACTGAACAATGTTGAAAGCAGATGCACTGTGCGGTAACTAAGCTCAAACACTCGTGATCAGATCATTCAAAGTTGAAAACAGCTGATAAAACATGTCCGGATAAAAAAAGATAAAACATGTTCTGATAAAAAAAGATAAAACATGTCCGGATAAAAAATATTTTGTACATGACTAAATATAAAGAGGACAAAAAGATAAAACCAGAGGTCACCATCTCGTTCCCTATCAAACCAGTCACCAACTGGAGTTAGAAAACAGTCAATGTATTGGCAACGTCGATGACAAATCAGTATCGAACATTTGCCTTCAGCATCCTCTCCATTGTCGTGCAGATAACCCATCGGAATCGCCTCCACCTCTGTCGTTTCCTTGTGCTCCGCCGCAAAATCCAGCATCTCCAACATCCCTCCCATGCAGCTCCCACACAACACCTTCCTTCCAACCATCAGAGAAAATGTAGACACCTCCAGTGGCTTGTTTGGCGCACCCACTAGCACCAGCTCCCCATCCGCTTTCAACAACCTCATCAACGGTACAACCACATGACTTGCAGACACTGTATCGATAATATCGTCCATCGTCCCCATCCCGGCCTGCATCTAAAGTGGGTCACTGCTCAGCAGAAATTAGTCCGCACCAAGATGCTCCATGACCTCCTTCTCCAGCGATGTGCTTATCACTGTCACTTTAAGCTCAAACGCCTTGACAAACTTCATCACCACATGAGCCAAACCTCCTAGCCGAACCACGCCCACATTCACCCTTGGAACGGTGAGTCCGTAGTGTTTCAGTTGACTGTAAACTGTCCCGACGCACATCAGAGGGGTCGTTGATTCCAGAGAAAGATTATTAGGAATTTGAATCATGAGCTACTTGTCCGTTACAATGAAATTGGAATAACCTTCATATGTGGGGGTTCCATCGTAGTAGGTGGCGTTATATGTGAGTATCACCTTCGGACAATAATTCTCCAGATTTATGTGACAATTATAGCAGGAATGACAAGATCCGACCATACATCCCACCCCAACCTTGTCTCTTACTTTAAACATTTCCACCTTGTTTCCGACCTCCCTCCCTACGCCAACACACGCAGCTGAACAAAGTTGAAAACAACTGATAATCTGATCATTTAAAGTTGAAAACAACAAAATAAACTAGAAAACAACAGAGCAATGTTGAAAATATATGCACTGTGCAGTAACTAGGTTTAGACACTCGTGATCAGATCATTCAAAGTTGAAAACAACTGATAATATGATTATTCAAAGTTGAAAAACAAAGTTTAAAATATCAGAAACTAGGGCCACACATTCATAATCTGTGTAGTAACTAAGTTCAAACAAAGTTCAGAATAACAGAAACTAGGCTCCGAAACAAAAGTTGGAAACAACTGCACCGGGCAGTAACTTGACTCAGACACTCATAATCTAATTATTCAAGGGATGGACAAACATGAAAACATCTGCACTAGTCAATAAAAGTTTACAGGAAGGTTTAGATTCTAACTTCCAAGAAATTTGGATATTTGTTTTGTTTTACCCAATCATTCAATATGACAGGGCAACCTGCCGATGGTCAAGAGAAAATCCAAGGTTAATTCTCTAATATCTTACCCAGAAACCATAAGATAGGTAAAATTATGCCATTCGTTCTTGAGCATGTGAAGATCCGAGTGAAAGATCCCGCAATAAAACACTTTAAATCTCACGTCCTTCGATCCTGTCGCCCCGCGCCGAGAACATTGTTCAGGAAAAGGTAGGTCGAACATCATCAAAGAAACAATCAGAGGATGAAACAAACATTCTGGAGAAAATGAAAGGGGAGAGAGGGCACCAAATGAGTCTCAAGTAACCCATCCGAAGGCCCTCTCGGGGTGCTGTTGCTCTGCGGCCTTCTCCATTCTACTCTAGAAAAGGAAAATTCTAAAAAACGTAAGGGCGAGGGCGTTGCGTCGTGGGATGTGCAAGGAGAGAACTCGCCTTTTATATAAGAGGGTTCCCAGACGAGCGGTGGGATTTGACGATGAAATTAAAGAGTAGTCACTACACTACACGTAATGTGATTCAATGACGTACTCGATGACGTCGGATCACATCCGCCATGCAACACGAAAGAGCGGGCAGGCCAGAGCACCGACCCTAAATTTGGACGACCAGTCCGGCCCAATCATATTGGACCAGGAATCGAAACTATTAAATGTAAAAGTTTTGTTATTATTTCATAACATTTATTCACACTATTCAATTAATTATTGGACATAAAAGGTTTTTATGTTCAATAAGTAATTGAATACTGTGAATAAATGTTATCAAATAATAACAAAATTTTTACATTTAATCGTTTGGCTTCCTGGCCCAATATTATTGGGTCAGACTGGTGGTCCAAATTTGGGGTCGTGCTCTGGCGTGCCCGCTCTTCCGTGCTGCATGGGGAATGTGATCAGACGTCATCGAGTACGTCATCGAATCACATTACGTGTAGTGATTGTTCTTTAATTTCGTCGTCAAATCTCATCGCTCATGTGGGCGCCCTCCTATATAAAAGACGAGTTGTCTCCCCCTTGCACATCCCACGATGCAGTGCCTTCGCTCTTCCGTTTTCTAGAATTTTCCATTCCTAAAGTAGAATGGCGAATGATGTAGAGCAACAACACCTCGAGAAGGTTTTCAGATGGGCTACCCTGAGACTCATCCGATGCCCTCTCTCCCTTCAATTTCTTCAAAAGGTTCGTTCCATTCTTTGATTGTTTCTTTGATGGTGTTCGACATATCTTTTCCTGGGCAATGTTCTCGGTGCAGGGCGACAGGATCAAAGGACGTGATATTTAAAGTGTTTTATTGCGGGATCTGTCACTCATATCTTCACATGCTCAAAAACTAATGACGTAATTTGACTTATCCTATGATTCCTGGGTAAGATATGACAGAATAAACCAAGGATTTTCTCTTCATCGCCGACATGTTGCTCTGTCATATCGAATGATCAGGTAAAAGAAAACAGATATCCAAATTTCTTGGAAGTTATAATCTAAACCTTCCTCTAAACATTTATTGACTAGTGCAGATGTTTTCATACTTGTCCATCCCTTGAATAATCATATTATGAGTGTCTGAGCCAAGTTACTGCACATTGTAAATGTTTCCAACTTTGTTTTTGAGCCTAGTTTCTGCTGTTTTCAACTTTGTATGACCCTAGTTACTACACATATTATGAATGCCCGAGTCTAGTTTTTGCAATTTTAAATTTTGTTTTTCAACTTTAAATAATCAGATTGTTAGCTGTTTTCAACTTTGAATGATTTGATCACGAGAGTCTTGAGCCTAGTTACTGCACAGTCCATCTGTTTTCAACATTGCTCTGCCGTTTTCTAGTTTATTATGTTTTCAACTTTGAATCATCAGATTATCATCTGTATTCAACATTGTTCTGCTACGTGCTGACACCCGATTGTTATAGTGAGTGAGGTCGGAAACAAGGTGGAGATGGTTGGGGTGGGATGTCAGGTCGGAAATTTCCATTCTTGCTATAACTATCACATAAATCTAGAGAATTATTGTCCGAAGGTGATACTCATATATGACGCCACTTACTACGTTGGAACCCCCACGTATGGAGGCTATTCCAATTTCATGGTCGCGGATGAGCACTTTGTGGTTCGAATTCCTGATAATCTTTCTTTGAAATCGGTGGCCCCTCTATTATGTGTTGGGATAGTTTACAGTCAACCGAAACACTACAGACTAACCATTCCAGGGGTGCATGTGGGTGTGGTTGGGTTGGGCGGTTTGACTCATGTGGCGGTGAAGTTTTCCAAGGAGTTTGGGCTTAAGGTGACAGTGATAAGCACATCGTCGGGGAAGGAGGCCCTGGAGTGTCTTGGTGCAGACTCATTTCTGTTATGCAGTGACTTGCTGCAAATACAGGGTGGGATGATGACGATAGACGATATTATCGACAAAGTGTCTATAAGTCATGCAGTTGTGCCGTTGATGAGGTTGTTGAAAGCGGATGGGGAGCTGGTGCTGGTGGGTGTGCCGGACAAGCAACTGGAGGTGTGTCCATTTTCTCTGATGGTTGGAAGGAAGGTGTTGTGTGGGAGCGGCATGAGAGGGATGCAGGAGATGCTGGATTTTTCATCGGACCACGAGGCGACGACGGAAGTGGACGTGATTCCGATGAGTTATGTGAACACGACGATGGTGGGGATGGTGAAGGCAGATGTTCGATACAGATTCATCATCGACGTTGCCAATATGTTGATTGTCGTCTAACTCCAGTTTCTGGTGGCTGGTTTGATGGGGAAGGAGATGGTGGCCTCTAGTTTTATCTTTTTGTCATCATTATATTTAGTCATGTACAAAATATTTTTTATCCGAACATGTTTTATCAGCTGTTTTCAACTTGGAATGATCCAATCATGAGTGTCTGAGCCTAGTTACCGCACAGTGCATCTGTTTTCAACATTTCCCTACTGTTTTCTAGTTTATTCTGCTGTTTTTAACTTTGAATAGTCAGATTATCAGCTGTTTTCAACTTTGTTCTGTTGCGTGCATGCACTAGATCGTTGGCGTAGTGAGGGAGGTAAGAAACAAGGTGGAGATTTTTAAAGTAGGAGACAGGGTTGGGGTGGGATGCCTGGTCGGATCTTGCCATTCCTCCTATAACTGTCACATAAATCTGGAGAATTATTGTCAGAAGGTGATACCTACATATAATGCTACCTACTACGATGGAACCCCCATGTATAGAGGCTATTCCAATTTCATGGTTGCGGACGCATAGTTCGTGGTTCGAATTCATGATAATCCTTCTCTGGAATCGACGACCCCTCTATTGTGCGTCAGGATGGTTCACAGTCCACTGAAACACTATGGACTCACTGATCCAAGAACGCATGTGGGCGTGGTTGTGCTGGGTGCTTTGGGTCATGTGGTAGTGAAGATTGGCATTTGGGGTTAACATGACAGTGATAAGCACATCGCTGGGAAAGGAGGAGGCCATGAAATTTCTTGGCACAGACTCATTTCTGCTGAGCAATGAGCCGCTTCAGATGCAGGCGGGGATGGGGACGATGGATGATATTATCGATAAAATGTCTGGAAGTCATGAGAATGTGCCGTTGATGAAGTTGTTGAAAGCGGATGAGGAGCTGGTGCTAGTGGGTGTGCCGGACAAGTCAACGGAGGTGTCTGCATTTTATCTGATGGTTGGAAGAAAGGTGTTGTGTGGGAGTTGCATGGGAGGGATGAAGGAGATGCAGGAGATGCTGGATTTTGCAGCGGAGCACAAGGCAACGGTGGAGGTGGAGGTGGAGGTGGAGGTGGAGGTGGAGGTGGAGGTGGAGGTGATTCTGATGGGTTATGTGAACACGACGATGGAGAGCGTTGGAAACGCCCGATCGATCAACACGAAAACACAAGCGAAAAAACTTAGAAGGATGAAGAGAAAATGCTTGAATACAAAGAATGTTTTGTGCATCATCAAATTGAGATTCCAACAATCTCTCCCCCAGTGTTTGCCCTACAATCAGAGGCTTGTGTACCTGACTCTAATACCAATTGTAGGGCTTACATTGGAGCTTTAGGACCCTACATCACAATATTGTTCACTTTGGTTCACTACCTCACGAGTTTGTTCTTCAGTAGGGCTCACTGCCCACCAGGGTGGCTCACTTCCAACCTTCTTCTGAAAAGGTCTTGTGATGAGAGGGGGGATGGCTGAGGCTTATATATGATGCCCAGCGCCCTCTGGTCTCTGATGTGGGACATGGTCCCTGCACCCATCATCCTGAACGTGGTGGCGACAACACTAGACTTCCTCCCACATGTCCCAGAAGCCAGTATTGATAAGCGGAGAAGTACGAGTCGTTTTTTCATCTTTTTGCTTGGATGCTCTCTCTTCACTTTGGTTCATTACCTCACAGGTTTGTTCTTTAGCAGGGCTCACTGCCCACCAGGGTGGCTCACTGCCCACCAGGGTGGATCACTGCCCACCAGGGTGGCTCACTGCCAACCTTCTTCTTAAAAGGTCTTGTGATTGGAGGGGAGTTAACTGAGGCTTATATATGATGCCCAACGCCCTCCAATCTCTGATGTGGAACATGGTCCCTGCACCCAGCATCCTGAATGTGGTGGCAGCAACACTAGACTTTCTTCCACATGTCCCAGAAGCTCCAGCATTGATAGGCGGAGATGTGCAAGTCGTTTTTGCCTCTTTTCTCTTCGATGCTTTCTCTTCGTTCCCGAAACTGAAGGGGTTGAACGTGGTGGCGACAACACTAGAATTCCTCCCACATGGCCCAAAAGCTCCGACATTGATAAACGGATAAGTGTGAGTCGTTTTTGCCTCTTTTCGCTTGGCTACTCTATTTTCAGTCCTGAATCTGAAGGGGCTGAATGTGGCGGCAACACCACTAGACTTCCTCCTACATGGCCCCAAAGCTCTAGCATGACTCTTGTTTTCTTGTACAACAATTTTCTTCGATAGCTTATTCATGGGTTCCTGAATAGTGTGCCTGGTACGAGAGATAGTTGCAGACACAGAACCTGGGGAGATTCTCGACTTCCGTGCCTTCTTGAGGCTCACTGAAGCTCCAACCGACCCACTGGAAAATATGGCATTTGGAGGCTTCGGGCAAGGAAGAGTCGTTATTGGTTTGTATTCCTGCAGGGCGTCGTTTATGCCCTACTGTGAAGGATCCAAGGAGAATTCTTGGACTGCTGTAGGGTTCGAGACCTTCATTTCCTTTGGAGGCGGATGGGCGGCGGCATGAGGATCCTCCTGCAGCGCCACCTTGTATTGTGACGTGAGTTGCCAAAAGCGAGATTTGAAGTAAGTTGTTTTCTGGGCGACAAAACCCGACGTGGACATTTTCGTCACTTCCTCCATGTCCATTGGAGGCGGATCGGCGGACGTATGGGCCTCCTCCTGCAGTGCCACCTTGCGTTGTGATTCGAGTTGCCCAAAGAGAGCTTCGAAGTAAGCTCTCTTCTGGGCGACAAAACCTGCCACATGTGCGTTTCCAGAAGGTTGTGGGAATGATCGCATGAGATAAGGTGAATCATCCATTGGTCTTTTACCCTTGCGAAGGCGCGACCTAAAATAGACGACGAGTGCAGCACCGAAGCTTTCGCTCTCGACATTCTCTCTATTTTACTGCTTTCAAAAAGGGTTTCGTTTGCTTTGCGTGGCAGAGGGTTTCATTTTCTCTGTGTGGCGGAGGGTTTCCTTATCTTGTTGTGAGGAAACATTTAGCTACCAGAAAAGACCAATGGATTCACTCTGTCTCTTGCGATCATTCTCGCAACCTTCTGGCAACGCTCATGTGGGAGGTTCCTTTGCCCAGAAGAAGGCTTACTTCGAAGCTCGCTTTAGGCAAATCGCGTCACAGCGCAAGGCGACTGCAGGAGGAGGCCCATGCGGCTGCCGATCCGCCTCCAAAGGACATGAGGCGACTAGAATGTCCACGCCAGGTTTCGTCGCCCAGAAGATGGCTTACTTCGAAGCTCGCTTTCAGCAACTCACGTCACAACACAAGGCGGCGCTGCAGGAGGAGCCCCATGCCGCCGCCTATCTGCCTGTAAAGGAAATGGAGGCATCAGACCCTATGACAGTCCAAGAATTCTCTCCGGATCCTCCACGTCAGGGCATAGACGACGCCCTGCAGGAACAAAACCAGAAACGACTCTTCCTTGTCCGAAGACTCCAAACATGATAATTTCCAGTGGGTCGGCTGGAGCTTTAGTGAGTCTCAAGAAGACATGGAAGTCGAGAGTCTCCCCAGGTTCTGTGTCTACAACTATCTCTCGTATCAGGCACGCCATTTTGGAACCCATGAATAATTTATCGAAGAAAACTGTCATATAAGAAAACAAGAGCCATGTTGGAGCTTCTGGGTTATGTGGGAGGAAATCTAGTGCTGTCGTCACCACGTTCAGCCCATTCAGATTCAGGACTGAAGAGCGAGCATCCAAGTGAAGAGGCAAAAATGACTCGCACTTCTCCGTTTATCAATGCTGGAGCTTCTGGGCCCTGTGGGAGGAAGTCTAGTGCTGCCGCCACCACGTTCAGGATGTTGGGTGTAGGGACCCTGTCCAATATCAGTGACTGGAGGTCGCTGGGCACAAAACATCCTTTGTGTTCAAGTATTTCCCTTCATCCTTCTAAGTTTTGTTGCTTGTGTTTTTGTGTTGATCGGTTGGGCATTTCCAACAATCTCTCCCCCAGTTTTTACCCTACGATCAGAGGCTTGCCTACCCGGATCTGATACGAATTGTAGGGCTTACATCGGGGATGTAGGACCCTAAAAATCACAATATTTCCCGTTTTGGTTTATTAACTCACGAGTTTGTTCTTCAGCAGGGCTCACTGCCCACCAGGGTGGCTCACTGCCAACCCTCTTTTGAAAGGGCCTTATGATGGGAGGGGGGATGACTGAGGCTTATATATGATGCCCAACGCCCTCCAGTCTCTGATGTGGGATAGGGTCCCTGCACTCAGTATCCTGAACGTGGTAGAGGCTCCACTAGACTTCCTCCCACATGGCCCAGAAGCTCCAGCATTGATGAACGAAGAAGTGCAAGTCGTTTTTGCCTCTTTTCGCTTGGATGCTCTCTCTTCAGTCCTGAATCTGAAGGGGCTGAACGTGGTGGCGACAACACTAGACTTCCTCCCACCTGGTCCACCTGGTCCAAAAGCTTCGAAATTTATAAACAGAGAAGTGCGAGTCGTTTTTGTCTCTTTCCGCTTTGCTACTCTCTTCAGTCCCAAATTTTAAGGGGCTGAATGTGGTGGCGCCATCACTAGACTTCCTCCCACCTGGCCCAGAAGCTCCGGCACGACTCTTGTTTTCTTGTACAACAGTTTTCTTCAATAGCTTATTCATGAGTTCCTGAATGGCGCGCTCGTTAAGGGAGATAGTTGCAGACACAGAACGTGGGGAGACTTCCGATTTTTGTGCCTTCTTGAGACTCACTGAAGCACCAACCGACCCATTGGAAATTATGGCATTTGGAGTCTTCGGGCAAGGAAGAACTGTTTCTGGCTTCTGTTCTTGCATGGCGTCGTCTATGCCCTGATGTGGAGGATTCAGGGAGAATTTTTGGACTGCCGCAGGGTTCGAGGCCTCCATTTCCTTTGGAGGCGGATGGGTGGCGACATGGGGCTCCTCCTGCAGCGCTGCCTTGTGCTGTGACGTGAGTTGCCGAAAGCGAGTTTCGAAGAAATCTATCTTCTGGGTGACGAAACCTGGCATAGAAATTCTCGTCGCTTCCTCCATGTCCTTTGGAGGTGGATCGGCGACTGCATGGTCCTCCTCCTACAGCGCCGCCTTGCGCTGTGACGCGAGTTGCCCAAAGCGAGTTTCGAAGTACGCTCTCTTATGGGCAAGGGAACCTCCCACATAAGCGTTACCGGAAGGTTGCGAGAATGATCGCAGGAGACACGGTGAATCATCCATTGGTCTTTTACCCATGCGAAGGTGCAACCTTAAAAAGACGACGGGTGAAACACCAAATATTTCACTCTAGACATTCCCTCTGTTTTTCTGCTTTCGAAAAGGGTTTCGTTTGCTCTGCGTAGCGGAGGGTTTCCTTCTTTTGCTCCGAGGACAGGTTTAGCTGCCGAAAAAGACCAATGGATGATTCAACCTGTCTCCTGCGATCATTCTCGCAACCTTCTGACAATGCTCATGTGAGAGGTTCCATTGCCCAGAAGAGAGCTTACTTCGAAGCTCGCTTTGGGAAACTCTCGTCACAGCGCAAGGCGGCGCCGCGGAAGGAGGCCCATGCGGCCGCAGATCCGCCTCCAAAGGACATGAAGCGACTAGAATGTCCATGCCAGGTTTCGTCGCCCAGAAGATAGCTTATTTCGAAGATTGATTTTGGCAACTCACGTCACAAAACATGGCGGCGCTGCAGGAGGAGCCCCACGTCACCGCCCATCCGCCTCCAAAGGAAATGGTGGCCTTGAACCCTGCATCGGTCCAAGAATTCTCCCCGGATCCTCCACGGTAGGGCATGGATGATGCCCTGTAGGAAGACAAACCCGAAATGACTCTTTCTTGCCGGAAGTCTCTAAACGTCTTAATTTCCAGTGGGTCGGCTGGATCTTCAGTGAGTGTCTCAAGAAGGCACGAAAGTTGGGAGTCTCCCCAGGTTCTGTGTCTGCAACTATCTCTTGTACCGAGCGCGTCATTCAGGAACCCATGAATAAGCTATCAAATAAAACTGTCGTACAAGAAAACAAGATCCATGCTGGAGCTTCTGGGCTATGTGGGAGGAAATCTAGTGCTACTGCCACCACATTCAGCCCCTTTAGATTCAGGACTGAAGAGAGAGCAGCCAAGCGAAAAGAGGCAAAAACGACTCGCACTTCTCCGTCTATCAATGCCAGAGCTTTTGGGCCATGTGGGAGGAAGCCTAGTGTTGGCTCCACCACGTTCAGGATGCTGGGTGCAGGGACCCTATCCAACATCAGAGACTGGAGGGCACTGGGCACAAAACATCCTTTTTGTTCAAACATTTTCCCTCTATCCTTCTAAGTTTTTTCGCTTGTGTTTTCGTGTTGATCGGTCAGACATTTCTAAAAATCTCTCCCCCAGTGTTTGCCCTAGGATCAGAGGCTTGCCTACCCAGCTCTGATACCAATTGTAGGGCTTACCTCGGAGTTGCAGGACCCTACATCACAATATTATCCGCTTTGGTTCACTACCTCACGAGTTTGTTCTTCAGCAGGGCTTACCGCCCACCAGGGTGACTCACAACCAACCCTCTTCTGAAAAGGCCTTGTGATGGGAGGGGGGATGGTTGGGGCTTATATATGATGCCCAACGCCCTTCAGTCTCTGATGTTGGAGAGTTCCCTGCACCTATCATCCTTGACCCGAAGGGCTGCACTGCATTCATTTAGGATTCCAACAGAGGATGATGATGGCAAATGTTTGATACCGATTCGTCATCGATGTTGGCAATACATTGACTTCTGTCTGACTCCAGTTGGTGGTGCCCGGTTCGACGGGCAAGAATATGGTGGCCTCTGCTTTTATCTTTTTGTCTTCTTCCATTGCTATTGATGAAGATGGGCATAAGAATACTCCTGTTATGCATGAATATTTGGATGTTTTTTTCTTACAACATCTAATCTAAACGAGTTATCTCATTTTCAATCATTTTACCCTTTCAAATTGAACATGCAAAAATATGTGATATTTAACATGCAAAATTTTTACAAAGCTTGCTGAATTCGTATGCTCAAATTCACCCTGTTTCCTGTGATCATTCTCAAAACCTTCTGGAAATGCTCATGTGGGAGGTTCCGTTGCCCAGAATAGAGCTTACTTCAAAACTCGCTTTGGGCAACTCACGTTACAGTGCACGACGACTCTGTAGGAGGAGGCCCATGCGGCTGCCGATCCACCTCCAAAGGACATGAAGCGATGAGAATGTCCACGCTAGGTTCTGTCTCCCAGAATTATTTCGAAGCTCGCTTTCAGGAACTCACATCACAACACAAGGCGGCGCTCCAGGAGGAGCCCTGAAGACTCCAAATGCAATAATTTCCAGTGGGTCGACTGTTGTTTCAGTGAGTCTCAAGAAGGCATGGAAGTCAGGAGTCTCCCTATGTTCTGTGTCTGCAACTATCTCTCGTATCGGGCACGCCATTTAGGAACCCATGAATAAGCTATCGAAGAAAACTATCGTACAAGAAAACAAGAGCCATACTCTGTTCAGGACTGAAGAGAGAAAAACCAAGTGAAAAGAGGAAAAAATGACTCACACTTCTCCATTTATCTATGTTGGAGCTTTTGGGCCATGTGGGAGGAAGTCTAGTGCTGCCTCCACCACGTTCAACCCCTTCAGATTCAGGACTAAAGAGAGAGCAGCCAAATGAAAGGGGCAACCACCTTGGTGGGCAGTGAACACTACTGAAGAACAAACTCGTGAGGTAGTGAACCAAAGCGGACAATATTGTGATATGGGGTCCTGCAGCCCCGATGTAAGCCCTACAATTGGTATCAGAGCTGGGTAAGAAAGCCTCTGATCGTAGAGCAAGCACTGGGGGATAGATTGTTGGAAATGTCTGACCGATCAACACGAAAACACAAGTGAAAAAACTTAGAATGATGAAGGGAAAATGCTTGAACACAAAGGTTGTTTTGTGCCCAGCGCCCTCTAGTCTCTGATATGGGACAGGGTCCCTGCACCCAGCATCCTGAACGTGGTGGTGGCTGCACTAAACTTCCTCCCACGTGGCCCAGAAGCTACAACTTTGATAAACAAAGAAGTGCGAGTCGTTTTGCCTCTTTTCGCTTGGGTGCTCTCTCTTTAGTCCTGAATCTGAAGGGGCTGAATGTGGCGGTGGAAACACTAGACTTACTCCCACATGGCCCAAAATCTCCAACATTGATAAAAAGAGAAGTGCGAGTCGTTTTTGCCTCTTTTCTCTTGGCTGCTTTCTCTTCAGTCCGGAATTTGAAGGGGATGAATGTGGTGGCCGCAACACTAGACTTCCTCCTACATGGCCCCGAAGCTCCAGTGTGGCTCTTGTTTTCTTGTACGACAGTTTTCTTCGATAGCTTATTCATGAGTTCCTGAATGGCGCACCCGGTGTGAGAGATAGTTGCAGACACAGAACCTGGGGAGACTCCCGACTTTTGTGCCTTCTTGAGACTCACTGAAGCTCCAACCGACCCATTGGAAATTATGGCATTTGGAGTCTTCAAGCAAGGAAGAACCGTTTCTGGTTTGTGTTTCTATAGGGCGTCGTCTATGCCCTACCGTGGAGGATTTAGGGAGAATTCTTGGACTACCGCAGGGTTTGAGGCCTCCATTTCCTTTGGAGGCGGATGGGCGGTGACTTGGGGCTTCTCCTGCAGCGCCGCCTTATGCTGTGACGCGAGTTTCTGAAAGCGAGTTTTGAAGTTCTATATTTTGGGCTACGAAACCTGGCGTGGACATTCTCTTCGCTTCCTCCATGTCCTTTAGAGGCGGATCGACGACCGCATGAGCCTCCTTTTGTAGCGCCGCCTTGCGCTGTGACACAAGTTTCCCAAAGCGAGTTTCGAAGTAAGCTCTCTTCTGGGCAATGAAACCTCCCACATGAGCGTTACCATAAGGATTCGAGAATGATTGCAGGAGACAGGGTGAATCATCCGTTGGTGTTTTACCCTTGCGAAGGTGAAACCTTAAAAAGACGACGAGTGAAACACCGAAGCTTTCACTCTAGTCATTCCCTCTCTTTTACTGCTTTCGCAAAGGGTTTAGTTTGCTTTGTGTGGTGGAGGGTTTCCTTCTCTTCCTGCGAGGACAGGTTTAGCTGCCGAAAATGACCAATGGATGATTCACCCTGTCTCCTGCGATCATTCTCACAACCTTCTGGCAACGCTCATGTGGGAGGTTCTATTTCCCAGAATAGAGCTTACTTCAAAGCTCGATTTTGGCAACTCGCGTCACAATGCAAGGCGGCGCCACAGTAGGAGGCCCATGCGGCCGCCGAGCCGCCTCCAAAGGACACGAAGTGATGAGAATATCCACACCAGGTTTCATCGCCCAGAAGATAGCTTATTTCGAATCTCTCTTTCGGTAAATCACATCACAACACATGGAAGCACTGCAGGAGGAGCCCCATGCTGCCGCCCATCTGCCTTTAAAGGAAATGGAGGCCTCGAACCCTGCGTCAGTCCAAGAATTCTCCCTGGATTTTCCACAACAGGGCATAAACGATGCCTTACAAGAACACAAACCAGAAATGTATCTTCCTTGACTGAAGACTCCAAACTCCATTATTTTCAGTGGGTTGGCTGGATCTTCGGTGATTCTCAAGAAGGCATAGAAATCGGGAGTCTCCCTAGGTTCTATGTCTGCAACTATTTTCTGTACCAGGCGATCCATTCAGGAACCCATGAATAAGCTATCGAAGAAAACTTTCGTACAAGAAAACGAGCCATGTTTTAGCTTCTGGTCAGTGTGGGAACAAGTCTAGTGTTGTCGCGACCACGTTCAACCCCTTCATATTCAGGACTGAAGAGAGAGTATCCAAGAAAAAAGTGGCAAAAACGACTCGCATTTTCCCCTCTATCAATGCTGGAGCTTCTAGGCCATGTGGGGGAAGTGTAGTGCTGCCGCCACCATGTTCAGGATGTTGGGTGCAAGGAAACTATCCCACATCAGATATTGGAGGGTGCTGGGCACAAAACATCCTTTGTGTTCAAGCATTTTCTTTTCATCCTTCTATGTTTTTTCGCTTGTGTTTTCACGTTGATCGTTTGGGCATTTCCTACAATCTCTCCCCTAGTGTTTGCCCTAGGATCAGAGGCTTGCCTACCCAGCTCTGATACCAATTGTAGGGCTTACATCGGGGATGTAGGACCTTGCATCACAATATTGTCCGCTTTGGTTCACTACCTCATGAGTTTGTTCTTCAGCAGGGCTCACTGCCCACCCAGGTGACTCACAACCAACCCTCTTCTTAAAAGCCTTTGTGATGGGAGGGGGGATGGTTGGGGCTTATATATGATGCCAAGTGCCCTTCAGTCTCTAATGTGGGAGAGGTCCCTGCACCCAACATCCTTGACCCGTAGGGCTGCACTGCGTTCATTTGGGATTCAAACAGAGAGGATGGTGATGGCAGATGTTCGATACCGATTCTTCATCGATGTTGACAATACGTTGACTTCTGTCTAACTCCTGTTGGTGGTGCCTAGTTTGATGGGGAGGGAGATAGTGGCCTCTAGTTTTATCTTTTTGTCTTCTTCCGTTACTGTTAATGAAGATGGGAATAAGAATACTACTGTTATGCATGAGTATTGGGATGTTTTTTTCTTACAGCATCTAATCTAAATGAGTTGTCACATTTTCAATCATTTTACCCTTTCAAATTGAACATTCAAAAATATGTGATATTGAACATGCACAATTTTTACAAAGCTTGCTGAATTCACATGCTCAAATTCATAACCATGTTCAACGGTCACATCTTAATGAATATTAGTGTTCAATGGTGTTGTAATTGTGATTTTCGAAAAATAATGTTGGCACAACACCACAAATTGTGCTATATTCGGCGTTTATCCTTATCAGCGCTCGACAAAAAGCGGCGATTAAGGGGAACTTTTATCTGCGCTCGCAACTAGCGGTGATAAAAAAGGTACAATTTGTCAGCATTTTTTTCTAGTGTTGATAAAAGCACCCTCTTTATCAGTGGTTTTTTTAAGGATGACAAAAATATTCTTTATCACCGTTTTTTTAGCGTAGATAAAAAATTTTATTAAAAAAATATTATTAATATATATTTTATGATCATATTTATATTAAAAAAATAATGTTTATTTATATACATTAATTACAAAATTCATGAATATGATTAACACTACCACAAATCCACTTGTAATAGTGCAAAAAATCACTTTTATTTATGCTATAAAAACACTAATAATTTAAGCGTCGTTAATGTTGGGTCCCTTTTTTCAGGGATGATAAAAAGAGTTTTATCGGCGCTAAAAAACGCTGATAAATGTTAAAAAAGCTAACTTTTAAAAATATTTTTTTTAAATGCTGATACAACTCTTCCCGATCTTTTAAATAGAACCCTAAAAGGGTTTTCCTCTCACGTCATTCAAGCTCTCGTGAAATCGAATCACTGCTGCTGCTCTTCCTCGATCTTATCGGACGAATCGATCCTCTAAAAAAGTTAAGGAATGTGATTATTTCTAATCCTCTTTAATTGCGATCATTGAATTTTCACTCACCGATTTATTTTGTTAGTGCCTGAAGATCCATTGCTCACCGCATGACACCACCCTACTCTCATCGCACCGTCAACTCAGTCGAGCTCCCCCCTTAAAAGAGAGTGTAACACTTAGCCTACCACCAGTGTAGTGAGTCCCAACCACTTCCATCCTCAGTGTTGCACTCTCCTACCCGCACTGCAACCACCCCACCATTTACAGGTGGTTTTAGTCGACTACTATTATCGATGATACACAAATAAGAGTTTTTATGGTGTTTTGTTTTTCGGTTTATGGTTCATGTCATGATTATGATCAGTAGTCATTTGGGTGAATGAGTTGAATTAGTTGCATTTTTTGCATGGAAATTCTGATTGCGTTCATAGTTTTTAGGTGTACACGTATGTCGACAACGTGTGTAATGATACCCATTAGCATCTCGGTGATCGATGAGATGATGCATTTGATTTGTTGACTGTCAGTGTAATTTATAAGTAATTTTAATTATATGTATGTAAATAATTTGTGTAAATATTTTATAATTTTTATATAAATAATTTTGATAGTTGTTGAAATTTAAAGGTTTAAAAATTAATTTATACTAATGATTATGTATAAATTTAAACTATATATTTTAAAATAAATAAATACATGGATTATGTAATGTGAAATCTCTTGTGTAAACATCTTTGAAAATTTTAAAATTTGTATTAATATATTTTTCTTCATTTAAAGTTTTATCTAATTTTTTTGTCTTGAAATTATCATGATATATTAAAATTAAGGTATGTGATTACTTGTGATCCGTTTCTCTCCCTCGAACATCTTTGTTTGTTTTTAGTTTTCTGAAATGGTTTGAACATCGTGCGTGCACAAGCAATATTATTTTTCCTTGAGCTACCTCATTGATTCTCCACTCAATCTCCCTTGCCTTGAGCCATTGTTGGTTCACCCTCTTCCTCACCTTCACGTTCATTTCACTCATTCATCATTATTTTTCACTCCGATTGCATAGACCTCCTAGGTGTACACCAAAAAAACTCTTATCCATTTATCATGTAAGGCAGTGAAGACAAATGATAAGTGGGTAGTGTTTTTGGAGTGCATAGATGGTAACCGGTTTCAAGTTCCAAATATCCCTCGTACTCCCATGGATTAAAATCAAACAATTCTGTTAAATTGCTTCCAAGTCAATTATGTTAATTTGATTTCAAGTATCCTCTTACTCTCATGGATTAAAACCACAATGTCTTTAAAACATGTAATTACCTTGTATATTTTATTTTTAGTGACAATTAGAGTATCTTCTTTGAATATTGTTTTCTTTTCAGGAAACCAAAATATAATGAAATGTGGTTTCATTACAGATTCAATTTCCTTTTGATATTTGTGGAAAGTTTATTTCAAGATTCATTAATAAATGGGGTCTTCTAATATATTTTTTAGTGATTTTATTAAATTTTTAACATCATTATCAATATTCTATGAATTAATTTTATATTAACATGTTATGCATTATTATGTTTTTTTGGAATTATGTTTTTTGAATTAACATTTCTTTAATTTTAACTGAAATAGAATATCCATGTTTTGTATATAAAATATAATTCTTTTTAACATAAAACACATGTTCTATGTTTAGATTTTTATTTATTATTGATTATTTATATGTCATGTATTTATCATATTTTGTCTTATTATATCACAACATATGTTTTATGATTCATGACATGTTTTGTGAGATTTTTTTTATAAAAGAGCCACTTTAGGCAAATGTTCTATGCTTTATTAAGTCATAACATTTTTTCTTTACATGTGTTTTGTTTTATTTTTTTGATATATTTTATTATATTTATAAAATATATTTATTTATAGTTTAGTTTTTGATAATGAACATGATTTTTTTTGGAGATAATGAACCGTTTTTTCAATTATAGCAAATATTCGTGCTCTATATTCCGACATAATATTTTCTCAATATACAATTATTTGCTCTATAAATTTTGTTTTGTATCTTAAAAATTATATTATATATATTATATTATTATATATTAAAAAATTTAAATATTCTATATATTATGTTTATCCGTTTTGGATCATGTAACCTTTATTTTTAATTAAATTGTTAATAAGGTTATATATGTAAAAAAAACTTTTGATGAAAACTAAAACTCATGCTTTAAAATTTTATTTTTCGTAGTCGTTAGTGTTGATTTGGAATGATACAAGTTAATTTTTATTCTCATTGGTATATAATTTTTTATTTTATTCTCTTTTGGGAACTAATCCCATATTCCTTAAATGGTCTCATTTGAACATAAGACAATTGTGAGTGAATTTTCTACATTTATGTGTTTTTATCAAAGACCTTTCTAAA
This sequence comes from Viscum album, assembly GCA_963277665.1. Taxonomy (NCBI): domain Eukaryota; kingdom Viridiplantae; phylum Streptophyta; class Magnoliopsida; order Santalales; family Viscaceae; genus Viscum; species Viscum album. The sequence continues at coordinate 987,501,959 of OY728121.1, forward strand.
TTTTTTATTGATATTGCATTACATTATTTCAATTAAATGATAGAGGTCCTATTTTGGTGATTAAATAACCCCTTAGACAAACATTAATATCATTTTTTTAAACAGGTAGGGGGTAAGTCCCTCTTTTTTTATTGAATCAAACAAACCCTTTTATTATTCCGGGTAGAGGGATCCCATTACATGGTTTGCTGGCCTAGTGGAGATGAAATCCCAATACAAACTAACCAACAGGCCCTGACCCTAAAGTCATTCGGTGCACCCTGTCGCATTGAGATCACATGAATATAGTCCCATCATCATCCGATCATTTACCCTACTACCGGGTTCCCCGCTAGTGCGTCGTGCTCCCGCTAACGGTGCTCCATTGAAGCCCCCCTCGCTCAACGTTTCCAATTCCCATTGACACCGCCTCCCTGCACCCCACTGATGATGCTCCATCAAAGGCCCTACGTCGTCATCGATGCCCATGTTCTATTAAAAAACCTTTTTAGTTGATTAATTACATGATTTATCCTAGTCAAAATCAATCATTGTACTAAATTATTTATATTTAATCATAAATTAATGATTAGGAATGCAGGTTCTTTTGAGCTTCATTTTATTAAGGGAAAGAAAGCCTTAAGTATATGGGAGTGGGTTAGTTGCGGTGAGGTGAGACATTTTTCTTAATTTTATTTTTTCGTATGTCATTTGATTATTAATCGTCAATTTATTAAGTCTCAATGTCATGGCCTATTGGAAAAGGTTGAGGAGTCAATTTTGATTTCGTTGTTGACTCAATAGGAGTTCTAGTGGGGTTGGGTCTTGAAAAATTTGGTGAGGTTAAATACATTTGAGCATATTTTTATGTTCATAACAATGAGGGAGAGTCTTCAAATTTTATAAATTCACTTTTTTTAGGAAGACCCACCATCATGAATAAAAAAAATATTAATGTATATGCTAGGACATTATGAATGGATATTGGTGATAAAGTTATTAAATTTAATATTTTATGAAGGTCAATAATCTCCTTACAAAGAATAACTATTTATTAAAATGATTCATTGTATGGAAAGTATATTATGCCAAACGTGAGAGAAAATTTTAAATCTAACCAATTGTATTTTTTGTATAAAAATAGTAATCTAGAATTTTTATAGATAACTAGTTTTGAAGCTTTGTATTAAAGGCCTTATCTTGATCACCTCTATGTTGAGTTCTGATAGGGGAGCGGTCTCTCTTGGGATCGAATTAGTGTAAGAGATGGTGTATTAGTTTCATATAATACAGAAAAGATTGATGATAACCCACACTAGTAAAATCATAACCATTCATAAACCAATTTATGTCTCCAAAATCATAAACATTAATAATCTTACCTTACACTGATATTTTAATCATAAGATGAACATTTTCTATAAAATGGTTTTTATGATTTATTTATTTTGTTAAATATTAATATTACTGAATCAAATGGGATGAATATGAATTGAAATTGGATATGCAAATTGTATGACAAAAGAGTATGAAGATAAGGTAAAAGAGTTAATCAAGTTTGCAAAAAATCATGCATATGACCGTTCTCAAATCATTTGTTTCTATCAACTTTGTTGTTATTCAAGACTAATTAATCCAGAGGAGTTTGAATAACACTTAATCTACCATGGAATAGATCAATGTTATAGATGTTGGACTAAATACGGGAAAAAACTGAATCTAACTAGTGACTTGGATAAGACTACATTTTATGAATCATCTGATATGATTACAAGTGTGGACAATGATGAAGACCGTATCGAGTATGTGTGTTGGACCCAATTTAAGTTTAATGAGTATTTCTGAGTCCCACATCGGACTTACCCTCGTAATTATTTTTACTTATTTTTAAAAGAATGCATCCACCTCACATTGAGTTAAGGGGAATTCACCAATTACATGGTATCAGAGGGAATATAATCCTGAGCCCTCCCTCTATCTTTTTTTCTCCTTCTCTCGGGTCTGCCCTAGGTGGCCACCCTCTTCCCCGACGCCTCCCTTCCCCTGCGGCTCCCTCCTGGACTCCCGGGGACCCAGACACGACTCCCGGCTCCCGACCCAGCCGGCGTGCGCTCCTCCTGCGCGCGAACCCTCCCCGTCGCGGCTCCCCCCAGTGCGCCTTCCCTTCCAGTCGCGACTCCTTCCAAGCGCGACACTCCCGACGCCCTGCCGCGGCTCCTCCCGACGGCGACCCTCCCGATGCCCCATCACGCCTCCACCCGAGCGCGACCCTCCGTCGCGGCTCCGTCCGTCTCCCGCGCACCCTCCCGGTCATTCCCAGCGGGCCTGACTCACGTAGCCTCCCGTCGCTGTTTTCAGACGCGGCTCACGACGTCTCCTCCTGGCGGCCCGATCTCCCTCACGCGGCTCCCCGACGCCCCTCCTGCGCGCTCCTCCAGACCGCGCCTCCCGCCGTCGCCGTTTCCAGACGCTGCTCCCGGCGCCCTCGCCCCGGCGTCTCCTCTCGGTTGTGCGCACCGGCCCCGTCAACGCCAGCCCCACCCGGCGACGCCTCATCCGACCGCCCTCCTCCCGGTTCTGTCCGGACCCGCCTCTCTCCCCTCTGCCTTTTCCCTTTCCGGCGGGCCTCCCTCCTCTGCCCACGACTCCCCTCCCGGCGCCCTCGCCCAGCGGCGCCCTCGCCCCGGCTCCCGTCGCTTCTCGACCCTTGCATCTGATGCGGTCTCTCGGTCCGCCTCCAGCGGTTTCCCAACCCCGTCCTGAGAGATTGATGATTGTCTTCCCCTCATCATGCACCCTCCACTAGTCTCCCCATGCTGCTGATCACCATTTTGGTGCGGTCTACTCTTGTCGCCCGTTGCCTGTACCCCCTATCTCGGTCGAGGACACCATCATCCCCGCTTCGTTCGATGCTCCTGCCCCGACACCAGACGACTTGCCAATTGCACTTCGGAAAGGTACTCGTTCGTGCTAGAGTACACCTTTATTTGTATCTTCATAGAGGGGTCTGTCAGCTTTGGAGACAGTATCGATTCCTCGACATGTTAGTGATGCAAAATCTCACCCGGGGTGGCTAGCAGCAATACAGGATGAATTGCAGGCTCTGGAAGACAATCACACTTGGGAACTTGTCCCCCTTCCAGCAGGCAAACAGACGGTTGACAGCAAATGGATTTACACTGTCCGGATAAATCCCGATGGCACTCTCCATCGACTCAAAGCCTGCCTTGTGGCTAAGGGCTTTGCACAAACTTACGGGGTGTAATACTTTGATACATTCTCTCCAGTGACCAAGATGACCTCCGTCCGATTATTCATCTCTCTGGCGGCACATCATCATTGACATCTTCATCATCTGAATTTCAAGAATGCCTTCCTCCATGGCTTTCTTGAGGAAGAAGTTTATCTGCAACAGCCACCCGGCTTCCGTGCCTCCGGCGCCGAGTCTCAAGTCTGTCGACTCCGCCGCTCTCTGTACGTCCTCAAGTAATCTCCTCGTGCTTGGTTCGACCGCTTCAGCACTGTTGTCACTGATTTTGGCCTCTCTCGAAGTAGGAAGGATCACACAGTTTTTTACAGAACGACTCCTGCTGGCTGTATCCTCTTGGTGGTCTATATGGATGATATCATCATCACAGGGAGCGACTCAACAGGAATCGCCAACCTCAAGGCGTATATTCACCACCACTTTCACACCAAAGATCTTGGTCCCCTCACCTACTTCATTGGCATTGAGGTCTCCCGTTCTGAGGACACTATCTCTCTCTGCCAACGCAAGTATGCTCTTGATATCTTGCAGGATACAGGTTTGAGCACAACAAATACAGTGGACACTCCTCTTGAGCCTGGAGAACGCTCTCTCCATACCGACTCAGAACCATTTACTCATCTTGAGAGTTATCGACGTCTGGTGGGTAAACTTAACTACCTCACCATGACACGACCAGACATTGCCTACACAGTTGGCAAAGTCAGCCGGTTCATGGAGCATCCAACCAGTTCTCAGTGGGATGCTGTCCTCCGCATTTTCAAATACATCAAGAAAGACCCTGCATTTGGCCTTCAGTACTCACATCATGCTCATTTGGATGTTGAGACATTCTGTGATGCAGACTATGCAGGTTGCCTCGCTACCCGCAAGTCTACTTCGGGATTCGCTGTGTTCTTCGTCGGTAACCTCATCTCTTGGCACAACAAGAAGCAGACTGTCATCTCTAGATCGAGTGCAGATGCCGAATACCGCGCCATGACCACGATCTCCACTGAGATCCTCTGGCTTCTTTATCTCCTCCATGAGCTTGGCTTCTCGGCACAAACCTCTACTCATATCTGGTGTGACAATCAGGCACCCACAAAGATTTCCTCGAATCTCATCTTTAATGAACGGACGAAGCATATCGAGGTGGACTGCCACTTTCTTCACCACCATCTGGAGCAGAAACATATCAGCTTGCCGACCTCATCACCAAAGTCCTCCCAGGAGCTCACCTTGACTCTTTCACTACCAGGCTGAGTATTCACATCATCCATGGCCCAACTTGAGGGGGAGTATGAGATGGTCTTTGGTCTTTTTGTCTTATCATCTTTTTTCTTTGTGGGACTCAATCCAATATGGGCATGTCCAGCTTGAGGGGGAGTGTTGGACCCAATTTAAGTTTAATGGGTATTTATGAGTCCCACATCAGACTTACCCTCCTTGTAATTATTCTTAGTCATCTATAAAAGAATGCCTCCACCTCACATTGTGGTAAGGAGAATTCACCAATAACAATGTGATTACTGGTGTGAATGATGATGAAGATCGTATTGAGGAAATGAAAATGACAGTTAAAGATGAATTTTGTGATTGTTCCAAATTATTTGAAAAGTTAAAGAGTTGTGAAAAGACACCATTTTATGCTGGTTATACTAAATATACAACATTGTCAAACAACTGAAGCTATATAATTTAAAAGTAGGCAACAGATGTAGTTGCCCCAATTTTATTAAACTAAATGATCTCTTGAATGATATGCTCATAGAAGATAATGAGCTTCCTTACCGAAGAGATGATGCTAAACGAATGTTATGTTCAATGAGTATAATTTTTGAAAGAATACATTCATGTCCAAATGAGTGTAAACTATTTCATAAGGACCAAAAGTCACTTAAAAAATGCCTAAAGTGTGGTACTTCTTGATACAAGAAAGATGAATCGGGTCCTATGAAAGTTTTATGATACTTTTCTGTCATTATAAAGGTTTAAAAACCTATATGGAAGTAAGGAGACTGCAAGAAAATTGACGTGACACGCATATACAAGAAATAAAGATGGAGAATTTCATCGCCCGACAAACTCTCCTCGGTGGAAGAGAATTAATCACAAGTATCCTGAATTTTGAAACGTGCTGAAAAACTTTCATCTTTCGCTATCTATAGATGGCGTAAATCCTTTTGGTTTTCAAAACAACATTCACAGTACATGATCGATTATGTTAGTAAATTATAACTTTCCACCATGGTTATGCATGAAACAAAAATACATTATGTTATCTCTGGTTATATCAGGTCCAAAACAACCATGTAATAATTTTGATGTTTATTTGGCTCCATTGATCGAATATTTGAAATTATTATGGGATTCAGATGTTACATTGTATGATACTTATAGAAATGAAGATTTCATGTTGAGATCAATGTTGTACGATACGATAAATGACTTTCCTCATGGAAATTTGTTAGGATATAACATTCAAGAAAATCAAGGGTGTCCCATTCGTGAACAAGGTACACAGTCAATTAGGTTGAAACATTTATCGAAGACTGTTTTTAGGACATTACAGATTTCTATCCCAATGAAATAAGTACTGATCTTGAACGACATCATTCGATGAGAGTTTAGAAGAATGTACAACATCATCTCCGCCGTTGGAAGCGACCTACCGAGTTTATGTGGTTAAATAAAGAATAATTTGAAATTGTGGTAATTGTTTATTTATGCATTGTGCTTATTTCTTTGTATCATTGTATACCCTATTATTGGATGAATATTGTTTTAGACACTGTTGGTAGTGACCTACTGAGTTGTACTCACACCCTACTCGGGTTGCCTGATCAGTACCCGAATAGATTACATGATTGTAGGATAGGTTAAGGGAAAATGCTCTGTGTTAGATGGCTGATTTGGAATGGAGCATGGATGAGGAAACCAGACGTGGCTGGTGACCCGCTTGAGAGTTCTCAGTGTCTTTACTTTTGAGTTTTCATTTTTGACACTTGGCACATACTTTTGCATGGCATATCTAATGTTCAGTTTTAGATATTGTATTTCCAGTTCCGGTCATCTTGTTATACTGATATTGTTCTGGTTACGATGTCTTTTGGTTATTTAGTTATTGTTTATTTATTTCCGTTGGTGTATTACCCTGATAAAAAGAGGGTATAGTCTCATTACTAGTCAACAACCTCTATCGTATTGGGAGGCGTGCTTGAGGTCACGCAGCAAACCAACTCGGGGCACCAGTGTGTGACACCCAGGTCGGTACGTTACAAACCACTACATGAAGATCACCCCATCGCCATCAGTTTTGAGGTAACCCATTCCCCTTAAACAACTATTTTAGATGAGGTAATCAATATTGTCATAATTGTTTCTATGAAATTTGAATCAGACAGACACTGGTACCTTACATGTACTGATATTTTAGAGGGTGAAAATGATTGTGATTTATATCTATCAACACCCACCCATCACCTTGTTGTGAGGGGTACTGTGTACAAAATCAAAGAGATATTCTACACAACTACTTCTAATAAATCATGTGAGTGGGGATTCACATAGCTCATGAGCCCAGTGTCGAGCTACCGGTTCCACTTGATGATGCGAATGTCCATATGTTTAAGCAAGCTGTTGGAACTTTTGTAGCATGGCTATTAGATCTTAAAAAATACACGTCGACAAGGAGGTATTCATTTCCAATTTATTTTTCATGAAAAACATTTAGCAATTAATGAAAAAAGGCCTGAAATGATGAATGTTATTACATATGAACAAAGGGAAGGGGTCAAACAAAAGGTTGAATCAAAACGATCTAAATGACCAACTAACAAATCTAAAAGATCTTCAAAAAGTACCCTTACCTCGCCCATTCAACTTCTGCATTTACTAACATTAAATGTTCATGTGTATACAACGTTAGAAAGTGATGATACGTCTGCAATTGATTTGGAAGAACAGATGTATGGAGTGGTTATTAAAGACTATATTGGTCTTAATAATTTAAATGAAATCCTCACGCATGAATGACTAGGAGTCTCAATTGTAAATGTATACGTGAGATGTGTTTTCATGATTTGTTTTTCCAATAGTTTATCAACTATGTTAATTACGACTGAATACTATTCATAATTTTTGCAGGTGTATAAATCAATACTATTTGAAGGGAAAGCCCTGTGAATAGAAATTTGTACTCATTAGACCTCACATCACTTAATACACAAGAATTCTTAATTGAACTGAAGCAATATAAAGGAACGATGGACAAATTAACCACAATATTTGAAAGAAAACTTACATATGACAGACTCTTTAATACCGACGATGCAGGGGTAAAACTTTACAATTTAATCATATCAAATATATTTTCATTAATTTCATTAATTTTTCTTTTTTCTTTTTTAGACCTCATTGGCCACTCATTGCAGTCAATTTGGATATTCCAAAGATTTATTTTCTAGAGATTCAATGCATGGATATCCAAAAAACCGACCACATGTGATGTCGTTTATCAATTTGTAATACACTACATGAAACATTTTACAAATAAACTTCAAGTTAGACGTTTTATATTATGTTGTAATGAAAATGCTGTTATGATAGAATATTGTTTAAATATCATCAAAATCATGACATGAGGACAATCCATGAGCACAAAAAGCCTACAAATGGAAAAATATTTGGGTATATATAATAACATCCCACTATCAAAACATATATCAAAACAAATTACTTATTTTTATCAGTGTTTCTATAGTATCTAAAACAAACTAATGATAAAGATTGTGGTTATTATGTTTATAAATTTATGAAATATATCATATTAAATCAACAAACTAGCATCCCTAAAGAGGTATTTTTGGTGATAATTACAATTTCATTTAAAATATTTACTCATCCTTTATTTATATTTTTCCAAACTACCAGGACTGTTGATATTCCTCATATTCACAAGAGGAAATAGATTTTTTTAGAAACGAATGGGCTGAATAGATGGGGTTAGATTGTATATAGACATCATGAAGAGGTGACTTCCTACTGATTATTTAGTGAATTTTTTTCATTATTTTATCTACTTTTAGCTAATCTTCTTATCATTTTTATGTAATACTTTAGAAAAATGATCTATAAGTCATTTGTGACATGTATACACTTTAAAAATGAAATTTTAGTTCAAAACTCACATCACATACTCAAAATTGAGCGAACACATTCAGATTGTTTTAATAAATATAACAATGATTCATAAATCATTTTTGACGTGTAGGAATCAACCCCACCTCAATATGATACACGACATGCCCGATATGACTCCAAGTATCCGTTATCAGTTTAAAATTGAGAATTTTGTTAAAAACATGTCACCCACTAAAAATTATGAAAACATGCTCAGATTGTCTTGATACTTTAGGAAAATGATTTATAAGTCATTTTTGACTTGTAGGAATTAGTCTCACTCCAAGTGTGTCTTTTTATTTAAAATTGATATTTTAGTTCAAAACGCATGTCATATTCAAAATTGAGAAAACACATTCATATTTTTTTGATACTTTAGGAAAATTATCCATAAATCATTTTTGATGTGTAGAAATTATCTTCACCTAAATTTGATATACGGTGTGCCAGGTATGACTCAAAGTGCCCGTTATCAGTTTAAAATTGACAATTTAGTGCAAAACACCACTCACTGAAAACCAGAAAAACACTCATATTATCTTGATACTTTAGGAAAATGATTCATAAGCTATTTATGATGTGTATAAATCAGTCTCATTTCAAACCGGCACATGATGTGACCGGTATGACTCAAAGTGTGTGTTTTCAGTTTAAATTGACATTTTGGTAAAAAAATATGTTACATATTCAAAACCAAGATAACACATTCATATTTTCTTTATACTTTAGTAAAACAATTCCTAAGTCGTTTGTGATGGGTAGGAATCAACTGCACTCCAATCTGACATATGATGTGACCAGTATGACTCCAAGTGTGTCCTTTTATTTAAAATTGACATTTTATTTTAAAACACACATCATATACTTAGAACCAGGCAAACTCATTCATATTGTTTTTATAGTTTATTATAATAATCCATAAGTTATTTGTGATGTGTAATAATTAACCTCATCTTAGTCTGATACTCGGTGTGCCCGGTATGACTCAAAGTGTCTGTTATCAATTTAAAATTGACAATTTAGTTCAATATGTGTGTCAGTTATTGAAAACCGAGAAAATACACTCAAATTGTCTTGATACTTTAGAAAAATGACACATAAGTCATTTTTTATATTTAGGAATTAAACTCACATCAAATCGATACAATATGTGACCATTATGATTGAAAGTGTATTTTTTGTTTAAATTGACATTTTAGTAAAAAAACACGTGACGTACTCAAAAACTGAGAAAAACCCTTCAAATTTTGTTGATACTTTATAAAAAGGATCCTTAATTCATTTGTGACACGTAGGAATCAACCACATGTAAATCTAATGCACGGTGTGACCGGTATGACTCCAAGTGTGTCTTTTTATTTAAAATTGACATTTTAGTTCAAAACACACGTCACATTCTCAAAATCGGGAAAACACATTTCTATTGTTTTGATACTTTAGGAAAACAATTCGTAAGTCATTTGTGATGTGTAGGAATCAGATGCACCTCAATCCAATACACGGTGTTGATCGTATTGCTCAAAGTATCTGTTATCAATTTAAAATTGACAATTTAGTTTAAAACGTGTGTCACTCACTGAAAACCAAGAAAACACATTAAGATTGTCTTGATATTTTAGGAAAATAATTCATAAGTCATTTATGAAATGTTGGAATCTGTGTCACATCGAGCCAACACACGATGTGACCATTATGACTCAACGTGTGTGTTTTCAGTTTAAATTGACATTTTTGTAAAAAAGACAGATGACATACTCAAAACCAAGAAAACACATTCAGATTGTGTTGATACTTTAGGAAAATGGTCCTTTATTTATTACAAGTAGGAATCAACCACAGATCAATCTGACGCATGGTGTGACCAGTATGACTCGTATGACTCATAGTGTGTCCTTTTATTTAAAATTAACATTTTAGTTCAAAGCACAAGTCACATAATCAAAACCTAGAAAAAACTTTATGATTGTTTTGTTACTTTATGACATGATCCACATGTCATTTTTGATGTGTAAGCATCAATATCACCTCAATCTGATACACGGTGTGCCTGGTATGACTCAAAGTGTCAGTTATCATAAGATTTTATATTGGTTGGCATGAGTCAGTTTTTCTAATTCAATTCTTTTGGCGATGGATATATTATTTCGCTTCTATATAGGGATGATATGCTCATTATAGGATCATCTATGTAGATGATTGATGATCTGAAAGGGCAACCGACTAAAGAGTTTGAGATAAAATATCTTGGAATATCTAGAAAGATTTTGGGGGTAAAGATCAAGAGACACCACAAATCTAGAACCTTGATGTTATCATAGGATGAATACATTGGAAAGGTTTTGAGAAGATTTGGTATATTGGAAGAAAATCTAGTTTCTATTCCCCTAGCTAGCCATTTCAAACTATAAATGGAGCAAGCACCGAAGACAGAAGAAGAGTTTGATTACATAGAAAACGTCCCATATGCATCAACTGTTGGAAGTATGATGTATATCATGTTATGTACTCAACCTGATATTGATCATGTGGTGGGAGTTGTGTGCAGGTACATGGATAACCATGAACTTTGGGAAGATGTGAAGTGGATTCTAAGATACTTGAAGGGAAGTATGTATCTCTATGCTTTGAGAATGAAAATTCATTACAGGGGTATATGGATGCTGACCTTAGATGTGATGTCAATAGATAGAGGAGTACCACATGTTATGTATTTACCAATGGAGGAACTGTAGCAATATAAATATCTTGGTTTCAGAAGGTGGTGCCTTTATTCACTATAGTGTCATAATACATTGTTGTAATAGAAACTCAGAAATAGATAGTTTGGATGAAGAAATTATTTGATGAGTTAGATAGAAAGGAGGAAAATTTATTTTACTTTGATATTCAGAGTTCCACACATGTTGCAGAGAACACAATTTTTCATGAACATATCAAGAATATTTAGTTGAAGTGTCATTTTATCAGAGGCTTGCTATAGGATTGTTTACTAACATTGTATAAGATTCGTGGAACCAATAATCTAGCATAAATGTTGAAAAAGATACAATGATAGAGAAGTTGACGTAATTTTTTTGCCTCTATTGGTCTTCATTGATGAATGGAGGATGAGATGCATAATATAGTAGAACATGATGGGATTACATAAGGGAAAAAAGCTTGTATTTCATCAATTTTCAACTTGAAATTGAAGCTTTAAAAGGAAGCATGGACTGGAAAGTGAAGAAGATGAGATCAGATTATGTAATTTTTCTATGTCAGTATCATCAAAGCATGCCAGTATAGCAGATCAAGATCCAAGTGGTAGATTGTTGGAATGGTGTGTGTAGCCCAATCTATTTGGATGAAGTTGGATGGAATGATAACATCCCATATTGTACACCATAATGCACACCAGACCGCAACTTCCGCGATTCGACCTCTGTGGGGAATTTTGGGGAACTGTAGAAATGCTAACTAACTATAGCTGAGTTGACCGCTGACACCAATAGGGAACTATAGAAGTTTGTGCATAATGTAGCAGTATGTGAAAGTAGTATTATATCTCCGCATATTTTTTCCCACGAACACTATAATAACATGAACTTGGGTGATAGTGGCATAGTAGCACAGTGAAATTACTGTGTGGTAGGTGGCACAGTTTCATCATCTTCCTTTAGGTGATCATTCAAGCCAGGGTTTATGGAGGTGTATGAAACTCCATAAATCTCCTTGTAATTCTACTATCAATCATAGTGAAATTTCAGCTTCTTCGTGGATGTATGGATTATATCCTGAACTGTATAAATCACTGTGTCCTATGATCTTATTATCATTCTTTTGTTCTTTCTTTTCATCATCTGCAAACCATTATATCACTGTAGCTCCTCACATTTCACCACAATATTTCAAGCCATATATTTCTAATAATCAAATTCTTTCCATAATATTAATTTACTTGTGTTATATTTATGATGATATATAAAATCCGATTTTTTTGTAGTTAAATGATTTAATATTACAATATGAATTGGGACTTTAATAATGCTTTGAGATTATTAGTCTCAATATCTTTATTTGGTTTTTTTTATCATTTTAAAAAAGACAAAAACGATAAGTGGAAAGCTTAGGATTTAACAGAGGTGGAATATGCCTATGAAAATTTTCAACTGTATTGATACTACAAATCTTAGTCTTTAATTTAATTTTTTATGAGAAGGGACCTTGGTTATGATTTAAGACTCTTCTCTATGACGATCCCAAAAGCATAAACAAGGAGATTTTATAACACATAGTTTAAAAGGGGTAAGGGATTTATTTAATTTAGCCTGGTAAAAATAAAAACCAAACCTAATTAACATTATCAAAATTAATACTATCATTTTAAAGCTTTGGTCATATAAAATACCACTAAAATATGCCGATGATTATGAGTTAACTTATTTTGACTAGTCAAATGAATAATATCAACATGGTACCTTGTTAAATATATCAAAAAAATGATTTTCACTATAATGAAAATAAATGCATGCCTCAATGGTTGATTTCCATATCTCAAGTTCTAAAGATGGGAAAACTCTTGATAACACTTCACTAAATGTGACTGACCAAAAGAATGGAATCAATATGGTACCTTGTTAAATATATAAAAAACTATGACTTAAAATATAAGGAAAATAAATACTTACCTCTATGAATAGATTCCAAATCTCAATTGGTAAGGATGGGAAAACTCTTGATAATACTTTACAAAATGCTTCCAAGACAGTTTCCTGGATTTCATTCAGGTAGCAGGAACTTTGTGCAATATCAAGAGCTCTCATTTGATTATTTATTGAAGAGAATGATGAATTCAACCCAATTTGATAGTGTTACAATGATTATAGGAAACTTCACTGATAGTATACCTTCTGTCAGAAAACGTTTTTTGATGTGTATCGATAAGAATTATGGGTTTAAATAGGATAATGTAAATTTTGATTCAAAATAGTATTTAATCAAAATAATTTACACAATAGGGTATACATGTGGACTTGGATATACATAGATATAAAATAATGTGCAATGTAATTGGGTGGTGAAATTTATGGGAATTAGCACTGAAAATTAAGAACAATAATATAAGTACTGGATTGAAAATGAAAAACAAATATTTAAATTGAGTGTTGGGAATACTAATAACAATTAAATAAAAAATAAATGAAATGATCCTACATTGGGAAACATTAGTCGAGTTAAAGGAAATAGAGAAACAATACAAACCTAGTGAGGTGGAATGCTGGTAACAGTCATCGGTTATGCTGGTGTAGAAAACAATTGAATAAAAAATTGAAGTGTGTGAAAATTAGCTAGGTTAGAGGAAATAGAGACATAATATAGTCCTAGTGAGGTGGAGGGATGGTAAAAAAAATTGGTGATGCTATAGTGGATTACGGATTGAGCCCCAAAGAAGACTCATCATTGTCTTATTTCTAGGCATCAAAAAGGCCATATGCTTCATGACTGAATGGGCAGTGACACATAATACACAACTTTCCATAAATTTATCTATCATTAGAATTCCTTTCTCTATTGATTATCTCTACCCTCATCGACAATTACTCTATCATCAATGTCATAATGGTAACAAACAAAATCACTTTTTCATCAAGGGGCTCAATTGTAAAGACTCGAAAATTAAATGTAATTTTTTTTAAATTATTTGGTATTTTTACGAGTCTGTGAAAATTGACGGCGCGTGATTCCGAGACCCGATGCATTCGGAATGAATTTCTGAACTTTTTTTAAGGTACGTTCAGTAAATGCACGGGCGGCGTTTTCTATCTTTTGAACCGTTGCTCGGAATTGAAATCCGAGAGCACCGTTGAATCCGCAACGCTGAGATTCGTTTAAGGGAAGGTTCACTTCGACCATAGTTGGTCGGGAGAAAAAGATAGTTTTTGCGACTTTTAAAAAAAATAATAAAACAACATAAATTGTTATTTTATTTCTTTTTCCCTACCACCTGTTGAGCGGCGGTGGTGGGGACCACGAAGGTGGTCAGACCTTTAATTATGGGGTGTTAATTGCACGATTACACTTTGGTTGCGTAACCACCACTCGCGTAATTAATTAGACACTTTAATTACGTCAATTAATGAGCCACTTTAATTACGTCAATTAATGAACCTCATTAATTGCTCAAGGCATTGCTTGTCTTTCCCCCTCCTATTTAAATGGATCTCGGTGTGTGGTTTTGGCACGACTTCTTCAAACGAGGAACCCCTGACGAAGGGACACCACGCCTTCCACTGTCAGAGAACGAAGGGTTGACGACGCCTGTTGTAGGATCGATCTGAAGGTCGACGGACGACGAACACTAAGGCACACGATTCTTCTCCTTCGTCCGCAATACCCTCGAACGTGGAATCACCACAATCCGCGACATCCCCAACGAATCACGAGGTAGGGGGTTTAAATTGTTTATGTGTTTAAATGAATTTTCTCACTTCGTTCTTGATTAATACGAAGAATGCGGATCAACTAACAGGTTGATCCGTGACTCATTTGTTTTTACGGAACGTTGTCGCGGGGATTCATTTTGGGGTTTTATCAAATCTTATGATGATTTTTGTTTCACCCATATGTTATAACGCTAACATGGAGGGCGCAGGCCAATCCGAACAAGGCTCGGACCCTCCGCCGAACTTGTTCTTGATGCGTTCTTCGTGGGCGAATGATGAACTTATCAGCAACGCGGAACCGAGGGTGACATAGTGAAGGTGGCATTCCAGGAGGCCCGTAGGTGCAGACGAGAATAGAAATGGAGCTCTAGAGTATCGCCGGAGCCTCGTGGAAGCTCCGCCGGCGCGACGACACCGGCGACCTGTGCGGTGGCCAGACAGGCGGTCGACAGCGGGCCGACCGCGGAGGTGGAGGTGGCGCGTCGTCGTGCATTGCGTTGAAGGAGAGTCATGACTCGAAGTTGCCGCGAGCTGGAAGGGGCCCGCCTCCTGCGAGTCCCGCAGGTGACAAGGCAGCGCCACCTGGCGCCGCCCTTAATGAAATCGAACGACTCATTTGGGTCGTTCGGGTGCAGCGGACTGCGTGGGGCGCGCAGCAGTTGTGCCGGGCCGTTCGGCCCAGCGGGCCAGCCCATCCAGGGTGGGCCGGTCTGTGGCCCAGCCCAACCGGGCCGGCCCAGGCCGTTTCGAGATGGGTCGGGTCGGACCGGGACCTGTCTGTCCGACCGGGTCGGACCGGACCGGGGCGCCTCTCGGGCCCAAAAACGCTTAAAAGTTCATATCTTGCGAACCAGACATTTGTTTGACGAACTGTATGCGGCGCTGAGATCCTTGGAGCGAGACGACCCCTTTTGTGATACTCCACGAGAGTTTTGGAGAAAGTTGGAGTATGGCCGGGTTGGATCGACTCTAAATCCAACCGGGTCCTCAGCACTAAAATGCCAATAACTTACAGACCGAGCATCTGGTTGATGCGCCGTCTGTTGCATTGGAACTCTCATGACATGACGAATCATCAGGTTACTTCTTCGTAGGACTTCGTGCAGGTTGAAATACATCCAATGGCTTGAGGAGCGGTTCTCTCAGAATCACGCATGCTTCCTGCGGGAATCCAGTGACTGGCTGTGACATGAAGAAGAGCGATCAATATGGGTCAGCATCAGAAACTCCAGAGTGGGATGATCTAGATGTACGATTAATCATCTCTACCTCTCTACTAGCGACCAATACGGGTCAGCACCATCGACCAATACGGGTTAGCACCAGCGACCAATATGGGTCAACACCAGCGAAAAATACGGGTCAGCACCAGCGACCAATACGGGTAAACATCTAGCGACCAATACGGGTCAGCATATAGTGACCTATATGGGTCAGCAGTGGAGTTACTACAGATAGGATGATCTAGCTTTACGACTAGTCATCCCTATCCTAGTAACCTTGAAGTTATACCGTTAGAGTGACCTGTCTCTTTTGCTTTGTGCTTCATAATTTAGATCATGCTTGTGATATTACCTTTATGGTATTTCTTGAGATGTTTTCCTTTGTGGATTACTAAGACACCTTCGGGGGTCTCGAGGTCCCCTACTGAGTTGTTATACTCACCCCCTGCACGGGCTCCGCTCGCACGTGTGTGTTTTGTGCAGACAACTGACGCTTCGAGGCAGACTTTGGGGGTTTGGGACTTGGTGGAGCTTGGTGCGACGAGAGCAGTCGAGATCCTCTTATTCGACTTCAAACTTGTAGTTACTACCTTCCAGGTAGAGCTCCAAGGAAGATGTGACAACTGTTTACTTTCTTTTCAGTTTCTAGGGCTTGTATTCAAGCTCACTGTTTCCAGTTTACAGTTGTACTTGTGGTTGTACTTTACTCTCGTGGTTATACCTTACTTTTGTTGGTTGTTTACTTCAGTTGACCTTCTTGAGTGTGTACAGATCTCTAAGGCAATGTCTTCCCTGTTCGGGAAAAGCCCTCAGGTGCTAGTCACCAACCTCTGACCTATGGAAGGCGGGCTTAGGGTAGTCACGTCCGAGCCCCGTGGGACGGGTCGTGACACAATGGTGACAGAGTTGCCTAAGATTCCTGCTCTTACTAATGATCTTTCTTATTGATGGGATTGCTTAGTCGTTCGGGTCACACTATTAAGGGAATGAATTGGGTTTATCCTCCCATTGATCGTAATTTGAAAATAAAATAAATTAGTATGATATTAGATATATTATTTGTGTTCACAGAGTAGTTGGATTAAATCATTTTAATAATATATGATATACTCATTATTTTTATATATCATTTTGTACAATATATTTATGTTTTTATTTCAAATTATTGAATTTAGTTATTGATTTAACTATCGACTACCAATTTAACATGTTATAAGTATGAAGTGTCTCAATTTCTAAAAATATCAATTTATTGTTCCATATGTTCAGGGTCATCCATGGAGTAAGCCCTGCAAGCCCCTGTTCTAGGGAAAGAAGATGGAAGGGGAAACAAAGCGTAAATGTTTTCCTATAACACACTTTCAATATCAATTTTGGGAAAAAATCAATTTAGGTCTTTGGAAACAACATTTTTGGGGGTTCTCATTATAGGATTTGTATGTGTTTGATTTATTTATCTTGTATGAGAACAACATCATAGGGGTGAAGGATGGATAAAAATGGGGTGTTGAGACTCAAGATTGGTGTTAGGAGAGTCGTTGTAGTCTTTATATAAGACTATCCAAAAGTTGAATCTTAGGCTTAACACACCACAAAAGATATCATAGACCTTATAGAGTTTTCTAATGTTATTCTAAAATAGTGTAGGGTGTCGCACATGAAAAATGGTTATTTTATATTAATAGAGTTTATACATTGTGGTGGAGATCAGATTTAGAATAATTAAATTTCAAAACGAGCATATTTGTAGGATATAAGAGATTTGGAGGTCTTCATTTGCAAAGTCAAAGAGTTGATCAGATGAGCTCGCTCCATAGTGAAGGGCATTATGTCTTTGTGGATTGAGTTACATTTAATAACACTATTTTATTCATATTTATATTGATTCTATAATTAAATTTAGATTAATTTATAACTGAGAGGCTATGATTTTTTTAATTTTAAATCATTTGTATATATTTTGGATAAACTTAAGGCTTTTAAGATTGTTAAGTTTAATATAAAAACCCACAAAATGTTTATAATTATTTATTAAATTATATATATATATATATTATTAATTAATTAATTAATTAATTAATGCAATAAAGAATTTATGGTTATAAAAAAGCAATTTTTTAAATTAAATATACATGATGGGTGTGGAACTCAGGTTTGAACTTCACCTAGGATCCTCAAGTAGGTCGTGAAGTGGTTCTTTGATGGTGTGAGTTATTTAAATAGAGGTCTCATGACTTGAAAGTAATCCAAATGACATTGTAAATATTATTTAAAAGCGCTACCCACTCCTTTGGTCTTGTATTAGTAGGAGGAAATTTTCTAGGCCTAGAAGGGGGACTTATATTATTTCAAGCAATGTGTTAGAAAGGTGAGAGAACTTTTCTCGTTCTTCATTTCTAAAGTGACATGTGTTTTGTTGTCCAGTTGCACAGTGATCCTTACACAAGTGGTTTACATCTTTACACAGATAGAAAAATCATCTTTTCGAGAACATGAATTCTTACCTTTGAAAATCACCTATAATAAAAAACTTGATTCTTGTGAAAATTATAAATTTAAAATGTAAAATTAAACCTCAAACAAAATTAAATAAAAAAAATTCTAGAATTTATGAAAACAATTAAAATGTATTCCAAAAATTGATATTTAAAATAAATACATTGAATTTGGAAAAATTAACTTCACAATCCAAAAAAACATCATATACAAACCTTTAAAGTATTTTTTTAATGAAAATAATAGAAAATTTTATTAAGTTTTTAGTCTTCAAAAAATATATATAAATTAAAGCAAAGACCATTTGGGAATTTTATCACCAAAAATCGCATATTTGAAACAAAAGTTGAAAGAAATATGTTTTTCACCCAATAAGACCAAGAATCAATTATATATATTATTTAAATCATATTAAAATTAAAAAATATACAATTAAATAAAAAATGTGTGGCATACATGTATTGGAATAAAGTCACATCAGATTCTCCCACATGTAACATATTGTTTTCTCAAATCAATTAAACATATTATATTGAATTCAAATTCATTTAAAAATGAAAGTATTGTTGTGCCAACAAAGAGGTGACTTACATAAAAATTTTCCTCAGTGGACTCTATCAAGTAAGAAAATATGGTTCATCTCTAAAAAATAAATGAGTTGGCCAAAATTTGGTTCCTTGATTTAGGGGTAATGGATAGAGGGCGGTATTGTAATTCTCTCGGGGGTTTCTTGGGCAAGTGGTAGTGGGTTAGAGTTATTATCCATAATAGAGAGTAATAAAAAAGGGATATCCTTATGGAGGGAGGACCATGAGAATTCAGTTGTTTTGGGGAGGTTTGGCTAATTGGCTTAGGCGAGAGAATCTTGGGGGATCACTCGAGTGCTTTTTATCTCTCTCGCAAACTTCTTCCTTATCCATTGTAATTTTTCATATTCCTCTAATACACACATGCAGCCCTCTAGGTTATCCCTTGGTCCAAACTAACAAATTTCATTTAGGGGAGAAGAAAAGATGTCAATGCTAATGGACAGGGTGGAATAATGAATCATGCAGAACAACACTACACTTGCTATCATGAACCATCCCGGGTACCCTGGTAACCCGATAACTGAGCTGACTCTAACATGGCCTGAAGGGCATTCCCAATCCCCACTGGTTTTTGACTAGCACTTGGAATCATACTAAGTGAATGCGGGGATGGATCATGCAGAACAACACTACACTTGCTATCATGAACCATCCCGGGTACCCTAGTAACCCGATAACTGAGCCGACTCTGACATGGCCTAAAGGGAATTCCCAATCCCCACTGGTTTTTGACTAGCACTTGGCATCATACTAAGTGAATGCGGGGATGGATTTTCCACAACATTGCGTAATCAAGATAAATAATTCAATATGCATACAAAAGAAACACCACATGGAGAACAGTGCCAAAAGTCTAGTAGGTAAACAAACCCAAAGTTCAGAACCATTCTGTCATAGCACTCGAACCAATGGTATCATCCTCCCACAAAGTACCTTTGTCATAGAATCAACTATCCTGACTGAAAGTTCAGTCATGGATAAATTAGGTTCAACCTCAAGATCACTCCAGCTCAGAACATGAGATGGATCAAAAAGATACTTTTGAAGCTAAGATACATGGAACACATTATGTATCAACGTCAATTGTGGTGGAAGTGCTAAATGGTAGGACACTTTCTCCACGTACTCAACAACCTCAAAAGGTACAACAAAATGAGGAGCAAGTTTCCTTTGCCTCCTAAGCCGTCAATGATCCAACCAGGATGAAACTTTTAAGAACACCTAGTAACCAACTGAAAATTTCAACGGTCTGCGATGACAATCATCATAGGGCTTATACCGGCTTTGTTCCGTCAACATTCTTTGATGAATCAATTGAATCGTTGTTGTCATCCTTTGAACCAAGGTCAGTCCAAACAAGGAACTTTCACCAATCTCTGACCAACACAATAGAGATATGCAAGGCCGACTATACAAGGCCTCAAAAGGAGTCATTCAAATCACAAATTGGTAATTATTGTTATAAGAAAACTCAACCAGCCACAGATGGTCATCCCAAGCCACACCAAAGTCGAGAACGCAAGAGCGAAACATATCTTTGAGAATATATATAGCTCTTTCTATCTGGTCATCCGAACGCGGATGATATGCCGTACTCAAATGGACCTGAGATCTCAGTGCCTCCTAAAGGCCTCTCAAAAAGCTAATTGAGGATCCTTATTGGAGAATATAGTAGATGGAACTCCATGCAACCGAACGATCTCTTTCACATAGAGATTTCCCAACCCCTCACTTTTGGTTGTATCGTGAATGGGTATAAAGTGAGCTGATTTAGTCAGTCGATCGATCACAACTATTATCTCATTCTTCTTTATCTGTGAATGTAGAAACACAACCATAAATTCCATTGAGATCTTATCCCACTTCCAAGTAGGCATTAGAAGTGGCTGAAGCAAACCCGAAGGTTTATGGTGCTCGGCCTTGATCTGTTGGTATGTATAATGAGATATAAATTTAGCAATGCCTCATCTAATACCCGACCCCTAGAATCGTCATCAAATGTCATAGAACATATTCATGGTTACTGGGTGTACAACCCACTGGGAATTATGGAAATCCCCAATCACAACTTTCTTTATTGATAACGGTATAACAAAACGATTCTGATAGCATAGAATGTCCTCGGTGGAGAACGACCACTGAGCAACGGTCTCCCCACCATAAAGAGAATCACTAATTTTATGGAAATTATCATCGAACTGTTGTTCCTAAAGAATCATCCTGAGAAGAGTGGAGGTTAACTTAACATTGGTCAAATAAACCTCAGCCCATGATTTTCGAACTCCAATATGAAACTATGGAAAAATAGTCATCAAGTTTCACTCTTCTAATGATTCTTTCCCAGCCTGGGTCAGAAGTTTCCTACTCAAAGAATTTGTGATGAAATTCCTTTTCGTTTGGGTATAGGTGATGTTAAAGTAAAAAGATTGTAGGTATTCCACCCAACACCTTTGGCAGAGATTCAAATGTTTTTGAGAGAAGATATAGCTCAAGCTATTATGTTCTGAAAACACGGTAAACATTTCTCCAAAAAGGTAATGTCGCCAGCTCATAAGCACGTGCATCACAACTGCAAGTTCAAGGTCATGAGTTTGGTAATTCTTATCATGTAACCTAATCTAACAAGATCCATAAGCAATGACATGATCACCCTGCATAAGAATGCAACCCAAACTTGAACTTGATACATCAGAAAAGACCACATAGCCCTGCTCAGTCTCTGGAAGAGTCAACACTGACGCAGTAGTCAAAGGACGTTTCAGCTCAACAAATGAATTCTAACATTTATCATCCTAGGAAAACTTTACACCCTTTAGAGTTAAAGTGGTCATCGGAGAACCCAAATTTGAGAAGTCCTTTATGAATCGATGATAATACCCAAGAATCTCCAAATCTCGAAAACGTTTCGTGGTAGTTCTCATGTCATAACAACCTTCATCTTTTCAGGATCAACTAAAATTCCATGTTATGACACCACGTGTGCCAACAACTTCACTTCTTGAATCCAGAAATCACATTTCGAAAGTTTGGCATAAAGTCGGGGATTTCTCAACAATTCTAGAACTACTCTCAGATGACACACATGGTCCTCCTCAGAATTAGAGTAAACAAGGATTTCACCCACAAAGACTACCATGAAAGTATCAAGATACTCATGGAAAATATTGTACATTAAAGCCATAAATACATCAGGAGAATTGGTTAGACCAAATGGCATGAAAATGTACTCATAATGACCATACCTGCTCTGAAAGGCGGTTTTCTAAATGTCATATTCTTTTATTCTCAACTGATGTTAACCAAACCGAAGGTCATTCTTCGAGAACCACTTAGACCCTTTCAACTGATCAAACAAATTATCAATCCATGGAAAAGTATACTTGTTCTTTACCGTAACTCGATTGAGTTTTTGGTAATCCACACAAAGCCGAAGTGACTCATTAACTTTCTTAGCAAAGAGAACTGGTGATGCCCAAGGTGACACACTCAGGCGTATAAATCCTTTCTCTAGAAGATAATCTAATTGAGCCTTCAACTCTTTCATTTCAGATGGAGCCATGCAGAAAGAAGGAATAGATACTGGTTGAGTACCTGGTACTAAATCGATAGAAAATTCTACCACCCTTACCAGTGGAAAACCAGAGAAGTCAGATGGAAAAACATTGGGAAACACAACGAAAACTGGAGGGAGATCACCGCTCAAGGGTTCCCTCTCCAGATCAAAATAAAACACAGATATTACTTTCCCCAACTCTGGATAAGAAGGTCTGACTCAACTCGACCTTGGTTCTCATTCTCCTTGAAAGATAAAACACACCCCATCTGGTGTTGTAAAGGAGACTCATCGAAGGTAACAATCAATCTGAGCTTTATTGGAAATGATCCAATCCATCCCGAATATGATGTGAAGAAGTTTCTTACCGAGAACTATAAAACTACATGCAAGAACGATGTCTGGCAACGAGAAAACAAAAGCAGGACTAGGACAACCTTGCTTTCTGTTTGTTCCAAGGAGCGTAATAATATCTGTAGAATGAGAAAATAGGAGAGACCAAACCCCCCAAAGTGTACTCTCTAAAGGAGCCCTTGAGGTTCTTTTATAATGAATAATTAAGACCACACCAAACCTCAAGTCCGATGTGGGATGCAGACTCCAACACTCCCCCTCAAGCTAGGTGAACCTAGCTTGGACACATAAAGAAAAAACAAACCAATGCAATCAACAGACTGCAAACACTCCCCCTCAAGCTGGACATACCCAGCTTGATAACAAAACAAGAAAAAACAAGACAAAGCAGAATAAAAGATAAAACTGCAAGGGTACTGCTCCCCCTCACGATCACAACTCCCCCTTCTGGATGATGAATGGATGAAGTTGTCACGGACGTAGTAGAGAAACCACATAGACTAGGCCTGTTGATGGAGTGCTAAGAATGCCTCACTAGTGGGGCCGGTTGATGAGATGCCGGGAAATCCACAATAGCACTGGGAAAGCCGCACTTACGGGGCCGGTGACGGGAGGTGGGGATTCTGCAGAATTGTTGCGGGATCTGGCGGCGCCAAAGGGCCTGGATCCAAGGCGGTTGAGGAGCTGCGCCACGGTGGAGGAAGCGTGAGGGTGTGCCGGTGGACACAGAGGTGGCTGTCGGGAATCGTCGGGAGATTCTGGCGACGGGAGGTGGGGATTCCGCAGGAGGAAGCCGACATGGAGGGAGCAACGTTTCACCGGAGGAAGTGTCAGACGATGAGATTCGCCGGACTGGAACGGATGAAACCAACCGGAGGGAGGGCTACCGTGCAGAGAAGCGCACTGGAGGGTGGGGGGATCCAAGCAGAACTGGAGGCTAGCTGCTAGAGGGGCCAATAGGGGTGGAGGCCGACCACTGGAGGAGCCGGCAGAGGTGGAGGCCGGCTGCTGGGGGAGCCGGCAGTGGTGGAGGCCGACTGCTAGAGGAGCCGGCAGTGGTGGAGGCCGGTTGTTGGAGGAGACGACAGGGGGAGAGGCCAGCTGCTGGAGGAGTCAGGATCCGGCGGGAGGGATCCATAGCGGCTGGAGGTGCGCGCATGGAGGCGTCGCGACGGAGGGGCGACGCTGGGGAGATGCGGAGAGACGAGACGTCGATCTGTAGGGAAGGAACCGACGTCGGGAGTCTCTCACAGGAGTGCCACCATAGCGCGCAAGGAGCAGTAGGGAAGAGGTGGGCCGCGGGCTGATCGTGCCTGTATGTGGGCGCTGGGATCTGTCGCGACTGCGCAGGGAGCCAGGGGCCGGAGGGCAGCAGTGCAAAGTTGGAGGGAGTAGGGATCCGCCGGGATGGGGTCGTCGTGTTGGAGCGATGCAGGAGGACCGTTGCGCATGAGGCCGTCTCGCGTCGCGACAGACGGGAAGGAGGGCCGCGACCGTGAGGCGCCGTCGTCGGTGATAGAGGTGCAGCGAGACCGTTGCGTGGAGTGGGGAAGGCCAAGAGGGCTCTTCTCGGGCAGGATGTAGGGTCACCGTCGGGTGGAGGAGCAGACGGGAACAGGAGGCGCGAGTCGGGCGGGAGCCGGGAGCTGCCGGGCGGGACGCCGTCGGGAAGAGAGGCCACGTGAAGGGCGGAAGGAGCCGCCACCTGGAGATGGGGGTTCCATCGGGAGGAACAGGGGTCGCTGAATAGTAGGCGCAGTTTGGAGGAGCGCCGCGGGAGGAACAAGATCACGACAGAGTTGGGAGCCTTCGAGAGGGAAGGCCGCGTCAGGAGGAATGCCGGGGATGCAGGGTAGCGGCACAGTGGAGGAAGAAGCCGACAGTAGGGAGATCCTCCTAGAAGGAAGGCCTAAGCAGAGAGAGAAACATGCGCCGGCAGGGGGGAGATCCGCCGAATGGGAGGGATAGCCGGCAGGGGGGGCGGCGGGAGATACCTAGGGCTTGCGGGCCATGGAGGCCGCCGCCCCCCAACCGGGAGAAACCCCAGTGGCCGATGGGATAAAATAAATAAAACGGGAGGGAGGGTTTGGGATTAGGTTCCCTCTAATACCATGTAGAATGAGAAAATAAGAGAGACCGAACCTTCCAAGGTGTACTCTCTAAAGGAGCCATTGGGGTTCTTTTATAATGAATAATTAAGAGCACACCGGACCTCAAGTCCGATGTGGGATGCAGACATTGTAGCACTTTTGACAAAGCTGGCCGCCGATCACTGTAGGAACGCAGTCTTACTAATTCGGAACAGTGGACCATCTTCTTCATATGTAGCCCATTTTGGGCTAGGGTTTACTACTGAAAATTATCTGTAATTTTTGTGCCCCCAAATAGTGAAATTCTGCCTCTCCCATGGATGTAGGGATTATTCCCGAACCACGTAAATCGATGTGTTCTTGTTGCTTTCTTTCTTTCGTTTTTTCTCGTTTCTGTAGTTGCGTCTCCCGATGATTTTGCAATAAAAAGCTCCATAGGAAGATTTAGCATATTAACAATATAGGTTGAAATAAAAGAATGATATGCACTATTATCAAATAAAGTAGTCCGTAATGACGAAGCTATAATGATGGTACCTCCTATAGTCGCTGGACCCATATCTGCTTCCTCTAAAGACTCTTTCACTGCGTGATGGAGATTTGTTCCGGATTCCTGTGGCTGGAAACCTTTTGTACATGAAACATATGATTGCACCATAGTTTTAGAAGATGATGATGATCCTGTGACACTACAAGGAGTGGAAAAGACATGGAAGAACTTCTGTAAGTGACCCGAGCATCCACAGGAGACACATATTTTGGGTGCCTCGGTGCAAACCCGTTTTAAATGCCAATGCTTGCCACATTGGTTGCAAATCAAAGGTCCTCTGCCAGGCACTGCAGGGGGTCTAGAAAAACCAATTTTTCGAGAACCACCATGAGAATCATCACACTTACTCTTTCCCTTAGAGGAATTCACACTGCCACTAGGAGAAAAAGGAATTCTTGTCAACCCTAACTTTCTACCAGGTCCATTTCAACCATCAGCGCTCTATCCAGCACATCAGCATAAGAAGACAACATCAAAAAGAGAACCTAAGAATGAATATCATATCGAAGTCCTAGCTCAAGCCGTCGAGTCTTCATCTTCTCATTCGATACAATCTCAGGTGCAAACTTCACGACCTCAGCAAAACAGTTTGCATATTCTATCATGGTCTTGTCAGTTTGCTTGAGTTTGAAAAACACCATAGCCTTGGCCAAAAACATTGACTCTGGATAGAACTGGTCGGTGAAAAGAGTTTTGAAGTCTTTCCACTCTAAACCCTTGTGCTTCTTCACTGTCACCATCATATCCCACCATCTCCTGCTCGGTCCCTCGTCACGAAGGTGGAACACTTCACCTTGCTTTCATCAGGTGTCTCCAAGAACTCAAACAAATGTTCCATCCCGCTCAACCATTCCTCAACATCTTGAGGATCATTGAATCCTTTTAATGCTGGTGGCTTATGAAAAAGGAACTCCTTAGAACAATTTCGTAAAATATTCCTCTAAGGTTCCACAGCTGGAGCCTCTATGGGGACTAGTGTAGGTACTTGTCCCAGAGCTTGAACAATATGCACAATCACCTCAACTAGACTCGGGTCCACGGGATGATTTGATCACTGAGGTTCATCGACAACTTGCTCCTGGGTCCGATTTGCACGTCTTCTCAGTGGAATGAGGCTACAAAACATAAGCAGACAACGTTGAAGACATCAGATTAACAGTCAAACAGAGAAATGAGGGAAATTAATCCTAGCAAATAAGAACAAAAAAGATTTGAATTTCAATATATCCAAACAAAAAGAAGGGAAAAGTCTAGAACTAATCCTCAAGACGTCTTTCCCAAACCACTCCTAGTGACTTAAGGTTCATTGTGGTGGGAGATGACCAAGAACTCAATTGCAACTACATCCTAAGTCCCAACAAGATTACAAAAATGCGTACTGAGATCAAAAGTTGCTCGAACCTAGAAGAAGATAATCTACAAACACCCAAAGGCATAAGTAGAGTGTGAGCTAAAAGCCTAGTAGGGTCTCACCAAGGATTCCATAAAAGATATCAATATTTAATTAACCAAATAAAGCTTTCAATTTTAAACAAACTTGCATGGATTTTCAAAGCATATTTAAACAAATCATGTTTTACATTTCAAATGGAAAATACTTTAAACAAATGTCTTAATAAACATTTATATAAAACAATTTATATAAATTTAGAAGTCATGATAAATAGTTTACAACAATGGAATGTATATTAATTTCAAATACAAACAAGTGAACATGATCATAAGCCAAAAGGTACGATAGTTCCAGGCTATGAGACTCTCTCACACTCAAATAGTTTTCACGACATTATGTGTACACACGCCCCTTTGGCACTGGTCAAAGAGGACTCATCACCATCTCATCAGGGATGTGACTATTGCATATGTATTGTTAGTGTTGTAAATCATAGAGTGTTGTCCCGAATAACTCACTAACTATCTAGGTTTACATGTTCTCTAATAACAAACAATGATGGGCAATTTATTTTAAGACTACTTAAAATACAATTCATCTCATTCTCTCATTTCAAATATTCAAATTTTCCATTTAAAACCCAAAATGGAGTTTTAATCAAATCATGTTTTTCAAGATAAAACCAATGTGTTTCTATCAAAATCATTTCAAGCCATTTTTCTCAAATACCAATTTGAGATCAATTTTGTCAAATCAATTTCACAATTCAAATTCAACAATTTCCATCTAATTTCACAACACATCCCAATTCAATGGAATTGGGGTTTTTTTTTCCCAAATTCATTTCAAATCCAATTTCAAATCCAAATACCCCTAATTCAATGGAATTGAGTTTTTAATAAACTAATTGAAAGTAACTCATCAAGAAATTGAATTTAAATCAAACAATTGAATTTAACCAAACAATTGAATTTAAATCAAACAATCTGGGGTTAATAAAAATTGGCCATCATAATGGAACCACCTTCCTCGGGATTACAAGATCTCAAAACACCAATTCCTAAAAGGGAAACTCCAACGAAGATCATTAGCAATGATGATCCAAGAATCAAACCTAGAATCAAGTTCTGAAACAGCGGGGTTTGGATCCACCTACAACATAGAGATCTACAAAATCTTAGGAAGGGAGAGAGAGTGGGAGAAAGATAAAACGAAGAGGAAACCTACTAGGTAGATATCGAATGTTGTTCACGAAGCTTCGATCTGCTTCCAAAAGGGTGTAGAGATCGAACGATGTTCACAAAGCTTCGATCTTCTTCCAGAAGGGTGTAGAGGGGGGGAAATCGCCTCTTGGGTGCTCCCAATGAAGAAGAAACAGTAGGGGGTCGAGTTAGGTTCATTGGGCACCAAAAAAGGTGGTTTTGGTATTTTTAAAAAAGATTTTATGATTAATTAAATCTCTCACACGGTTTCCTGAGTAGGGCCACATGGTTAGACAAACTGTGCACCCTAACCGTGTGCCTCTTTTAAATGGGTTTCACGGTTTCTCCTAAGTGGGCGAACAACTTGTCAAACCGTGCGCCAACCGTGCAAACCCCCTTTGTCTGGGTTTGATCGGTTTTCTCTAGTAGGGTGTACGGTTTGGGAAAACTGTGCACCAACTATGCACGACCTAGAAACTTTCAAATATTCCAAAATTTTTACTTGAAGCAACCCTAAACAAAACTCAACCAAAACATGGTAAAAAGAGGGGTTTAGGAATACCTGAAACAATAACAAGATGTTACACTTTCATTGATCTAGTAGAGACAACTAGAGTGGATCGAGAATGGTAAGAGTGAGCTGAATTTGATCAACATGAAGAAGTTGAGTTTCAGATAGCTCTCATTCTGTTGGTGCGACATCTGAAGAAGGCCCAACAATATAAGCTGTATTGGGCTTGTTTGGTGTTTGAGCTATTTGAGATGTGTTATGAGGTGATCGATGAAACAAAGGTGTGAGAGTGAAACGATGCAGCTCTATTCAGTCATGCACAAGTGCAGAACACATTTTTTCTAGTAAAAGTTATTGTAAATGTGCAAGGTAGGCTACCTATGCTCAATTTACTACAGCAAGATGATTGGTTGATGATAGATACAAAGGAGACTGGCGTGCCTTCAAATAGAGGTGACGACAAGGAGATGTTGGAATGTGTTCTTTTCCAGCTGCCGTGGTAGCTGGCTGGTGCACCAACCCCACCCGCACCTTGGCGGCTTCAATATTGGCTGTTGTGTAGGCTGCCATGGTTGAATGTAGGTGGCAGCCAAGGAAGAAGTCTATGGTTAGTGGGTGTTTGTGGGGGATTGGTGGGAGTTGTGTCAAACTTGACACCTCCCACCATGCTTGTATAAGGAAGCCTTGGGGAGCTTCCATCATCAGATTAGAGAGCCAAGAGAGCTCTTCATTTCAAGAGAGCCGGGAGAGCTCCATGTGTGAGAGGAGAGGTGTAGTGAGAGAGTTTTTGTAAATGCTTTATTCTTGGTGAAATAAAAACTGGTTTCTCCCTCTATTTTCTCTCTTAGCGGTCAGCGAACCACAAAAAGTGGTATCAAAGGAGGTTCTGGTGAAACGATGATGGGCAGTGGAAATTTTCTGGTGACTAGAAAATTCAAGTTTCTCGGAATCGTGTTTTGAAGGCATATTCTGAAAGCCTGTGTCGAGACAATTCTAACGATGCAAACGACATAAAAAACGGAGCTAAAACGAGCTTCATAGGCCCGGTCAAAGTTTGGTCAAACTTCGGGTGCTACAGTACCCCATTGCCGGAGAAGAAGGTACTGTTCCAGCATCGGCGATTTTTCCGGTGAGTTTCCAGCCGCTGCTCCGGCATGCCACGTCATCGCCACGTCATCGGACGATCTCTGCCATTGATAATGTTTTGATCATCTTTTGATCAGTCGATATCTGATTTCGACGATCCAGGAGTTGATTCCACCATTTTTAACAATTCCAGACGCATCGGTGAGCTTCGTTTTTCCAGATTCTGCACCAATTTTTTCATAATTGAAATTCCATGGAGGGACCATCCATGGGAGGTGGTCGAGGGGCTAGAAACGGATGCCAAATCCAGAGCAAGTCTATAGATGGTAGGAGATCATCATACAAATGCTATCATTGCGGCATGATGGGACATTTGAAGAAGAACCGCTGAAGGTTGCTATAAGAAAAGAGTTGAAGTAGAAACCGACAAAAAATAAATGGAGATGCGCACGTGATAGTCTATGGAGAAATCACACTTTGCTCCAAAGATGAAGAAGAGACATGCTTTCATACATCAAGCCAAGACACAGAATGAGTGGTTGATACTGCAGCATCGTACCACGTCACGCCACATCATGAGTATTTCTTGACTTATCAAGATGATGACTTTGGTGTAGTCAAGATGGGGAATACCAGTTCGGCGGAGATTGTTGGCATGAGTGATATCCAAGTCAAGACGAACATTGGATACACAATCACCCTGAAGGATGTTCAGCATGTTCCAAGTCTTTGACTCAACCTGTTATCAGGTATAGCCTCTGATCGACAAGGCTGTGACAACATCTTCTACAATGGAGCATGGGAGATGACAAAAGGATCCATCATCATCACCCGAGGACACATATGCGGTACGTTGTAGAGAAATTATGTGAAGATATGTGCAGACAGCCTCAGCACGGTGGAAAGAGAGACGTCATCCAATATGTGGCATATGAGACTCGGCCACATGATTGAAAGAGGGTTATCTACCATAACGAAGAAGTACACCAGTATTGACAAGGATGCATTACTTGATCATTGTAAATACTACTTGTATGGGAAGCATCATAGAGTCTCATTCAATACTGCTTCATCACGAAGATCAGAGTTGCTGGATTTGGTGCACTCTGATGTATGTGGACCCATGGAGGTGGATTCACTCGGAGGTAACAAATATTTTCTATCCTTTATTGATGATGAATCTCGAAGGGTGTGAGTGTTCTTCTTGCAAACGAATGACCAAGTACTGGACTACTTCAAGATGTTCCACGCCATGGTGGAGCGTGAAACTGGAAGGAACCTGAAGTGTCTTCGTTTAAGCAATGGAGGAGAGTACACATCCAGAGAATTTGATGCCTATTGCAGGAGTGAGGGCATCCGACATGAGAGGACGGTCCCTCGCACCCCACAACACAATGGAGTTGAAGAAAGGATGAATAGAACCATCATGGAGAATGTCAGAATCATGATGAGTTTAGATAAGATCCCTAAGCCATTCTGGGGAGAATCTGTTTAGGTTGCATGCTACCCCATCAACCGATCATCGTCAGCCCCGCTGAATTTTGAGATTCCACAGAAATGATGGTCTGGTAAACATCCCTCTTACTCTCATTTATGAGTATTTGGATGTTTTACATTTGAGCATGTATCTAAGGAGCTCAGGCAGAAGCTAGACGGGAGATCTACTCAATGCATCTTCATCGGATATGGAGATGAGGAGTTCAGATACAAGCTTTTGGACCCGAATGGGAAAAAGGTGATCAGAAGTAGAGATGTCGTGTTCCCTGAGAACCAGACAATTGAGGACATTCAAAATCCTAGAATGTATCGCAAGGAAAGTGTCGAGAATTCAATTCATGATCCAACACCCCTATACCAGCACCACCTGTCATTGAAAGAGGAGGTGGTGCAAAAAGACTCATCGACAGCAGACCAGGAGGCAATGGAGGAGGATATTGAGCAGGGGGAGACTCAATTCTCTTCACAAGAAGTTGCAGAACCATCACAGGAGCTAGGTGATGTTGTGCATCCCGAACCAAACATTTCACAGGTTCGAAATTCTTCACGAGGAAGGATTCCGTCAACAAAATATTCAGAGTCAGAGTACCTGTTGTTGACTGATTTGAGGGAGACTGAAGGATATCAAGAAGAATATCGACATTCGTTATCGTTGGATACGCAAAGTGACGGATCAACAGTTGCTGAGACTTGTGAAGATCCACACGAAGGAGAACCCGACGGATTTTTTGACAAAGGTGGTTTCTCGTGAGAAGCTAGACCTTTACAGATTCTCCAGTGGATTGCAGTTGGAGGGAGAGAATTTTTGGAATGTGTTCTTTTCTAGATACTATGGTAGGTGGCTAGTGCACCAACCCCACCAGCACCTTGGAAGCTTCAATATTAGTTGTTTTGTAGGTTGCCATAGTTGAATGTAGGTGGCAGCCAAGAAGAAGTCTATGGTTGGTGGGTGTTGGTGGGGGATTGGTGGGAGTTGTGTCAAACTTGACACCTCTCACCTTACCTATATAAGGAAGTCTTGGGAAGCTTCCATCAGCAGATTAAAGATCCAAGAGAGCTCTTCATTTCAAGAGAGCCGGGAGAGCTCCATGTGTGAGAGTAGAGGTGTAGTGAGGGAGTTTTTGTAAATGCTTTGTTCTTGGTGAAATAAAGATTGGTTTCTCTTTCTATTTTCTCTCTTAGTGGTCAGCGAACTACAACATGAGACACACCAAAGTCATGCATGTTGGGTTAATGCCTTGTTCCCCATGGTTGTTTTTTAAGAGGCTCTCACATGAGGAGTATGGAAAGGATGCTATAAAAAGGGGAACGAGAGAAAGTAGGGAAATGAAGATTATCGTTATCTGATTTCAGCCAGGGTGTTTGGGAAAGGGCACTAGGTAATATCTTGAGAATTCTATTCTTCAATTTCTTTCTCCCACTCTTATTTCTTCTTCTTTGTCTCCCTTGTTTACCTATATATGTCTGCAATTCTATTACTCCGTATAAGAATATGCACAAGTATCCAACAGGGAGCTGCTTGATCGAGAACCTTATCAATTAATTCAACCATTGCCAAATTTATTTTTTCAGGGGGAGAAGTGAAGATTGAAACACAAATGGATGAAACAGACCATGGTCTACAGCTGAACAATGATGCACTCCTCAAGGCCATACAAGACCAGCAGAAGCTATAATAAGAGTGGGATCGAGAAATGTGAGAAGAAGAAAAATTCAAGAAAAAACTCCTTTGTCTATTGTGTCGTCAGGAAATGATATAACAATAGGAAGGAAATAGGCTGACGTTGGAAACAGACTTGTCAGGAACGAAAACATATGGTTTAACACATCGGAAATTGCTGGGAAGGAATAAAAGCTGTATGTCGCCTATGGCTGGCGATGGTGGTCTTGAATTCCTATTGTAAGGGGAGTGGAGTTTCCGATTTTCAAAAAAAAAGGATCCATAAGGGCGGATTAAACGAGAAAAACATATATTCCATATTCGGTAAAATCCCAAAGCCTTGAAAGTCCCTCCCACTCAGGTAAGTATGGAGGGAGATTCTAAATGCTGGTTTAATGTTATGGTGGAGTTCTATTCCGAAGTGACCTATCCAATGTTTGAATTGGAATTAATATAGTGCTTCAGTGAGATGGAAACCAAAGATGATGCTACACTATCACTAGAATCAGCAGGTATTGAGGTGACATATACATTGTGTGTCATGCGAGTATAGATTCTTGTCGCCAAAGGGAATGAGTTACCAGTGTTCAATGGGGAAAATCCTTGGGAGTGGATTACATGAGTGGAATCATATTTCCACATTTGGGAGACTCCGAAAAAATAAAGGCTACCTCTTACTCAGGTTTGTATGGAGGTTGAATCAAGATACTGGTTTAGCATAGTGATGGAGGTCCATCTGAATTTAACATGGTCAACGTTTAAAGATGAAATCATGGAGCATTTCAGTGGATGGGAAATGGAACATCCGCAAGAGGAGATAATAAGGGCATTAATGTAGAACATTCATGACAGAACTACAGACCTCCAAATCTAGTGGTCAGGAAGCTCAAAATCCATATGCGGAGATGGAAGTCCTGCGGTATATGGGAACAACCCAGGGACATACTGATTAGTTCAAGGATATTGCGTCATATCTTTCATATAAATCTAAACAATAGTGCGGGGGTTATTTTTCCCATGACATGCTAGAAGAGATCCCCTATTGGGAATTGAAAACAAAATTGACGATAGAGGTACCTTGTCAATATGTAGTGGTGACCAATAATTATCCAGGGAATCACCTCAAGAAAATTACACACATTCAGAATAAGTGTGGGAAGATTGTTTCTGTAGGTGGGGCTGACAATAATACTACACCAACTTTGTTTGGGGTTGTTATTGGAATTGTTGTGCATTACCGAGGAGTATAGAATCCTATGTATAAAGTTAATAAAAATGGCATTTTGAGGGAAGCTATGAAGGAGGAGTTCTACTTGGTTGCCAAGGCAGGAATAGAAACAAAAGTATAATTTATTAAGTCTGGTTTGGATTGACCAATAATGGATAAACCAGAGTTTGAAGAGCCAAACATGTTAATGTTATCATTAATGTTATTTGGTGTATGGTTGAATAATGTTAGTCAAGAGAAAATGGTAATATTGTTCTTTGTTGATAGTTTCATGGATGATGTCCCATGATGGAATTCATGACTGGTGGGATATGGGGGGTCATTTTTTTCAACACAAAAAAAAATTCCGAAGAAGTGCTAGGAAAATTATTCTATTTGTTAGTGAATTATATTACAGTGAAACATGGAAAACAAGGGAGCTTTGCGTGGGGGAAATATATTATAACAGTTTGTCTCTACTCTCTTTCTCTCCACTTATATTGGTCGAGGGGCCGATGGTTGTTGAGAACATAGAAGTGGAAAGGGAAAACACAAATACCAAAGCAATGAGAACAACAATGCTATGGAGTTTTCCTGCAGAGTCATTGTTCGATATTTTCAGCAAATGTTCTAACACTTTGTTCTTGATAGTCTATCCCTTCTTTTCAAGTTCGAAGATGATGAGAATATTTTTAATCGAACAAGGGACAAAGCATGAGTGAAGTTTCTAAAATTGGTGGCCATCAGATGAGTCACGAGTTAACATTTCCCATGTTCAAGTGGTGGCTGTTAGATAGATTATTGGTTTTGGTTACTAGAGAATTACAGATTCTAGATTTTGTAGTAATAGTTGATATGGCATGACTGGCTACATCATTTGTAGCAGTGTTGGATGAGTTTGTTGTCTACATCATGATATGATTATGGTGTGGTGTTGTTGACTTAATAGAAGGCTAGGAGATGAGGAGCTAGATAAGGTTTTCATATAATCTCTTATCAGGAATGACAAATCTTGTGTATGTGAGTTCTACTGCCTGATATTCTTGAGTTTTTTGGTTAGTGGGTCTTTGGGGACAAGATACACCCTATTTTTTGGGGATAATTAAGAATAGATGTTTGACTAATGCATTAGGGTTGTGCGTGTCTCAGTTGCTCTGAAACTATTGGGAGTAGAAGATATACATGATGAAATGTGAGTTATAGGTGCTTCCCATTATGTCTATGGTGACATACACTTTATCATTGTGGGAAAAACTATTTCGGAACAAAATAAGAGCAACATGAGCTTTAGGGTGAATCTGTATTGTTCGGTGCTCGTGTTCGAGTGTCTTTTATTAAGAATGTAGTTGGACTGATTGAAATAACATTCTTTGGGCTTCGAAGAAAAGTTATGTCTTCTATGGGGAGGAGGAGAAAGAAATTCAAAATAGTAACATTAAAGGAGCTATGACATGTTCCAAGAACTGTTGACCTGAATGGTGTGAATGTTGCAACAACATTATATAGTTTTGAAATTGACAGAGGGGGTACTGCGTTTTCATTAGCCTGTGAATTTGATTATGAATTTAGTTTTAGATAAATAGCAGGGGGTTCTCTTTGGACTATTCAACAACAATACCTAGTTGGAAATCACTTCTGGGTCAAGAAAGGTCTTGTAGAGGAAGCTTTCGTTGGATCAAGAAATGTTGTTCTCATATGCTAGAGTGTTCTGGGTGAGGGAAATTTATGGAAGCTCAAGGTTATGCATAACACTAGGTCACCGCCATAGCCACCACAAAAGGCCGCAAAAAGAGTTGTCTATAATGAAACCTGGGCTAATGGGGCCCATAAGGAAGTAAATCATGAACCATGACACCGAAAATAGATTCATCATGAAAAAGGGACAAGCTGTGTTTTGATAACCACATTGGGGTAAAATATTTTTATGAAGGGGAGATGATAGGAATGCAGGTGGGGTGGGGGGATGGAAAGGGTTTCCATGTAGAGGATTGATTTTTAGCGGGGAAAGTTTGATATTTTAGCATTTATGTTAGTTTTTGTTGACAAATGTAGTAGGTAGGGGGTTTATTGGCTAGGATGGTGGAGTATTAAATAAAGGTCCAGTTGGAAGGGAGGGGATGAAGATTGATTGGAATTTTTCTCATCTTGGAAGCTACTGCATGATCCAGTCCTTAGTAGGTTTGACTACTCTCCACCGAAAGTGCCCTTTGCATAGAGATATTGTTTGATCATGCGACAAACCTGGAGATTGGCTAGTTTATTCTAGAAAGTGTAAGAAAGATATCCCATATGAGAGTCAGTTTGCTGGGGATTCTATTAATTGGTTTGAGACCATAGTAAAGAGGGAAGGGATTCTGTTTTAAGGGGAAGAATATGGGAGAATGAGGGGGTAATATTTTCTGTTTCTATTTTCTGCTGATAAGTGTCCCCTGCTACTGATTGATTATTTTCCATTCTATCCCTTTTCTATTTGGTTGGGTGTGGGTTATTAACTCTTTAGTCTAACCTACCAAATTTATCACCACTTACTACACCCCAACCAGTTCACCACGCTGTGTTTTGAGACCATTGAAGAATGTGACATGAAACCGAACACATCCTGATGATACAGAGTAGCACGTTGGACGTATCGAGACAGCCCTATCAGACCTATAATCAATGGTAAATAGCCTTCAACAGAGCCAACAATGATGTGAGCTAGAGTTGCAGGAACATGTGGAGTTTCCCAAACATATCACCACCCTAGTGTGCCTGCTGGAGAAGCTTCCACTGCCAGAGGGTGCGTAGTTCCGAATAGCGGTCGAGGGGTCAGGTGCCCACTCATATGTATCATATGATACGATGATGCACAATCGACTTGTTCTTGCTGATGTAGACAACCCACTTTCCTCGGGAGACTCCTTAAGGGTGGGATGACATGTTGAACTCCTTACCTTTGATGGAACAGATTCCCATGGATGGATCACCTGCACTGAAGTTTATTTCTATGCAAATCAGACCCCAGAGAATATGAAAATAATGCTTGCTCAAGTGTCTATGGACGTCGTCGTCATCCACTTGTTTACAATACTCCATGAAGTGAATCTAGATGTTTCATGACCTA
This sequence comes from Viscum album, assembly GCA_963277665.1. Taxonomy (NCBI): domain Eukaryota; kingdom Viridiplantae; phylum Streptophyta; class Magnoliopsida; order Santalales; family Viscaceae; genus Viscum; species Viscum album. The sequence goes on from OY728121.1 coordinate 987,539,306, forward strand.
TATTCAAAAATGAACTACTAAAGCATTTTAATGGATTGGAAGTTCAAAAATATTATGTAGAGTAAGCAACTATTCAACCCCATGGATCAGTTCTGGAGTACCTGGAATAATTTGAGTATCTCGCTTCCTTAATACCTCATCAACCAGAGAAATAGTATGTTGATTATTTTTTACATAGCTTAACTAACGACATTCACCACTAGGTACACATATACAACCCATAAACCAGTTTACATTCTAAGCTCGTGGATCAACATGTCAAAATTGCTATCAACCAAGGCATTGACACCCAATTTTTCCATGGGGGATTGAAACTGTTTAATAGAAATCGGGAGAGTGAGGTCTGGCAGCAAACACATCACATAGGGCCACATATTCCCATTGTAAATCCTTCTTTCCCTATCATCCACAACAAAGGACCTGGTGGAAAAAGCTGCCCAATACCTCCCAAGTAAACTCCCTTTGGGGGATGAGGAGTTCATCACATAAAAACCCATGAATGGGAGGATTGGTAGAAGAAGGGTTTATGCTTCTTCAATGGATTACCCTTTAATATAATGCACAATTTTTTCAACCCAAAATTACGGGTGGTGTTACTCTATGAAGACGATGCCAATGAGAAGGACAAGGACATTGATGCACACCAGGATAATCAAGATTGTCCAGCTGATGCTGCCATTCAAATAATGGAATACCCATACTTGAGAAACTTCTACCATAGTCTGGGACAACCTCCTTTGGAAATTACCATCATAAAAGTGGAATCCCATTTGGACAACTATCCCATCCTCATTATACTAGATTGTGGGGCTACAGATATGTTTATTTCAACCAATTTGATGAAGCAGACCTCCCCAGTACAGGATTACAACATGTTGAATGTCAAGTTGGGTGATGGAAACTGAGTATACTCATAGGGAGTGTGTCGCGACCTACAGCTGGACACATGAAACTATTCCTACTTCATTGATGCCCACATCCTGGGATTGGGTGGCTGAGAACTCATTCTAGGCATTTCTTGGTTTCGAATGCTTTGGGACGTCAAGATCAATTGGGATGTTATAACCCTGAGCTTATAGGACAACCACAAATTTTTTCTCTATAAAACATTCCATACTCGTCACTCTATGTCTTCTCTTTACAACCATCTACTAATGATAGACTGTCTGAGCACCAAACATTCCCTACATTATGAAAAAACTAGCCAGGGGGGCCCTTTTTCCAACCAGCTAGTGACAAATTCTGCAGAATATGTTATAGCAGTTTAGGAATGTGTTAATAGATCCCAAGGGTCTCCCACATATCCACACATGAGCTCATTAAATAAAACGACTATAGGGGTAGAGGTCCATAATAGTGTGACCCTATCATCCACATTTCTAGAAAAATGAAATTGAATGCCAAGTGAGCTACTCTATACAGGGCTCATTCGGCCCATCTTTAGTGCAATTTCCCACCCCGTTTTGTTGGTGGTGCTTCATTTTTCTCCAAGATGGACCTTAATTCTGGTTACCAACAAATTCAAATGCATGAGGATATTGATAAAACTGCCTTTGGAACTCACAATGTGCTTTATTAATTTCCGGTTATGCCTTTTGGAGTGACCAACACCCCTTTAACCTTCGAATAAAAGATCAATGATTTATTCAGACCACAACTCCGGAGGTTAATATTGAACTTCTTCGATGATATTTTGGTTTATAGTAACACTTGGGACTCCCACATGGGCATCTAAAAATAGTATTACATGTCCTCAAAAGAAACCAATTCTTTGTGAATCAAAAGTTCCTTTTCAATCAATGGGAAGCAAAATTTCTAGGGCATGAAATTTCTCACACATGGGTCTCCATAGAACAAATTAAAATTCAGGTCATGCTTTCTTGGCCTACTCCAGTGATAGTAAAGGGAATCATGGTTTTTCTTGGACTCAATGGTTATTACCAAAAATTTATCAAGGTTTATGGTCACATTCTTCAGCGACTTACCACTTTAACAAGAAAAGGAGGGTTTCATTGGTCAGCCACCACTCAAAAAGACTTTGAACAACTAAAGTGAAACATCACCACATATCCCATCCTGACTCTTCCATATTTTTCCTTGGATTTTGAAGTTGAATGTGATGATTTAGATAGGGGAGTTGGAGCAGTCCTAACGAAAGTATGGCTACCCATTTCTTATTTTAGCAAGACGCTTGCTGAAAAATCTCTCATGATGTCAACTTATTAAAAAGTGGTGTTGGATTTAGTATTGTCTATACAACATTGGTGGCCATATCTATTGGGAAGAACCTTAGACATTTTTTCAAACCATAAGTGTCTTAAATATCTGCTCTATCAGCAGATAGCCACTGCCGACCAGTACTAATTGATAGCAAAACTTTTGGGGTACTAGTTCAATATCAAATTCAAACCCGACTTTATAAACGTAACTGCAGATCCTAGCGCTCTCTCTCTCTCTCTCTTCGGGATGATAAAGCCAACATCCAGCTCATTTAATCTCAACCCAAATGGATAGAGGGATTAAGATTGGTAGGCGAGGTCCAGTAGGATCCATACCTTCACGTCACATTCCTAGAGCTTCAACATGGCGAGACAATGCCTCCAAGTTTTTCAATCGGTCATGACACCCTCATGTATAAGGACCGCATAATCATTTCTACCTCCACTTCCTGAGTGAATAGCCTCCTGGTGGAATTCCACACGTAACTCGAAGGGGGACATTCTGGTTTCTATGGTACCTATCAAAAGCTAGCGGCTAATATCTACTGGGTGGGAATGAAGAGGGATGTCCATGATTTTGTACTCAGTTGTGTGGTTTTTCAATAAAATAAATATTCTACATTGTATTTGGTTGGTTTTTTGTATCCCCTGGAAATTCCAGCTACAATTTGGATATACATTTCCTTGGATTTCATCATGGGCCTCCCGATATCCCGTAGCTATTGTGTGATTATGGTGGTGTTAGATCACCTCTCAAATATTCTCATTTACTATCATTGAAACACCCTTACACTGTGAAGGGTGTGGTCAAAGTCCTCATCCGGGAGGTGGTCCATTTACATGGAATTCCGACTTCTATCATTAGTGATCAGGACCCCATTTTTGTTAGTCATTTTTGGACAGAAACTTTTCAAATCAGTGGCATGAAATTAAAAATGAGTTCCTATTACAATCTTCAAACCAATGGATGAAATTTAAAATGAGTTCCTCTTACAATCTTTAAACCAATGGCTAAACGGAGGTCGTGAACCATGGTTTGGAAACATATTTATGCTGCTTTGTGGGGGAATAACTGAAAGTGTGGACTTATTGGATTCTTTGGGTAGAACATAACTATAATACTTCATGGATGACCTCTATCAAAACCACCCCTTTTGAGGAAGTTTATATTCATAAACCACTAACTATTTCCACCTTCCTGCCTTTTGAAGTCAGGGTATAATATGTTTCCATCACTTTGGGGGATAGAGATGAGGCTTTGAAATAGCTGAAACAATATACCACTCACACAAAGTAGTATATGAAACACCAAACAGACAAACAAAGATGCACAATGTCATTCCAGGAGGATGATCACATGTTTTTTAAGCTCTAACCTCATCAATAGAAAACACTAGCTCATAGAATTAATCAAAAGTTTTCTCTAAGATTTTATAGACCTTTTATGTTCCTCAAACACATCAGGCTCATTACCTACCAGCTTGACTTGTTGCCTACTTCTCACATGCACCTAGTGTTCCACATCTCCCAACTTAAGGGTGCGTTTGGCACTCAAACTGTTCATCCATCCTTCCATCCTCATTTCCTTACAAAACTTTGAGCCTTATAGCTCAACAAACCCATGAACATTTATCCTACCAAAGTTCTTAGTTAAGTTCTGGAGGTCCTGGTCTTCCAAAAAGACCAACCTTAGTGTCCCTAAGAGGAGATCCAATGGAAGTCCACCGAAGAAGAGATAATTGTTTTACCAATTCATTCAACTTCTTTTCTTCTTCTACTTCATCTTTCTATTTTATTTCAATATTAAAGTAATAAATCTAGTATAATATATATTATGATATTTTATTATTATTATGGTACAACTATATTCCACATTTTACCCATTTTATGAGAAACAATACCACCATGCATGCGTACGTACGACTTACCGTCTCCATGTCGTGATGTAATATGTTTTTCACCATTTTATTTTAATGGGTATAGTTATGGAAATAATATATGTATATAGTGATTATATAATGATATTTATTCTGTAAAAACATTTATATCATCCAATTTCTTACTCTTTCACCATTAAGGTAATTATATCGTGCTTGCGTACGACCTACCGTCTCCACGACGTAATGAGATTCATCTTCCATGTTAACCATTAAAGAATGATTATATTTTTTTATAATGAATAAATATGAAATATATGACATAATAATTCTACTGTAATTATATTTATAAACATATATTTCATTTACCTTTTTCCATTCAATACAATAAGAAAACGGAAACAATGTTCATGCGTATGTACGACATACCGTCTTCATGAATGGTGTATTCCATTTCATATATCTATCATTTATATATATTTATATACTGAATATATATGATATATAAATCATGTTTTAAATTTTGGAAGTAAATCATGATATAAGTAATTGTATCAAGAATAAAAAGTCAAAACATGAACGATAAACAAAGAAATTGTTACCTGAAATGTTGCTTTAACTTAGAATTGTTATTAAATGGGTAGTATAAAGTCATAAACGAATCAGATATGATATCATAAATATTAATATGATTATATTACTATTTAATAATATGTTTAAAACCGTTATACATGAGTTTCAGACATGTATGGAGGGAATCATACCTAAGGTAAGAGTTAATTTCGCAATCTCATTATTATTCGAGATTGTTTATACGTAAGTATTTACTGGGACATATTAACCATCAATGTCCATGTTTCTTAAAAATGTTTTCAAAATGAATATTTTTAAGGTTTAATGTAAGGTACTCTTTAACTAAAACATAATTTTAAATTATTATAAGATTTATTCTTCTAAATCATTCTCATTCATGTCCATGTTTTCAAAATTGGTTTTAAAATTTTATTTATAAGGAAATGAATGTTTTAAAATGTTATTTTTCTAATTTATCTCAAATGTTTCAAACTGATATGAGACACTTTGATTCAAAAATATATTTTTTTAAATGTTTTCTTTTATAAATTCATATCTTTTGAATAAATTATTTCAAAGTAAAAAGGGGTATTTCTCTCAAGAAATTTTTATTGATTTTATATGATTATTTTCATTTAGTTGATATCCTTTGTTGGATTTTATGATTAATTGAGGATGATTTGTTATGATACAATATACAATATTGTATTGAAAGTTTTATGATATGTTTTATTTTGGATATTCTATTTTGATACAATTCATGGTTTATGGTTAATGTATTAACATTTCACATCTTATTTTTAATGTAAATGTTTATGTTAGTTATATTTCACCTTTTTCATATGAGGAATGCATTGGACTTAGTAAGTGATGAGTGTGGTCCTCTATAACCCCTACATGAATTAGTATGCCTCATTAGACAAACTAGTCTTGGTTTTTACCTGTTTATGTATGGTGTATTGTTCGAAGCATTGATGGTATGTTTATGATGTCTGACATTATGCATTCTCTAATTATAAGATTATTTATTGATATTACATGTGATTATTCGACTGGTAGAATATACACGTGAATGTTTATATCGAATTATTTGATTTATTCTTGGAATATTATGCTCAAGATTATGTTTAAGTTTCTTATGTTTCAATTATACACTGCCTTAATTTTTATGCTTATTTACTCATAATTATTTATGCTGTATTGTTTACCTTTACTGAGCATCTAAGCTCACCTATTTCTTATGTTTTATTTTTCCCAGGATAACAAGATTTATATTATGAATGATATGTAGGGTTAATCTAGGAGAATAATGGATTTCTCAGAGGATTTTCTATATTGTAGTTTATGTATTAATTTGCAATATAAGGTTCGTATATGTAATCTATTTTCCAAGACTGTTAAACAAAACGGTCCTTCGGGATTTGACACTTGTATCTATTCTAATGTAATAAAGTAAGGCACCGACTCTGGGCTACTGAGTTCAAGATCATTTCATAATATTTCTTTTATATCACTTATTACCATATCATATATAATTACTTAATCCTTTATGTTCACATTATATGTTTTGACGATATTTGGTTCATAAATTTGGAATGGCTTCGGTAAGTCGACTATGGTAAAAAAGGTAAGCATTCCATAATCTATAGAATAATAATCATGAAATAATTATAATAATTTTATATCAATTATAATTTTAAATCCAACCATTAAATATGGTCTTGAAAAATGGACTATGTTACAATCATGGAGACGGTGGGTCGTACGTATTAATGAGTAACATTTCCATTTTTTGATGATTATTATGAAAAGAATATAAGTATCATTTTATCTTTCCATAATGATCATAATATTTTAAATATAATATTACTTATTTAAATAAATAAATAAATAAATATATATATATATCATTCTTTTGATTCAATGATGAAAAATGAATCACATCACTTCATGAAGGTGGTAGTCCACATGTACATGCAAAAAAATATTATTATTTTTCATTGCATGGAAAGGTAAGAAGGTAAATAATATATTACCATTTCATAATGATAAATATTTCATTAATATAATATTTAAATATTATTTCTATCAGTATAATTAGTATTTAGAGATGGTGATAGAAAACTAATTACATCGGTTTGCGTGGCGGTAGTTCGTCGCAAACACGAATGATGAATTATTTTCCCATTTGAAGGAAGTGGAGATAAATATAGGTTATTAAACTAAAATAATAAAATTTAAGTATATTTTGTAAACTTGATTTATTATTTTAGTATGGTTGAATAGGGTTTTAGATATGTGGAAAAAGAAATAAAACTAAAACATGCAGATAAAAACTATACATCTTTGGAAAACCTCATTTTATTAACACCATAAGGCCTCTAATATTGGTATTATGCTTAAAAATACCTCTTTAAGGAGGGTTTGGATTCTATGAATGTATTTGATAGGCATTATATGAACTATATGGGTTTTTATGAGTGACCAAATGAGAATAAGTGGTGCCCTTTTATAAGAGAGGGGAGAGGTACTCTTGGAATTTCTTAAATAATTAAATTAATATAAATTATTTTTTAATAAAAAAATGGATCAAAAGTGATTTATTTAGAATATAAGATGATTATGGGTTGAAATAAACTTATAAAAAAATTATACAAGTTTTGACTATATTTATACTCTTATCTTTTGGTTTTAATTCCTATTTATCCCCTTTAACTCTCATCGTGACAACATGAATTTTTACTCTTTAAGGGTCAATATAGTTACCATAAATTGAAAAACTCTGTATAAAAGAAACATGATTGATATTTTAAACCTTATAATCACTTTTCCTAATTTAATATTTTTAGGAATTTTATATCATTTAATTAAATATTATTTACTATAAAATATCCATAATGTCAATTTTCAGAACTGTTCATTACTTTGAATTTAATAATATCTTGAAAACATATAATATTTGAAAAAATATTTTATTATATCCATAACATGTCATGGTAATCTAGAAAATTAATTTACCACATTTTTATCTCAAATTATATTTATTATAATATTTTTAATATCATTTATTTGATTTTTTCATTAATTAAATAATTATTGCATCAACGTTGTTCAGACATTTCAGGTAATTATTTATTTAATAAAAATTTAAAACAAATTACCATGATAAAAATAAATATTTTCGATTTTGAAATATTATTTATAGTTAAACATATTCTCTAGATAACACCATATTAAAAATATTACACTTATTTAAAATAAGAGTGCCATGTTTGACATTTTCTTAAATAAAATACTATAAAGGTCATAATCAAATCCAAGTGACCTAAAAAGGTCATAAATTTGGCCTCTGGATGATTATGGTTGAGATATAGGCATAAAATAAGATTTAGTTAAGTTTTTGGATCATTTGATGGTTCTTTTCATTTTATTTTTAACTTAAATTATATGATTTCCCTTTATCGTGATAACCAAAATTACTAAAGTTATATTCATATTGTCTAAAAATAAAAGGGTCCTATTTACTAAATCGGGAACTCATGAATCCAAATATTGAATCCATTTTTCAAAATTCAAAGTACATAGTTAAAATTATTTAATTTAAAATTAATCCCATAAAACACAATGAAAAACATTTTTTTTGAAAAATGCCCTTTTAAATATAAAATGGTATTATACTAAATTCAAGTATAAAATCCATTTCAAAAAATATAATTGGATTATTTTAAATAAAAATGAATTGATAAAAATTTATAAATAATCCAAAATATAATTTTAATATGTAAATACTTTATAATAAACTACAGTTTTCAATAAAAAATGGTATTTTCACTATTCATTAAAAATCAATGTTTTCATAAAATTATCAATAATTCATTCTAAGATACTTTTGATATGATAAATTTTAAAATTAAATTAATTTTGCTAAATTAAAAATTATATAAATTTAAAATTAAACATTTAAATAAAATATTATAAGAAACAAGTTAAAAAAACCATTTCCTTTTTTATTTTAAGAATTACTTAATATAAGAATATAAGTACATAATTCAGGAATACTAATAAATATTAAAATAATTTATTCTATATTTAAATAGGTTTTAAAATTCTCCCACATTTTCGTAATATCATCCTCACAAATTTGAACTCAGGCTTGATAACCAGGGTTTGACTTTAAAATAACTTTATTGAAATCACACAACATAAAAATGTTCAATAAAACTGATTTAATAAGAAAGAATGGGAAGTATAAAGGTCATATCAAATAACACATAATAAAATAGACATTTAAGAAAAATATAATTCCCAAGGATTGATAAATATTGATAGGTAATAAGGTCGTGAGAATGTTAACCTTCAAAATATTGTTATTCTATGATGGGTTAGAAGGCCATTGATTTCTCGATAAGAAAAGTAAGAAATAACATTTTTGTTTTGAAATCTCTTTCCAAATGTGGAGAAATTACTTTACTTCATATTCTAAGAACATAAGTAAATATACTTACTTGACAAGAATAATTTCATTTTTCAATCAATTCCCACCAAAATCTCATCTTTTTCTCCAAAAAAAGAGTATTCAAGGTGAATTTTGCATGTCTGGATCATTAGAATAAACATCTATAGATCAAAAAATACATAAAGTAATAACTATATATTCCTCATTTCTTTAGGTATTGACCAAAACAATTTTTTTTAAGAAAATATAAGATAATTCCCAAAAAATAATAAACCATTATATGATGAAAAACTACTTTAATATCCAAAATTCAAAAGTAATACCCAAAGTTCAACATAGATCATTCAATAAATAACTATCCTTAAAATTTCTTAAAAATATTATTCACTAAGATTGAAACTCAAAAATAAAAAGTATTTGATCACATAGTCTTCCAAGATAAATTTTAACGTTGATCTTTAAATAGCATCAATCACTCTTAAAATCTCATAACAAAATGTAATTGGATAAATAAAAAAATCTCCCAGATATTATAATAATTTACATAAATAATCCGAATCACTATAAATCCATAATAAAAACATATATGCTTCTAAATTATAATTCAAACTTTATTCATCAAATAAAATTATATCATTTTTTTACGTTAATCATATGTTGTTCCCAAAATAGTGAATTTCATCCAAAATAACATTAATCATTAACACCAAATCAATTTCCAATTCTAGAGTTATCTATTTGATAAAACATATCTTCCCAAAATGAAATTAACCTTTATCCATTAGATAGTTTAAATAAAGGAAAACAATTTCATATTAACCAGGACATCATGTATGCCATTGGAAGGTGTTGAAACCTTGTCGCCCTTTAGTTTTGGGTTCAATCCCTATAGCCTTGTTTGATATGATGTGTCTTCACCCATCCTGTGAGTTATCATTTTTCTAAAAATATATTAATATAATCTTTATAAAATTCCTGAAACATGAGAAACATAATCAAAAATAAATTTAATATATTCAACATTAAATAAATTTTTTAACTTCAAATGTTATCTCATACCTTTCATTTTCATCCCAAAATATAATAACCCATAATTACCTTCAAAATAAATGTCTCAAAAAATATCATTATTCACCTTAAAAATTCACAACTTTAAGACTGAAAATGAGTGTCTATGATATTAAAATTATGATTAACCATAAAATTATAAAACCATTATGATATACATAACTCTTAAGATAACCTCTCATTAAAATATACGAATGTCCAAAGTTTTCTAAACCCTCCTCTGATACCAAATTTTAGGACCCAACCTTAAGCAATACATATTCATATGTTATTGAACTAGAATTCACTTTCTAAAAATTATGAGGATATTTTAGTTTTATTGTTTTAGATAAATAAGAAAAATTATTACAAAGTAAACCCATACATTACAAGTGGACACTTATATTAAATTTCCATTATTTCCACCAAAAAATAAAAATAAATAAACATGATTTCCTATGATGAAAAATCTTCTCAACTTTAAAATTGACAACTTCTTTTACTTTAACCATCCATAAACACTGTTAAACCCATTTTAAAAATGTTAGATGATCATAAAAAGGCCATTAATGGAATTAAAATGATTAAATCTATTAGTCCAATGAAGAACATGAAATCCATCAAAAAACAATTTCTTAAAACTTACCTTTTTACCCCAGAAACGACATCAATTTTTTTTCAAAAATTTCATTGCCATACCTTTTTGAAAATTAGAAAATTTCCTGGAAAATCATTATCAATCATATAGAATTTATGTAGGTAACTTAGGAAATAATTTTTCTATGTCACTCTTATAAATTGAATCACCAATATGGTCAAATTCCATCTCTGGAGTACCCAATGCATTAGAGGTTATAACACAATCACCCGTCCTTGGTTTATCACATAACCACCAATAATTGGTTAATATTTTAACCCCATCTCCTTGGTTTATCATGGAACCAACCATCATTGGTTTATAACATAACCATTCATCATCATAAATAATTTCCAATAACCATTTCATAATCATAAAAACATTCCTTGAGGAAAATCACTTATTTAAAAAGATAATTGCGCACATACAAAGGAAAACGTTTTATTTGAAAATAACTATATAAGATTAAAAAGTAACCTTAAAATATAATATTTTTCATGAAGTAAATGATTCTCATGTTGTATAAGTTAAAAAAACATTCCTTCTATATTTTTTGTCAAAAAAGTCACAAAGTTACTTATTTGGAAAACTAAAAAAATATTCCTTTCAAACCATTTTGTAAAAAATAAAAAATTGGAAAAAATAAATTTAAACATTTTTATTAGATTATTAAAAACCTTATTTAAATCAAATTTATAAAACAATAATATTTATTTGGATGAAAATGATATTTTTAAGGTAAACTTTAAAAGATGATTTTTAAAATAAAGTCTCTTAACTTGAGTCTGATTCATCACTTGCGATATTTATCTTCCTAAAAAATAAAATTAGGTTAATGTATACTTGATTAAGAACATTTTTCAATTTTATTATTATTTTTGTATCACTTATTACAATGTTATATATAATTACTTAATCATTTAAATTCATGTCGGATGTTTTGACGATATTCGGTTCATAAATTCGGAATAACTTTGGTAAGTCGACTATGGTAAAAAAGGTCAGAGTTTAATCATATATAGAATAATAATCACGAAATAATTATCATATTTTTATATAAATTATACTTTTAAATCCAACCATTAAATATGGTCATGAAAAATGAACTACGTTACAACCATGCAGACGGTAGGTCATATATACGCATAAGCAACGTTTCAATTTTTCAAAGATCATTATAGAAAGAAGGTAAATGTCATTTTACATTTAAAAAAATATAATAATATCTTAACTATCATATTAATTATTTAAATATACTTGTATATATCATTCATGTGATGTTCTGATGAAAAACAGACCACATTGCTTCGTAGTGGTGGTTGTCCACACATATGCACGAATGACATTATCATTTTTCAATACATGGAAATTTAAGAAGTTAAATGATATATTATATTTTAAAAATTATAAATATTTCATTTTCATATTATATAAACATTATTTCCATCATTATAACTAGTCTTGATAGAAGGTGATGGAAAACAAATTATATCGATTTATGAGGTGGTAATATATCCAACACACGAATGATGAATTCTTTACCCATTTGATGGAATAAGAGATGGATATAGTTCATTAAACTGACATAATAACATATAATTATATTGAGGATACTAAATTTATTATTTTATCATGGTTGAAGAAGGTTTGAGGGATGTGGAAGAAGAAAAAAACTAAAACATACAGATAGAAACTATACCTCTTCATTGGAAAACCTCTAAAATACCTCTATAATGAGGTTAGGTAGTATATGAATGTATTTGGGTGGGTATTTTCTTATCCAAATGGGTTTTTTATGTGAATAAATGATAATAACTTGTGTCTTTTTATAAGAGATTGGATGAGCACTCGTGGAATTTCTTAAAATATTAAATTCATATAAATTAATTTTCAATTAAAAATGACACCAAAGTAATTTATTTAGAATCTAATATTATTATGGGTATAAATACCCTCATACAATAAAAAATATCCAAGTTCTCTCAATATTTCTACCCTTATCTTTTGGTTTTAATCCCTATTTATCCCCTTTAACTCTTACTGTGACAACATTATCCTTTACTTTTTAAGGGTAAATATAGTTAATATAAATTTCTAAAAGACCAAAAAAAAAGAAAATTATTGATATTTTAAAATTTATACTAATCTATTGTCTGATTTTAATATTTTTAATAATTTTATATCATTTAATAAAATATTATTTACTATAAAATATACACAATGTCAATTTTTAGAACTGTTTATTACTTTGACTTAATAACATTAATAAAACATCTAAAATTAAAAATATATATTTTATTATATCCCTAAAAATTCATCTCCATATATAATTTTTTTATCACATTATTTATCTCAAATTATATTTATTATAATATTTTTAATATCATTTATTTGATTTATCCATTAATTAAATAATTACTACATTAATGTTGTGAAATAATTTTAGGTAACTATATATTTACTAGAAATTAAAAATAAATTATCATGATGAAAATAAATATTTTATATTTTAAAATACTATTTATAGTCGAACATATCCTTTGAATAAAACCATATTAAAAATACTATACTTATTAAAAATAAGAGTGTGACAAGTTTGACATTTCATTAAATAAAATATTATAAAGGTCATAATCTCATCCATGTGGCCCAAAATGGTCATGAATTAGACCGTTGGATGATTATGGTCGAGATATACTCATCCAATAAGATTTAGATATGTTTTTGGGCCATTTTATGGTTCTTATCCTTTTATTTTTAACTTAAATTGTATGATTTACCATTTAGCGTGGTAACCAGAATTACTAAATGAGAGGAACAATTTGGGATATGCCTAAAACTGAGAGGGGGGGGGGGTGAATCGGTGTTGAGGACTTTTTAAACTAATTTCTCATTTTTATCCCTGTACCTCTTGACCTGTTAGGATCTTGATTCTCTTATTCTCTTTTCCCTGTCACATGCAATAATATGAAAGCAGACAAAATATCCACACAGTAGTTTTACAAGGTTCAACACTCAATAATAGCATCTACGTCCTTTCCATGCATGGGGATGACCGGTGCATGGATTCTCCACTATAATGTAATATGCTGTTACTGTGGGTTGACTAGGAAAACAATCTGCTAGTCAGTGTGGGTACCTACACTTGAAGGAGGGAAGGAAATAATCGCTTCCCAGTGTTTCTCCCTACACTCAGAGGGGGGAAGGTAAACAATCCTCTTCCAACTTGCAACGAGTAGGATATACCCTTACACTCGCTGGTTCTTTATACTGCTAGTGTAGACAGTCTCTTACAACCTCTAGCTGGTTCTCTATACTGCCTCTAATGACAGTCTTCTCTCTATTAAAAGGGTTTGCAACACCAAAATAATCTTCCACCTGTTGAGACCTATTGGATGTCACAGTGCTACTTTGTTCTTCCTATCTTCAATTATTACCTTCCAAGCAGCATGTAGGTAAACAACCACTTCTTTCTCTACCGCAAACCTGAAAGCTGCACAATCTTCTTCTGCTTCTTCTTCAGTGCAAAACCAGATGCACTGAGATCACTTCTACTTCTATCTGCTAGAATCACAAACTCCCTTTGTAATTATCAGAATAATGAAGACCAGCTCATCTTAGCATCATCACAATTAAACTACCCTGAATAATTCACAATCTTCAGTTGGGAACACTCTTTTATTCTTCTTCTTCTCTTCGTTCTCTTCTCAATACCAACACCTGAGTGTATCAGTATACTAACTTCTTCCTTTGTGCAGATATGTGTTCAATTCCACATCTAGTTCTTATTCACTTCACAAAGCACAACGAGGGTGATAAACACCAGTCATGTGAGTGCGGTACAACTTTTCTTTGTGAAACTCAGTGGTTCACAGTTCTTCCTTCTTCGCAAAGCTGCTTCGAGAGTGATGTGCACCTGTCTAAGGCATGTGTGACCCCAATCTTTTGAGCACCCCTTTTAGGTGACTTGCGCGCAAAATTAACAACTTGTGTGCAATATTCAACTTTTGTCACGGAAGACCTCTTGCATGCAACTTCAATCTCGCGGACAACTCTCTTCTTGCGCGCAACTCTCCTTTCTTGCGCGCAACTCTTACTTCTTTTGCGCAACTACCTTTGCGTATATTTCTTATGCACTTGAAAGCTCTAATTTCTTCTAAGTGTTGAGCTTCACAAATGTGAAGGGGTCACCTATTATTTATAGATCTTATCGACCCCCACACGCAAAACCCCGATGTGTCGTGCAAGATCCTGACACGTCACACAAAGCCCCATTTGACGTCACATTGGGAGCGCGTAAGTCTCTTTCATGCCAACCTCATTTTTCACACACTTCTTGAATATTTCACGCACTTCCTTCCTTTTCCATTTTTCAAAGTTCGGACCTCGAATCATGCCTTGCGCGCAACATTCCAAATGTCGCGAAAGATCCTAACGCGTCGTGCAAAACCCCATTTGATGTCACATTATCCCCGTAAGTCTCTTTCGTGCCAACCTCATTTTTTGCTCACTTCTTGAATCTTTCACGCACTTCCTTCGTTTTCCATTTTTCAATGTTTGGACCTAGAATCATGTCTTGCGTGCAAGTTCCAAAAACACCTTCAATCTTATGTGCAAAAACCAATCTTTCACGCATACTTCAAATCTTTCAATACTGCTTCGACAAGAACACCAATGATGCTTTATTATCATTTGGAGTATTCAAAAAACAACTACTTTCATCATGAACCATATCTATCATGATATATAGTCTTTGATCGAACACATTTAACATCGTCATATTTTCCATAGAAAGTACTATAACTTTCCTTTCTTCTACAAGCATCTTTCCTTCCAATCAAAACTGTATATGACTGACATCATTGTTTCTCCCCCTTTTCTTAATAAGGATTGCATCACATATTCTCCTAACTCATGATATTTGTGAAATACAAATCAGCAAAGCATCATCTGATTTTCACCATCCTTCATTGTTGTAGACAATGTATCACCTTTGATACACGTGCTTTGAATTTTGGATCAGCTCAAAAATCATTTGAATTTACTTCACGGAGAATTTCCCAAGCATGACATTCAATGCTATGAGTTCATAATAATTCTACAGGCATCCTCACTTCAGCCGATCTCCATTAGCTTTGGAGTCCTTCTTCATCTCCTATTTCATTTTGACCAGCATTGACAACTATTAACAACAAATATAATCTTCATACACAAAGTGGTCCCAACACTAAAGTTTCTATTCATATTGAACAAAAATAAAAAGGAAATATTTACTAAATTTTGACATCCTTATTCCAAATATGGAACACATTTTTTAAAATCCATATCATATAATTAGCATAATTTAATTTAAAAATCAACCCTACAAAAAGCAATAAAATACAATTTTTTTGAAAAGTACATTTTTTAAATATATAATATTATTGTACTAAATTAAATTATATAATCCATTTAAAAAAATAATTATATTTTTTAAAATTAAAAGGAAATAATAAAAAATTAAAAAAATCCAAAAAAAATTAAACTAGTAAATACTTTAAAATAAAATACAGTTTTCAATAAAAAAGTATTTTTTAATATTCATTAAAAAGTAAATATTTTTAGAAAATTCTAAAAAATCATTCTAAGATGAATTTGACATGATGAATTTAAAAATTAAATTCATTTTTTTCAAATTAATATTCTATATTTTGAAAACTAAACTTTTAAGTAAAATCTTATAAGAAATGAGTTTAAGAAAACCATTTCCTTTTTGATTTTAATAACTACATAATATATGAATATAACTACGTAATTAAGGAATACTAATAAATATTAAAATGATTTATTCTATAATTACCTAAGCTGTTATAGGGGTAGTTCACCTGTGATTGGCATGATGATCCCTGACATAGAAGTATAATTATCATCACTGCACTAAACCAAAACCCGACCTCTATTGCCCATGATCCATCCATTATTGAACACAATGACTAGACATGTCTATATAAATCATACATAAGTGACAAAAAATAATAAAAACCATTGCATATACTTGACCTACTTGGAATGGAATCTTTTACATTAAACAATCCACTTACAATGTCAATCAGACCCTCCAATGGATAATGGTTCACTCCCCACCATATGGATCCCCTGACACTGCTCCTCGAGTGTCAAACCAAATGGGTTTCAACATCGCACACACGTACCGCTCCTCCTAAGAAACATTAACTAATACCCAACAACACCAATCAAGGACTAAAACCCTGATCCACCATGCCTGTATGTATCTCTCCACCATACTTTCACAAAAACAACACTCGGTTTCATCCACAACTCAAAGAATTCTTAACGGACCCGCACAAAAACCATTCACTATCCACAACTCAAACACCACCACCTTTTCCTTATGTGAACCTATCCTTGAACACCAAGACTTTTCCCTGAAAGGACACACCAACGATCACTCCCCTCCTCAAGCCAGAGTGGTCTATTTAGAACCATCTCATAGGTTCTCACTCATAACCCTACTAGATCCCACCCAAACCTAATAGGAATACATCCCAGTATGACCCTATCTCATAACCTAACACATTATCCCATGATTCATGGTCCATATAACCTAGGATCATGCTCGTAGAATAATTAACATGTCCTATTTCATTTCAATCTCACCCAACAAGCCATAGGAATCTCACCGATTCTAAGGCTAACCAAATGACCACTTGTCACTCAGGTTTCATTCCATATCCATGAGAATCTAATAATGATCCTAACATACCACAAAAAGTAAATAAATAGTCAATTGGGATATTCATCAAGATAATCCTACCCTCTCAACCCAACCTTGATACCAAAAATGATCCAAGTGTTTCACATCCCAAGGACAAGACATTCACATCCCTTTCATCAACCCACACAATGTTACCCAAACAACTACATGGTTGGATTGAGTAGAACACCACCAAGAATCTATATGGGAAGACACCATATAGTTTTTTATTGAAATTTATAGTATAAAAAACCCCACATACTTAAGTAAACTCATTCCCATCCTCACCCCGGGGATCTAATTCTTATACTGATTCGCTGAAGGTCCCCTATACATCCCTTACATGGAGGGACTATATAGCCACCGCCTTTGAAAATCCTACACCAGGATCCCAATGACCTATCATCAAAGAAAATATCATGATTCATCTGATTATAATTATACCCACAAGTTATATGGGAAAATACCATATAAGTTATTGCTAATTTAAACGGCTGAACCCCCATCGTTAGTGAAATCAATCACACACAATCAGATATATGCTATGTAAGTCCTACAAGAAAAATATGATGCATGTACACAAGACTATTTCTAATGAGAAAGATCCAAAATAATAAATATCAATAAAAAATAAACGAATCATATCCCATAAATACCTCAATCATAATATTGACAACCAAGAACTAAAATCCCATACCCCTAGTAACCCAGACTTCCCATTGGAAAAGTGATCAGGACGTACCAATACGAGGTCCATCACAAGTTCCAACACATTCCTAGACCACCTATATACCATTTCCTAGAATAGTAAGAAAAAATGAAGCACTTTTATAACACTTGTAACACACCATACTAGAAAAATAGTTTGATCTAGAGGGATACATTCCCTCAAGCACACCTCCTCATACACCAAAGGATTTTAACAAGCAATGAGGGATTAATCTTTAAAATGGGGTTATTATGAACTCAAATCAAATTAAAACACATATAGAAACAATATCCATAATAAAATCAGGGTACATTTAATCAAATAAACATAAATTCTATAACAAATGTCTCATGTGGAAGCATACAATCATACAACAACTGATTTCCCACTAGTCTGATCACAAATACAAAATAAACTAAAAGAAAAATACACACACTGGACCTACTTACATCCCTAGGCCTCAATACACCTTGTCTCTAAAAAACCCATCAAGATACTCCAGCCTGATCCACTACACATCCTATGCTAAGACTTGAAAATAGACATAAATTTTGCACGAATTTTAAAGTGCTCGTGAAAGGTGTGAGTAATAAATCCTAGTAGGGACTTACCAAGTTCCGCAAGTATACACCATAATAAGTATGTATTCATGGAGAAAATAAAAATGTAACCTAAGAACCTCATACTTCATGTGTTAATAAGGTCACCACAACTCCTTGAGAATCAAGTCATCATGTTCTAACTACGCCACCATGGTACCTGATCATACCAACTTCAGCACCATGTCAGAATCCACTTTATCTTCACTATATGTCACCACTAAATGAACCTTAATTGGGTCATCATGTGATAACTAGGACACCATAATTCCCAACCACCCACTTCATCCTAATCCAAAATCTCATCGTTACCCCATACCATCAAATTTATAACTTGTCCCGCACCCAAAAATTTTGGGTAGGGTGTTGTCAAAGACCTCGACCCACTACCCGAAGGAACAAGGTATGATCATACACCCAAATATTAACAAACTTCCTTATCACTCAAGGTAGGCTTTATCATTTATTTCTTAGATAACATCAATATCCAATACTCTCAATCTAGATGGTCTATAACCCAAGACTACTCAAAGAAAGGTCTATTATCTTGACTTAAGCCTTATCACTCAAAGAAAGGTCATGTATAGTGATACATATCCCACACCAGAGTCTATCACCTATCACAAGAACATACGCACACGCATATCATTCAACACATCACACAACACATCAACTTTACATAGGGCCCGAGTCATTGAAGCCTAGACCCACACCTCAAAACATATCACCTATTTCCTATCAAGGTTCCCAAAAGGTTCATTCTAACCTGTCTCAGTCTCTGATCATTGATAAAATCTCATGCCCACCATCCAATGGTGAAACCATCATATAAAGGATCCTATAACCTAGACCTCAAGGCCCAATCCAACCTCATCAAAATTCATCAACACTCCTTGTCCCATACCCAAGTACTATCCCAAGCTACCATGCTCTAATCCCCTTGGAAACTCAATGAAAATTTCATAATTATTTCCATGATCTACATCTAGGTCCCCTATTATATCTCTAAAGGGAGACATATCGACCTATTAACCAATGGAAAAAACTCTTTGTCACACCTTGGATTATCCTGATGGACTCATCTCACTCAAATAACTCACCAAGATGTAATCCACCCTCAAAAGGGTGTCACTCACCAAGTGTGTGATGTACGATCATCTAACCAATTTACACTAGGACTATGATCCTCATTATTACTCAACTAGACCTAGGGGAACCATCCTAGGTGGCATTTGTCTTATCTCACACCTCAATACCTACCTAAGGCCTCTCATTAAGTCATCTAACACCCTCTCCCCTTGGAAACATAGGTACTCGGTGATCCCAAATCACCTAAAGTCCTAAAGATCACATATCCCGAGCATAAGAGGCCCAACATCATCCTATCTCTTTATCTTGCGTACTCTTGGTCTTTATTCATCTACACAATCCTATGAAGCATGAATATAGGCAATCATAAATGCATAAATAAGAATATGAATTTATATTAAAGGGATAATATACCTCAATCATAGAGTTATCCTATCTCCAAGCTCTATAGAGGCTCATCCAAGCCCATTTATACCCCATCCAAGATCATACCACCACAAAATATCCTTCCTTAATCATACAACAGAAATAATTAATTAAAAAAATATAATTATTTATTTAATTCAAACAAAATATTAATAATAAACAAAAAACTCACTGAGCATCGCTTCTTCACAAAAATCATACCCAATGGTGTGTGATCAATCTTATGGGTCCTACTTAAGCCAAGACACATGAAATCCTAATCATCCTCACTTTATTTCATCATGCTCCTATGGAATTTAGGATGGAATTCTATCTAAAATCACACAAATTATTAACAAGAGAATAAAAACCAGAATGAAAGGATAATAGAGGAGAAAAATACCAATAATAATAATCAAATTCCATGAAATCACCTCTCTCTAAGGGAATTCATATGAGAGAAGGGATCATGGGTGGATCTAGGAAAATTTATCTTTCCCATGTCTATGCAACCTAAAAATGAGGGGGCTGACCCCAAAATGATGGATTTGCCCCCATTTTTAAACAAATCACCCAGGCCTTGGTTGTGGCATGGCCAGGAGGGTCATGGTGTGATGGAAACCCTTTCTCAATAATTTTTTGGTGTGACCAAGGTGTCTTGGAGTAGATACCTTAGGTATAGGGTCTAACACTTATCCAAAAACCATTGCGGCATGACCAAGCAGTTAAGGTGCAAAGTAACCCAACATAAGGAGGATTAATTGCATCCTTCATTCATGGAATGACACTCACACACCATAAATATGAATAATACATATGAAAAAGGTCATCTCAGTGTGACATAGTTGTCATGGTTCACGATTCTATAGAAACAAAATTTCAACAAGGCCTCTAGCCTTCCCGTGACGCCTGCTCGAGAAACCAAAACACTATACAGACCTAATTCCTAACCCAAAAACTTATTCCAGAGATATTCCAATGCTTGTATTCGTAATATGAATCATAGTTCTTGGAAAAACCTCTGATCTGGGATCAAAATTCTAGCTTCTTCCAAAATGTAATGACCTTGAAATTTATAGTTCATTACAATAATCCCCCATACTTTCATATGAATTTCCACATGCTTATAATTCCCATATCCCTCTCCATACCTTTCAAATGACACCTTGCACTTGTATCTCAAGATAAGGATATCTAATTGGTAAAATGTGATGGCTAACATCCTGTACAGATTTGAGGTGAAACCGACCCTTCCCCTTAGGCTATCAATACATACCCCTCTTCCCATTGCAAAGGGTTGGGAATTTAAAAGGATTTAATGGATAGTTAGTATGAACGAGACTTAATAAAGTATTGGGAGGACCTTCCAAACTCGTGTTTCTACTTTAGATACCTCCCCTCCACTCTCTTGTTGTACTATTTTCTTCTTTTTTGTTATTGTATCTTGTAAGTGTAGCTATATTTTATTTTTATATTAATTAATATTTATTTATTAAAAATATTCTAATATCCATTATATAATTTAATTTTATAATCTCAAAATTAATTTCAATTTTTTTGAAACCCACTCCTTAACCCCCTTATAATTAAATCAAATTTTTGTTTATTTTTATTTTTCAATCATGCGTATGTTCAACACGCAACTATTTTATTATCCAGTTTTTATTTTTTTATTTGCATCTCATATTATAAAAAACCCAACTAGATTATTAACTACCCTAATGGTTGATTAATTCTCCCATTGTGGTGAGTCATAATTTGGAGATGCTAACTGATTGAGAAATTTTTTTCATTTAATGTTATTTAAATTAACATTGTGTATGTTGAATTCATGTGTCATGGATTAATGACATGTCTTGTTTGAAATGTGGGTTCCAATTATTATTGGAACCAAAAATACACTAGGGTTCATGAAATATTAAACCTTCCATAAAAAAAATGATTAGGATTTATAGCCTTGTTAGGGTTGGGATTAAAATCTTAACATATGGGAACATCAATCAAAATCATCTTTTGAACTGAATGTTAATTTTATGAAATGTTTTGAAAAGCTCAATGATATCATAATATTACATCACCAATAATTAACTGCCCACAATTCATATCAAATTATTAAATTAAACATCCTTCATTAATTAATTTACATAATATATATAAACAAACCCCCCATTCAAAATACAAAAAGAAAACAATTGATTCTAAAAACATAGTACCATCATTGATGATTTGACTTGAGTTCTCCTTAAAACATTATAGAAGAGGATCAAACCTTTGAAAATAAATAGGTTAAAATTATGCATGCTTAAAATAGAGCAATTATTTGGGATGAAACTATAAGGATTCAATTGTTCTTAATTTCCTTTAAAAAACCCATAAAAATGAAATAAAAAATGAAAAAATAAAAAAAATCTTAAAAGGAAAAAACACAAAGAAAACCCCCTTCTTCCATATTGATTTAGATTTTTTATGAATTCCCCATAGCCTACCTAATATTACAACTCATTCGTTTGACCATAAAATAGAATTTATCATATGTCTAATTAGATGTTCAACTAGGGGGAACCAAAATAAACTGAAGACCTTAACAATTCCTTACATAAATCTAAACATGGTCAAACTGAGTGAAAAAACTCTAAAATAACTCTATACCTATTATATTAATTTCCAAACTTGTGGTATTAAAAATCCAAATATATAGGATGTTTTCAAACTAAAATTGATTTTGATTCATCTTCTGCCTCATTTATATGGGCTAGTCACTAAGGATCCTCATTTTCACCTAAAGAGTTTCAAGTCGTATGATCTACCATGAAGTATCAAATATTTTATGATAAAAAAAATAAAACTTAAAGAATTTCCATTATCCCCTGTTGAATCTGCAAAGTCTTCACTCTACTACCTCTCTCATAGTTCTATAATTTCTTGGAATGACATAGAGTGAATCTTTCTAGGTAAATTTGTTCTTACTACTTAAAAAACCTCCATATGAAATGGAATTAGTGTAGTTTTTCAATTACAAAATGAATCACTCCAAGAATTTTGACAGAGGTTCAAAAATATTATAGAAACTTTTCCACATCACCAAATCCCTGACCAAATCCTTATCCAACTATTCTATAATGGGTTATTGTTGATGGAGAGAACCCTCATTGATGTTGTAAGTGGTGGTTCTCTTATAGAAAAAACTCGCATAGTTGCATGTAATCTCATAATAAGAATGGATTAAAACACACAATAATTCCATAATTCAGCGTCCACTCATGCAAAGCAAAATCAAGAGAATCATCCTATAGAGACAAAAAAGATGACTGAGTGTATGAGTGAGCTCATTGGTCTTGTAAGACAACTTATAGTGGCTACAAATTCACTAAACTCATATTTTCCATAATATCAATTCCCTATACCTATAAAAAATTATTGTATCCTTAACTCACTTACTCATCTAATATATATTTTCTATAATTAAATGATGATCCATCAAATTATTCTAGATCAATAGAGATCAATGTAACATTTACTCAGTAGAACACCAACCCTCAACATCCAGGTTAGTTTAAAAAAAACTCCAATAATCATCAATATTATCCCTTCTCTTTTACCTATAATTTCAACCAAAAGGACCATCCAGGATTGTGGTATAGTAATCCTATCTCTCAACTCCCTCAACTCCCTCCTCAAAATCCAAACCCATTCCAATATGTTCATGGTGGGAGTAACTTCCAATATCTATATCCATTTTTTCCTCGACATCAAAGGATAAATCCTCCTATTCCTAGTTTCCACTATCCTAGCGAGTCTTCTCAATTTCCAAACCTGTCCAATTGATTTACCAAGAACCCTAATCAAGGTAATCCCAATGCGGAACATGAATCTTCTTCTAAGAAACCAAGGGAAATTGTTATAGAGGATCTTTCTTCCTTCACCCATTATATCTTAAGGAACATTAAAAATAAAATTAGTCAACTTTCATCCCACATAATCCATTAGTAACAATCAAATTCTTCCATACTCCCATATCAACTATTTCCCAACCCTAAGGGTAATGTAAGTTAAATTACACTTAGATTGTTAAATAAAATCACTATGCCCTATGATTAGTCTTGTTAAGACTCCTAAAATATTGTTCTATCGAAGGAAAAAAACAAAATTATATAAAAATAACTTGAATACACTCCCTCACTTCCTTCCATCCCTCTAAGGAACCCAATTAATTTTCCTCAATCCATATATATGTCTAAGAAGCCCTTTGAAAGTAATTTTGAAATTATTGGAATATTTAGACATGTTGAATTCAACATTACCCTCAAGGATTCCATCAGAAAAATTTCTATGTATGAAAATTTTATTACGGAAATGTGTACCCATAAGAGACAACATTGTACCATAAAAAATTATTTGGCCCAATAGTATATTCCCATGAAGTGTAAAAAATTAGGGAACTGTACGGTTCCATGCCAAATAGGGAGTTCCAAATTTGATGATGCACTAATAAATTTTGGAGAGTTAATAAATATCATTCCCAAGTCTATATTTTCAAACCTTTTCTATGTCAATTTCACCCAACAAGTATAGTTATCCAGTTATTCAATCGAAGAATTTTCAGTCCTGAGGGAATAATCAAGGATGTTATTATTTGAGTCAATAATATTATATTACCAAATTATTTTTATGTACTTATTATGGATAGTGAGACATATTATTATTGATCTCCTCTTATTCTAGTTATACCTTTCCTCATGATAACTAAAACCAAAAATGGTTTCCATGCAATAATCTTATCCGTGGATATGGTGACTGACTGGTCAAGTTCAATATTCTTCTATCCATGCGATGCCCATCAATGAATCACTATACATTCTCTATCCATGCTTATGAAAGTCTCCCTAATAGTAAATTGAAACATGGTCCATCATTCTCTTCATGTTCTAATGATAGAGGAGTCTATGAAATTTGTATCCTTATTAGCCAAGTCATAAATGGTAAAGTTGATGTTAACCCTTCATTTCTAAACTCTGTAAATTTGAAAGGATATTGAAATATCTCTAGAATTACATATCCCTCTAATATTTACTACATCACATTTGATAGTATTAGGAATAATGATGTCAAAAAAATGAAAATCAATTTTTTGATATCAGTTTGATTGCCCCGTATGTTAATGAACCACTAGAATTGAAGCCTCTTTCTACACACTTGAAGTATGCATTCCTATTCCATAATCATCCCTCTAGACATCCCTCTAATTGATGGGGAACCTGTGGTGGTGCTCTCCCTACCCTAATTTTAATAAGTTTCAAAACTCCTTGACATTTCCATTATGTCTAGGTTTGGTCATCATCATCCCTCTTCACTTGATTTTCATAATCATGTTAACTCTGATTGGGGTTTGTGAAGCAGAGATATGGTTGGTATTTTGGATGTTAGGAATATTCTCATTCATCATTTAGATGAGGGATATTTTTCAAAGTCCTGGTATCGAGTCTATCATGTATTCTTTTCAATTTTATTCATCCTACTGGAATGGTCATTTGATTTTTCCCTGAACAAAGATCACCTGACATCTATGGTCTCAGTTAGGTTCCCTCACTACCTTTACCATTCTAGAATCTTACAGTATTGAAACTACTTGGGAACACCATGGGAAATTTTCTTTATTATTATTCTCAAACACTCACATTGAAACACCCAATCATATCCTGGAATTTCATTTTGGTAAACATCTATGAGCCACTCCCTGAATATATTTGGATTTTAATTTTGGGGGAAATTTGTTAAAGGAAATGTACAGTTTATGAATTGCATATTGGATACTCAAATTGGTGTCTTTTTCAACATCATAACTTGAATAAAAATCAGAATACCTCTTTTAGGTGATTATTTAGTGGATTTTATTGAATATGTGATGATGGTTTCTTAGCTTGACTATCACATGTATATAGAGAATATGAATGAGGTTGGATTGAGGGGAGGGAAATGGTGAAAGATCAGTTAATATGGAATTTTCCCCCACTGTATAAGTATACATATTTCCTAATGAAATCTTTTCATTAATATGGTTAGTGGTGAGCCCATAAGAGTTCTAGGGGGAGAGTTTATTCCATACTGGAGTGAGGAAGAATTGGTTCTGTTGCTTGAAGGGGAAAAAGATGCCTGGATCTATTCTTATTTCATAACATATGTTGTTAATATCTTCCCATATGATGATTCCTTCATGCAAGTAAAATTGGTAGTAATAGGAGGGCTACGTCATCTTAGGATCTAGTTGAGTTTGGCTCCCATTAGAAGTAGTCCAATCTAGGGTAGGTATATAGATATCCAATAGGAATCCCAAGTATTTCTTTAGGAAACCCCTTGATTATATGAGAGATATCCTTGTTAATAGTGGTGATGAATGTGGTCAGAATTAAATAAGATATAATAAGAATAAATCACTAGAAAACACTTTGGGTGGAAGAAAATAGAGAAACACAATCATCTTAGAGACCCCATTATAAGTGGCAGTCCTAGACACCCCATTGGCTAAGGAATTAGAAGGTATGTATAACACTACAATATATGAGGGGGACTATCTCTAGGATTCATCTAGATATGAAGGATATAATATAGATAATGATTACTCCAGGCCAACCTCATGTAAAGGGGGGAAGTGAATTATTACATTAGGGAATTTCCTATTTCCTTCTAGGAAGAAGGTTAAACACTAGAAGGATTACTCCTTTTTACCTAATAAATGATGAATAGGTTAGAATCTAAGGGAAGAAAACTAAAGGATTCTAGTCAAAATATCAAATTACCCAAGATTTAGGGAAACTAGGGACTCCTCAGTCCAAACAAGGGTCTGATTCAAGTCCATGAGACTAATAATCATCATACTAGAAAAAGGAAAATAATATGGAAGAACAAACTCTTAGGGAATTCACCTTCCCCAATCACTTCTCTAAAAATATTAAAGTAATTTATGACAAGTTTGGAAAGGATTCTAAATAATAACATACTAGAACAAATATCACTATCATAGAGCTATCACCAGAGGAGGATCTCAAATTGGAGAGAGAGAGAGTTGTCCTTGTAGTCTTAGAGATGAACTCAAGTAATGGTTTGACTTGTAACAAGATGTTTTGGTTTTATAATTTGAATATAAAATCATCTCCATTGATTGTTACCTTAAGGTTGTGTAATTCATACACTTCATGATTGAAGATAACCTTCAAATAATCCCCAACCAAAATTTAAAGGATATTTATTTGAAATTATGAAATGAGACCTATGGATCATAATCTAGATGTATGTGTAGTGGTTTGAATCTGTGTTATTTTCTCACTTGGTTTTTTAGCATCTTTTGTTTGGTTCTTTTGAGGGTTCCCATTTAACCCACAAAAGTTCTTTTAAAAATACAAAAAAGTAGATTTGTTTTATCTAAAATCATTTAGGTTTTAGATAAAAACAAAAGGCCTTAGGTTGGACTCTAGATGACATACCATGAATTAAAATTTTCCTTTTCATTTATCATATATATCTAGATGAATCATCCAAACCCATTAGGTTGCCTCAAAGAAAACATAATCCACTTATAATTGAGTTATTATGGGAATATATTACCAATATTCTTTAATCCACCATTATCTACCCTATTTTTAATAATGAATGGGTTATTCTAATCCAATTGGTTCTTAAAAAAGGGTGGCATAACTATTTCCACCAATTGACATGGAGAAATAGTCCCAACCCAAGTAAAAAAAAAGTGGCGTATGTGCATATATTATTGAAAATTGAATATTAAAACAATAAAAGGCTACTACCTACTTCCCTTCGTGGATCAGATGATAGAAATATTAGCTATAAAATATCATTATTGATTTCTTGATGGCTACATTGGCTACTTCCAAAACCCAATAACACCCCAAGTCTAATAAAAATGATGTCAAATTACCCCTTTGGAATAGATGCATAAATGTCTGACTTTTAATCTTTACAATGTTCCCGTGACATTGTAAAAGTTTATGATAATCATATTTTCTAAATATATTGATAGTTTCATGGAGGTTTTCATATATAACTTTATTATTTATATTGATTCATTAAAATAATATTTTAATTCGCTCTCCATTGATCTAAATAAATGTGTTGATTATAACATTGTGTTGAACTTTTAAAAATGTAACTTTATGGTAACTAGTGGAATCTTTTAAGGACACATAATTTCTCATGAAGTTATTCCAGTTGATCCTTCCAAGATTGAGGTAATCCAAGCACTAATTGAACCATATTTAGTTTGAGAAATTTTATCCTTTCCTGCTTATTCCAATTTCTATCGGTGGTTCATCTATAATTTTAGTAGGATTGAACCCCCTCTCACTCAGTTACTTCAAAATGATATTTCATTCAATTTTGATGTTGCTTAAAAGAGAGCCTTTATTGAACTCAAAAATACACTCACATATTCCCCTATCATTTAATCTTTCAATAGGTCCTTTCCCATTTAACTGATGTATAGGGTATATGATAGGTCCATATGGGTTTTACTTGGTCAAAGAAAAGAAAATATTCTATTTTTAATCTATTATTCTTCAAAAATATTGGATAAAACTCAATCCCATTACATTATCACTGATAAAGAACCTTTAGCTATGGTTTTTTTCTTTATAGAAATTTATACCCTATCTCTTAACTTCCAAAATTATCATCTTCACTGACCATTCAAATTTAAAGTTCTTAATTATGAAAAGTGATTCCAAACCATGTCTAATAAGATGGATTCTAATTCTTAAATAATTCAACCTTGATATTAGGGATAATCCTAGAAATAAAACCTTGTGACTAATCATTTGAGTATAATCTCAAATTCTTCTCATTCTGGAATCTTAGACCCTAAATTTCCCATGGATTTTTTTTATCTCTCTCTCTGAAATTACAATGGTATTCATAAATTTTAAATTACTTGGTCTCTAGTGCTTTACTACATGATTTTTCAAAATAACAAAAATAAAAAACTAAAAAGTGATGTAATTTTTTTATGATAATAAACATTGGAAAATTAGGTTTGGTGTGGTAATTATGAGATGTGTTTTTGAGGAGGAACATTCCCCTATATTATTATTTTTCAAATCATTGCCTGAAGGTGGACACTTTCACTAGTGCAAAAAACATTTAACACATTGACAATTTTCACATCAGTTCTATATAACTGACATGCAAAGCTAGAAAAATTGTTTTATCACGACAGTTATAAAATAACCGACGTGATAAAGTAATTTCTATGTCGGTTATTTAATAAACGATGTTGTAAACATAAAAAAACAGTTTATCAGGTCGGTTATTGAATAACCGATGTGATAAATCTTTTAAATGATTAATCACGCCCCGTATTCGGCTATTATGTTTTCTTCAATCAGGCGACCTGCAACTCGTCTCTCTCGCACAGAAAACCTAGAAAGGATTCTTCGAAGTTGTGCCCTCCAACCTCATTTTTCCAACATCATTCATCATCTTTATTATCACCAGATCTATCAGGTCGACTCACAATACTTTGACTCACACGCCTCAGTTTCATTTTTTATTTTTCGCGATGCCCTAAACTTATGTTTTGAGATGTCATTTTTCTATCTTTGTTCTTGATATCATGGTAAGTTTCATAGTGTTCTTTTATACCATGCTAAATTATTTTCTGGTAAAATAAACCATGGAAGCTATATCATGTAAGTTTACGATTTTTGCATGTTCTATCATATGTGTGTGAGTGTACTTTCATGTGTGGGGGGGGGGGTGTCTAGGGGGTGGGGGTGTCCAGGGGGTGGGGGGGATATCCAAGGGGGTGGGGGTGTCTAGGGGTGTCCAAGGAGGGGGGGGGGGTGTCCAGGGGGGTGAGGGGGCTGTCCAAGGGGGTAGGGGTGTCTAGGGGGTGGGGGGGTGTCCAGGGGATGGGGGGGGGGGTGTCCAGGGGGGTGAGGGGGTTTTCCAAGGGTGTAGGGGTGTCCAAGGGGGTGAGGGGTCCGTCCAAGGGGGTTGGGTGTGTTTAGGGGGTGGGGGGGGCTATCCAGGGGGGTGGTGGTGTCTAGGGGGTGTCCAAGGGGGTGGGGGGGGGGGGGGGTGGGGGTGGTGTCCAGGGGGGGGGGGGTGAGGGGGCTTTCCAAGGGGTAGGGGGTGTCCATGGGGTGGGGGGGGGGTGGTGTTGAGGGGGGTGAGGGGGCTGTCCCAGGGGGTAGGGGGTGTCCAGGGGGTGGGGGTGTCCGGGGGGGGGGGGGTGGGGGGGGGGGGTGGGGTTGTCCATGGGGGTGGGGGTTTCCAGGAGGGTGGGGTGTCTAGGGGGTGTGGGGGGGGGGGGGTGCTGTCCAAGGGGTAGGTGGTGTCCAGGGGGTGTCCAAGGGGGTGGGGGTGGGGGTGGTGTCTAGGGGGTGAGGGGGTTTTCCAAGGGGGTATGGGGTGTCCAGGGGGTGGGGGTGTTTTCGAGAGGGGTGAGGGGGCTGTCCAAGGGGGTAGGGGGTGTCCAGGGGGTGGGGGTTGTCTAGGGTGGGGTGGGGGGGGGATGTCTAGGGGGTTGGGGGGAGGGTTGTCCATGGGGGTGGGGGTGTCCAGGGGGTGGGGGGATGTCCGGGGGGGGGGGGTGGGGGGATGTTCGGGGGGTGGTGGGGGGGATGTCCAGGGGGTGGAGGTGTCTAGGTGGGGTGTGGTGGGGGGGGGGTGTCCAAGGGGGTGAGGTTGTCCAGGGGGTGTTCAAGGGGGTGGGGGTGGTGTCCAGGGGGGTGGGGGTGTCCAGGGTTGTCCAAGGGGGTGGGGAGGTATCTAGGGGTGAGGGGGTTGTCCAAGGGGGTGGGGGGGGGGGGGGGGTCCAGGGGGGTGGGGGGTGGTGTCCAGGGGGGTGAGGGGGCAGTCCAAGGGGGTATGGGGTGTCCAGGGGTGGGGGGGTGTCTGGGGGGTGGGGAGGGGGCTATCCAGGGGGTTGGGGAAACTGTCCTTGGGGGTGGGGGTGTATAGGGGGTGGGGGGGGAGTGTCCGGGTGGGGGGGTGTCCAGGGGGTGGGGGTTGTCTAAGGAGGTAGTGGGTTGGACAACCCCCTCACCCCCTTGGAAACCAGCCCCCACCACCCTGGACACCCCTACCCCCTCAAACACCCCCACACCCCCCTGGACACCACCCCCACCCCCTGGACACCCCCTGGACACCCCCACTCCCTTGTATAGCCTCCCCTTGGACACCACCCCCACCCCGTGGACACCCCTACCCCCTTGGACAACCCCTCACCCCCTGGACACCACCCCCACCCCCTTGGACACCCCACTGAACAGCCCCCCATCCCCTGAACACCCCCACCCCATGAAACCCCCACCCCCTGGACACCCCCCATGGAAACCCCCCACCACCTGGACACCCCCACCCCCATGGACAGCCCCCACCCCCTGGACAGGCTTCGCCCCCCATTGCAATAGATTATAGACTAGAGAGTGTATGTCAATGGTTCTTGAACCATTGGTATACATATATCCCAACGTCCATCATGCCAACAGGGTGGGGGGCTGTCCAGGGGGTGAGAGGGTATCCAGGGGGTGGGGTGTCCAGGGGGGTGGGAGGGTGTCCAGGGGGGCTGTCCAGTGGGGTGGGGTGGTGTCTGGGGGAGGGGGGTTGTCCAGGGGGGTGGGAGGGAGGTCCAGGGGGTGGGGGCTGTCCAGGGGGGTGGGAGGGTGACCAGGGTGGTGGTGGTGGTGGGGGGGGGGTGTCCAAGGGGTGGGAGGGTGTCCAGGGGGTGGGGGGGGTGTCCAGGGGGGGCGGGTGGATGTCCAAGGGGTGGGGGGCTATCTAGGGGGGTCAGGGGATGTCCTGGGGGGTGTTCAAGGGGGTGGGGGTGTCCAGGGGGTGGGGGGGGGGTTTCCAGGGGGTGGGGAGCTGTCCAGGGGGTGGGGGATATTGAGGGGGGTGAGTGGGGGGGGGGGGTGTCTAGGGGGTGGGGGTGTCTAGGGGGTGGGGGGTGTCCAGGAGGGTGAGAGGGTGTCCAAGGGACTGTCCAGTGGGGTGGGGGTGGTGTCCAGTGGGTGGGAGGGTGTACAGGGGGTGGGGGGCTGTCTAGGGGGGTGAGAGGGTGTCCAGGGGTAGGGGGTGTCCAGGGGGGTGGGGTAGGGTGTGTGTGTGTGGGGGGGGGGGGGTGTCTGGGGGGGGGTGTCCTGTGGGGTGGGGGGCTATCAAGTGGGGTGGGGGGATGTCTATGGGGGTAGGGGATGTCCAAGGGGTTTTAGGTTTTTTTAGTTGACATTGTATGTTTTGAATGTTGTGTATGTGAATGTTTAATTTTTCTTTGGTTATTCTTGTTTTGGTCTAGTTATGGTGTTTTTATGGTATGTATTCTTGTCTGGTTTTGGTCTATTTTCTACTTGTTTCAGGTCTTCTTTGGTAGATCATAGTAATGGTTGAACGATTTTATTGATTTTTTTTGGTTTTTACATCAGTTATTTTATAACCAACGTAATAAATGCATGGGAATGGTTTTTTACGTCGGTTATTTAATAACTGACATAGTATATATGTTTTCACGTCGGTTAAATAATAACTGACGTGAATAACGCTTCACATACAAGTTTTTTCGTCGGTTATAAAATAACATACGTAATAAATGAATGAGAATGGGTTTTTATGTCGGTTATTTAATAACCGACATCGTATTTACGTTTTCACGTCGGTTAAACAATGATCAGCGTGAAAAACCACTTCACAACCTGGTTTATCACATCAGTTATGAAAATAACCGATGTTATAAACTTGTTTTTCACATCAGTTTTTTAATAATAGACACGAAAAATGCTTTGGAGGCACAATTTATTATGTCGGTTATTACATAACCAATGTAATAAAAGATATACCATGTCGGTTATTTTAAAACTGACATAATAAATCATGACTCCGAAGCATTTTCCACATCGGTGTTTTAGGAACCAATGTGAAAAAGGATTTAGATTTATGTTTTTTACAACGGTTTTAAAATAACTAATGTAAAAAACAATATTTATAATGTCTCCTGTAATAACGTTGGCAAAAAATTGACGTAAAAAAAAATAACCGATATAAAAAATGTTTTCTGCACTAGTGTTTAGACCATAAAGGACCTCTCGAATGATCTTAGACATGGGATTATTATGTCCCTTACTGTTCTAGGACTCAAATGAGTTTAGTCAATCTTGTATCACATGCTAGAAATTTGGTACAATCTTTAAAGGAAATTATATTTCCCCAAAAATCATTAATCTTCTGTGAAATCTTTGATTTATGGGGTATATATTAATTGGGACCCTTTCCTTCTTCCAATGAGATCTCATACATTATCATAGATATTTACTATATTTCTAAGTGAGTTGAGTTCCAACCCAATTAGAAGGATGATTCCAAAATTGTGAGTGGGTTATTTAAAACACACTTCTTCCATAGGTTTGGAACACCATGTGCATTGGTGAGTGACTTAGGGAAATGTTTCTATAATTGAAACATGGAGTCGCTTTTAACAATAAATGGTCTTGTTCAAAAAACATACACTACCTATCACATCCAAATAAATGAATTGGCTGTAATTTAATTTGGGGAAGTGAAAATAGTGATTGAGTAAATTTATAAAATAATAATAAAAGATTGATCTATAAAACTTGGCGAGGCACTTTGGGATTATTTAACAACCTCTAAGAAACCTATTTATATTTCCCCATTTGGGATAATTTTTGTTAAGATTTTCAATTTAACGGTCTAACTTCATAATAAATTATTTTGGGCTATTAAAATGTGAAATTTTTATATTGAACAGGCAGTGAAGAGATATTTCTATAATTAAATGAACTTGAGAAGTTTTGAATTGATTCTTTTGAGAAATTTATTCTATGTAAGGAAAAAAGGTAAAGTAATGAATGGAAAACATATCCCATGAAAGATATTTCATAAAGGTGAAAAGGTAATTCTCTTCAATTCTTGCTTTCAACTTTACCGAGTGAAGATAAAACATCAATGGGTAGGTCCATTTACTATTACTAATATTTACCCATTTGGTGCAGTGTAAGTCCACGATTCTTCTACCAAAAGGACATTCGTGGTTAATGGACATCATCAAAAGCATCACTATGAGAGGAAACATTCCCTGAGAACCACATCAACTTCCACTAGATCCAAAACTTCTAGGGTAGATCAACCACTAGAAGGAGAAGGTGACCAACCTATTCCAAACCAAGGGCCCCTATTTCCTTTTAAATCTCTCTCCTTTTCTCCTCTACCTCTATCCCTTTCTCTATTATTTCTCTCTAACCCACTTCTTATTTATATTTCTTGATTTCTCTATCGTTTTTTTAGTTTTTACCATTTTCTTAATACAACATTTTTTTCTTTTTTTGAGTGTGTGTGTTTTTCAAAACAAAAGAAAAAAATCATAATTAATTAACTTTAAATTTTAAAAAAATCTATCCATTTTGGGGGAGTAAATAGAATTTTTTTAATCAAAAGAGTTTTTTATTTTCAATAAAAACATCGATAAAAAATTTATTTCCAATACTAAACAGTTTTTAATACTCAATTTTTTTATTGGAAAATTATTTTACCCAGCCTAATAAAAACAATGTAAGATTCCAGGCCAAGTTTACCTATGGCCATATTTTATTATTATGTGTTTTAACTCCTGATTTTGAGACTTCATTTTGTTGACCTTTGATATTAATTTCTTACTTTATTGTATATTAATATGATAAATGTAATTTTTTAAACCACATGAGTATCAAAATATTCAAATAATTTCTAATTTTACATACAATCATACTCCTTTTTCATGTCCCTTTAATACTATGAAAACCAATTTTTTATAGCCACATTACAAGCCTAATACCTTAATCCATCAAAAATTTACATGGATTCCCATTGAATACTTTTTTAAAATGAAAGTTTAGGGGGTATGGATTTCATTTAGGTCTTAATTTTTTAATTTTCCACCATTCTTCATATTCTTGAGGTCAATCACCCTTTTATGTGTGGGGGAGAGTTTATCGTTTAGTGAGGTACAGGGATGAAAATATATGTATTTCATTTTATAAAAAAATTATTGACATGTGTTCAAAAAACAAACAAAAAATAAAGACAAATAAAAAGAAAAAGAAAAAATGTAATGGAAAAACTTTAAAAAATGAAAATTAAAAAAAGAAAAAAATGATAAAAATAACACTTGTGTCATGTTTTCTTGAGTCCTTATGAGAGCTTAGATTAAGTATACATTTTACTTTTTTTCAACATATTACATTTATATCTCATTCTTCTTTCTTTATAAATTGTTTCTATTATAAAAACATGTTTCCAAGCCCTTTCATGTGTAATTTCATAAATTGTGAATTTTATTCTATGTTGATATTTTTACCCCACTTTTCCCCTCTTTTGGGCATTATTTTCCTACCAAAAAATTACAAATAAAACCCCCATAAGAAAAAACTCTTGATTTTTGATTATAACGACCCTAGACTTTTTCATATAACATTACATGATTTTAGGCATAAATAAACATCAAAGTAAAATCCAAGGATCATGAAGCCTAGTGTATTTGAAGACTAGGTACATAAAATATAAAATATGGGGCTAAAAAAATACTTCTTTATATAATCTCCATAAAGAGATCCTAACTTACCTTGAGCCCTTACATCTGTATAGGGTACCCTGGGGATCACATGAACAAAGAGATGAGCTAAAATCTCAGTAAGGGAATAAGAATAAGAATAAATCCTTATCACATGGGTCAGAAGACATGACATAAAGATATAAAAAGGTATGTAACATAAGAAATCAGAACATATAAACATGAGATCATTAAAACAAGGAATCATAGAAATGTGGAAAAAACATAAAACATGAATTTAGTACGATTCAAGGCTAACCTCCAAGACCGTTTCCCATAGTATCACAAGCCAAGACTAACCGCCAAGACCATAGCACATAACAACACAAGCCAAGGCTAACCACCAAGACCGTCACACATAACATCTCATGAGACTCAAATTTACCCAATGCATTGGAGCACTATCTGGGCGCACCCATATTAACTTTTCATGAATATGTTTTTTCACATAAAAAATTATACATAATCAATCTTACATAAACATAAGGGTTACCCAAGGAAAGAATTGGGTACCACAATCATGTCATAAAGCATAATAAGAGTTCATATCATAAAAGTGCACATGAAAGAATGGAACTAAAATATACATGGAAATTAATAAGGGAAAATAGGTATTTATCATGGTAAGTGATTTCAAGTAGAAGTTACAACATGTAAGAAAACTATTTGAGAAATTAAAACATTTTTGTGCGATTTTAAGGAAATACTATAGAGCCTTTAAATAGAAAAAGGAAAAATCCTTTATATAAAACCAGAAGTGAACCAAGATGTTTTTAATATAAAATACTGATTTTATAAAGAAAATGGTGGCTTAACACATAATATAGATTACACTTGAAATTGGGTAAGAATTCGGGAAGTTCCCTAAAAAACGGGTTTGTTTATCGGGAAGTATTGAGAAGGGAATCAATTAAAAGCATGTATATCCACAAAAGATAATTATAGAAGGGTCTTGATAAATGAATTTTATAAATTTACACAACATTTATAATATTCACATAATTATATAAGATAAATTCATTTTTTGAATAAAGAAAGATAAGTCATCCCAAAAGAATAAAGGAGATTCAGGTAGAATTCCTTACGGATTATCGGCATGGTATCAGGTGTACTTAAGAGGGATTCATGAGAGAGAAAAGGGTTTCTCATCACTTATACATAATTAGGTAAGTATGGGGGAGGTGAGAAATCATACCCCATCATCAGGGATTACACATAAAATGGCATAACATAGTGGACAATCTTGAATAAAAGTGAAATGGAGAGGATCACTTACCTGAAGTCTGATGGTGTTCTCCACTTGTTATTAATGACCCGAATAAAAAAATTAGGATTATTAATTAATAATTCAAAAACCTATTATATATTTAATTGATTTAGTATACCCCTTTTAATTTCATTCATGTCCTTTTTAATGGGTTAAGTGGTTCAATTTCATTGTTCGGGTCCGTTTGTTTTCTTGGTTTTTACGACCGGTTTACTTATGTTCATGAATGGAGAATCATGTGAAATGAGAATGTTTTTCTATAATTTAAGTTATATGTTTTTAGTGAAAATTAATAATATTACATGGTTATAAAATTCATTTGGTTCTTTGGAGTGAAGGTGAATCATTATATAAAATATTAATGATAAATGCTTGAATTAATTTTAGCGATTTTTCTAAAAATTAACTTGTTTTGTATTATTATTTTACATCATGAATTAATAAGGATTAAAGAACATTAAATAAGATAAAATAAACATATAATAGTCTGGTTAAACCATATAAATGGTTTCATTACCATAATTGAATATAGTAACAGAAATTGATAACCCGTTGTCCTTGATTTAACACATCTCAAGCAGTGTTTTCATTTCTTTCAAATAAAAGGTGGGGAAATGAGAGATGATAATGAATTATCCCATTAGCATAACAAAATTCCAGTACATGTATGTTACTATTTTTTTCATACCATTTTTATGAGTAGATTTTAGGAAATAAATGAGAACAAAGGAACTTAAAAATGAAAGAAAAGAAAAGAGGAATTTTACCTCTTGAATCATCTTTCCTTGAGAGACTCTTAATGGGAGAGGATTTGATCTTTTTAAGAGACTAAGGGCTGTTGGATGTGGGGGAGGAGATTTAGGAGATATTTGGGAAGAATATAGGAAATACAAAAGGCTTGAGAGGAGTGAAGAGAAGAGGTAAGTAGGGGTGATATTTATAGTGGAGGAGAAGAGAGTTTTCATAATATTTAATTCCTTAGTTTATTATTTTCCCTCAAGATCATAAACAATGATGATTCAATGACCAAAAATAGTAATAAGTGCATGTGAGTTCTCACCAATTGGTCTTACATCATCATATCATCATTAATGACTCAATAAATTCATTATTTAGCATTTATCGTAAATTATCATATTTTACTGTTCATAAAAAAATCAAGTATTTTAGAAAAATACCCAAAATTCACCATAACTATTTTTTGATGTATAGAATCCAAAAATGAACTCTATTTTTCAAAAATAATTTTATAAATATGATTAATTTATTTTTTAATTAAAACCACAATTTACTTGAAAAAATAACAAATTTAAAACATTTATTTTTTTATTCCTAGATATAGGTATATCATACTTTCACTTAAATCTTATTTATATACTATCATAGGTAAATTTACTATTTGTTAGGGTATGTAACCATTCTCAATGGTAACATTACTATTCATAAGGGTATGTTACTATTCACCAAAAATTAAGTTGGTCATATTAGACTCCAAATAACTTACTGATCATAACTGTGTATGTCATGTTTTTGAAATTCAAAACACAGGAGTGTCAAAATTATGTTCAAAGGTCACATAGTACTTAGTAGTTCACTGTGTTGTAATTTCATGTTATTATATGATATATTTATGAGAAAGTAATTTCCATTGAAAACTTTGGGTCATTACATTATCCAACCCTTATGAAATTTCACCCTCGAAATTTCGTTTTACATTATAAGCCATAAACAGGTGTGGGTACTTTTCCTTCATTGCCTCCTCCAGTTCCCATGTTTCCTCTTATTACTTATGGTTCTTCCATAGTACTTTGAACAGGTGGGTAGTCTTGTTATGTAGAACTTTATCTCTAAGATCCAAGATCTTCACTGGATGATCCTTATAAGAAAGATCATTCTCTAACTATACCACCTCTGAAGAGAGTACATGTGAAGGATCTACTATGTACTTCTTTAAGAGGGATACATGGAAGACATCATGTACTTTGGACATGGTAGACAGAAGTGCCAATCAATAGTCCACAACCCCGACACAATCAAGAATCTCAATGGGGCCGATGTACCTGAGACTTAACTTTTCTTTATTCCCAAACCTCATGACCTTCTTCCATAGAGATATGCATAAAAATATCATGTCTCCAACTTTAAACTAAAGGTCTCACCGATAATTGTCTACATAACTCTTATGTCGACTTTGGGGTGCCTTGATATGCTGCTGAATGGTTATCACCTTGTCCACCATTTCTTCAACCATTTCAGGTCACAGTAGCTTACGCTCAGTGACTTCATCCCAACATGTCGGTGTTCTACACCTTTTCCCATAAAGGGATTTATATGGTTCCATTTGGATGCTCGAGTGGAAACTGTTATTGTAGGAGAATTTAACCAATGGAAGATGTTGGTCCCATCCTCCTTTGAATTCCATATAACACGCTCCCAACATGTCTTCTAGTGTCTGAATAGTTTGCTCAGATTGGAAATTAGTTTGAGGATGATAGGCCGTACTGAAGTTTAGTTCAGTTCTTAGAGCATGTTGGAGACTTTTCCAGAACTTCAAGGTGAATCTCAAATCACGATCGGATAAAATAGATAGTGGTACTCCATGCATAGTTACCACTTCATTGATGTATATTCGTGAAAGTTGATCCAATGAGAAGTCCTCTCGAATTTTGATAAAGTGATTTGTCTTTGTAAGGCGATCCAAAATGACCCATATAACATTGTTTCCTCTGGATGTCCTTGGAAGTCCAGTGAAAAAGTCCATGGTAATGTTCTCCAACTTCCATGTTGGTATGGGTAGTGGTTTCATCATCCCCTTAGACTTTTGCCTCTCAGGCTTCACTTGCTGACATACCAGGCACTTTGTTGTATATTCAGAAATCTCACTTTTCATATTATCCCACCAAAAGTTTCCTTGGAGATCTCGATACATCTTTGGGATCCCTGGGTGAATAGAGAAGGTCGAGCTATGTGTGTCATTCAAAAGCTCCTTCTTTATCACTGGATCAGATGATACACATATTCATGACCCAAATCTTACAACTCCATCTTTGTCAATCATGAACTCAAAGGATTTCCCATTTTAATGGCTTCCAACCTTTTTTGAAGTTCTACATATTTTCTTTGAGCATCATTTATTTTCTCCACGAGGGATGGTTGAGAAATCATTTGAGAAAGGGTTGATAATGTTCCTCCCTTAATGATTCCCATGTCCATTATATAAAAATATAAAAATATCAGATCCTTTTCAATTATCATAATTGATAAATATGCATGATCATTTAGACTTAGAGCATCTGCTACCTTATTTGCCTTACTGGGATGGTAGTGGATTGAGCAGTCACAATCCTTGATGAGCTCTATCCAGCTTTGTTGGTGCATATTAAGCTCTTTCTAGGTGAATATATATTTGAGACTCTTGTGATCAATATACATCTCACACTTCTCCCCATAGAGATAATGCTGCCAGATTTTCAATGCAACGATCACAGCCGCCAACTCCAGATCACATGTGGGATAGTTTTACTCATGGATTTTTAGCTGCCTTGAGGTGTAGACTATCACTTTATCATTTTGCATCATCAAACAACCTAATCCCTTCTTTGAATCATCACTATACACCACAAAGAGTTCTCCACTTGTTGGGAGTGTGAGTATTGGCATAGTGATACGCCTCTTTTTCAACTCCTTAAAACAGTCTTCACATTCCTAAGTCCAAACAAAATATACTCCTTTCCATGTCATCTTGGTCATTGGTTTTGACAATCATGAAAAGTTCTTCAAAAATCATCAATAATACCCGGCTAGACCCAGAAAGCTGCGGATATCTGTTACAGATATTGTCCTGGGCCACTCTTTAATTTACTTTATCTTGGAAGGGTCCACAAATTTCCCTTTGTTGGTGATAAAATTCACCAAGAATGATACTTCCTCCATCCATAACTCAAATTTACTATAGTTTGCATACAAATTCTCCCTTCACAAACTCTTTAACACAGTATTCAAATACTCCTCATGTTCCTCCTTGCTCTTGGAGTATATCAGAATATCGTCAATAAATACTACCACAAATTTGTTGAGGTAATATTTAAAGAATCTATTCATTAAATCCATGAAAATTTCTGGAGCATTAGTGAGTCTGAAGGGAATCACTATGAACTCATAGTGTCCATACCTCGTTCGAAAGGCAATCTTGGGAATATCTTCCTTACTCACCTTTAATTGGTGATATCCCGACAGAAGGACCACCTTAGAGAAATAACTGGCCCCACGAAGATGACTGAACAAGTCATCTATCCGAGGAATGGGATACTTGTTCTTTATTGTGATTTTATTGATCTCATGATAATCAATATAGAGGTGCATTGATCCATCCTTCTCCTTGACGAAGAGGATAGGTTCACCCCATGGTGAAGCACTCAGGCGTATAAAACCCTTTTCTACATTCTCCTATAACTGCTTCTTTTGATCTTTTAGTTCAACAGTGGCCATTCTATAAAGTATCTTTGATATAGGAAAGGATCCAGGAATAAGTTCAATTGAGAAATCAACCTATCAGTTAGGAGGAAGACTAGACAACTCTTTAGGGAATACATTAGTGTAATCCCTCACGATGGGCATGTCTTTAAGAACGATTCTCTCCTTTGTCTCAATCATTTGAGATAGAAATGATTACTCATAAGGAATTAATATCCACACTTGAGACACTGATTCTAAAGAAGATTCATCTTCCTCCGTACACTTGGGGTGGGGTGGTGTCCAGTGGGGTGGGGTGGTGTCTGGGAGGGTGTCCAGGGGGGGCTGTCCAGTGGGGTGGGGTGGTGTCTGGGGGGGGGGGGGCTGTCCAGGGGGTGGGAGGGAGGTCCATGGGTGAGGGCTATCCACGGGGGGAGGGTGATCAGGGTGGTGGGGGGGGGGGGGGGGGTGGGGTGTCCAAGGGGTGGGAGGGTGTCCAGGGTGTGAGGGGGGGGGGTCTAGGGGGTGGGGGCTATCCCGGGGGTGGGGGGTGTCCAGGGGGGCTGGGGGGGGGTGTCCAGGGGGGCGGGAGGATTTTCAAGGGGGGTGGGGGGGGGGCTATCTAGGTTGGATGGGGGCTGTCTTGGGGGGTGTTCAAGGGGGTGGTGGTGTCCAGGGGGTGGGAGGGCTGTCCAGGGGGGTGGGGTGGGGTGTCCAGGGGGTGGGGGCTGTTGAGGGGGGTGGGTGGGTGGGTGTCTAGGGGGTGTGTGGGGGGGGGGGTGTCTAGGGGGTGGTTGGGGGGGTGTCCAGAAGGGTGGGAGGGTGTCCAAGTGACTGTCCAGTGGGGTGGGGGTGGTGTCCAAGGGGTGGGAGGGTGTCCATGGGGGTGGGGGGGCTATCTAGGGGGTGGGAGGGTGTCCAGGGGTAGGGGGTGTCCAGGGGGGTGTGGTGGGGTGTGTGTGGGGGGGGGGGTGTCTGGGGGGGTTTCCTGGGGGGTGGGGTGGGGGGCTATCCAGTAGGGTGGGGGGATGTCTATGGGGGTAGGGGCTTTCCAAGGGGTTTTAGGTTTTTTTAGTTGACATTGTATGTTTTGAATGTTATGTATGTGAATGTTTAATTTTTCTTTGGTTATTATTGTTTTGGTCTAGTTATGCTGTTTTTCTGGTATGTATTCTGGTCTAGTTTTGGTCTGTTTTCTACTTGTTTCAGGTTTTCTTTAGTAGATCATAATAATGGTTGAACGATTTTATTAATTTTTTTTGGTTTTTACATCGGTTATTTTATAACCCACATAATAAATGCATGGGAATGGTTTTTTTACGTCGGTTATTTAATAAATGACGTAGTATATATGTTTTCACGTCAGTTAAACAATAACCGACGTGAATAACGCTTCACAAACAGGTTTTTACGTCGGTTATAAAATAACCGACGTAATAAATGAGTGAGAATGGTTTTTTACATCGGTTATTTAATAACCGACATC
The DNA here is from genome assembly GCA_963277665.1 of Viscum album. Lineage (NCBI taxonomy): Eukaryota > Viridiplantae > Streptophyta > Magnoliopsida > Santalales > Viscaceae > Viscum > Viscum album. Next base: position 987,582,486 of record OY728121.1, read on the forward strand.
GTATTTATGTTTTCACATCGGTTAAACAATAATCGATGTGAAAAAATACTTCACAACCTGGTTTATCACATCATTTATGAAAATAACCGATGTTATAAACTTGTTTTTCACGTCAGTTTTTTAATAATCGACACGAAAAATGCTTTGGAGGCGCAGTTTATTATGTCGGTTATTACATAACCAATGTAATAAATGATATACCATGTCGGTTATTTTAAAACTGAAATAATAAATCATGACTACGAATAATTTTCCACATTGGTGTTTTAGGAACCGACGTGAAAAAGGCTTTAGATTTATGTTTTTTACAATGGTTTTAAAATAAACGACGTAAAAAACAATATTTATAACATCTCCTATAATAACGTCGGCAAAAAATTGACGTAAAAAAAAACCGATATAAAAAACATTTTCTACACTAGTGTTTAGACCATAAAGGACCTCTCTAATGATCTTAGACATGGGATTATTATATCCCTTACTGTTCTAGGACTCAAATGAGTTTGGTCAATCTTGTATCACATGCCAGAAATTTGGTACAATCTTTAAAGGAAATTATATTTCCCCAAAAATCATTAATCTTTTGTGAAATCTTTGATTTATGGTGTATATATTAATTGGGACCCTTTCCTTATTCCAAGGAATTCTCATACATTATCATAGATATTTACTATATTTCTAAGTGAGTTGAGTTCCAACCCAATTAGAAGGATGATTCCAAAATTGTGAGTGGGTTCTTTAAAACACACTTCTTCTATAGGTTTGGAACACCATGTGCATTGGTGAGTGACTTAGGGAAATGTTTCTATAATTGAAACATGGAGTTGCTTTTAACAAAAAAATGGTCTTGTTCAAAAAACATACACTACCTATCACACCCAAATAAATGAATTGTCTGTAATTTAAATTGGGGAAGTGAAAATAGTGCTTGAGTAAATTTATAAGATAATAATAAAATATTTTTCTATAAAACTTGGCGAGGCACTTTGGGATTATTTAACAACCTCTAAGAAACCTATTTGTATTTCCCCATTTGGGATAATTTTTGTTAAGATGTGAAATTTAACGGTCTAACTTCATAATTAATTATTTTGGGCTATTAAAATGTGAAATTTTTATATTGAAAAAGGTAGTGAAGAGATATTTATACAATTAAATGAACTTGAGAAGTTTTGAATTGATTATTTTGAGAATTTTATTCTATGTAAGGAAAAAAATGTAAAGTAAGGAATGGAAAACACATCCCATGAAAGCTATTTCATAAAGGTGAAAAGGTAATTCTCTTCAATTCTTACTTTCAACTTTACCGAGTGAAGATAAAACATCAATGGGTAGGTCCATTTACTATTACTAATATTTACCCATTTGGTGTAGTGTAAGTCCATGATTCTTCTACCAAAAGGACATTCATGGTTAATGGACATCATCAAAAGCATCACTATGAGAGGAAACATTCCCTGAGAACCACATCAACTTCCACTATATCCAAAACTACCATGGTAGACCAACCACTAGAAGGAGAAGGTGACCAACCTATTCCAAACCAGGGGCACCTATTTCCTTTTAAATCTCCCTCCTTTTATTCTCTACCTCTCTCCCTCTCTCTATTATTTCTCTCTAACCCACTTCTTATTTATATTTCTTGATTTCTCTATCATTTTTTTAGTTTTTACCAATTTCTTAATACAACATTTTTTTTCTTTTTTTGAGTGTGTGTGTTTTTCAAAACAAAATAAAAAAATCATAATTACTTAACTTTAAATTTAAAAAAAATCTATCCATTTTGGGGGAGTAAAGAGAATTTTTTTTCATTAAAAGATTTTTTTATTTTTATTAAAAAAATCGATAAAAAATTTATTTTCAATACTAAACAATTTTTAGTACTCAATTTTTTTATTGGAAAATAATTTTACCCAGCCTAATAAAAACAATGTAAGCTTCTAGGCCAAGTTTACCTATAACCATATTTTATTATTATTATGTGTTTTAACTCCTGATTTTGAGTCTTCATTTTGTTGACCTTTGATATTAATTTCTTACTTTATTGTATATTAATATGATAGATGTAATTTTGTAAACCACATGAGTATCAAAATATTTAAATAATTTCTAATTTTACATACAATCATACTCCTTTTTCACGTCCCTTTAATACTATGGAAACCAATTTTTTATAGCCACATTACAAGACTAATACCTTAATCCATCAAACATTTACATGGATTCCCATTGAATACTTTTTTAAAATGAAATTTTAGGGGGTATGGATTTAATTTAGGTCTTAATTTTTTAATTTTCCACCATTCTTCATATTCTTGAGGCCAAGCACCCTTTTATGTGTGGGGGAGAGTTTATCGTTTAGTGAGGTATGGGGATGAAAATATATGTATTTCATTTTATAAAAATATTATTGACATGTGTTCAAAAACTAAACAAAAAATAAAAACAAATAAAAAGAAAAAGAAAAAATTTAATGGAAAAACCTTAAAAAATGAAAATTAAAAAAAGAAAAAAATGAAAAAAAGAACACTTGTATCATGTTTTATTGAGTCCTTATGAGAGGTTAGATTTAAGTATACATTTTAATTTGTTTTCAACATATTCCATTTATATCTCATTCTTCTTTCTTCATAATTTTTTTCTATTATAAAAATATGTTTCCAAGCCCTTTCATGCGTAATTTCATAAATTGTGCATTTTATTCCACGTTGATATTTTTACCCCACTTTTCCCCTCTTTTGGACATTATTTTCCTACCAAAAAATTACAAATAAAACCCCCATAAGAAACAACTCTTTATTTTTGATTATAAAGACCCTAGAATTTTTCATATAACATTACATGATTTTAGGCATAAATAAACATCAAAGTACAAGCCAAGGATCATGAAGTCTAGTGTATTTGAAGACTAGGTACATAAAACATAAAATATGGGGCTAAAAAAATACTTCTTTATTTAATCTCCATAAAGAGATCCTAACTTCCCTTGAGCCCTTACATTTGTATAGGGTACCCTGGGGATCACATGAACAAAGGGATGAGCTAAAATCCTAGTAAGGGAATAAGAATAAGAATAAATCCTTAGCACATGGGTTAGAAGACATGACATAAATATATAAAAAGGAATGTAACATAAGAAATCAGAACATATAAACATGAGATCATTAAAAAAATGAATCATAGAAACGTGGTAAAAACATAAAACTTGAATTTAGTACGATTCAAGGCTAACCGCCAAGACCGTTTCCCATAGTAGCACAAGCCAAGACTAACCACCAAGACCGTAGCACATAACAGCGCAAGCCAAGGCTGACCGCCAAGACCATCACACATAACGTATCATGAGACTCAAATTTACCCAATGCATTGGAGCACTATCTGGGTGCACCCATCTTAACTTTTAATGAATATGTCTTTCACATAAAAAATTATACATAATCAATCTTACATAAACATAAGGGTTACCCAAGGAAAGAATTGGGTACCACAATCATGTCATAAAGAATAATAAGAGTTCATATCATAAAAGTGCACATGAAAGAATGGAAATAAAATATACATGAAAATTAATAAGGGAAAATAGGTATTTATTATGGTAAGTGATGTCAAGTAGAAGTTACAACATTTAAGAAAGCTATTTGAGAAATTAAAACATTTTTGTGCGATTTTAAGGAAATACTATAGAGCCTTTAAAATAGAAAAGGGAACAATCCTTTATATAAAACCAGAAGTGAACCAAGAATTTTTTAATATAAAAATACTGATTTTTTAAAGAAAATGGTGGCTTAAAACATATAATAGATTACACTTGAAATCGGGTAAGAATTCGGGAAGTTCCCTAAAAACGGGTTTGCTTATCGGGAAGTATTGAGGAGGGAATCACTTAAAAGCATGTATATCCCCAAAAGAGAATGATGGAAGGGTCTTGATAAATGAACTTTATAAATTTACACAACATTTATAAGATTCACATAAATATATAAGATAAATTAATTTTGGAAGAAAGAATGATAAGGCATCTCAAAAGAATAAAGGAGATTCAGGTAGAATTCCTTACGAATTATCAGCATGGTATCAAGTGTACTTAAGATGGATTCATGAGAGAGAAAAGGGTTTCTCATCACTTATAAATCATGAGGTAAGTATTGGGGAGGTGAGAAATCATACCCCATAATCAGGGATTACAGATAAAATGGCATAACTAGTGGACATTCTTGAATAAAAGTGAAATGGAGAGGATCAGTTACCTTAAGTCTGATGGTGTTCTCCACTTGTTATTAATGACCTGAATAAAAAAATTAGGATTATTAATTAATAATTCCAGAACCTTTTCTATATTTAATTGATTTATTATACCCTTTTAAGTTCATTCATGTACTTTTTAATGGGTTAAGTGGTTCAATTTCATTGTTCGGGTCTGTTTGTTTTCTTGGTTTTTACGATTGGTTTACTTATGTTCATGAACAGAGAATCATGTGAAATGAGAATGTTTGTCTATAATTGAAGTTATATGTTTTTAGTGAACATTCATAATATTACATGGTTATAAAATTCATTTGGTTCTTTGGAGTAAAGGTGAATCATTATATAAAATATTAATGATAAATGCTCGAATTAATTTTAGCGATTTTGCTAACAATTAACTTGTTTTGTATTATTATTTTGCATCATGAATGAATAAGGATTACAGAACATTAAATAAGATAAAATAAAAATATAATAGTCTGGTTAAACCATATAAATGGTTTCATGACCATAGTTGAAGATATTAATAGAAATTGATAACCTGTCGTCCTTGATTTAACACATCTCAAGCAGTGTTTTCATTTCTTTCAAATAAAAGGTGGGGAAATGAGAGATGATAATGAATTATCCCATTAGCATAACAAAATTCCAGTACATTTATGTTTCTATAGTTTTCATACCATTTGTATGAGTAGATGTTAGGAAATAAATGACAACAAAGGAACTTAAAAATGAAAGAAAAGAAAAGAGGAATTTTACCTCTTGAATGATCTTTCCTTGAGAGCCTCTTAATGGGAGAGGATTTGATAGTTTGAAGAGACTAAGGGCTGTTGGATGTGGGGGAAGATCTTGAGGAGATATTTGGGAATAATATAGGCAAGACACAAGTCTTGAGAGGAGTGAATAGAAGAGGTAAGGAGGGGTGATATTTATAGTGGAGGAGAAGAGAGTTTTCATAATATTTAATTCCTTAGTTTATTATTTTCCCTCAAGACCATAAATAGTGATGATTCAATGACCAAAAGTAGTAATAAGTGCATGTGAGTTCTGAAAAATTGGTCTTACATCATCATATCATCATTAATGACTCAATAAATTCATTATTTAGCATTTATCATAAATTATCGTATTTTACTATTCATAAAAAATTCAAGTATTTTATAAAAATACCAAAAATTCACCCTAACTATTTTTTGACGTATAGAATCCAAAAATGAACTCTATTTTTTAAAATTAATTTTATAAATATGATTAATTTATTTTTTAATTAAAATCACAATTTACTCGAAAAATAACAATTTTAAAACATTTATTTTTTTATTCCTAGATATAGGTATATCATACTTTCACTTAAATCTTATTTATATACTATCATAGGTAAATTTACTATTATTTAGGGTATGTAACTATTCTCAATGGTAACATTACTATTCATAAGGGTATGTTACTATTCACCAAAAATTAAGTTGGTCATATTAGACTCCAAATAACTTACTGATCATAACCGTGTATGTCATATTTTTGAAATTCAAAACACAAGAGTGTCAAAATTATGTTCAAAGGTCACATAGTACTTAGTAGTTCACTGTGTTTTAATTTCATGTTATTATATGATATATTTATGAGAAAGTAATTTCCATTGAAAACTTTGGGTCATTACATTATCCCACCCTTATGAAATTTCGCCCTTGAAATTTCGTTTTACATTATAAGACATAAATAGGTGTGGGTACTTTTCCTTCATTGCCTCCTCTTGTTCCCATGTTTCCTATTCTTACTTATGGTTCTTCCATAGTACTTTGACCAGGTGGGTAGTCTTGTTACGTAGAACTTTATCTCTACAATCCAAGATCTTCACTGACTGCTCCTTATAAGAAAGATCATTCTCTAACTGTACCACCTCTAAAGAGAGTACATGTGAAGGATCTGCTATGTACTTATTTAAGAGGGATACATGGAAGACATCATGTACTTTGGACATGGTAGACAGAACTGGAAATTAATAGGCCACAACCCCAACACAATCAAGAATCTCAATGGGGACGATGTACCTGAGAGTTAACGTTCCTTTCTTCCCAAACCTCATGACCTTCTTCCATAGAGATATTCATAAAAATATCATGTCTCCAACTTTAAACTCAAGGTCTCACCGATAATTGTCTACATAACTCTTATGTCAACTTTGGGCTGCCTTGATATGCTGCTGAATGGTTATCACGTTGTCCACCATTTCTTCAACCATTTCAGGTCATAGTAGCTTACACTCACTGACTTCATCCAAACATGTCGGTGTTCTGCACCTTTTCCCATAAAGGGATTTATATGGTTCCATTCAGATGATCGAGTGGAAACTGTTGTTGTAGGAGAATTTAACCAATGGAAGATGTTGGTCCCATCCTCCTTTGAATTCCATAGAACACGCTCCCAACATGTCTTCTAGTGTCTGAATAGTTTGCTCAGATTGGACATTAGTTTGAGGATGATAGACCGTACTGAAGTTCAGTTCAGTTCTTAGAGAATGTTGGATACTTTTCCAGAACTTCATGGTGAATCTCGGATCACGATAGGATAAAATAGATAGTGGTACTCCATGTAGCGTTACCACTTCTTTGATTTATATTCGTGAAAGTTTATCCAATGATAAGTCCTCTCGAATTTCGATAAAGTGAGTTGTCTTTGTAAGGCGATCCAAAATGACCCATATAGCATTGTTTCCTCTAGATGTCCTTGGAAGTCCAGTGAAAAAGTCCATGGTAATGTTCTCCCACTTCCATGTTGGTATGGGTAGTGGTTTCATCATCCCCTTAGACTTTTTCCTCTCATCCTTCACTTGCTGACATACCAGGCACTTTGTTGTATATTCAGAAATCTCCCTTTTCATATTGTCCCACCAAAAGTTTCCTTGGAGATCTCGATACATCTTTAGGCTCCCTGGGTGAATAGAGAAGGTTGAGCTATGTGTGTCATTCAAAAGCTCCTTCTTTATCACTGGATCAGATGATACACACAATCATGACCCAAATCTTACAACTCCATCTTTTTCAATCATGAACTCAAAGGATTTCCCATTTTTAATGGCTTCCAACCTTTTTTGAAGGTCTACATATTTTATTTGAGCATCATTTATTTTCTCCACGAGGGATGGTTGAGCAATCATTTGAGAAAGGGTTGATAATGTTACTCCCTTAATGACTCCCATGTCCATTATATAAAAATATAAAAAGATCATATCCTTTTCAATTCTCATAATTGATAAAGATGCATGATCATTTATACTTAGAGCATCTGCTGCCTTATTTGCCTTATTGGGATGGTAGTGGATTGAGCAGTCACAATCCTTGATGAGCTCTATCCAGCTTTATTGGTGCATATTAAGCTCTTTCTATGTGAATATATATTTGAGACTCTTGTGATTAATATACATCTCACACTTCTCCCCATAGAGATAATGCTGCCATATTTTCAACGCAAAGATCACAGTCGCCAACTCCAGATCACGCGTGGGATAGTTTTTCTCATGGATTTTTAGATTCCTTGATGTGTAGACTATCACTTTATCATTTTTAATCATCACACAACCTAATCCCTTCTTTGAATCATCACTGTACACCACAAAGAGTTCTCCACTTGTTGGGAGTGTGAGTACTGGCGTAGTGATAAGCCTCTTTCTCAACTCCTTAAAACAGTCTTCACATTCCTGAGTCCAAACAAAATTTACTCCTTTCCATGTCATCTTGGTCATTGGGTTTTAAAATCATGAAAAGTTCTTCAAAAATCGTCGATAATACCCTGCTAGACCCAGAAAGCTGCGGATCTCTGTTATAGATATTGTCCTGGGCTACTCTTCAATTTCCTTTGTCTTGGAAGGGTCCACAAATTTCCCTTTGGTGGTGATAACAATCCCCAAGAATGATACTTCCTCCATCTATAACTCACATTTACTATACTTTTCATACAACTTATCCCTTCGCAAATTCTTTAACACAATATTCAAATGATCCTCATGTTCCTCCTTGCTCTTGGAGTATATCAGAATATCATCAATAAATACTACCACAAATTTGTTGAGGTAAACTTTAAAGAATCTATTCATTAAATCCATGAAAATTTATGGAGCATTAGTGAGTGTGAAGGGAATCACTATGAACTCATAGTGTCCATACCTCGTTCAAAAGGCAATCTTGTGAATATCTTCCTTACTCACCTTTAATTGGTGATATCCCGACAGAAGGACCACCTTAGAGAAATAACTGGCCCCACGAAGATGATTGAACAAGTCATCTATCCAAGGAAGGGGATAATTTTTCTTTATTGTGATTTTATTGATCTCATGATAATCAATACAGAGGTGCGTTGATCTATCCTTCTTCTTGATGAAGAGGATTGGTGCACCCCATGGTGAAGCACTCAGGCGTATAAAACCCTTGTCTATATTCTCCTGTAACTGCTTCTTCTGCTCTTCCAGTTCAACAGTGGCCATTATATAAGGTATCTTTGATATAGGAAAGGATCCAGGAATAAGTTCAATTGAGAAGTCAACCTATCAGTCAGGAGGAAGACCATAAAACTCTTTAGGGAATACATTAGTGTAATCCCTCATGATGGGCATGTCTTTAAGAACGATTGTCTCCTTTGTCTCAATCATTTGAGCTAGAAATAATTACTCATAAGGAATTAATATCCACACTTGAGACACTGATTCTAAAGTAGATTCATCTTCCTACTTACACTTGTAAATATTTTGAGGATTCTTTGGGATGTGAAGAGTGATCTCCCTCTCCCGACATCTGATGTTGCCTTTGTATAAATATAGCCTATCCATGCCCAAGATAGCGTCGAACTCAACTAAAGGAAGTATAATGTGATTTTATGGGAGGTTCAGTCCACAAACATTAACTAGGGAGGAGTTATAAACCATGGATGAAATAATTTACCCATTCACTGTTCTCATAGATAAATTATCCTCCAAATTTTAAGGTGGTATTTGAATAGTTCTACTAAACTTGCAAGATATGAAAGAATGTGTAGAACTAGAATCAAATAGTATATTCTCTATTATCAAATGAATAACTAGAATACCTATCACCACATCATTTTTTGGATCCAACTCAGTAGTATTGATAGCATAAGCCCTTCCTTGTTGCCTTGGAAATTGTTGTTTATTTCCTCTGATAACCCTTGGATTAGGGAAATTGTTCGCATAATGCCCATGCTCCTTGAAGTTGTAACATTGCACTACAGGCTGAGTGTTGATATAAACCTTCTCTTTTTATTCTACATTAGCAGGATTATTCATATCCCTCTAGAAGTTCTTATCCAAATATCCCATTCTTCCGCATTTGAAGCAATTCTTGGTTCCCTTTAGACAGTTCCCAAGATGCTTCTTCCCACAACTTTTACAAGTGGTATATTCGAGCTTCTTTCCATCATGGTATTTGTTTGTTGAACCACCCATGTTGTTCTCCAATTTCCTCTTCTTATCACCGGGCCTAAGAGACCACTGAGAGTCTCAATTATCCATTTCAACCTTGAGGGAACAATGAATAATCTCCTCATAACTGTCAAAGTCTCAAATCACCAACACTTTTCATAGACTCAGCTTTAGTCCTCTAAATAAGCGATCAACCTTGGTTTTAGTGTTCATGTAAAAGCTAGAGGCATACCTTGAAAGGCTTGTAAAGTTTTCTTTATATGCCCCAATTGACTCATCTTCCCTCTTCTTGAGTCCTAGGAACTCTATTTCCATCTTAAGACGAAGGGTTCAAGGAAAATATTTATCAAAAAACATTCTCTTGAATTCCTCCCAAACAATGGAATCAATTTACTCTTGGGGATTCATATTCTTGATCAGTGTCCAACACTGATCAGTTTCCCCATCAAAATGATAGACCACTAACACAACTTTCTCTTCTTCTGAACACTAGAGGATGGATAATATCTTTTCAATGGAGTTAATCCACTGTTCCACGAGGAGGGGATCAGAAGTTCTGCTATACATAGGAAGCCTTTGCTGCATGAAGGATTATATAACAACTTGCTCTTTACTTGGAGGAGGAGGGATATCCACATGATTCAAGTTATTATTCATAACTTGAGCCAGCTGAGCAAGTACTGTCATGAATTTTTGATCACCCGTTCTCGTCATATCAGGCATATCATTAGGGAAATCTTCACATTTCCTATCACATTGGTTGTTGGAATGTGTTCTTCTATTTCCCGCCATTAACTAAGAAAAAGAATATACAATTAGAGGGCTTGAATAATTATTTGTTGAACATAAAAAGGAAACTTTTGAACATAAAAGGATAAACTTGTAAAGGAGAAGTATATCCTAACTTGTGATTCCTTAGGTTTAAATCTAAGTTATCCTTGATATATTTCTTAACTTATATTCTTATGGGATTTTTTTATTCCCTTAATAATGGTTTTTACTAAGCTCATGAATTTACCAAAGCATATACCCTGGGAGTGTCAAACAAATAGTGCAGCAAGGCCTGTTTTTTTGTACCAGGATACCCCGGGTCAGGCCCGAAACTCCTCGTCGGAGTTTTCAATCCTAGGTACATTTGTGCCAGATCCACCTCTACCTATTTTTATCTATATATGGATTTATTTGTTTGATAAACCACTTAATCTATACCTACCAAAATTTATGTAACGCCCTGACCCTAGTTACCCAGAGTCAATGCATTATTACATAACATTGGCATGATCACAAGAAAGATCAAATCTCGAAAGACCGATTGGTTTAGTAGCCTTGGAAACACTAGATATATTCATAAGTCTTACATTACATCATAAAATTAAAAACTACTACAACAACATATTGTCTCCATAATCCACACTCATATCCCCACATAATATCCCTACAGGTCATTCATAATTTACTTCTTCACATCCTGGGAAAAATAAATCATAGAAAAGGGGTGAGCTCAAATGCCCAGTAAGGATAACAATATAGCAGAAAATTTCATAAATAAGAATAAACATTTAAGGCAATGTATAACTAAAACAAAAGCCTTTCAAACTTGAACTTTCAACATAGTATGGCATAAATAAAATGAAATAATGCCATTTAATTATTCACATGGATATTCTACTAATCGAATAATCACATGAAAAATCAATAACCACTTTCATAATGATGGAATGAATAATTATGAACTTTAATTTCTTTGTCAAGGCCTCGTCCCAAGACCTAGGGGCTAACTGTAACCGGAACCCAACCCAGAGTGCCTCTAATAACCGGACACCAACCCGGAGTGCCTCTAATAATCAGACACCAACCCGGAGTTCCTCTAATAACCGGAGACCAAACCGGAGTTCCTCTAATAACCGGAGACCAAACCGGAGGGCTTACTTTTACCGGTCCCTAACCCGGAACATACTTGTCTAACACATTCATTTGAATGAAAGGTTGAAATATAACATAAAAATTTGGATTAAAAATAACTTATGAAATGTCAATACTCTAAAAAAAACCATGAGTGACATAAGAATAACTTATCCACAGTCAAAAATATCACAAAACCTTTAATAAAATATGGATGTTTTGTATCATAATAAATCAACTTCAAATAAGCTTAAAATCCATCAAAGGATGTTGACACAGATGAAATCAAGACTATTTTAGAAAAATATCTCTTTCTATTTTGAAATCATTTAAGAGTCTTATATTTATGAAATAAAACATTTTTTTTGAAAATATTCTTATTATCTTATAAGGGAATCTTTGACGATTTTATAATGGCGGTAAATAGCTGCACCCGCCGTATAAGTTAAAAAAAACATTCTTACCTTAAATTTGTCGAAAAGGTTAAAAGTGCCTTGTTTGGAAAACGACGGAAATATTCCTTTTGAAACACATAAGGGTATAAATGACTTTAAACCATATTCTTGTAAATAGTAAAAATGTTTTGAAATACATTATTAAGAAACATGGATGTGGATGATAAAGAGATCCCAGTAGATTATTACGTATAAATAACCTCAGATAATGAAGAGATTGTGAAATAACCCTTACCAATTTGGTAACTTATGAAACATACAACCCATGAAAGAGGTATCATACAATTAATATGTAAATACACATAAATTAGAGTGTATTACACAAATAATATAATTATGGGTAGTACATACACCACACAAAAGGTAATGGCGGCAATATGGCATAAATCTCACGGGAATAAAGAGTGAGATGAAAACCCCTTACCTTGTAACTTTCCTTGGTTGGGGTAGATTAACCTCCTGTATAATGGTGAAATAATTGTTATTGAATTATACAAGAATCATATACATTAATATGATATCATATATGATCTTTTAATATTGATTTGATAATAATATCTTAGTATTATCGTTGTTTCGGGTGTTAACTTACTTGTTTTATTTTATATGTTTTGTTACGTAAGCCATGTTTGTAATGGATAGGTTGTATATTATTCATATCCAGAATTATATCAAGTCCTTAAACATCATTTGTAAATCATCAAATGATAATTATACTTTAATGGATACGATGGAGAATGAATCTCATCGCGTTCGTGGAGACGGTAGTCCGTACGTATGCACGAGCAACAATATCATTCTTTTGATATTAAAATAATATATAAATAGATGGTATATCATATATACAGAATCATTAACATGTTATATTTATTATTTACATGAGTTACACATCATTATTATACCCATCCAAATAATAATATATTGAATAACAATTACACCACGACGTGGAGACGGTAAGCCGTATGTACGCACGTATGGTGACATGTTATTCAAAGGGTGGATAGAATAATGAATATGGTTGTACCATATTTATAATAACATCACAGTATATATATGATACTGGAGTTATTATTTTAGAATGGTAATAACAAAGGAAGAAGAAGTGGAAGAAGAAAGGAACTTGGAAAAGGGTGGTGAAATCATTACCTCTTCTTCTGGTTCTTCCTTTTGATTTGATCAAAAGGGATCCTTAGGTTGGATTTATGATCAAACTAAGGCCTCTAGGTTGTAGTGAGGGATGTTGGGAGAGTATTTGGGCAGAGTTTGGCCGAACCAAAAGGCTTTGAAGGTGTGAAGAAATGGGAAGTAGGAGTGCCCTTTTATAAGAGGGGTGAGGGGCACCTTTGGAAAAGCTAGAAATATTAGTTTATAATAAATTCATATTCGGTTTCTAATGGATCCAAAGTTTATTATTTAAATTTTAAGGTGGGTATGGGTCGAAAAAAACTCAACCAATAGAATTTAGACAGGTTTGGGTACTTATATTAACCTTATCTTTAAGTATTAACTCTAAGTTAATTAGTTTCACTTTTACAATGTCTCTTTGTATTTTTATATAATATGGTTAATAAACTTACTATATACATCCAAGAGACCCCCAAGTGGTCCATTAATGATAAACCTATCATTATATAAGTCTCTTGTCCGAACATTAGATTTTTAGGAATTTAATATCAATTAATAATATAATATTTGTTTTAAGAACTCTTTTATGTCAATTTTGACACTATTCAATAGTTGATTTTTTTGAAACTCATAACAGATTGATTACTTCGAACAAAGTCAATTAAATAAATACTAATATATCATATTATCCTATAAAATTAGTTTTATTAATTAAAAGTTTTATATTATATTTATTTGGGTATTTATAATATCAATTATTTTAATGTTTCACTATTATAGTAATTAATTCATCATCATTGTGTCATAAATAAATTAACTTATTTAATGTCTCAAAATTATAAATAAAATATCATTATATAGGAAAGCTTTTTATCTTTCTAATGAATATTTATAATCTAAAATCCAACATATATAACCCTATGTAAAAATTGTTTTACTAAAAGATATATGCTTGTGTCATTTTTGTATTCATTTTAACTTAATTAAAATAAAGTGTCTCTATCACCTACAAGTGGCACCATGGGGTCCCAAAATCGACCCAAAGATGCCTATGGTCGAAAATGTATCAACCAATAAGGCTAGGACACGTTTTAGGGTAATTTAGTATTATTATAATATTATTTTTTAACCCTTATTTACCGGATTTACCCTTAACCATGGTAAATAAAATATTTACCGCAGTAATTATTCAAAATGTCTAAAAATAAAAGTTACCTATTTACACAATTTGAACATCCTGATTCCAAATATGGAATCCATTTTTCTAAATTCAAAACACAGAAGTGGCAGAAATTAATTTAAAATTAATTCCCGCTGTCAAAACAAAAAGCGTGTTTTTAAGAGATAATAACTATCAAAAGATTGACACTTGTTTATGTTCGGTTTAATTGTAAAATTATGTCCAATGACCAAAATTATATTAAATAGAAAAAATATATTCTAAATATACTTTAAAACCACTCAAATTCATAATTTATCACTATTAATTATTTTGATTAAAAAGGTTGTTTTTAATTAAAATTTAGTAATTTTCACTATTCATCAAAATATGAAAGTTATCTGAAAAGTACCAAAATTTCACCTTAGGCTAAATTCGATACTATGAATCCAAAAATGAATTCCATTTTGAGAGATAAAATTTCTAAAATTTTAAAAGGTAGGTATTTCTATTCATAACGGCTAGTTTGATTGGTTGTGGTGTGTTAGAACTCGAAGTTGCGTACAACACACACTACTGTATTATTCAAAGGAAAGCGTACTGTGGAAGCTTGGGATGTTTCATTTTAAATTTTTTGATATCCCCATTTAGTCAAAAAGTTTAAAATATTGTATTTAAAAAGGTTTCACTATTAAAAGTTGATAAAAGTGCAATACTGAAAATGAATCTGTTCTTGCATTATGTCTAAGAAACTCATAATATGGATTCTAAAATTATAAGGATTATATAAAGTTTAAAATTTAGTTAATACTATTCATAATCTCTTTTGAATGGATTTTTTTTGGTAATTCATGGTGTGATTGAACTTGGTGTTGTGTGTAGTGCAAGTTATTGAATTATTTTGAAGAAATAACACACTATGAAATCTTGGGGTGTTACATTCTCCCCTCCTTCAATAAATTGCGTCCTCGCATTTTGAAATTGTTCTTAGAAAATAAAAGGTTGAAAATAGAAAATATATTTGTGGGAAAAACCACATCAGAAATTGGGTTACTAAAATTTAGTCTTAATATGAGGAAAAGAGAAATGAAAGGGTCACCACCAAATTATGATCTAGATTAGGAGAACATTGGTGGCAATTAGAGACATATAATTGGAGGAAAAACGTAAATATTTATAGGTAGTGATTGAGGTCATCAATCAAAAACAAGTATAAAATTACGGTCCTTAAACTCATCAATCTATGATGATTTGAAATTCCATCAGTTCAACAAAACATAGGGTATTGGGATAACACATTTTTGACGTTTCAAAATATCTTAGTTGAAATCCCACAACGAAAAATGAATTAATGAGGCCTCTATTTAAAATAAAGAGTGGAAAGTATGAAGATTACCGAAAATAACACATACTAGGGTTCCATGTAGGAAAATATGGATATGGAAGAGAAATCTAACCATCAATTATCTGATGGGGAGTGGTAGAGAACATGGCTATGAAAAGGCCAAAAATCCCAAAGCCATAAATTAGTGATGATTTAAGGTACCATCTAGGACAACATTTTTGTTCTAAGTTCCTTTTATTAATGTTGAGGAATTTATTTATGAGATTGGCTAAGATCATAAGGAGATATACTTACTTTATAATTAGAGTTTTATCAATTAATAAATTTCTACCACAAACTTATCTTTCACTATAAAAGATAATAGAACGTAATTTTTTTTTCTATTTATACTATTCGTACAGGTTTCCAAAATAAATGAATTTATAATTCATCTACCAGATCTTTTTAAAAAAAACTACATTATTTAATCCAGGACACCTCGTGGGCCAGTGGTAGGTGATACACCCTTGTCGCCCTTCGGTTGCGGGTTCAAGTCTCGCAGCCTTGCCGGACGCGACAGGTTGCCGCCCGACCTCCGGGTTGTCCTTTTATGGCAATCCAAAATAATCCAAACTAGAACTATCCAAAATACTTCTGTTCAAAC
The DNA here is from genome assembly GCA_963277665.1 of Viscum album. Lineage (NCBI taxonomy): Eukaryota > Viridiplantae > Streptophyta > Magnoliopsida > Santalales > Viscaceae > Viscum > Viscum album. The sequence goes on from OY728121.1 coordinate 987,598,791, forward strand.
TCATAGTACAACATTTATAAGGAAGGTAAACATAATGTAGATCCTTTTTACCCCGTAATAGCATATGAATACCTTCATCATGTATTCTTTTAATACACTGAAACATCTTGAATTACCATATTCCTTATTGATTACATTCATGCTCCCTTATTCCATATATAATGCTGGATATACTTCATCAATCCAAAAATGTTTTAAACCCCAATGATGATGGAATATACAAATCATTAATCAGCTTCAAGGTAGTCAAGAATATCCAGTATAATTTATCCAAATCAATCATGTATTATTCTAAAATCACTACCTGAGTATCAGAACCATATTATGGTTTATCTTTCTCTCAACCATATATTTTCCAAAAATTTAACCTCCTATTGAGTCACTTTTCTTTGTTCTACACAATATCAAGTCCTTAATGAAAGAGTACTGCAGTACAATCCTTATATACTCCATAATTATTATAACAAGTACATTGTTGATACAACACTCAAATGACATAATCAACATAAGAACTCTAATCATTTCTCTTCATCTGTGGTAGTATCATAACTTGATTATTATCCAATAGCATCATTTGCGGCATAGTCTGATGACTGGGACATAGGTTCGCGTAGTGTCCAAACTCCTTGCAAATGAAGCATTGTACATTTGAAACCATTTTCTTACCCTTGTAGTCATGTACTTTGTGCCCTTTTCCTCCACACTTATAACAAACTCCCATTCCTTTCAGGAAAGTTCCAAGGTGTTTCTTCCCACAGTTATCACATATGGGAAAATTCTTCTTTTCCCTCTTCCCTTTATCCATCTTTCCCTCTTCCATCCTTTTCTTCTCTTGCTTCCCTTCAAATCCATAGTACTCAGTAAACTCTTTACTTATCTTATCAACACATGATATTATTTATTCATATGATGATAATACATGGGAGACTATTTCTCTTATAAATTCTAGCTTAAGAGCATGAAAGATATGATCCTTACTTCTCTTTGGATCACATGCATTGCTGAAGTTCTCATTCCTTCTACTGGGCGCCATTTCTAAACAATGGCATACACTAGATTAGTTTATGAATAACAATACCTAATCCCAAACTTGTAAAACACATAACATAAATTAAATAGTTTATGGATATAATCCATAATCATAAAAATGTCTCCTTTGAGGAAGTATATATAATCATAAACCCTTCATAATGATGTGTAAAGAAAATGAGTGTTATCCTAAGCATATCCCCCGGGAGTGTCGTAACCAAGAGTGCAACAAGGCCTGTTTTCGTGCACCAGTTCCGGTTCGAGTCTAGCTCAAAGCGGTGTTTTCGGGTTTTATCCCTAGGTACATCTGTGCCAGAGCCGCCTCTACCGGCTCGTATCCAGATAGGGATGTATTGCTCGGAAAACTCACAAAATCTCTACAATAACAAAATTCTAGGAAGTTCTTCTATACTAATCCTCAAAGTTCATCTTAGGTATACGTGCTCTAATCAGAGTTTATCTAAATCTAGCTTCCAAGGTTTGTACTAAACTTCCTCTGATACCAACTGTAATGCCCCGACCCTAGTTACCCAGAGTCGGTGCATTATTACATAACAATGGCATGATCACAAGAAAGATCAAATCTTGAAAGACCGATTGGTTTAGTAGCCTTGGAAACACTAGATATATTCATAAGTCTTACATTACATCATAAAATGAAAAACTACTACAACAACATATTGTCTCCATAATCCACACTCATATCCCCACATAATATCCCTGCAGGTCATTCATAATTTACTTCTTCACATCCTGGGAAAAATAAAACATAGAAAAGGGGTGAGCTCAAATGCCCAGTAAGGATAACAATATAGAGGAAACTTTCATAAATAAGAATAAACATTTAAGGCAATGTATAACTAAAACAAAAGCCTTTTCAAACTTGAACTTTCAACATAGTATGACATAAATAAAATGAAATAATGCCATTTACTTATTCACATGGATATTCTACTAATCGAATAATCACATGCAAAATCAATAACCACTTTCATAATGATGGAATGCATAATGATGAACTTTAATTTCTTTTTCAAGGCCTCGTCCCAAGACCTAGGGGCTAACTGTAACCGGAACCCAACCCGGAGTGCCTCTAATAACCGGACACCAACCCGGAGTGCCTCTAATAACCGGACACCAACCCGGAGTTCCTCTAATAACCGGAGACCAAACTGGAGTTCCTCTAATAACCGGAGACCAAACCGGAGGGCTTACTTTTACCGGTCCCCAACCCGGAACATACTTGTCTAACACATTCATTTGAATGAAAGGTTGAAATATAACATAAACATTTGGATTACAAATAACTTATGAAATGTCAATACTCTAAACAAAACCCATGATTGACATAAGAATAACTTATCCACAGTCAAAAATATCACAAAACCTTCAATAAAATATGGATGTTTTGTATCATAATAAATCAACTTCAAATAAGCTTAAAATCCATCAAAGGATGTTGACATAGATGAAATCATGACTATTTTAGAAAAATATCTCTTTCTATTTTGAAATCATTTAAGAGAATTATATTTATGAAATAAAACATTTTTTTTGAAAATATTCTTATTATCTTGTAAGGGAAGCTTTGACGATTTTATAACGGCGGTAAATAGCCGCACCCGTCGTATAAGTTAAAAAAAAATTCTTACCTTAAATTTGTCGAAAAGGTTAAAAGTGACTTGTTTGGAAAACGACGGAAAGATTCCTTTTGAAACACATAAGGGTATAAATGAATTTAACCCATATTCTTGTAAATAGTAAAAATGTTTTGAAATACATTATTAAGAAACATGGATGTGGATGATAAAGAGATCCCAGTAGATTATTACGTATAAACAACCTCGGATAATGAAGAGATTGTGAAATAACCCTTACCAATTTGGTAACTTATGAAACATACGACCCATGAAAGAGGTATCATACAATTAATATGTAAATACACATAAATTAGAGTTTATTACACAAAGAATATAATTATGGGCAGTACATACACCACACAAAAGGTAGTGGTGGCAATATGGCATAAATCTCACGGGAATAAGGAGTGAGATGAAAACCCCTTACCTTGTACTTTTCCTTGGTTGGGGTAGGTTAAACTCCTGTATAATGGTGAAATAATTGTTATTAAATTATACAAGAATCATATACATTAATATGATATCATATATGATCTTTTAATATTGATTTGATAATAATATCTTAGTATTATCGTTGTTTCAGGTGTTAACTTACTTGTTTTATTTTATATGTTTTGTTACGTAAGCCATGTTTGTAATGGATAGGTTTTATATTATTCATATCCAGAATGATATCAAGTCCTTAAACATCATTTGTAAATCATCAAATGATAATTATACTTTAATGGATACGATGGAGAATGAATCTCATCGCGTTCGTGGAGACGGTAGTCCGTACGTACGCACGAGCGACAATATCATTCTTTTGATTTTAAAATAATATATAAATGGATGGTATATCATATATACAGAATCATTAACATGTTATATTTATTATTTACATGAGTTAAAAATCATTATTATACCCATCCAAATAATAATATATTGAATAACAATTACACCACGACGTGGAGACGGTAAGCCGTACGTACGCATGTATGGTGACATGTTATTAAAAGGGTGGATAGAATACTGAATATGGTTATACCATATTTATAATAACATCACAGTATATATATGATACTGGAGTTATTATTTTAGAATGGTAATAACAAAGGAAGAAGAAGTGGAAGAAGAAAGGAACTTGGAAAAGGGTGGTGAAATCATTACCTCTTCTTCAGGTTCTTCCTTTTGATTTGATCAAAAGGGATCCTTAGGTTGGATTTCTGATCAAACTAAGGCCTCTAGGTTGTAGTGAGAGATGTTGGGCGAGTATTTGGGCAGAGTTTGGCCGAACCAAAAGGCTTTGATGGTGTGAAGAAATGGGAAGGAGGAGTGCCCTTTTATAAGAGGGGTGAGGGGCACCTTTGGAAAAGCTAGAAATATTAGTTTATAATAAATTCATATTCGGTTTCTAATGGCTCCAAAGTTTATTATTTAAATTTTAAGGTGTGTATGGGTAGAAAAAAACTCAACCAATAGAATTTATACAGGTTTGGGTTCTTATATTAACCTTATCTTTAAGTATTAACTCTAAGTTAATTAGTTTCACTTTTACAATGTCTCTTTGTATTTTTATATAATATGGTTAATAAACTTACTATATACATCCAAGAGACCCCCAAGTGGTCCATTAATGATAAACCTATCATGATATAAGTCTCTTGGCCGAACCTTAGATTTTTAGGAATTTAATATCAATTAATAATATAATATTTGTTTTAAGAACTCTTTTATGTCAATTTTGACACTATTCAATAGTTGATTTTTGTGAAACTCATAACAGATTGATTACTTCAAACAAAGTCAATTAAATCAATCCTAATATATCATATTATCCTATAAAATTAGTTTAATTCATTAAAAGTTTCATATTATATTTATTTGGGTATTTATAATATCAATTATTTTAATGTTTCACTATTATAGTAATTAATTCATCATCATTGTGTCATAAATAAATTAACTTATTTAATGTCTAAAAATTATAAATAAAATATCATTATGTAGGAAATATTTTTATCTTTCTAATGAATATTTATAATCTAAAATAAAACATATATAACCCTATTTAAAAATTGTTTTTCTAAAAGATATATGCTTGTGTCATTTTTATATTCATTTTAACTTAATTAAAATAAAGTGTCCCTATCACCTACAAGTGGCACCATGGGGTCCCAAAATCGACCCAAAGATGCCTATGGTCGAACATGTATCAACCAATAAGGCTAGGACACGTTTTAGGGTAATTTATTATTATTATAATATTATTTTTTAACCCTTATTTACCGAATTTACCCTTAACCATGGTAAATAAAATATTTACCGCAGTAATTATTCAAAATGTCTAAAAATAAAAGTTACCTATTTACACAATTTGAACATCCTGATTCCAAATATGTAATCCATTTTTCTAAATTTAAAACACAGAAGTGGCAGAAATTAATTTAAAATTTATTCCCGCTGTCAAAACAAAAAGCGTGTTTTTAAGAGATAATAACTATCAAAAGATTGACACTTGTTTATGTTCGGTTTAATTGTAAAATTATGTTCAATGAACAAAATTATATTAAATGGTAAAAATATATTCTAAATATACTTTAAAACCACTCAAATTCATAATTTATCACTATTAATTATTTTGATTAAAAAGGTTGTTTTTAATTAAAATTTAGTAATTTTCACTATTCATCAAAATATGAAAGTTATCCGAAAAGTACCAAAATTTCACCTTAGGCTAAATTCGATACTCCGAATACAAAAATGAAGTCCATTTTGAGATATAAAATTTCTAAAATTTTAAAAGGTAGGTATTACTATTCATAAGGGCTAGTTTGATTGGTTGTGGTGTGTTAGAACTCGAAGTTGCATACAACACACGCTACTGTATTATTCAAAGGAAAGCGTACCGTGGAAGTTTGGGATGTTTCATTTTAAATTTTTTGATGTCCCCATTTAGTCAAAAAGTTTAAAATATTGTATTTAAAAAGGTTTCACTATTAAAATTTGATAAAAGTGCAATACTGAAAATGAATCTGTTCTTGCATTATGTCTAAGAAACTCATAATATGGATTCTAAAATTATAAGGATTATATAAAGTTTAAAATTTAGTTAATAATATTCATAATCTCTTTTGGCTTTTTTTTGGTAAGTCATGGTGTGATTGAACTCGGTGTTGTGTGTAGTGCAAGTTATTGAATTATTTTGAAGAAATAACACACTATGAAATCTTGGGGTGTTACAATTTAGGTATGTTTTCTTATACTTAGTCTCATCTTTAAGGTTCTCACTAAGGTTCTCTATTCCTAATATCCAAAAATAACTAGACCATCCTCTGATACCAACTATAATGACCCTAGCCTTTTACATATAACATTACATGATTTTAGCCATAAATAAATATCAGAGTACAAGACAAGGACCATGAAGTCTAGTGTATTTGAAGACTAGATACATAAAACATAAAACATGGGGCTAAAAAAGCACTTCTTTATTTAATCTCCATAAAGAGATCCTAACTTCCTTTGAGCCCTTGCATCTGCATAGGGTACCCTGGGGATCACATGAACAAATGTATGAGCTAAAATCCCAATAAGGGAATAAGAATAAGAATAAATCCTTAGCACATGGGTTAGAAGACATGACATAAAGATATAAAAATGCATGTAACATAAGGAATTAGAACATATAAACATGGTAAAATTCAAATATGGAATCATGGAAATGTGGAAGAAACATAAAACATGAATTTGGTAAAAGTCAAGGCTAACCGCCAAGACCGTTTCCTATAGTATCACAAGCCAAGACTAACCGCCAAGACCGTTGCACATAAAAGAACAAGCTAAGGCTAACCGCCAAGACCGCCACACATAACGTCTCATGAGACTCAAATTTACCAAATGCATTGGATAAAAATATGGGTGCACCCATCTTAACTTTTCATGAATATGTTTTCCACATAAATAATCATACATAATCAATCTTACATAAACATAAGGGTTACCCATGGAAAGAATTGGGTACCACAATCATGTCATAAATCATAAAAAATGGTCGTATCATAAAAGTGTCTTTTAAAGAATGGAACTAAAATGTACATGGAAATTCATAGTGGAAAATAGGAATTTATCATGGTAAGTGATGTCAAGTAGAAGTGAAAACATATAAGAAAACTATTTGAGAAATTAAAACATTTTTGTGCAATTTTAAGGAAATAATATAGAGCCTTTAAAATAGAAAAGGTAACAATAATTTATATAAAACCTGAATTATTGAGTTGATTAAATATTACAAAAGGGTATATTGTGATCTAAACCACTCCTTTGTACTTTACATCAACATTAATCATGGGACATGGATAATAAAAGTCTCGTATAAATTATCAATTTTTTCTCAATTATTGAGTTGATTAAATATTATATAATACATCACATGTAATTATCTTTCCATGGAAATGTGATTACTTTTTAAAAACCTAAATGAGGGTCATAGTTTCATAACCCATCATATGGGTGGATACATCTTATCTTGGTTAATAAAATCCCACCACTTGATCATTTTCATACCTAATTATAATCTATTAATCCAAATTATCAAATGAATTTATATAGGTATAAAAGTATAAAACCTAAAAATTTGAGAACCAATTTCAAAAAATCATGTCAAAGGATCTGTAGATAATGTTCACTTAAGTAGAACCAATGATAAAAATATGAAAATCTGTGTGTTGTACATAAAGTAAGGAAAACTGAATAAAAATTCACAAAATTATATCCTATGAGTGATCATTTGTATCTCTATATAAGTGATTATACTCATAATGATCTTAACATATCATCACAACTTGATATGATGATCATAAATCCAAGATAACCAAGTATTACATATATTTCAAGGTTTTTTATCATATAATCTCCTATGTTCTACAAAACAAGGATAAATGGATCATAATTTATTCCAGTTAATATACATCACATAATTAAATATATCCCTAAGACAATAATATTTTATTGAATTTAGGCAACAAACACTAAAAAACTCCCACATGAACTAAACCATGTCACCCTTGTATCTAATATTAATAGAACTAGTGTGGCTTTCATGCTTTTGTTGCATAAGGGGATCTTTTAGGGGATTATAAATATTATCCTATATAAGAACTCAACACATATAAATATCACCACTATCAATTATCTCTTGAATGAATTGAAATAAATAAAGAATATGTTTGGATCTTTGGTAAGATTTGGGTTTCTTAGATTTTGTAACCACTCCACTATTATCACAGTAGAGTTTAATTAGATGAATGATACTTGAGAAAAAACCTATTTTAGAAATCAAATTTATCCAAATAACATATTTATCCATATAAGATACTATGATATATTGATATTATATTTTAGAATCAGTAACTTCCATTTTCTTAGAACTTTTCCATCTTGCTGCTCCATCATTCTGTAAAACACAAATCTTAACAATGATCTTATTTCATCATTGTCTGTTTCAAAATTATAATCAGTGTGACCCTTTACAATGAGCTCTGACTCACCGCTAAATAATAATAATTTATGATTAGTTCTTTTAAAATACATAAAGATATTCTTCATGGGTACCCAATGACTTTAACAAAGATTTCATTGGTATATACTCATAATACTTAATATATATGATACATCATGATGAGTCTATAACATGGAATACAATATTGATGTAACATAATAATCATATGGAATATTACTAATGTTTTCTTGTTATTAAACATTTTAAGGGAATTTAAAATAATCTCTCCATGTAACATTGGTAAAGAACCCTTTTTAGATATTTCCATGTTAAACCTTTTTAACACTAACTAATGTATGTGTTCTGAGAAACACCAAGAATTATTTTAGATATATATCTATAGTTCTTAATATCTAGTATATATGATGCATTTCCAAGATATTTTATTAAGAATAAATGTTCCAACCAATTTTTCAATAATTCTAACGTTGATATTTCATTTTTGATGAGAATTATGTCATCTACATACAACACCAGAAATAAAAAAATTCCTCCACTAACCTATTTATATACACATGGTCTATCCTTATTTTTTATAAACTCAAACTCTTTGATAGATTCATTAAAATGAATATCCCATGATCATGAACCTTTTTTGAACCCATAAATGTATCGTTCCAAGTTACAAATCCTAGAATCATTTATTGTATCCCCAAAACCTAATGGTTATATCATATATACATATATCCAATAAATCACATAATCATAATATGTTTCCATCGTTAAAATAATCCTAATAAATTTAATCATAACCACTGGATAAAAGTTTTAATCATATAAAATATCACATTTTTTTTCAAATATTTAGCCACTAAGAGAGATTTTTAGATTTAAACTCTACCATCCATTCCATTATTCTTGCAAAGGACCCAGTTTCACCCAACGAGTTTCACCCATTTAGGTGCATCTACCAGATTCCAAACCTTATTAATGTATATGTATTCCATTTCAGATTCCATTTATTTTAACCATTTATTAGAGTTATAACTCATGATGAACTCTTGGTATGATATTTTATTGTCTTCTATGATTGCTACATCACCTTCATTAGAAATGATAAATCCATATCTCTCAAGTTATTGATGAAATATTATAGACCTTTTTGGTGATTGTGTATTCTAATTCAGTCCATTTTTCACAACCCCTTGTGTTTTAAACTCATCCATCTTGGTAATAAAATTATATTTTTTGGGATTTAACTTCATCAAGTTCAAATTTTTTCCCACTCATTCTTTTGGAGATAAATTTCCTTCTAGAAAGATAGAATGTTGAACTATAAATACTTTGTTCCTTGATGGTTTTTAAAAATAATAACCCATTATCTCTTTGGGGTAACCAATAAATAGAAATTTTTCTAATCTGTGTTCTACTTTACTTAAGGTGATACATCATTAATATAAATAAAACCCCCAAAAAATCATAAAAGAGAAATTATAATTTTTCTAAGTCCACATATCATGTGGTGTATTTTTAATAACCATTGATGGAACACATTTTATATGAAGACCCATGTTTTGTGGGTTGTGAAATATAGAGGAAATTTGATTTTTTTCCCCAATGAGGGGTTACATTTTGATATTGTGATTTAGATTACGAATATGAGAGTTGGTACAACCCTAGATTGTGTTTTGGATAGGGTTTGTGTCTCAGATGATGACTCGGTCACTCAACAGTTGTATTTTTAGGTTGAGACATAGGTTCTCCTTTTGTAAAGGGAAACTCATACACGGGGTGAACATTATGTGATCCACATATATGTTGGTTACCCTTATATAGGTAAACCCTATGTGGAAAATTTTACATGTCCACCCATATGTGAGTGTTCATTTTATGAAATCCTTTTGTGTTCCAAGGACCTTTACATGGCTGGGAGTCTGCAAAAATTTGGAAAAGTACAACATTAGAGAAGGGGTTTTAGACTCCCTATACATGGAACCTTAAATAGTTCTATCTTTGGTGATCCTCATATGTTAATCCCCTTATATGGCCCATCCCCATACATAGACCCATAAATGGTGAGTCTCTGTACATGGATTCCCCTATATGGCTAATCCCCTTAAATGCATGGACTTTTTAAAACAATTTGGAAAAGTCCTAACACATGAATAAATCCTACATAGAAACCCTTATGTGGTCACCTATATTTGGTGACCCTTACACAGTCACCCATATGTGGATATACCCATACATGGCCACCCAACATGGGGTGACCCTTACATGGATCACCCATATGTAGGATGACCCCTTTGTGGCAGACCCTTGTGTAGGGTAACCCTTACGTAGTGAGAAACACTTACATAAATAGGGTTTATAGTTGTTTTATAATATTAAATAAAGGTTTAAAATTATTTTAAATGTGGTTTTGGTGTGTTTATATAACCAGTACATGAGGGTCTCAACTAAAGATGAGACCGAATTTTTCTCTTCATCCAAGAAGAAGTCTCCTTGGATTTTTATAGAAATCGAGTTTTGTTTTATCTGAAGGGAATCTTGAGGTTAATATAACAATATAAATCAATTTTTTTCTCTTTTCCACCCATATTTCGTTGTGGATAATTTATTCTTTTTGTAAAGGGTTTTTAGTTATGATTCCACTGAAGCATGGTGGAATCATCCTGATATAATGGGGCATTTTCTCAGTGTGGGTAGAGGATGTATCAAGAGGATAATCACATGTTTTTTCTTTCTATTTCATTGAAATTATGTCACCCAATTAATTTATTTTGATTTTTTCAAAAATTAAATTAAAGTGGTGATTAGATGAGTTTTGAATATTAGTAATTTTTCTTGGTATAGTGTTGGGGGTTTGGCACGTACCTTTCAGACATTTTTGTTCATGGTTTTGGTGAAGCAGGGTAACCTGATGAGTTATTGGGAATTTATTACTAATTTAATTAAATTTAATTATTAATTAAAAAATGTTATAATTAATTTATTTGAATTTTTTGTCTTGATATTGGTTCTATCTATGACAAAAATGGCTGGTTGGGCTTGTACAAGCTTAGGAAAGAGAACACAAGCTGTGAACAAAAGGTAATAACTCCATATTAGGTAGGTGGTCCTTAATATTACCCTTTTAGTATATACATGTGTTATGTATCATGTGATATTCTCTCTCACCAATACGGGTGATTGATTGTAACACCCCGAAAATTCTAAAAGAATAGACTTTATTCAATAGCGTCAACCCGATACTTTACAATATATTTACTATCTTAAATAAATATTACATGTTATATGACTTGTAATGCATGAAACACTGAGTTATCTTATGTTACATGAAATAGAGACTTTCCTCGATAGCTTGTGTTCCACGCAAGACTGAGTTTCATCAAATAACAATGTATTATTAAAATATTATTATTTAATATAATAATATAAAACCTAGTCGTTATATTAGTGGTTATGAATAATATTAACTATATTATGAAAATATGTGGTTTTTAATAATATAATATTAATTCATAGGTTAAATATTAATTATAAATGAATATAGGAACCAATTGAATATAATCAAAATGTTTTTATATAAAACCATTTTTATACTCACAAAGATGTTTTATCCTAATAAATTAAAGTAATAAAATTTGGTGAATCATTTTAATGAAATATATATGTTATATATTCAACCAAATATTTTTTATATTAATCCTATGGATTTGATATACATAAGAAACGAACAGACCCAATTTACACACACAAAACTATATTTTTATAAAGGTAATTTTACAGACTTTTAATAGAAAACTAATTTTAAATATTAATTTTGATAATTTTATTGATTTAATATGTCAAAATAAACTTCATATTTGAAATAAAAATATAAAAATTAGGTTAGGGTGAATTTTTGATATTTTTCTGAAGTATTTCATTTTTAACGAATAGTAAAAAATACTAAATTTTAATTCAAAAACTACATTTTCAGCTAATTTATTTATGAGGTTAGATTATATTTTTAATTGGTATTAAAGTTTAATTATAAAATATTTTTATCAATTAATCCAATTTAGTTCAATGGAATCAATTTCACTTTGAAATTGACTATTAAAACATACCAAACTTTCCAACATTTTTACTTTGAAAACCCGCATTGTTGTCCTGTCTACAAGATTAAATTTAAATTAATTTCCGCCACTTATATGATTTGAATTTGGAAAAATAGATTCCATATTCTGAATAATCATAATTTATAATCTCTAATAATACCAACTTAGTTTTTTACCAAAAATATTACTGAATGTGATTAAAATTAATTATAATGATTAAGGTAAAATTAAGCTTAAGGAGGGAATAAACCTTAAACTAAAGGGCCAAAATGACCTAGAACGTTGTCCAAAATCCATTTTCTATCCATATTTAGACCCTATGATCAGTTTTAAATAATTTTACCTATTATTGGATCCACTTTCAATGTGAAAAATGTGTATGTAATTCCTTTGTCAAAATATTACAAGAGTGTCACTCCTCCACTATAAAAAGGTCTCCTCTTCTCCCACTTCCTCACACCTACCAAGACACATTGGGTTGACCAATATCTAAAAAATAGCTCCTAAAAATACCTCCACTAATCCTAGTAGCCTCCCCTTGGACAAAAAGCAACCCAAGGAATCTTTTTGGTGCAAACGAAAATGAGTTACTCGAATAAGATGTAACCTCCCCCTTCAAGCTCTTCAGTTTTATTTCCATTCCCCACACCCCTAAACTCTCTTTATTAGATTATTATTTAACAAAAATAGTATAATAAATAAACTGAGATGTTTTTATGGTAAGGTATCTACCTACACTTATGCACACTTCCATCTAATGGGTAATGAACATACTGTTTAATTGTACGGTGAACTACTGCCTCATGAAACAATGATTGTTAGTTTTTCCTTTACCACCTCTCATGGTGGGAATTATGATGGAAACTATGTTCATATATGATATATATGATATTTTATATATCTTTATGCTTCTGTAATTATTTTATAACACATACCTCTATACTCTCCATTTTGTGTAAATACGATAACATCATTTTTGGAAATGTAGACTACTGTCTCCTCAAAGGGATGTGATTCGTTCATGCTAAACATGGAACATATTAATGGTGATTTTAGTAAAAATATATAAAATATATTAAATAAGTATGGAAATTTAATTAAAATATACATATATATATACATATCATTTTATTTTCATTCTTTTAATATGATAAAGAAATGAAAGTAGCATTTATGGGTATGTACGACCTATCGTCTCCATGAATTGTTCATTTAATTTCTTATCTATAAATATTATATATTATTGTAAATACATATATACTATATATATATGATATTTAAATTATTTATCACATTCTAGAGATGATTAAACTGTGATAGGAACAATAAATAACAAATCAAAACATTCTAGAAAAACTAGACAATTAACACCCGAAGTAGTTAAAATAATGAAAGGTTATAAATAAATGGATAATAAGATATTATAAGAAGATAATATATGATATTATAAATATTATTAAGGTTATTTTATAAGTTATTAACATGTTTAAACCCATTATACAGAAGTTTAATGGACATTAACCCAAAAGGAAACACAAAGTAAGGGATTTCGTCTCAATTTACATTCCATTAAGACTTGTTTGTTGTTAATGCACCTAGTTTCTTTTATATGGTGTATATAATTTCCAATGAAATGTTATATCATGAATATATTTATTATAATGATATTATATGTTTCATTTAATTCAACTCCTTCATGGATAGTATGATTCATATGTTTCAAAGTGGTATGGGACACTTTGAAATGTTTAATGATTATTCCCCTTAAGAACATTATTAATGATTATATTTGCAATCTCACTTCCTTTTGCGTTTTTTAACTTTCTATTGAAACAATAAATTTATTTTTGTGCACCTAAATTCTTATATATGGTGTACATACTTCCAATTTTTCATATAAAATCATGATTCATTCATTCTTCATGATATTTTGAGTTTCAATTAGAATTATTTCATCTTAAGGGATTCAAGTTAAAAGTTACCAAGTGGAAAATAATTTAATAACCCAATTTATTTTCATTAATTTATATTAATTAAACATTATTGATAATATTATATGATTATTTACGATGATTTTGACTATCTATTGATGTATTTACACTTCTATATGTTGATTTATATTTGATATACATAATCTACTCATTGATTGATTCTCACTCCATGATTATAATCTTTTAAAGGGTTTACTTTAATATATCATTTTGTTCAGTATTATTTATACTTGAATTTCCATAAGATAAAATTATTTGATAACCGTCTAATTAAACCTTTCATATTCTTCTCCTCTGGTCACTTATGACCTTTTTCAAGTATTAGTAACATTTTCCACTCTTTGGTACTCAAAATGTTTTAGAAAATATTTTTAAGAAAACCTGACTTTATTTCTCTCTTTAGTCAAAGAACCTGTTTTCTTATAAAAATATTGTCTTATTAAAATGTTTTCAGAAAAGGTTTTTAACCATTTCAAAATGATTTATTAATGAAATTTTTCCCTTTTTTATTTTACCCATGTTTTCAAAGGAATCTTTTTGTCACTTTATGAACAAGGCATTTTTCTAAACTTTTTACTATGAAAATGGAATGTTCTTTTTACCTCATATAGAATATACATATTTAACCATAATCATTTCCATGAATTATCCTTTTCACGTTTAAAAGGTTACTTTTTAAATAATTTTTTTCAAAAGTGATTTTCAAAGAAAATATTTTTCAAAAGGTTAAAAAAAAGGATATTTTACTAAAAAAATGTTTCTAAAATATATTTTTATAGTATTTATATTCATTAATGACAACAACCCTTTATTTTTACACCACTTTGGATATGTTTTATTGATACCATACTTATTCTTCCTCTGGATGGTTTATGATTGATTTTTACAAGGTTAGTATTTACATTCACTTCCTTGATTAATTTTTTAGTCCCCTTAAAATATTCAATTTTCTATGATCATTGAACATTTAATTTCCCATAACTATCCATATCATTAATCATGTATATTTTTATTGACTAAACCATATACCGTTTTTACGTATGGTGTTTAATTTGAGAGTTATTTGATTATTTGGGGAAATATTGATAAATCTATATCCTTTATTCAATATGGATATTTGATAAGGTGTATTATTTATTTTGAATATTCTATATGAGGAATGTTTTGGAAAGTCAATGATGGGTGGTCCTGGAATTTATATATCCCCGCGATGCATCAACAGGTTCTCATGAGACAAATAAGTTTCAGAAATTAAATGTGTTTCTATCTGTAGTTTCAAATCATATTTTGAAATGCCTTGATGGTATAGGTTTTCATGTGCCTTAGATGTGATATCTAATAATTAAGCATTTCCACCATTTAGTTTCAGTTATTATTCATCCATGAGATTTGTCATTGACGTATCTATATATACATTTCATTTTCAGTTCATTGATTAGATGGAATGTATTTCAGTTTCTTACCTTTCCATATTTATTTTTACTTATCTAGTTAGTTAAATGGAATGTGTTTTCAGTTATTACCTTTTCATATTGTTTATTCATTCAATTTATTGATTATATGGAATGTGTGTTCAGTTATTACCTTTCCATAAGTATTATTCTCATTGATTCATTATTGATTGAGCTATACTATTTGGAAAAAATCCCTAAAGGTTTCCTCTCAGTGTTTTTGGGTTTGATTGTGTTTTATGAAAAATACAGATGACTGTGAATGTGTATGAATGGTGTTTTCTAAATCAGGTTTTTAAGGTGGTGTAATTTCCCAGTGTTTTCTAAATTTTTGGGCCTCAAAATCTAGAGTTTATTTTTGGAAAAGGAATATTTTCCGTGGAGGAGTACATGGTATATGGACTGTGAAGTATGTTTTTTGGACCACAAATGGTGGTATGTAGAATAGTGATGAAAAATATACAAAGGTAGATTTTCGCAAAGTAATGCTATGTGAACCATGAAGCGCGGTATGCGGACCGCGTAGGAGAACCAGTTTGTGGGAAGTCCTATAGTTTGAGGGAGGCAAGTGGTTCGTAGTATGGATTATCATTGGTGGAAATGAGGTGGTGATTTTTGGACCCACTAAGGAAGAGTGTTGGTATGAAGACCGCGTAGGGAAGAACAATTTGCAGGAGAAGAACTACACTATGAAGGCTTTACCGCATCAAAGATTTGGTAAAACTCGTATTAGTGGATTTTTTGGATCTATTTGACTATAGAAGTACCTATAATCCCATAATTAAATGGAGGTAAATTTTCATTAGAGAACATATTTTCTTCAGGAATAAATTTGACTAAGTCCGAAAGAGTTCACGGGGGAGTCCATGAAGGAGAAGTGGTTCGCGGGGAAGTGATTCTGTAAAGAGTGAAGTAGTTTGTGAAATAAATTCCATGAAATAAGTGTGGGGAACTATATCCCACAAAGTAAAATGGTCTGTGGAATAATAGTTTCTCTATGGAGGAATAATAGGTTTTCATAGGAGAGACGATTCGTGGAAGAGGAGGCAGTCCGCAGAGGAGAAGTGGTCTGTGAAGCACCCGCAGTATGCAGTGCAGTGCAGTTCATAGAAAAATAAAGGTGGTTCATGGAGGACTCAAGGAAGATTTAAAAAGCACTAAAATAGTTTTCAAAATCAATTTTCGCTAACCTAGTAGTATGTAGAAAAGTGGATTTCATCTACAGGTGAAAAAGGTAATTCAACAGAACATCTCCCTATAGTTGAGGATGCATGATTTCATAAAAATTAAGGGATATAAAAGTCCATAAACTATTATTGGATCCCTTCCAAGAGTAGTGAGAAAAGGAAGAGGAAGATAATGATCCTTTCCACTGGTAGTGAGTTAGAGAAAAAGACATAGTGAGTGACCCTTGAGAATACAGTGAGATGACCCTAAATCTTGTAAAGGTAGTGATCCTGGGCATATAAGTGATCTTTCCAAAACTTTGTAATTGATATTGATCTTTAGTGGATTTGTTACATGAACACATCACTATTTTATACTCCTTAGGTGTATTCTAGTGAGGGTGAATCAAGTAAAATTGATGTTTCCTATGCATGATTTAATTTATGTTCATATATGGCTACAATAGAAAGAGATAAGTGTGTTTTGTTTATTGAAGAAACAAGATTTGAAGGGGTAGTTGTTTTAATATGTCATACCCTGATTCACCCCCCTCTTAGGGTATTCGACCTAGTGGACCTAAGAATTGGTATCAGAGCTAAAGGTTAATCTCTCTTAGTAGAAGAAATGGAGGTGATCAATCATAAAGGGATTCTGATATTTGATGGAAATAATTTCCAATTATGTAAGAAGTGGATGTACACTACTTATGATCATTGGGAATGGATGTGTTTACAACAGCGATGCATGGTATTTTAGCCAACATTGAGAGTGGCGCTTTATCAGATTTAGAACAAAGAAAAGTGGAAGTCAATTCTAAAAGAATTAATGCTTTAGGTGGATCCCCATCCAATTAAATTTACACAAAGGTGATGTCATGTAAAACATCACATGCTATGTGGGAAAAAATATTTAATATCTATGAAAGAGATTCAAAGGTTATTGAGGTAAATATATAGGTTTTTTGGAACAAGTATGAAGATCTGAGAATGAACCCAAATGAGTATATTGATGCATTCTTTGATTGGGTGAATGTTTTAGTGGAATCCATTCATGGTCTTGGAGAAGTCATTAAAGATATAAATATTATGAAGAATATCTTGAGAAAACTTCCACCTCGATTCAATCTGAAAGTTTCAGTATTGGAAGATAAATATCCAAAGGAGCTAATATTGGATAAATTGAATAGTAAACTTATAGAATATGAAATGAGAAATTATGACAATGATGTTATGGAAAAAGGGAAATCCAAAGAGGTGGAATTCAAGGCCACGAAGAAGCTCTCAATTGAAGATGGACAGGAAGATGAAGAAACTGATGAGGTGATGTCATTTCTTTCCTCAAATCTTCAAAGTGGAAAAGGAAGGTTCAAATGGAAACTTCCACTTGTATTATTTTGATTTGGAAAGGTTGGACATCTTGTAGCATGTTTCCCCAAGATGTTTTAAGAAGATTATGAGGATGAAGTTGAAATTCCCATGAAGAAGTATTCAACCTATGTGAAGGGGAAGAAATTTTTTAAGAGAAATATATTTAAAAAGAAGAATACCCTTTCAAGAGAATATGACAATTCAAAAGAATGTGAGGTAGAAGAATTTGAGGACTTTAAGGATCATGAAGTTGATGTTGTGGTGGCATTTGTTGGAAATTATGTAACAAAACAAGAAAGAGATAATAAAAAGAATAATTTGAAGGAAGAGTCCTTCAATTTGAATTAGAAGCTTCACTTGAATAGATAGACATTTGGAGAGAAAAAACAAATAAATCAACCTAAGTGGTTTGTGATTCCAAACTTTATATGTAGAAATAGGAAGAAGAGAAGTCTGAGCTGAATGAAAAAATTTAAATACTAAAGTCTTAAAATCCATAGAGTTCAAATAAGTCTATTTATTAAAAGTTCAAAATTGAAGAAAATAAAAGAGAAATCGATAGTTTGACTAAAATTGGAAAAGATCAAGTCAAACGTATCAAAGAACTTGAAGAGGAATTTTTTAGTCTACGATGAAGAGTTAAGGATTAAGAAAAACTGTTGACTCTCAACACTAAATTCAGAAAGAAGATCATATAGGAAACAGAGAAGATGAAAGTTGAGCATAGTGGTCTAGCAGAGCAGAAGGAACAATCAAATCCAAATGATAAGACTAGTATAGGGATTGATAAAAAAAAGCAAAAATGGTTGAATTTAGACCACAAAAACCCAATTCATGGTTAAAGATTGATTTGGGCATGAAATAGAATCAGAAGATTCATAGAACCCAAGGGAAAACTAGTGGTTCAGTATTTCCATGCAGGAATTCACTTTACATCAGGTGTTATTTCTATGGAAAGATGGTACACTCACAAAATGAGTGTTCTATAGCCAAGAGATACTAAAGGGCACAAGAACAACAATGTCACCCAAATAGAGTTCAATACTCTAGAACATCTTTTAAGGGTCATTGTTATTGGTGTGGAGGAATAAAACATATGGAAAGATATTTCTCATCAACAATACAAATAAATGTTCCAAAGGTGACTGAGTATGGTCATATGAAGCAGCTAAAAGTATCATCAAATGAGTTGAAAATGAAAAATTGATATGTATCTCTCCAAGTTGAAGATGTTCCATCATATACCGTAGAAGATCAAGATTATCATTCCATGTCGGGTATGAAGTCAAAAAAATGGGTCAAAAATAAAAGGGTTGAGAAGGCATGGTTGTAGAGATTGTGTTCAAAGCATCATATTGCACTGGGACATGGATCATTGATAGTGGATGTACTTCCTATATGATTGTAAATAAGGATCTAGTGATTGGAATCAGGTAAGATAAAGAAGGTATCATAATATTTGTTAATGAAGAGGTTCTAAAAATTATTGGTTCATGAAAATCCAAGTTTGGAGGAAAAGACATGAGATGTGCAGATGTCTTGGTTGTTGAAGGTATTAGTCACAACTTATTAAGTGTAAGTCAACTGTGTGACTCAGGACATGCCATAAGCTTTTCCAATAAATTATGTGTCATCAAGGAAAAATATGGTGTTTTTGTATTGTAGGGAAAGTGTACAAAAGGGAATCTCTACCTCATGAGTGGAGAAGATGATATGTGCTTTCTGTCCAAGGAAGAAGAAAATAAGTTTTGGCATAAAATTCTTGGCCACCTGATCCAAACTTCCTTAGAATATCTGGGAAATATGCTGCTACTCGAGACCTCCCTAGATTATCACATGATCATACTCATACATGCGATGCTTTTCAACAAAGGAAGATCATTCGAAAGACATATAATCCAAAAGAGAAAAGGTAAAGAAATTTTATTGAGTTAGTGTATATTGATGTGTTTGGACCAATTTCACCAAGGGATATTGATGGGAGGAGATATTATGTTCTATTTATTTATGATTATAGAAAAATGCAATGAGTTTCAATTATCACCCACAAATCTGAGGTATTCAGTTGAATAAAGACTTATCGAAGGGAAGTTGAGAAGATGATGGGTAAAACAATTCCAAAGATCCAAACAGATAATGGAATAGAGTTCATGAATTTCCAAGTAGAGGATTATCTTGGGAAACATGGGATAATGCATTAAGTTTCAGTAGTAGGAACTCCACAATATAATGAAGTAGTCAAGAGAAGAAACCAGATTATCAACAACATGGCTAGAACAATGCTCAATGAGAAATAAATTCGAGAGAAATTTGGGAAAGAAGTAGTGATGACATTAGTCTACACATAAAATAGAGATTTATTGTGTCCAAAAGAAGAGAAGACACCATATGAGATGTGGTATGTAAAGAAACCATTATTGAAGTACTTTTGAGTTTTTGGAAGAAAATGTTTCACTCTCAATAAGGAGAAACATTGGAAGTTTGAGTCCCATAGAGATGAAGGGATATTTCATGGATACTCAAATAAAAGCAAAGCATAAAAATGTTTCAATAATTGGATAGGAAAGGTAGTTGAATTTCATGATGTAACTTTAGTGGATAATGATCAAAACATTCAGAAAATACATGATCAGTCTCAGGAGGATAGTGATAAAGAGGTAAGGAGATTAGGGGATGATCGAGTTATAGAATCTGATTTAGGAAAAGACTCAGATGATGAGAATGATGAGGATAAATCAGTATCTGCACAGAGACCAGTGAGAAGATCTGAAATTGATAAAAAAACATAATTGGTGATCAGACATCACCAATTCATGCAAGGAGGATAAAGAATCTACATCAAGCATCATACTTATCATAGGTAGAGATTAAATTTTTTAGTGAAGTGACATGAGATGAGAATTGGGTTTAATCTATGAATAGATATCTTGACCAAATTGAGAATAATCAGACATGGGAGATTGTTTTGAGGTCAACAAATAAGAATGTCATTGGGACTAAATGGGTCTTTTGTAACAAGATGAATGAATATGGTGTGGTTATTCAAAACAAAGTATGATACTACCAGATAGAGGGAATAGATGTTGATGAAACATTTTCACATTTTTCAAGGCTAGAGAAAATCAGATTATTCGTGTCCATAGAAGGGAAAATAAATTTAAATTTTTTCCAAATAGATGTAAAGTCGTCATTTCTAAATGGGTTTCTGGAAGAAGAAGTTTACATTGAGAATCCAGATGGTTTTTTGATTCCTAAATATGAGAACAGAGTTTGTTAGATAAAAATGGATTTATATGGTTTGAAGTAAGCACTAAGAATGTCATATTAAAGGCTTGATCAATTTTTGAAGAAGCTCGGTTTTCAGCGGGGTGGATTTGATTACAATATGTATGTCAACAATGTAGTGATCAAAGGATGATGGTGCTGGTTTACGTTGATGACATAATCTTTTGTGGATCTGATGAAGCACATTGCAGAAAATTTTCTGAATTCATGAAAAGTGAGTTCGAAATGTCGATGATTGGTGAACTGATGTTTTTCCTTGGTCTATAGGTACCATAAGAAAAGAATGGAACATTCATTTCTCAATATATGTATTCCAAGGAAGTCTTTAGAAGGTTTGGAATGGATAATTTCATGGAGATGAATACTTTGGTGGGTACTTGGATGAAACTATCTCGGGATGATGAAGGAAATGCAGTTAATGTCATAGAATACAGGAAGATCATTGGAATCTCGTTGTACTTAACGTCTATGTGAATATATATTATTGTTTCCACATGTAAAGTAGCATGATATCAAAGAAATCCCAAATAAATCCACTTGATTACAGTGAAAAGAATACTTTGGTATGTCAAGGGCACGGTGGATTTCAGTTTGATGTACAATGAAAAATCTCAACAACAGTTATTGGGATATACAGATGTAGATTGGGTAGGATCAGTGGATGATAGAAAGTAAACATTAGGTGACGCTTTTTATCTTAGAGGATTGTGTATTTCTTGGATTATGAAGAAACAAGAGTGCATCTCATTGAGCATTTTCGAATCTGAATATATTAAAACTAATTAAACGTTACTAGAATTATTGTGGATGAAGAAACATCTTGAGGATAGGGGAGTTTAATTAAAATCTCTTATCAAAATCCATTGCAATAATTCAAGTGTTATAAATCTTAGAAAAAATCCATTTCATCACTCAAGGAAAAAAACACATTGAAATAATGTATCATTTTATCAAGGAGAAGGTTGATCAAGGTCTTATAAAGTTGAAGTATATGCCTACAGAAAAATAGGTTTCATATATTATTACAAAGGTTATACCCAAAGACATGTTTGAAAGGAATCGACTATCTCTAGGATTCTAGTTGATACCCCACACTTGAAAAAGTATGGATGTAGGACCCCCTCTCCCTGAGGTATGGTGTGTATTTCCCTAATGAACTAAAATGTTTTCTTACCCTTTTGCAGACAAAAATGATGTAACCTTCAGGTTTGTTAACAAAGGGGGATAAATTGTGGTGAAAAGGGAGAAAATGTCTTAGTAAAGACATGGGGAGAAGTTGAAAAGTGGATTAGTGAGATAGGGAGAGCATAAAGATAGGGGATCATTAAATCTAATGGTGCTAGAAGTGATCAATCAAAGATTACATATCGCGACAGATGAGGTTCGTAATGACAATAGAAAAGTGATTTTGGAATGAATTGAATAGATTCATTGATGAAATTTTCATGATACTCTTTTTTATCACGTCGAACATTTCTCATGTGGTATTAGAGTGTTTGTTGAGTAAATATTTGATCATTATCTTAATCGCAAGAAGAAAATGATGGTAGAAGATGGAAGAAGATTTAATGAGGTATCAAGTTTTTAAAGAGTTATCAAAAAACCCAAAGGTGGATATTGTTGGGAAAAAATCTCTCAATACATTCTCTTGATGTTTTTGAGTGTGATTGTGTTTGTTGACAAAGCCATATGACCATGAATGTGTATGGTTGGTGTTCTTTGAAACAGGTTTTTATGGCGGTGTAGTTTCCTAGTGTTTCCCAAATTTTTGGGCCTCAAAATTAAGAGTTTATTTTTGGCAAAGGAATATTTTCCGCATAGGAGTACACGGTATCTGGACTGTGAAGTATAGTTCGTGGACCATAAAAGGTGGTACGTGAAATGGTTATAAAAAATCTATAAAGGAAGGTTTCCCCATAGTAGCACTATGCGGACCGCAAAACACGGTACACAGACCACATAGGAGAAATAGTTCACAGGAATGCCTACAGTTCATAGGAGGAAAGTAGTTAGTGGGAGTCAAGTGGTTCATGATATGGATTTTTGTTGTTAGAAACAAGGTAGTGATTTGTGGATCTATGAAGGAAGAGTGGCGGTACGCAGGCCACGTAGGGCAGAATGGTTTGCGGGAGAAGCAGTATGCAGTGAAGGCTTTACCACATTGAAGATTTGGTAAATATAGAATTAGTAGATTTTGAAGATCTATTTTCCTATATAAGTACCATTAACCCCATAATTAAAGGGAGGTAAAATTTTATTAGATAACATCTTTGCTATTGAAAGAAATTTGGATAAGTCTGAAGGAGTTTGTGGGGGATTCCATGAAGGAGAAGTGGTTCATGGGGAAGTGATTCCATGAAGAGTGAAGCAATTTACGAAATAAATTCCACAAAAGAGTTTTTCAGGGCACTATATCCCATAAAGGAAAATGGTTTTCGGAAGAAGATTTGGTCTTCAGAGGAAGAAAAAATTTATAGAGGAGAGAAGATTCACAGAAGAGGAGGCAATCTATGGAGGAGAAGTGGTCTGTGAAGCACATGTAGTACGCGGCATAGTTCAGTTCATAGAGAAAGCAATGTGGTTCACATAGGACTCAAGGAAGATTGAAAAATCTCTAAAATAGTTCGTGAAAGAAATTTTCTCCAACCTAACAGTATGCAGAAATTGGATGTCATCTATGAGTGAAAAATGGACTTCAATAGAGAATCTACATATAGTTTAGGATGTGTTATTTCATGTAAATGAAGGGACCTATAAGTCCATAAACTATAAGTGTATCCCTTACAAGAGTAGTGAGAAAATTAAGAGGAATATGATGATCCTTTCCACTGGCAGTGATCCAGAGAAAGAGACATAGGGATTGACCCTTGGGAAATTAGTGAGCAGACCCTAAATCTTATAAAGGCAGTAAGCTTGGGCATAGAAGTGATCTTGTCGAAACCTTATAATTGGCAGTGAGATTTAGGGGATTTGGCACATCAACACATCTATGTTGTATGCTACTTGGATGTAGCTCAGTGAGGGTGAACCAAGTAAAATCATTGTGTCTTGTACATGATTTAATTTATGTTCATATATGGATATGGAAGAAATAGAGAAGTGTGTTTTGTTTAATGAGGAAATAAGATCCTAAGGGGTGGTATTTTTAATCAATCATACCCTGATTCACCCCCTATCAGGGTATTCGACCTAGTGGACCAAACATATAATTTACTTTCCCTTAGTGAGCATTTGAGTTCATCCTTAGTTTTTTTCTTTTCCCCAAGAATCCATGAAGAGTACTAAGAAAGTTATGAAAGGATACGCTATATGGAATAAATTTATTATCCTTGAATGAAGAAAAAAATTATGTTATAATTAGGGTATTCATTTGTAAAAAAAACTCATATATGTATCTAGCTTACCAAGACTACTAAACTATTATTTCCTTTGGGATGATATTTACTTTTATCTTATTCCAATACAATTGATAGCATGACACCAGCTCTGAGCTTACTAGGGTCGTGTCACTACTATTGGTATCATAGAAAGTTTAGTAACAACCTTGAGAACTAGATTTAGGAAAAAATAGATTAGATAACATAACCATAAGTTAGACTTTGAAGATTAGTATAGAATAACACCCTATAATTTTGGTAAGGTAGAGATTATGTGGGTATTCCTAGAAATACACCCATTTCTGGACACTACAAGTGGATTTATCTCTTTCACAAATATACCTAGGGATAACAACTCTGACAAGGTGTTTTAGGCATTACTTGGCATAACCTGGTACATGAAAATGAGACTTACTACACACCTGGTGTGACAAAACTAGAGGATATGCTTAGGATAATTCACATTTTCTTTACAAATCATTACGAATGATGTGAGTAGATAATGATAATGAATGAACTAGGATAAATGTTAGACCAAGTATGAACCTACGTTGAAATAAAACATATAAAGTATTTATGTATTTAGGTTGTATTGAAAACCTTAGTTAAAAGGCTATTTAGTGATTAACCTTTTTTCAAGTATTTCCATCATATTTACTCTATAAATTATATCAATATCATTTTAGAAAAGGACAACTTGTATGTCGGGTGACAACCAATCAAGTCCGGAAAGGATGCGGTTCTTGAACCCATGACCAAAGGCCAATAAGGGTTTCATGCCAACCACTAACCTATGAAATGTCCATGTTAATATCTTAATGTTTTTAGTTGAAAAATTTGATGAATAAATATTAATGATCAACCAATAGTGTTGCTTTTGAGGTTTAAGGATTCATGTATTTACCATATTGGTTTTGGAAAATATTTAGATACAAATAGTTAGACTTTTCACTCTTTTATGGGCCTTATGATCCGTTAAAAGTTTAGTTTAGTGCTTTATGCATCAAAATTAATTTTCGGAAGTCCATTTTTAGAAGTAATGGATGAATTAGAAGTTGATCAAAGAACAACCAAAAGATTTAATTGTTATTATGAAATTGAAATAAATCAAGTAAGTATATTTTTTATATTCTTAGGTAGTAAAATAACTACTCAATATTAGGAAAATAATCCTTAAAAAAAATGTTATCCTAACACCTTAATTTCTATTGAAACAATGGTCTTCTAAAGCATCACAGATTTATGGATTTGAGGCCCTCGACTTTCCATTGATCATTCACTTGTTTATGATTAATGACCTCAATAACTCATCATAAATATTTACTTTTTTCCTCCATTTAAATATCTCTACTTTCCAAAAATGTTCTCCTACCTAGATACCTAGTTATATATTAGTCCATGTGACCTTTGTACTTCCCATTCTCTATTTTCAAGAAGATGTTTTTACAACCCTTCTCACAATGTTGGATTTCAATAAAGTTATTTTCAAATATCAAACCCTAGATTATGAATATAGAGTTTAAATTTTTAGGATGAAATTTAATTAAGGTGGGGAGAATGTAACACCCCAAAATTTCTAAAAGAATACACTTTATTCAATAGCATGTATGACACGCAACACCAAGTGTAAAAGGGAGTATAATAACCTGGTACTTTACAATATATTTACTATATTAAATAAATATGATATATTCTATGGATTTTAATTCATTCCAAACTGAGTTAGATTATGTTACATGCAATAGAGTCTTTCCTCAATACCTTGCATTACATGAAAGACCGAGTTTCACCAAATAATAATGTATTATTAAAATATTATTATTTAATACAATAATATATAACCTAGCCATTATATTAGATATTATGAATATTATTAACTAAATTATGAAAATATATGGTTTATAAGAATATAATTTTAATTCATAGGTTAAAAATTAATTAGAAATGAATATAGGAACCAATTGAATATAAACAGAATGTTTTTATATAAAACCATTTGTATGCTCACAAATATATTTTATCCTAATAAATTAAATTAATCACAATTATTGAATGATTTTAATGAAATGTATATTTTATTTACTCAATAAAATATTTTTTATATTAATCTTATTTATTTGATAATCATAAGATACGAACAAACCAAATTTACACATAAAAACTATATTTTTATAAACGCAAGTTTACCGACTTTTAATGGAGAACCTATTTTAAATCATAATTTTGACACTTTTATTGATTTAATATGTCAAAATAAACTTCAAATTTTAAATATAAACATAAAAATTAGGTTAGGGTGAATTTTTGATATATTTCCGAAGTATTTAATTTTTTAACAAATAGTGAAAAATACTGAATTTTAATTCAAAACTTCTTGTTCATATAAATTATTTAAAAGGTTAAATTATATTTTAAATTATTTTTAAATTTTAATTAGATCATATTTTTATCAATTAATACAGTATAGGTCAATTTAATTAATTTTTCTTTGAAATTGACTATAAAAACATACCAAATTTTTGAATGTTTTTACTTTAAAAACCCGCATTGTCGTCCCATATGCAAGATTAAATTTAAATTAATTTCTGCCAATTCTATGATTGGAATTTGGAAAAATGGATTCCATATTTGGAATAATAATAATTTATAATTTTTAATAATAAATACTTATTTTTTTACCAAAAATATTAGTGAATATAATTAAAATTAATCACAATGATTAAGGTAAATTAAGCTCAACAAGGATGAAACCTTAAACTTAAGGGCCAAAATGACCAAGAAACTTGTACAAAAGAAATTGGTGGGCCATATTTCGACCCTATAATTCCTTTTCTCATATTAGGTCCATTATTTTATCCACTTTAAATGTAGAAAACGTGTATGTAATTCCTTTGTCAAAATATTATAAGAGTGCCACTCCTCCTCCACTATAAAAAAGACTCCTCTTCTCCCACTTACTCACTCCTCTCAAGAAACTTTGGCTCGAACAAGCTCTAAAAAAATAGATCCTAAAAATCCCTAAAATCATCCTAGTATCCTCCCCTTTTTCAAAAATCAATCCAAGGAAACCCTTTGGTGTAAACCAAAATGAGTTACCTGGATAAGAGGTATCCTCCTCCTTCAAGCTCTTTAGTTTTATTTCCATCCTCCACCCCTTAAACTATCTTCATTCCATGATTATATAATAACACCAGTATCATCAATATACTGATATGTTTTTCTGATAAGTTTTCAACCTAAAATTACACACACTTCAATCTAATGGGTAACAAACATATTGTTTATGTGTACGGAGAACTACCGCCTCATGAAATAAAGATTGTTTTTTATTTACCGCCTCTCATGGTGGGAAATATGATGGAAAATATATTTATATATGATATATATGATTTTTATTATGTATTTATGCTTCTTTAATTCTTTTATAACACATACCTCCATACTCTCTATTTTTCATAAATACGATAACATCGTTTGTGGAAGTGTGGACTACCGCCTCCTCAAGGCGATGTGATTCATTCACGCTAAACATGGAATGTATTAAGGGTGATTTTAATAAAAATATATTAAATATATTAAATAATTATGGTAATTTAATTATAATATACACATATATACATATCATTTACTTTTCATTCTTTAAAAAAAATAAAGAAATGAAAGTAGTGTTCATGTGTATGTACGGCCTACCGTCTTCATGAAAGATGCATTTAATTTTTTATCTCCAAATATTATATATTATTCTAAATACATATATAATGGATATATATGATATTTTAATCATGTTTTAAAATATATATATGATTAAACCATGATATTAACAACAAATAACAAGTCAAACCATTCTAGAAAAACTAGACAATTGATACCCGAAATAGTTAAAATAATGACAGGTTATTAAAAAATGGGTAATAAGAAGATAATATATGATATTATAAATATTATAAAGGTTATGGTATAAGTTAGAAACATTTTTAAACCCCTTATACAGGAGGTTAATGGAAATTCACCTGAAAGGAAACACAAGTTAAGGTATTTCATCTCAATTTACATTCCATCAAGACTTGTTTATTGTTAATGAACTTAGTCTCATTTATATGGTGTATATACTTTCTAATGACATGTTATATCATGAATATCATTATTATCATGATATTATAAGTTTCATTTAATTATAATCCTTCATGGATACTATGATTAAAAAGTTTTAAAGTGGTATGAGACACTTTGTAATGTTTAATGATTATTCTCCCCAAGAACGTTCTTAATGATTATCTTTGTAATCTTACTTCCTTTTGAGATTATTAACATTATATTGAAAGAATAAATTTATTGTTGTGAACCTAATTTCTTATATATTGTGTACATACTTCTACTTTGTCATACAATATCACGATTCATTCATTCTTCATGATATTTTGAGTTTCAATTGGAATTATTTCATATAATGGGATTCGAGTTAAAAGTTACCAAGTGGAAAATAATTTTCATAACCTAATTTCATTTCATTGGGTTATATTAATTCCTCATTTTCATTAATATTATATTATTATGTGTAATTATTTTGAATATTTATTGATGTATTTCCACTCCTATATGTGGATTTATAGTTGATACACATAATCTACTCATTGATTTATTCTCACTCTAAGATTATAATCTTTTAAAGGGTTTACTTCACAATATCATTTTTTTCAGGATTGTTTACAATTGAATTTATATCAGAGGAAATTATTTGATAATTTTATAATAAACCTTTCATTTTCTTCTCCTATGGTTATTTATGACCTTTTTTAAGTATTAATACCCTTTTTCACTCTTAGGTACTCAAAATGTTTTAGATTTTTTTAAGAAAACCAGACTTCATTTCTCTCTTTTGTCAGAGAACCTATTTTCTTCTAAAAACCATGATTCCTTAAAAAAATTTCAAAAAAGGTTTTTAACCATTTCAAAATGATTTAGTAATGAAATTTTTACCCTTTTTTGTATCTTACCCATGTTTTCAAAGGAATCTTCTTTTCACTTTCGGAATAAGGCATTTTTCTAACCTTTTTACCGTGCGAATGGAATGTTCTTTTTTACCTCATACAACATGTATGGATTTACCCGCTATAATTTACTTAAATATTCCTTATAATGTTTAAAAGGTTAATTTTTAAATTAAATGCTTTCAAAAGTTATTTTTAGAGAAAAGGTTTTTCAAAAGGTTAAAAAAAAGGATATTTTCCTCAAGAATGTTTTTAAAACAACTTTTTATAGTATTTCTATTCATCAATGACAACAACCCTATATTTTATCCCATTTGGTATATGTTGTATTGATACCATACTTATTCTTCCTCTATATGATTTATGATTGATTTGGAAAAGGATAGTATTTACATTCACTTCCTTGATTCCTTTGTTAGTCTCCTTGAAATATTCAATTTCCTAAGATCATTGAGCCTTGAATTTCCCCTAAATATCCATATCATTTATCATGGATATTTTTATTACCAAAACCATTTAACATTTTCTACATATGGTGTTTAATTTGATAGTTATTTTATTATTTGGGGAAATATTGATAAATATATATCCTTTATTCAATATAGATATTTGATAAGGTATATTATTTATTTCGACTATTCGATATAAGGAATGTTTTGGATAGAAAATGATAGGTGGGGCCTAGAATTTATAAATCCCCTTGATTCATAGAAAGGTTCTCATGATACAAATAAATTTTACAAATTAAATGGGTTTCTCTCCATAGTTTTAAATCATCTTATGAAAGGCCTTGAAAGTATAGGTTTTCATTTCCCTTATACGTGACATATAATAATTAATAATTTCACTCTTTTAGAATTAGTTATTATTAATTTATGAGATTTTTCATCGATGTATCTATAGATACATTTCATTTTTAGGTCATTGATTAAATTTCACATGTTTCAATTTCTTAACTTTCCATATTTATTTTTCCTTATCTAGTTTTTTGAATGGCTTGTGTTTTGATTTATTGCATTTCCATATTGTTTATTCATTCAATTTATTGATTATATGGAATGTGTGTTCGGTTATTACCTTAAAATAAGTATTATTATCATTGATTAATTATTGTTTCATATATAATTTACTTTCCATTACAGAGCATTTGATCTCACCCTTATTTTGTTTCCTTTCCCTAGGAATTATGAAGAGTAATAAGAAAATTATACAAGGTTACGATGGATGGAATAAAGTTATTATCCTAGAAAGAAGAAAAAAACTATGTTGAAATTAGTGTATTAATTTGTAAATAAAAACTCATTTATGTATCTGGTTTAACAAGACTAATAAATTGTTCAGTCATTTGGGATGTGATTTACTTGTATCTTATGCCAATGTAATCGATAGAACGACACTGGATCCAGGTTTGCTGGGGTCGGGTTTCTATTGTTGGTATTAGAGCAAGTTTAGTAGAAACCTTGGGAACTAGATTTATGAAAACATTGATTAGAGAACATAACCCTAATATAGAATTTGAAGATTAGTATAGAAGAACACCTAAGAATTTTTTTAAGGTAGGGATTATCTGGGTATTCCTAGAAACACATCCATGTCTGGATACTATAAGTGGATATGGTTCTATCATATATGTAACTAGGGGTAAAAAATCTGATAAGGTGTGTTGTGCCTGACTCAGCGTAACCCGGTACATGACAATGAGCCTTACTGCGCACCTGTTCTGACACTCTCGGGGGATATGATTAGGATAATTCACATTTTCTTGACAAACCATTATGAATTATTTGAGTAGATAATGATAATTAATGGCCTAGGATAAACCTTAGACTAATTTTGGACCTATGTTGAAATAAAATGAATGATGTATTTATGTATTGAGGTTGTATTTAAAACCTTAGTAAAAAGGCTATTTAGTGATTAACCTTTTTTCAAGGATGTCCAATATATTTATTTTGTAAATTATATCAATATGGTTTTATAAAAGGGAAACATGTATGTCAAGTGACAACCAATAAAGTTCATCAAGGCTGTGGTTCTTGAATCCAAGACCAAACGATGATAAGGGTTTCATGCAAACCACTGACTTACGCAATGTCCTTGTTAATATTTCATTGCTTTTAGTTGAATAATTTTATGAATAAATATTAATGATCAACTAGTAGTGTTGTTTTTTAGGTTTATGGATTAATATATTTACCATATTGGTTTTGGAAAATAGTTAGATACAATTTGTTAGACTTTTTACTCTTTTATAGGACTTACGATCAGTCAAAAGTGCAGTTTAGTGCTTTACGCATCAAAATTAATTTTTGGATGTCCATTTATAGAAGTAATGGATGAATTAGAATTTGAACGAAGAACAACCAAAATATGGAATTTTTATTATGAAATTGAAATGTATCAAGTAATTATATTTTCTTATATTATTAGGTAGTAAAATGACTAGTCAACATTAGGAAAATAATCTTACAAAAATGTTGTCCTAATACCTTAATTTATGTTGAACCAATGGTCTTCTAAAGCATCATAGATTTATGGATTTGAGGCCCTCAACTTTAAATTCATCATTCACCCAATTTTGACAGATGACCTCAATCACTCCCCATAAATATTTACATTTTTCCTCCATGTACTTATCATTACTTTCCACTAATGTTCTCCTATCTAAAGACCTATTTATATATTAGTCCATGTAACATTTATACTTCCCATTCTCCCTTTTCAAGAGGATGTTTTTCCAACCCTTCTCATGATGTGGGATTTCAATAAATTAATTTTCAATTATTAAACCATAGATTACAAAGATAGAGTTTAAATTGTGAGAATTCAATTTAATTAAGGTGATGAGAATGTAACACCCTTAAAATTCAAAAAGAATAGACTTTATTCAATAAAGTGTATGACACACAACACCAAGTGTAAAGGGAGTATAATAACCTAATAATTTACAATATATTTACTATCTTAAATAAATATGATATATTCTAGGGCTTTAAATTCATGCCACACCAAGTTAGAATTTTTTAACACATGATCGACTTTCCTCGATATCTAGAGTTACAAGCAAGACCGAGTTTCACCAAATAACAATGTATTATTAAAATATTATAATTTAATACAATAATATATAACCTAGACATTATATTAGTGGTTATAAATATTATTAAATAAATTATGATAATATATGGTATATAATAATATAAGACTAATTCATAGGTTAAAAACTAATTAGAAATGAATATAGGAACCAATTAATGTTTTTATATAAAACCAGTTATGTGCTCATAAAGCTATTTTATCCTAATAAATTAAATTAATCACAATTAGTGAATTATTTTAATGAAATATATTTTTTATATATTCAATAAAATATTTTTTATATTAATCTTTGGGATTTTATAAGAATAAGAAACAAACATACGCAATTTACACATAAAAAACAATATTTTTATAAAGGAAACTTTACCGACTTTTATTGGAGAACCAATTTTAAATATAAATTTTGACACTTTTATTGATTTAATATGTCAAAATAAACTTAATATTTGAAATAAAAAATAATAGGTGCAAGGTTGAGGGAATATGATCCATTATTATAGAGTTAGATAATCAATCCATCATCACCTTAATTAATGTATGGTGGGTCCCCATACTTTAATGAAACATAATCTCCTTAGCGGTCCCCACTCCCCTTGCAGCCCCCTCCCCCTGCAGCCCCCACCCCCTGTAAAGCCCCCTGGACAGCCCCCCCACTCCCCTTACAGTAGACAACCCCCTACAAATCCCCCCTGGACAGCCCCCCTTCCTGTATAGCCCCCCTTCCTGGACAACCCCCCTCCCCCCAAAAAAATATCCCCCACCCTCTCCCCTACACAACCCACCCCCCCTGCAGCCCCCTCCCCCTGCAAAGCCTCCCCTGGACAGCACCCCTCCCCCCCTGTTGGGTTGAGAGGGAACTAGATGTTTGTTTTTGGGATTTGGGTGAGGGTTCTGGTTGTTGGACTTGAGGGTTTTGTTGAGGTGATGTTGGATGGGGTTGGGATACTCTTGTTAGTGCATGGTTTGGATGTGTGTACATGGAGTGTCTTGAATCTGGTGAAGTCTGATGTTGTGCCTTCCATTTTTATGTCTTTGGTTTCTGGACTCGTGAGGTCGTTGGCTATTGTTTCATGTGGTTGGAGTTGGTTGTGGGTGTCTTTGTGGTACTTGAAGGTGTGGTTTCATGTGTTGTGGGACTCTCTTCTTATCAGGCCTTCAGCCAGTTATAGGTAGCCTTGATTTTTTGGTGTTGGGGTCTCTGGACGGAGCTACTGGTGCTGCTAGCAATGGGTCTTTTGTAGGGTAGAGGGGGTGTGTTGGCGGTGCAGTTGTTGTGATGCTTGGGCTGGTTACTGGATTCATTTGTTACTGGTTGTCTTTCTTTCCATTGGTTTCTTGTCGAGGCATGGAGTATGCTAGTTTTGGAGCATCTTGAAGTGGATTTGATGGTTTTTTGTGGGTTTTTGTGTTTTGTTTTTCTGGTGTTGGTCTCAGATATCTTTGGTTTGGTTCTCATTATAGGTTGTGTCTGGTGCATCTTAGTGTGGCCGACCCATAGAGGTGTGTTCTTCTAGTTTGGCAGGGGATATTGTGGATGAATGCTTCCTCCTTGGTTGTTGTTTTCTTCTTGCAGGTCTTATGGCTACCCTTATGCTGGATGCAGGCTCGGTTGGAGTGGGATTCCATTGAATGGTATTTGGTTTAGGCAGCTTATTGTGAGGCTTGGTCTTTTTTCATGGTTGTTCATTAGGTAGGCTATAGTATTTTGCAATGTTTCTTTTCTGGATATTTTTTTGATGGTTTCTGAGTTGATGGTTTGGATGGGTTTCTCGGTGTAGGTGGTTTCTTAATGGGGCATGTGGATGGTGTGTGTCTCTTGGTTAGTGAGGTTACATGTTGTATTTTTTAGAGTAGGTTTCTAGGATAATTTGGGTTGTGGCTTTCTTCTAGTGTGCTTGTGGATTGGTGGGGTGAAGGGAATAGCGTGCCTACTCTCCTAGGTTTTCTATAGGTTCTTGTGGATTCCTTGGTCATTGATTGGTGGCTGTGCTAGGGCTGGTGTGGGATAAGGTTTCCAGTGGTGCTTGGGTGTTGATTGATGGAGGAGTGGAGTTGGCTGGTTTGAGGTGTAGATTAGGATAGTTTGGGAGTAGTTTGGTTAGAAGTCTATTGGGTGGGTGTCAGCTGGTCTGCAGGTTGCTTTGCATGGGGCTGGTCTTTGCTGGGTTTGGTGGTCAGGAGTCATGGGTGTGCTAGAGTTGTTCTTTTTTGTCACATGGTGAAAGTTTTTGTCGGTTATTTTTTTTTGGTGCGGTGCATGCTCATATGGACTGGTGTGTGGGAGTGGTTTCTTATAGGTGGTTAGGGGCTGGTCGTTGATTGGGGGGATTCCAGTTTCTTTTACTGTTGCTACTTTATTGGGATTCGAGTGGAGCTTTCTTGGGTGGTGTTTCATGAGTGAGTGTGTGCGTCTGTGTGTGTGTGAGTGAGTGGATTGGGTAGTGTCAGTGGTTGGTGGTGTGTTAGAGTGTGCGTTTATCGGTTTAGTTGATATAGATTCTGAGTTTGGCTTGCAGTTTGGTTGGCTTGTTCCTTTTGGGAATCTTCTTTTCAATTTTAGGTCTTTCTTGCTGGGTT
This sequence comes from Viscum album, assembly GCA_963277665.1. Classification (NCBI taxonomy): domain Eukaryota; kingdom Viridiplantae; phylum Streptophyta; class Magnoliopsida; order Santalales; family Viscaceae; genus Viscum; species Viscum album. The sequence continues at coordinate 987,634,347 of OY728121.1, forward strand.
CATGGGTTTTTCTGTCACTACTTTCTGTGAGTTCATAGGTGATGTCTCTACATTGCTCGAGTTCCACTGGATGGGAGGGGGATCCACCCTGTCTCCTGTTAGTTTTGTGTGTGCCCATCTCCTACTGGATGCGATTAATGGTGATGCTAGTTGCCTCTCTTGGAGTATGGAATGGCTTGGGGAGGCTCTTAGATGTTCCCTTATTCCCTAGTTTCTGTTACTGGTGCTTGCAGTCTATGACTTCTTGGTTATTTATTCACGATTTGATGGTTTTGTCACTGTTTTTTTGCTGCATTCGTGGATGTTTCTTTTCTAGTTTGGAAGCGAACCTCACCATCCGGTTTCTGTTTGGTTGGACATCATAGGGTCTCGTGTTTGCTTATTTTCTTGGTTTCTTGGTGTTTAATGGGCACTTTTCTTGGTTCCCATGTCTTGATATGGTTGAGCTATGAATTTGGGTTCTTGGGTCAACTGTTGTTTCACCTTTGAGTGATCTGTTGCAATTCATCTTTTCATTGATATTTATAGTACTATTTTTGCCTTGCAAAAAAAAACTTAAAACTTCTAAAAACCATAAAAAATATAAAAACCATACAACACCTTAAAAATGAAGGTGTAAGGGGGCTGGTGTGGGCTAGATGTGGCTGGAGCAGGGCCATCATAACATTACCGTGGCGTGACCGCGGCGTGACCGCGGTGTGACCGCGGTGTGACCGCGGCGTGTTGGCCCGGTCCAGCGACATCTGCGGGGAAACATCTTCCGGCCAGGAGCGAAGGGAGAGGGAGGAGGCTGGAATGCTGGTGGAAGGGGGCTGGTTTCAGGTACTGCGGGGATGGTGTGGGCTGATTCGAAGGTGGCATGGGGGGGGGGGGGGCTGTTGCAGGCTGGAATGTTGGTGGCAGCGGGCTGAAATGAAGGTGGAAGTGGGGTGGTGTGGGCTGGACGTGGCTGGAGCAGGGTCAAATCACGACATTATCGCGGCGTGACCGCGGCGTGACCGTGGCGTGACCGCAGCGTGACCGCGGAGTGACTGCAGCATGACTGCAGCGTGACCGCGACGTGTTGGCCCGGTCCAGCGACATCCGGAGGGCAGCATCTTCCGGCCAGGAGCGAAGGGAGAGGGAGGAGGCAGGGCAATTGAATTGTGAAAACCAAAAACATGCTAATATATGGTATTATACAAAAAATTCCAGTCAAATTAACTACACTAATAAAAAACATATTAATATGACTAGAACTAAATCAAACATTATCAAGCCAATTTGAGTAAAGTGGAACCAAACCAAATGGTTTTGAAAAAGATAAAACTGAACCAAACTGAAAACAATGTAACCAAACTGACTCAAACCAATCAAAACTGACTTCAATAAAGCATAATTGAGCATTCAAAAAATGAAACTAATGAAACATACCTGATTGGATCTAAAATTAATTTAATTGAACCGAATAGACCCAAATCGAACAAAATTAACATGTTAAAATTGACATAAACAAAAAAAAATGAACCCAATAAAAAATAACTTAGCAAACCTAACCTGGCCCAAACTAAACCAAGGATCCGGGCCTTGTGATGAACTTTTAGAAGGCCTCATGCCCAAAGGTTGAGAGGATATCCTAGTCATGTGGTGCTTCACTGTCCTCAACAAGATCCCAAACGCACTTTAAAAAGATAGGGAACCCAAAAATCACAAAAATCCAAATTAAAATTGATCCAAAGAATAAAAATGGAAGAATCCTTACCTGAATCTGATGTTGAAGTCACTACCTTCTATGGTGGTGGGTAGAATCGACCTCATCATAAGTAACCACCTGTAACTAAATAATAAGAAAAAGAGTGAGATATAACAACTTCAGATTGATATGTGATAAATGTGTCAACTGTACATGATAAATGATACATAACTCCATAATCAAAAATGAACAAAGAATATTCAGATTGATATGTAAATCCCAATACTGAATAACATGATCATTAATAAAGGATTTTTTTTCAAATGAAATCCAATTTCATTCAATACATACACAACAGAATCGTTGGAGTAATATTATTCTATATTTGTTGAGTATTCCATAATGGAGTAGGTTGCACCACTATCGATGGGAAACATGAAAGATATGAGGGGATAGTGATGCAGTTTGATACCCCTTGGATTGTGTTGTATTTTTTGACAAAATGCATGGAGTTTTCCCAAGATGATTTGTTGAAAATATGGGGAGATTAATGGACACCCCTAAAGTGAGTTTGAGTTAGACATGTTGACAATGAGATGTGGTGGACGAAGAGTGGTGATGGAGCTTGGCCATGTGAGGGAGTTCATATATTTAAAACTATAAATGTAGGTGTTTTCAAGTCCATCATGTAATCTTACACATATTTATAGTGTGGGGTAGAACCCACCTGTACACCCCCTTGCCCCCTCTCCCTGCCCCCTGCCCCCCACCTGCACACCCCCTGCCCCCTCCCCTGCCCTCCCACCTGCACACCCCCTCCCCTTCCCACCCACCTACACACCCCTCCCCCTACCCCAGCACACCCCCTATCCCCCCACCTACACACCCCCTTCCCCCTCTCCCTGCCCCCTACCCCCCCACCTACCTCCCCCCCACCTGAACACACCCCTCCCCCTGCCCCAGAACACCCCCCTGCCCCCACCTACACACCCCCCTGCCCCTCCCCTGCCCTCCCACCTGCACACCCCCTCCCATGCCCTCCCACCTGCAAACCCCTCCCCCTGCCCCAGCACACCCCCCTGCCCCCCACCTGCACACCCCCCTGCCCCCTCTCCCTGCCCCCTGCCCCCCACCTGCACACCCCCTTGCTCCCTGTCCCTTGTTGTACACATCCATATTCTTCTCATATTCGGCTTTCCGTTTCTCAGCCTTCACCACTAAGGGACATTTTTCCTGAAAATTTCAAAAGTGAGCAGTGGAATACATGACGAGCTGCGAATAACATTAACTTACGGCTTCGGTCATGGACTTCCATTTCTCTCCACCAGCATTTCCCACCTGGTTTTCATGAGAAAAACATGTATATTTGAGTAGTAAACATCTATGAGAGATCAAATCAAATACCCCCACAGCTTCAACAAGGAACATGAAGTCGCTTACCACTGATACAAATTTGTTGTTGGGGTGTTTTTCTTTGAACTGCTTTCTGAAATCTTCCCTGAACGTGAAATATGAAATGAAATAAGTCTCAACACATTAAAGCAGATCACGAAGCTTTCGGTTGTGTGGGGGAAAAAATATATCCTTTCACTAAGATATGTAAGGTCAAAAACCATATACAAAACATCACATATCAAATACGGATACATCCTTGGGAGATGAAGCGCTAGCTATCTAGTAGTTTCAATTTCAGGAGGAGAAAAACAACGACATTTGATACTCACATGAAAATGGAGTTTGTGGATACTACTTAATTTATTTGTGGTTTGGTTGATGCTAACTATACTGTTAATTTTTAAAATTGTAAATCCTTAACTATTAATATGTTTACTGAATTTGGAGGTTTCATTTATAGAATTGAAATATGTAATCTATTGTTTCACTTTCAGCTACTGAATTTGAATGCATGGCTTTAACTGAGGTAGTTAAAGAAACTTATCGATTGAGAAGTCATGAAGGTGGGCTATATCTAATACTAGAAATAGTTAGATTATGGTAGATCTACATGTTAGTTGTCATTCTCATTCCCAATAAGATATGGTAAATATTAATGATATTGATAAAAAAGCAGTGTAATCAGATGCATGGAACTTGTCATACATTACCAATCCAAAAATACAATTTACATCAAAAGTGAGTCTCAATATCAGTATCATCAGAATCACGATAACCCTCATCCACACCTCCTATAGAAACACCATCACCACCTCTCACACCATCAACATCATCATCGACATCTGCATCCGAACCGGCACCAGCATCAGGTCCAGCACTAGGTCCTGCTCCGGCTCCGACAGAAGAATCTACATTAGCAGAATGCATCGACATCAAAAAGGCATCAACCTTTGCAGATGATTCTGGTGGAAGTATAGAAGAAAGGGCAGACATAAATTTCATCATATTTGCAGTTATCACCTGTTCTGATTTTTGACTTGCTTCTTTGATTACGACATTCATTTGTTCCACTCTAACAAAACTAGAACCATTACTTGAAGAAACGTTAGTAGACCAGTATTGAGATGGTAAAATCTTCTTCCTAGGTCGACAATGCACTCTACCCTGATGCTCATCTCCTAATACCTGATGTAGATGATCATTTGGGACCAAATTGTCAGGTTATTTTTCTGCCAATGCCTCTAAAGCATTCTGTTGATTGATATATACCATAAATTAAAATGATAAAATAATATAAGGAATTAAATTCAGTAAAAATCAAATAAATTGAAATATACTTACAATCGCCTTCTCAGTGTCGGGATTTCGCACATTACCATCTTTCTTTTTCCGGCTTGTACAAAACAAAGTTGAGCGAGGAACGCGACCCTTGATATTCAATGCCTTTTTTCTAGAAAAAAACAAATAAATAAATCAAAATTGGAAGTTAAAAAAATTACACTAAACAAATCTAAATATTTTAAATGTTAAATTATCTGCGTCTGCTCATGATCTGGTAATGAAGTGTGTCCGCGAGTATAAATGTGTTTCATTGCACTCTTGTTTGTTTTATTTCTATTTGATTTCTCCTATAAAAAAATAATTATATAAATTCATTAACATAAATAAAACTAGTAATTAAAAATAATTTTCAAATAAATAAATGAATATATATATAAATTTAACAAACACCTTAAATGCTGGACTCTTCCAATAGCTGATCATCTCTTTATAGTGTGATATTGGGCAATATTGAATCACCGGTACTTCTTCAAGCTCTGTACCAACTCTATTTTTCCAACCAAGATATAAATCATACTTATTGGATCGAAACATGACCACCAAAGAGAACTTCCGTGGGAAGATGCACAGTCAAATGTAACATACATGTGAAAAAAGACGGTGGGAAAATTTTCTCCAAGTCGCAAAGAATAATCGGTTCATCTCTCTAAAATTTTTGAACAACACTTCTGCTCAATATTTTGGCAGAAAGATCTCAATAAAATTGACATAACTTAATCACTGAAACTCTAACATTATGTGAAAGTAAATGGCGAATTGAAATGAGAATCAACTCATGTAACAAGACATGGTAATCTTGGGTTTTAAGAGATTTGAGTTTCACATCTTATGTATTCACCCTTTTCGAAATATTACTTGAATAACCATCCGGAACCTTCAAACTTTCCAAGACCTTAAGAAATTGTTTTTTCTCCACATTTGTCATAGAATAACATGCAACAGGGACTTTCCACTTATTTTGATCAATTAACTCAGGATGAAGTCTTGCTCTTATACCCCAATCCATCAAATCACAACGACACCACAAATCCTCTTTTGTTTTGCCTTTGACATTTAAAATAGTAACAAGTAACATCTCACAAATTTTTATCTCTATATGCATTACATCCAAACAATGACGTAATAAATTCGATGACCAATACGACAACTCAAAGAATATTCTTTTTCTTTCTCCAATTGCTATTGGAATTCGAATTAGCATGCTTTCTCTTTCTGATATTTGATTGACTTTTTCCAAGAACATAATTCAAATCATCAAGTTATTTAACAATATCAGTCCCTGACATTTGTTGAGGTGTCTCATCTATCTCGATGGAATTATCAAACTGTCTCCAATTTTTTTTGTATGGATGATCCATGAGTAGAAAACGTCGATGCCCTATGAAGCTGAAAGTTCGCCGAAAATTTAATCTTCAGAAATGTGTATTTTTCATACAAATAGGACAGGATAATTTCCCTTTAGTACTCCAACTAGAAATCATTCCATAGGTAGGGAAATCATTTATCGTCCATAATAAAGCTGCACGAAACATAAAGTACTCCTTTCTAAATGCATCATACGCTTGTGAACCAACAATCCAAAGCTCATTTAACTCCTCTATTAATGGCTGCAAGTATATATCAATATCATTTTCAGGATCACTGGGTCCAGATATCAATATACTCAGGATAGTGAACGGCTTCTTCATACACATCCATGAAGAAAAGTTATAAATGTGAATGAAAACAGGCCAAGTATTGTGTGCAGTATGCATTTGGAGAAATGAGTTGAAACCATCACAGGATAATCCCAATATAACATTTCGCGGGTCGGCTGCAAAATCAGGATGTAACCTATCAAATTTCTTCCAAGCCAACCCATCTGCAGGATGCACTATTTCATCGTTATCCTTATTTCTTTCATCTGCATGCCATCTCATATTCTTTTCCATTTGTTCTGACATAATTTTTTTTGAAGCCTGGTAATTAAAGGGAAGTTCCACATCACTTTCTGTGGTATGCAAGGTTGAGATCCATCTTTATTAGTCTTCCAACTTTATGTGCCACGCTATTTGCACTGACTCAAGTCTGCATTCTCCTTCCAGAACAAACAACATTCTTTGAGACAAGAATGAATCTTACTAGATGAAAATCCAAATTTGTCAACCAACTTTGATGACATGTAATCATTTTCTGGAATACATGCATCATCGGGATGTAAATCCTTAATAAATGTAAGGAGATAGTCGACCACGATATTACTAAATCCATACATTGTTTTCCCATGATATAATCGCATTAAAAACTCAAGTTTGATCATTTTTTCACATGCTTGATATACTGGGGTATTTTTATCTTTCATCAGCTTTCTAACACTCTCAACGTCATCATCCTGATTAATAGATGAGAACTGTGTTCTAGTATTCATTTCCTCTTGCACTGGTCTACATGAGGAGCTAGCTTTAGAAACAAAAGGAAACCGATCAGAAATCAGATTTTTCATACCAATCTTTTCTACTGAATCGATGTCATTCAACACTGGAGATTTTTCTCCATTGTGATACCACACATGATAATTTTTTTTGAAACCACTTTTAGTGATATGGTAACTCACTTCCTCACGAGATAACCAAGGTCTTCCAACACAATCAAAACACGGGCATCGAATCAATCCACCATCTGAATCATTAGTGAATGCAAAGTCCAAAAAATATTGTAACTCCTTCTAAAATTCATCAGTGATCCGATCAATTTTGTACATCTAGTATCTATCCATTCTGAAACAGATAAACATACATTAAATAAATAATCTAGAAAATGACTTAACATTATATGTATTGTTTCATAAGATATTAAGTAATCATCAATAACAAGTTAATAAAAAAATCATAACAAATATATTAAAATTATGGTTTGGGGAATTCATAAATGTTTTAAATTATAAAAATTCACGAATAGTCATACATAAGTTCCAAGAATGAGGATTGATTATAGTAAAATAAGTTTATATGAAATCTAAGAGATAATAATAATCAATTCCCAAAAGTTTTTGGGTTAATTCATAACGAGTTGTGATGTTTTGTATTAAATCTACAAAGATTTATTGAAATTTAGAGACATTTTGAAAATATAAACCATATCATATACCAAGCATTAATATTAAAGAATTGGATGAGAATTACAATTTTAAGAAGATGAGAATAATAACTAATTTTTGAATCTATACTTTAATGATGATGGTCACCTTAGAAAAGGGATATTCCATCAACTTGGTTGTTCCCACCCTTGCTCGTATCTATGAACTGTTGGGTCAAATACAGGAATGAAGATCCCCACATCACCTTAGTGGTCCATATCAATTATTGTATGGATGGGTGGTGAATTTCTATCAATGTTATGAGTACCGGTACACCGCAATAGTCCCCCACTCTAACTTTCATCCTACCCTACTCTACATTGTTGTCATTCTACTAAAATCCTTGGGAATTTCTAGTGTGGTTGAGTTGTTTAGTGATTTTTCTCATTTTTCTTTTATGCCTTCCCCCTTCACCCCCATGGATGGATTCTCATTATTTAATCACACCCATATTTGTACAGAATTTTTTTTAAACCATGGGTAATAGATAAATATGCATGAGTAACAACGGATTTAAGATCGCTATTGTATTTTAATTGAGTGTGGTTACTAGAATGGAGAATGCTCATCTAAGAATGTGTTAAAAACAAATGGATAATGAAGACCACCGATGATGAAAAATGGAAGAAAAATTCCTTTGGAAAATTTTAAAAAAATGAAGTTGGAAACACTATTCCCAAGAAGTTTTTAAAGAAGGAAGATTATACATCCTTGGGTAATAAACCTAAGAAGTATAAGCCAAGTGATACATATAAAAGGATCAGTTCTTCTATCATGTAAGAAGGAGAAAAACTTAGATTCATGCAAAAATCCTTGATTGTATGTGGAAATAGAGGAAAGAAATAGCATAATGGAAGATTTGTCCAAGGAGAATACAAATGTAGTTGGAAGGGGGTTGGTGTGGGATGGATGTGACTGGAGCAGGGCCAAATCACGAAATTATTGCGGTGTGACCACAGCGTGACCGCGGCGTGACCGTGGCGTGACCACGACATGACCGTGACGTGTTGTCCCGGTCCATCAACATCCGCGGGGCAACATCTTCCATCCAGGAGAAAAGGGAGCGGGAGGAGGCTGGAATGCTGGTGGAAGGGGGCTGGTTGCAAGTGTTGGGGGGATGGTGCAGGCTGATTTGAAGGTGGAAGGGGGGGGGGGGGCTGTTGCGGGCTGGAATGCTGGTGGCAGCAGGATGAAATGAAGGTAGAAGGGGGCTGGTGTGGGCTGGATGTGGCCGGAGCAGTGGAAAATCACGGCATTACCGCAGCGTGACAACGACGTGACCGTGGCGTGACCGCGACATGACCGCGGTGTGACCGCGGCGTGACCACGGTGTGTCAGAGTTTTACCAATGGGGGGACGGTCATGATAAGTTGATATAAAAAGATTAGACAGAGAGAAGAGATAGAGATTAGAGGTAGGCACTATTGAGGACAATAAGTTATGGGAATATTGTTATATGAGCCATGTACCAAACGTAACTAAGGGATTTTAGCTTTAACACATGTATTAGGGGCCCCAATAATCCAATGAAAACACATTCATGTATAATTGGACAACTAAGTGAAGTGAGACTAGTTTCAGAGTATAAATATGAGAGAGGATACATAATCATTATTCAATTCATACGCGTTTTAAAATGGGTAGGCCATGAGATTAGGTGTAACTATAATATAATAATAATAATAATAAACCTTGAATATTATAAATTATAGGTTTATGAGTCTATATTACTTTAATATTTTTTAGTTATATACCCAGTATGATATCAAAATTAGCATCATGGTGTAGATGATATGTTTTTTGAGTCATAATACTAGTATAGAGTTGATTCAAATGATGGTTAGAATTAGAAGACAATGTTAAAAAAATAACACCAGAGTACCAATGTATGGGTGCTTGATTTTATATGCATTGAAAAATGAATTTTCAGAGGAGGTTAACATATCATTCAATTTCACTTCTGATAAAAAGGGGAACTAGGATTCATTTGTGGTGAAAATTTTGTTTGGAAAATATTGGCAATGGTTGTTCTTGTTCTTTAGATATTGGGCGGATTGGATTGTTTTGTTGTATAAATATTGGGATAGTTTGATGAAAATTTTATTTCTTCAACCGTGATGGCAGGTAGTTTCTAAAATTTTCTTACCCTTCAATTGTTAAGCATCAGTAAGTGAGATTTTTAGATATATTTCATGACCCAACATCAAAATTACTTAAATCTATATTCTTGATGAGGAGTCTCTTGAGGTTAATTTACAGGGTGTATTTTTTTTCAGATCGAGGAACATGTCACACTATTTATGTTTCTACTGCATGTCGATCAGATAGAAACAACATAGGTCATGGGAGGTTATAATCTATGACCATATTATCATGAGTTTGTACTCATCATGATTTTATACATTAAAGATCTACTATCATTAGTTCCCAACTGTTTGGAAAAAATTGCAGTCAATCATTCTGGAGTATGTCTCATCCATTGCTATCTATTTAATCTAGTGGGGTTTTCCCATTGGATCCTACTAAAGAAATTTTTATATTTTCTTGTATAGTATATATTCATCAATAGTTAACATTTAAAAATATTTTTTATTATGGAGTTTGTGGTCAGTTTTATTCTCTAGGATCCACTATTTTAGATGATTCAGTTGATGTAGTAGAATCATGATGTCTTTCTATTGTTTTTTTGTGTCACCTACTTAATGTGAAATTTTTTATAAATATACTAATAGTTTAATTAATGAACTCTATGACTTTATACTAGATTATTTCTTTTAATTTTATGTAAATTCAGGTATAAATTTATTGTATATTGAAGTGTGGTTTTGTTCTTCCAAGTGTGTCCCCTTGGAAAGTATCAGTTCAATTTATAATATAGTGTAAATGATTTATGTTTTTGTCGATAAATTATCCTCACCTAAATCATGGGATTCTAAATAATCACTTCCCTCTATTATATATTGATGAATTATTTAATTAACTTGTCCACAGCTGCACCCCTCCACCCCCCCCCCCCCTCTGCCCCTACCCCCTGCCCCCTGCCTTCTGCCCCCCTCCAACCTACCCCCCTGCCCCCCTGCAACCTGCCCCCCTGCCCCCTTCCCCCCTTCAACCTTCCCCCATGCCCCCATGCACCCCTCCACCCTCCACCCTGCACCCTGCCCACTGCCCCCTTCCCCCTCCACCCCCTGCCCCCCCACCCTGCCCCCAGCACCCCTACACCCCTCCACCCTTGAATGTATTATTATGTCAAAGGAACCTTGGTATACAGTGACTCACTAGCTAGAGAAGCATAAAACACATGTTCCCCATCAATATGAGTGCTATATTAAGCCTTGAATATACTTTTGGACCGAGAATCTAGCAGTTCACTATGGAATTGCCTCTGTTTCCAAGACAATGTGTTGTTTAACTTTGAACTGTTTTTCAGCAGAGAACCAAATAAACTCTAACAACACTATGGAATTCCCTCTGTTTCCTAGACAATGTGTTGTTTAAATATCACATCCCATGTGACATAGTCACAAAACATGGGACCCATCTTAAAAGTCTAACGACACTTAAAGAGTGACTTGGTTTGAACAACCATTTTAATAAAAAGAGGGAAACCCCCTACAGGGATATAAAAAGGTTCAAGTATGATGTGTCACTCAAACTTCATAATGTTATCCTCTATTTTCAAAACACCTCATGAATTTCATCATAAGACCAAAAAATTTCCTAAAATACAATTTCGTTTTAAATCATTTCCCAAATTATATAATGCAGCCCCCCTTCCCCCCTGCACAGAACCCCAGACAACCCCCCGTGCACCCCCGAATAGCCCCCCCTGCACCCCCAGACAGCCCCCTGTGCACCCCCGTACAGCCCCCACGTGCATCTCCGGGCAGACCCCATTGTATGAAACTTCATAGTGGTATCTATCGATTCCCTAATTATTCATTTGTTCAATTGCTATTTCATTTTTATGAGATTTATTTTCCCACAACACTCCCCATCACCCCCTTCACACCCCCCTCATACTCTTTGAATCTCTGTCAAATTGTGGCCAATGAGTGGGCTCAGAAAGGGTAAGTGAAATTGAACTAAACATGTAAATCCAAAAGGCATGGGTGGTGCAATGGTAATATTTCTGCATGACTCATCCGTACGTAGGATGTACACACCGAAGGAAAAGAAAAAAAACAAAAACAACATAGTATAAAGACAAAAAAAATGAAACACACAAATTAATCTCTCCACTACCCCGATCTCCCTCCCCTACAAAGAAAACCGCGTAGCTGCCTCCAGTGCCCTTCTGGCCCCCTTCACAGAATATAACTACCCTCCATCCATAGAAAGCAGTAAAATACTAAGTGTACAATGTGATAAAGAAAATAAAATAAAAATTAAACAACAACATACCTATTTCCAGTGAATAATTATATCTCTAGTTTATTGCATTTTGCTATAGAAACTTAATGCTCTTGTGGTAACCCACTTTGATTGCTGCAAGTCAGGATAAAGATTGACAACAATTAATACCTTTCAAAGTAAAACCACATGTAATTGGCCAGAGACTGATGACTATCACTGAGTAGGAATATTAAATATATGGGAGAACTTAAACTAATGAACCTATATATTTTCACACATATTTCCAAGAACAGTAGAGTAATTTGGAAGAGTAAAAAACTGAAAATTTTAAATGCATGCAAAACCTATAACATCACACTACAAAGTATAAAGCCCTTAATCAATTTAAAGAGGAAAAAATATAGGCCCAATAACTAGTAGGTAGGTCTAATCTAACCAAAATAGATAATACAGTCTAATCATGAGGCCTCCATTCTAAAAACAGTCTAAAAACCACAACCACCAAGAACCAATACACACCATCTACACTATGTCTCCCTAAATCTCCATAAAAAACAACCATTTTCATAATACATTATATGTTGAAGATGAACCCATGTAAGGGTGAGTATAAATATAACCAATAGCACACCCCGAAATCAATAATTAAAGCACCAATAAGTAGTTATATTGAAACAAAATAATAGATGGTAAAGAATGGTGGATGGGAATGAAGACAGGGGATTACCACTGTTTGTGGGGGAGAACCGTCAGGAATGGAGGAGGAGGGGAAGCAGCTCGGATCAGCTTTGCTGGAGGAGGGTCGGGGTGAGGAAGGTCATGACGAGGAGGGGTCAAGGGTTTTCAGGGTTGCTGGGGGTGTCGACCTCGGTGTCAGAAGAGAGGCGTCGGGGTGGAGGCGTCAGGGAGGAGGGTCGCAGTGAGGAGGAGGGTCACAGAGAGGAGGCTTCGGGGAGGAGGGTCGCGGTGAGGAGGCTTCAGAAGAGTGGCATCGACAAGGAGGGTCGCGGTGAGGAGGCGTTGGGGAGGAGGGTCACGACGATGAGGAGGGCGCGACAAGGAGGTGTCAGGGAGGAGGGTTGCGGTGAGGAGGAGGGATCCACGAGGAGGCGTCGGGGAGGAGGGTCACGGTGAGGAGGAGGGCGCAGTGAGGAGGAGATCGTGGGGGAGAGAAATGGCGAGGGCGGGAGGGTCGAGGAGGAGCCCGACGGATTTTGGGGGAAAACGGGCACGACTGATTTTAGGCACGGTTTCTTAATTAAACTGTGGCTATAAATTGGCTATAGCCATGGAACTATATAACCGTGGATATAGGTCTGTGGCTATAGCCTTATTTTGTAGTAGTGATTCTCCAGAGTGTCTGTTTACTTTTACGTTGCGAGACCATAGGGGGGGATGGAATTTTTGCTCCCTCAGAGTGTCTATAGTTCCTCATTACGAGACCACAGGGGGAATTGGACGTTGATTGCTTCCACAGAGTGTCTATAGTTTCCAATATGAGACAGCATGGGGAATTTATGGTGAGTGCTTCCTCAGAGAGTCTTTGCTAAAGATGAAAAAGAGGGGTTATATTGTGAGTACTTCCTAGAGGGTTTCTTGTGTTTGATTGGTTGAAAAAGAGGGGTTAGGCTATGAGTACTTCCCATAGGGTTACTTGTTTTTATTATATTCTTACATGATATATGAAAATGAATGCAATTGAAACTGTAGGATTGTTTACTTTTGAGTACTTCCTCGTTTACTACTTCATTTTGCTTATTGCTTGTTATATATATTCATTGACTATTAGGCACAAATATTTGGGTGGTTTCCTACTAGGATTCATCTCACACCCTGTTTGGGTCATTCTTTAGGACCAAATAGATTATATTGCTGCAAGTATAGATAAGGGAAAGAGTGATTCTACTTCAGGTACATGATTATTGTGGAGCTGGAGAGCATGAGACCAAGTTGAGGCTTTCGATGCTGCTGGAGTTTATTTGTTTTCTTTGTAGTTTGTTTTAGTAATGTATTCAAAAATTGCGACTTGTTGGTTTTTTTCCTAGACATATGTATCATGCATCATTTATATATGTGTGCTCCAGTTGTTTATTACTTTCGTTGCTTACTTGTTTCATGTTATTACTGCTTTCGCTATTATTATCTGTTTATTTCCGCTATGTTACTATTCCAACGAGGGAATAGTCTCCACACTATCACAACCAAAGCCCTCACTTCTAGTCAGTATCCTTTGGAATTTGGGGAAATGCACTTGAGGTCATGTGACCAACCGGGTACGGGGCACCTCTGGGCAGCTCTCGGAACCAGGATGTTACAAAGTTGTATCAGAGGAATTATTTTCTTCTTGAATTACTGTTTGGAGCCTATATCCTGGGATAGGAAGGAATAGTTACTTGGTAATAAGTTGTTCCTGGGAGTAGCTAACCCGTGTACAACAAAAATCCAATTTACCTTGTATATTGTGTTTTTCTAGTTTTGCAGTTATTACAGTTGATTTAATTTCACCATTGGGTGATTCACATTTTTTGTGCTATTAGTGTTGATATTATCGAGGTTCTATTTCTATTTCAACCCAATGAGATGAGGGTATGTCATCTCATGCAACATATAGACACTTTCTAGAGATCACATGTCATGCATTCTTACCTTTCCATTTAGGGTGCATTACTAATTGTATGTTATTGTGATTGATGTTGTGCTAGATATGCATACTGTTGTGATATATGCCTTAATAGAATACCTTCTATTTGATAGGGTATTGGATCGTGTAAGGTTTCATTTGAATGAATGCCAAGCTTTGGTTCTTGAGTTTTTATGGGCCCTCATGGATCAGAATTTGGTGGATCATTGTTTTGTTTCCTTGTATATGACATGTATAATAGTGGGGCCCTCATGGATCAGAATTTGGTACTTTGATGTTTGTTTCAGTGTTTTCTGGGGTTTTGGAGTAGTTTCTGAGGGTTACTGGCCGAAAAAACCCAGAATACATGGTGTGTATCTCAGAATACATACCATGTGTCCTTCTATTCATGAAGGAACTGTTTTCCTTAAGTACATGTCGTATACTATATGTACACGTTGTGTAGTATTTAATCGTATCATTGTCTGTGTAGGAAGAGACACAGGGTTGTGAATCTTTGGGGGGACACACCATGTACCAAATGTACACGGTGTGTTGTAGAGACCAGGTGTTCGGCCGTGTGACTAATGAAACGGGTGGATGATGTGTAGCTAGTACATGCCATGTCTGGAACAAACATGTTGTGAAGAGTTAGCCGTGTAACCGGCCGTGTGACTAACAACATGTGTCAGTGATGTTCGTCTAGTACACGCCATGTATGGAACAAACATGCCATGTAATCTTGTTCTAGGGGAACTATGTGGGTTAGTCATGTAGAAGAACTCGGGAAGGGGAACACAATTCAAGTACACACTGTGTCTTGGAGAAACACGCCGTGTGTATGAGGTGCTACACGACCAGAGTTGGCAGGAGTACATGTCCATATGAAGGCTTAAAGGAACATGCAGTGTATGGGTTATACATGTCGTGTATCCATATTTTGAAAATATTGAATGATTTATTTCTCATGTTCCCTTGTTACACTTCTAAGTTTCAGTCCTTGATAATATTGATCTAAAGTGTGCGCCTGACCTTGCAGAGTCATGCCACCGAGACGTCCTATGGTCGTATGCTAGTTACAGGGAAGTGATCAGACACAATAAATGGCTAATCAGGGACTACCAATAGATCCTACTGTAGTTCCAGTCTTGGCACCAACTTTTATTCTGGATATAGGTGCTGATGCACAGTTCCGATAGGGCTTCATGAGGTTCATGCAGACCTTCTGAGGACTACCGTATCCTGCCCCATCTACGACAGATTTGACATGGATTTTCCAACAGCAGCATCCTCCAACATTCTTAGTGGAAGGAGGACCTCAGGATGTAGAGTCATTGTTAGAATCCATGCTTTTATATCTTTGAGCATATGGAGATGCCTCCAGAGAGGAGGGTGAATCTTGCTACATATATGCTTCGAGAATCCGCAAAGAGATGGTGGGATGTGATCTCATGGGCAGGATGCCAGCAAGTTATGTATTGGGATGAGTTACATCATGCCTTATATGATTAATTATACCTATAGACTTTGAGGGATGATCGAGCCCAAGAGTTCATGAGTCTAAATCAGGGTACTCTCTCAGTCATGGAGTACTCTTCTTGCTTCACAGAGTTGCAACGCTTTACGACTATTCTAGGATGTGATGAGTTATTTTTGGTGAGGAAGTTTGAGGATGGTCTCATGCATGAAATCTGATATTAGGTGAACATCTTCAAGTTGACTTCAATCACCTATATAGTCAACCAGGCACTGATCATGAAGCGCAATCTGAGGGATTCTGGAGCTGTGAGCCAGGGAGGTTCAACATCCGGAGCTGGTGCCCCTCAGACTGATAGCAGGAAGTGCCTTGGGGAGTCTACGCGTGGGGATCTGAGGAAGTGGGATACTTATTCTGGTATCCAGGTGGTGTTCTACTAGTGTGGGAAGAGTGGGAATATGAGGGAACATTGCCTCAGAGACCCAGTGGAGTGCTGATCTTGCGGCAAGATGGGTCACCCCCAGCGTTTTTGTCAGATCTTTTCACTAGCAGCGGGTGATAGAGGTTCTTCTATGACTCCTCATTTAGAAGTAGGACCACTAGTTACTCATCAGTCTGGGAACTGGAGTTCTTTCGGCCGTTCAGGCCTAGGTGGAGGTCACAGCCGTGGTAGCCAGTCGGTAGGCTTTCAGTGACAGCAAGGTTGATCAGCTCAGGGTGGTCAAGTAGTGTTATAGGGCCGTGATACAGGCTAGACTTTTGTAGTGGAGTAGACCCAATAGGAGAAGGATCTCATACCATCTACAGTTCAAGGTACAATCCTTGTTTCCTCAGTTTTAGCTTCTACACTTTTCGATAGAGGGGATTACCATAGCTTTATATCTGTTACTATTGTAGATATCCTTGGGATCTGTATCTTTACTTATGCTGATGTCTTGATGCTGGATACTCTATTGGGGAATAGAACAACTAGTGTACATCAGTGAAAGGAGTTCCCTCTTGAGGTTGGTGAGTGTCACTTCTTATGGGACCTCTATGTCTTAGAGATGTCAATCTATGATGTCATTCTCAGGATTATCTGGTTAGTTTCCTTCCAAGAAGTTGTTGATTTATATCACCGTAGGGTGAGTTTTACATCACCATAGGGCAGATCATTTTTATATAAGGGAGAATGGGATGTTCAGGAAAGCAGAGCAGGACCCGAGCATCATGGGTTAGGAGGAGTTACAACCCAGATTTCTAATCAATATCTGGATGACAATGAGACTTCATAGTTGGACTTTCCTCTAGTGGTCGATCATTTCCGGGATGTCTTTCCAGAGGAATTTTTAGGTTTTCCTCTGGAGCGAGAGGTAGAATTTTCTATTGAGATTATTCCAGGAGTGGAATCAGTGTCCATTCCTCCTTATAGGATGGCTACACCAGAGTTACAGGAGCTCAAGAAGAAGTTGGAGGAGTTGTAGGAAAAGGGTTTTATCTGAACCAATACTTATCCTTGGGGTTCTCCTGTCCTTTTTGCAAAGAAGGTATACAGTACCCTCAGACTTTGTGTGGATTATCGAAAGTTGAACCAGTTGAGGGTCACGAACTGATATCCCTTTCCAAGGATTTATTATCTCTTTGATCAGCTTCGAGGAGCCCGAGTGTTCTCAAAGATTGACTTGAGATCCTGTTACCATCAGTTGCACGTTAGACCATCTGATATACCTCTCACAGCCTTTCTGAGCAGGTATGGTCTATATGAGTATATGGTTATGCTGTTCGGTCTCACGAATGTTCCTGTAGTTTTCATGGCACTGATGAACCGAGTATTCCATCCATTCTTGGATTCTTTCATGGTAGTCTTCGTGGATGATATATTGGTGTACTCTCACACTCGACACAACCATGCCACACATCTTGAGATCGTTCTGAGTACACTGATAGAGCATCAGTTATATGCTAATATATCAAAATGACACTTTTGGATGGACCAGATTCACTTATTGGGTCATGTTATCTCAGAGATAGGAGTGTCAGTAGACCCAGAGAAAGTGAGGTCAGTAGTTTCCTGGGAGCATGAAAATAATTTCTTTGAGGTATAGAGTTTTTTAGGGCTGGTTGGTTACTACAAACGTTTTATATAGGACATTTCACACTTATTAGCGCCACTGATGGGCTTGACTAAGAAGGGTGTGAAATACATGTGGTTAGATTCTTATGAGTCAACCTTTCAGGAGCTGAAAGGGAGGTTGACTTCAGCACCGATACTATTATTTCCGGTGCCGGGAAAGAGCTATACTATTTACTATGATGCATCAGGTATCGGGATAGGAGTAGTGCTTATACAGGGGGAAGGAGTCATTGCATATGAGTCTCGGAAGTTGAGGCCACATGAAAGAAATTACCCAACACATAATCTTGAGTTGGCTGCAGTTGTTCATGCCTTACGCTGTTGGAGACATTATCTATTGGGAGAGCATTTTGTGGTATTAACTAATCACAAAAGTCTCAAGTATATCTTTACTCAGTGTGATCTGAATTTGAGACAGCGAAGGTGGGTTGAGTACCTTCAGTCCTTTGACTTTGAGCTTTCCTACATGCTTGGGAAAGGCAACGCAGTAGCTGATGCGTTGAGTAGGAGGAATCAAATACAGGCATTTCAGGAGGCCAAAAGTGAGTGGAAGCTTATAGATCTATTCTCTAAGATGCATTTTGAGGTGCACAATAGACAGGGGCAGACTTTTCTTTCTTCTGTAGCTGTTACCTCTACTATACTTAATTGAGTGTGAATGAGGCCGCTATCAGATTCTTAATGCCTAGTCCTACGGGAGAGTGTATCAGGAGAGGACCCTATTCCTGGATGGAAAGTAGGTGAGGATGAGATCTTGTGTTTTCATGGACGTGTATGTGTGTCAACAGACATACACGAGGATCTGATGTGGGAATTTCATTCCTCAGTTTTGGAAGTTCATCTTGGCGTCACCAAGATGTATTGAGATCTACACCGTCAATATTTGTGGCTAGGTATGAAGAGAGATGTTTCTAGTTTTGTCATGAGATGTTCCACCTGTCAATAGGTGAAGACGGAGCATCAACAACCAGCAGGGCTTTTGCAACAACTACCCATTCCAAAGTGGAAGTGTAATGATGTTTTGATGGACTTTGTGACAAGTTTACCGAGGCTGCCTCGAGGTAATGATGCTGTATGGGTTGTCATTGATAGAATCACGAAGGTTGCTCACTTCTTACTGATCAAGGATATCTTCAGTGTTGATGAGCTGGGAAGGTTGTACATATAGGATATTTTATGTCTACATGGGGTTCCACACTCCATTGTTTCAGACAGGGACACCCATTTTACTTCTCGGGTCTGAAACGGACTACAGAAGGCTTTAGGTACATAGGTATTTCTGAGTACAGCTTACCATCCCCAGATAGATGGCCAGTCCGAGCATACGATTCAGGTGCTGGAGGACATGCTTCGAGCATGTATCCTATATTTTGTAGGTTCTTGAGAGAAGCATATAGCTCTGGTGGAGTTTTCTTACAATAATAGCTTTTAAGAAACTATTCAGATGAAACCTTTTGAGGCTTTGTACGGTAGGCCATGCCGATCACCCTTATGTTGGTTGGAGGTAGGAGAGGCAACTATGTTGAGACCTCGTCTTGTCCAGGAGACCATAGTGTGGATAGAGTTGATTTGGAAGAGGATGGATACTGCATAGTCATGACAGAAGTCTTATGCTAATCGATGGAGACGACCTCTGGAGTTCGATGTCGGAGATCAGGTGTTCCTACGTGTCACACCGAGGTTGGGACATAGGAGGATTAGGATACAGGGTAAGCTTTCACTGAGGTACGTCGGACTGTTTGAGGTTTTGGAGAGAGTCAGGCTATTTGCCTATCGGCTGCAGTTACCCTAGAGGTACCAAGCTATGCACATTGTCTTCCATGTTTCTCAGCTATGATGTTACTTCTCAGACCCGTCTCATGTTTTTCAACCCGAGGAGGTTGAGTTGGAGGTGGACACATTGTTCAAGGATAATCTTATCTGTATTGTTGATCAAAGCGCGAATGTTCACCATGGACGGTCTATTATTCTAGTATGGGTGTTATGGCACCACTGACCAGTATAGGACGAAACTTGGGATAGGGAGACCGATGTACGATTGCATTGGCCAGAGCTGTTCGAGGATTCTTCTTCTACGCCGCCTTGCTAGGGAAATATGGGGATGAATTTATTTAAGGGGGAAGTTTGTAAGAATCAAAATCTTCTTTTTAGGTATGTATTTAATTTATTTTGTTTTTGAGAAAAAAGAAGAGTTTCTAGAAATTTTAGGAGTACACGCCATGTACTTATAAGTACACGTTGTGTACGCGGTTTCCATGGCTGACCGTGTACTGACCGTGTAACGTCCAAGTACATGGTCGTGTGAGGTGAACTGGAAATCACCTAAAGTGGAGGCCAATTAAAGAAATTACATGCCGTGTAACCTTGAAGAACATGTTGTGTACTTTATTTTTATTTCATTTAACGGACCAAGGTCTCGTCTCTTTCAGAAAAAGATCTTCTTCTAGGTTCTTCTCATCCAGGAGAGAATGAGGCTTCCGATTATTCTATGAGCCCCCAACCTACCATCCGTTCTCTGAATCAAACTCTTTCGGTTTCATTGGAATCGAATCAGTGATTTATTCCTTCTTTAGAGCCTCGTTCCTTGATTTATTCTCTCTCGTGAGATATCCTTTGTTGAGAATTTTTGACATTTTTTTAGATATATGGTGTTATAGGTAGAATCAAAGGCTGGGATTCAATTATATAGAACTTTAAATGCTGAGGTATGTGGTTTGTGCCTTTACATAGTTATTCTTTGAGTTATATGTGCAAAAGTGCCCAATACCCTTGTTCGGGGTATTGCGTGTTTATGGTTTTTAACCCTGTTATTTCCTGCTATGCCTTGTGTGCTTGAGTAGAGGATTTATGATTTTAAATAGGGTTATTTACCTTGATATAGATGTGTTTCCCATGATTTCTTGATATTAATCATTTGGTCTAGATTTTCCTGTTAGGATGCTTTTTTTTTCCATGCCTAGTATTGTTAAAATGGAGTGAATTTATCTGACATGCTGTGAGATGCTATAGACTGTTTAACCAAGTAGTTTTTGAGGTTTAATTTGGCTTCCATATATCATTTGTTCATTATTTGACTTACCCAGGGCTGTGGGAACCTCGTGTAGTAGACCATAGGGAGAATGGACATTGAGGGCTTCTCCAGAGTGTTTGTTTACTTTTACATTGCAATACCATAAGGGGATATACTTTGTGCTCCATCAGAGTGTCTATAGTTATTCTTTATGAGACCACAAGGGGAATTGGATGTTTAGTGCTTCCCCAGAGTGTCTATAGTAACCAATACGAGACCACAAAGGGAATTGACAGTGAGTGCTTCCTTAGAGAGTCTTTGCTAAAGCTGAACCAGAGGGGTTAGACTATGAGTACTTCCTAAAGGGTTGGTTGTGTTTGATTGGTTGAACCAGAGGGGTTAGGCTGTGAGTAATTCCCAGAGGGTTACTTGTTTTTTATTATCTTCTTACTTGATATATGAAAATGAATGCAATTAAAACTGTAGGATTGTTTACTTTTGATTACTTCCTTGTTTACTACTTCTTTTTGATTATTTCTTGATATATATATATTCAATTACTATTAGGCATAGATATTTGGGTGGTTGCCTACTAGGATTCATCTCATACCCTGTTTGAGTCATGATTTAGTCCCAAACAGATTATATTGTTGTAGGTCTAGATAAGGGCAAGCGCCCTTCTACTTTAGGTACTTGATTGCTATGGTGTTGGAGAGCATGGGACCAAGTTGAGGCTTGCGATGCTGCTGGAGTTTATTGTTTTTCTTTTTTACTTTGGTTTAGTACTGTATTCTAGCATTGTGAATTTTTGGCTATTTTCCTAGACATATGTATCATGCATCATTTATATATGTGTACTCTAGTTGTTTATTACTTCCGTTGTTTACTTATTCCATGTTATTACTGCTTCCTATATTGTTATCTGTTTATTTCCACTATGTTACTCTGCCAATGAGGGCATAGTTTCCCCACTATCACAACCAAGGCCCTCACTGCTAGTAAGAATCCTTTGGTATTTAGGGAAATACGCTTGAGGTCATGTGACCAACTGGGTACGGGGCACCTCTGGGTGGCTCCCAGAACCAGGACGTTACACATGGACCTAGAGGGGTATAAATTAAATGAATTTTATAAATGTATAGGACCTATATAGGTTCATGTTAGTTCCCTTGAGCAAGGATGACTAGTTAATTAGGATGGTTGGCCCATCTAGGTCATTATAAAAGTGTAAGATACCTTATATCCATTAGGCTGGTTGAGATGAGTCTGGGGTGGGTGTTCCTTTCCCACCAGTATGTCAGCACCCAGGTAGGTGTTCCCTGGGTAGGATTTATGTATAGGTTGGGTTTGAGAGTCGACCTTAGATACTTGGATAGTGAGATGGGAATTATGTCATCTCTCTAGAGTGATGTCATGTAACTTATCCTATAAGGGTAGTGAGGTCATATTGTGACCAAGGTGTTTCCAAGGGGTGTTATTCCCTCTGAGTTATAGCCTTAGCTCAAGAGACTATAATGAGATAGAGGATCCAATGTAGAGTGTCCTAATTTTCATGTGACCTAGGGTACCTCTGAGTTTTCCCTAGTTATGCGATGAACCTAGAGAGGGTTAGTATAGGGAGGAGGGTATTGGTGATTTATGGTGTCACCATAGAACTTGAAATCAATAGAGTGAACCTGATATGGCTATTGTGACAAGGAAAGGTTGTTCACATGAGAGGCTATCCTTGGTCATGTGTGATAGGTTTGGGTAGATTTCCAACCCACATTATTAATTTATATGATATGTATGGGTGGGATGCACTTCCCCCTAATGTGATGTATGTATGAGATAGATAGGTGGGATTCATTACCCCTGAAGTGATATATATATATTTATATATGAGATATGTTGATGTTGGTGTTATTCCCCTCAATGAGATTAACTGAGTGGGTTCTATTCCCCTATGCATTTATATTATGATATATAACAAGGTTAGTGTTATTCCCCTTGATGAGGTTGGTCGAGTTGGTGTTATTTCCCCATGAATTTATCTAATGAGATATGATGATGTAGGAACTATTCCCCTAAATGACATTAGTCAATTGGGCATTATTCCCACATGAATTTATATTATGATATATAAATATGTGGGTTTTACTCCCCTCAATAAGGTTGGTTGAGTGGGTGATAATCCCATATATATTTATATTATGATATATAATGAGGTGGGAATTATTTCCCTCGATAAGATTAACTATGTGAGATTTATTCACCTGTGAATCATTATATAATATTACTAGTCACGAACCAACCTGGGTAAACCCCGAACCGAACACCAGAGTCAGCCTGCAATAAGGCATGAGAGGCCTTATTACCCTCGATGATATTAGTTGATTAAGAATTATTTCCATGTGAATTTATATTATGATATACAAATATGTGGTTGTTACTCCCCCTCAATAAGGTTGGTTAAGTGGGTACTAATCCCATATATATATATATATTATGATATATAATGAGGTGGGAATTATTTCCCTTGATAAGATTAACTGGGAGAGATTTATTCATATGTGAATCATTATATGAGATTACTAGTCATGAACCAACCTAGGTAAACCCCAAACCATACACTATAGTAAGCCCACAATAAGGCCTCAGAGGCGTTCCCAATCATCCTGGGATGGAAACTACTATCGGGCATCAAAAAATAAAGAAATGAGGAACAATCTGGCCCATAAAAAATGAAAAATAAATAAATATAATCTGAATAACAAATATGATAATTGGTATCAGAAATTAAATAAAACTTCACATACCTCCATGAGACCTTGTGGTTTACCACTGACCACTAAACCAATGTCACCCCATGGTGATCGAGTCAAAGCTGGAAGCAACACTAGAAGCTAAAAAAAGATAAAACTATAATTGTGAGTATTAAAACTTTGTAGGCATTCTTGAATAACTATTTCTTATTCCTTTCCTTTAAAAATAAAACCAAGTTATTCCAATATGAAAATAAGACATAATAAAATAATTTTTTCCATTCTTTCCAAAAACAAGTAATAAGCTTCCATTTTTAAGAAAAACCATTTTCCATTATACTTTTCAAAAATAGTTTCCCAATATGAAAACATTTCAATGAAATTGTTTAAAATAAAAATAGTTCTAGAATAGTTATTTTAATATGTAATGTAAAGCAGGGGTTCCACTTCATAAAAATACTAGAAAATAGAGGAAAGGATATGTGAATTTTATAATTTAAAACATTAATAAGAAATTAATAAATGAGATTATAGATAAATACCATGGAAAAATAAGGGTAAATGATAACAAGCACCATGAGAAATACCTAAGTATCTAGGGTTAGTGGATTCCTAGGACCCTCGTACCTCGATCACGAATACATACCAAAAACCACAGTGCCCTCATGCACTCGCCACTGAGAGGAACATATCCCAATGTCTAGTGGTCTTTGATCATCATCATATGTTTTGTTATTGATGTAGCACCAATACTACTAGGGGAATATGGACTTGGACATATCAGATCCTCTAGAATACTAGATCTAGTCTTCCCACCTAGATACCCAATGTATCATGTGCTTATTCCAAATGGTGGTGAGTTTTTATCATGATAGAATATACATACATACCACATTATTTACCCAAAACCCATCCAAATTCTCACCACATATCTCCATATTTAAGCGCATCCCCCCCTTTTAAGTCACACAACAATTTTCAAGCCTCTCCACTAGGAACATATCAAAAGGAACACATTTAACACATATATAAAATTTCTAAATCAAGGATAAATGCATCGAAAAGGGTTTTCTACTTCCATAAAACATTCTCAAAGTTACAAACATGCATCATTTCTTTAAAAGTAATATTTTCACTTCAGGGAAAACTATTTTCCACCACTTTTAATTTCCAAAACCATTTAAAATACCAATCTAATCTTTAAGGAATCTCACATTTAAAGAAAATCTTGAAACCATTCTTAAATCAAAGAAATCCATTTTAAAAGCTTAGGATAATGCTTAGAAACCAAATAAGAAGTCGTTTTCCAAGAACCAAAACCAATTATATATATATATAGAATATGCACTTCATATAAAATGGTAAACAAATTTTAAAAACACCAAGAAATAGTATATTTCACATTTAAAGGATTTTGAATGGGGAAAATACCTAAAATCCAAGGCGCTTTGAAAACAACAACCTAAATCTTCCCCTTTCTGCTTGCACTCATATGCATGTTCACATATATATAATGAAACCTATACCCTATGTTCATATCTAAATGGCCAAATATATACAATGGGTCCTTACATATGTGTTTATACTTGAATATACCCCTTTACACTCCCACACATATACATTTTTCACATATATACATAAGCACACACAAACCCATTGTATATGTTCACACTGCTATGAGTAACTATATATAAAGGGGAACTTACTTATATATATTCCAACCTATGAAAACGCATTTAAGTATCCTTCAACTTGTGCAACTCAAAACTGCTTCAAGGATGACCAAGACGCACTACAAAAACACTCAAAACCCAAAATCACAAAACGAACCCAAAAAAATGGAACAAGAAAAGAGGGAAGAAGAAACTAACCTCAAACAACAACAGGTGAACCGAAACAATCTGATATGATTCACCTTTAGCAGCGAATGTTGAAACACGCCTAGAGAAACATCAAAAATCATCCCACTCGAAACCCTAGGGTTTAGTAGAACAAATAGGGGAAATGAGGAAGATAAAATCACCAAAATAAGGAAGGAGGAGTGAGTCAGAGACCATACCTTGTGGAGACCACCAAGAATTCACCAGAAATATGGGAAAATGTTTTGGAGTGGTGGGATCGGTAGGAGGGAGAGGCACATGGCTAAGGGAGGAAGGGATAGGGCTATCACATGATGTAAGAGGGATATGGGAAGAAATAAAATAGGGATAAATGAAATAAAAATAAAAAGATAAAATGAAAAATAAAATAAAATAACCCAAATTTATTTTAAATAGGGAAACTTGCACAATTTGTACGTGGTTTACCAAACCATGAACCAACCCTACACTGGTCACTACATAGGCCAAACAACCTCACACGGTTACCCCTAGGCAGACACATGGTTTATAAAACCATGCTCAAACTGTGCCACTTGGCATTAAAAACTCACAGATCCAAACTCCATGCTTTCTACATAGTTTAATAAACTATGTAAAAGTCATGATAAACATCATAGACCCAACTAGGCACCCTCATGGGAACTACATGGTTATTTCTAATCATGCATGATAACTGTGCAATGGCTAAAAATCCTCCAAAAATTTAAATCACATCCTGCCAGCTACTGAAAATCGAGCCTGCTCAAGCACAATATAAAATAATAACAAAAACAAATAAAATAAAAAATAGGTTTCGGGTTGGGGTATGAACATTATCCCCACCATTAACACTTTATTACCCCCAAAATTCAGCCGTCCAAACGTGGAACAAGACTAAGACTCAAAAACAAATCAAGGATAAACAAAACCATGAAACACGGTGGGTCCTTTTAACTCCACAAGTCACACTCAACCAACTCTAGAGAAAATGACAAGGAGATACATGGGGGAAAGAGAGGGGTATCCCCACCATTAAGGAATTAACTAACACAATTATTTAACTAAGAGTAACGCTAAATGAAACCACCCAATAACATGACAAGGGTTCTACCATAGAGAATCGAATAGGGTACTTGGCCAGGCCACAATTCATAATTTTCCAAGACACATGCATCTAAAAATAAGGACCACCCAAAAACTAAAACTGATCCAAAGGAAGAATAACCACTTAGGAATTCACTTCTAGAATGCACAACCACATAATTTCAAGAAAGAGTTCATTATGATTTGTAAAGCAAGATGACTTCAAGAATAGAAAAACTATAGTCAGGTAAAAATTTAAACAGTTTCCACTATGAAATTAGAAACAACAGGTTGGATGTACATCCCCCAAACCTATAAATTCCTTTACTACGTGAAAAGATTCACTATGGGACCAATGGTTGGATCCTTGATGTCTTGAAGCATCTGCTACCCTACAGTCGGGAACTGGAAACATCTTACCGGGGCTTCCACTTCTGGAAACACATCTTACAGAACTTTTCCATGGACACACCATCAACAAAACTTTATAGGATTATTAGAATATGGAATAGAGTTCCCAAAATAAAAATACAAGAAGAAAAAAAATGAATGGTATGATGAATGAAAGTGAGGAGTTTACAAGGAGACTTGTCTATAACAGGTTCCTCAGGTTCACACTCCTCACTAGATGGGGAACCCCTATGAGCACCAAAATAAATAGGATCATCAACCACCATGAGATGACCTATAAGACTTTCCTAGATGAAATAACATGATTCCTAAACCCTGGATAGAGACTCCACACTCAAATTTCTCAAGACACTCTAAAACATCTAACAAACCCTGATTACTACGGATGATAGGGAATGATTGAGAAAAGATAAATCCACCACTCCTCTAGGAGTCTAGGTAGGGCTAACGAATGGAAGAGACTCCTTATAAACCTCCTAGGTCTTTTTAGGTGGCATACTCTAAACAAAATAGAGCATAGAAGCAAACACCAAGCTCATAAACCAAAACATCAAAAAACTAAATCAAAACCAAATCATATCTCAACTGAAACAAAACCAAAATTTTATCACAAAAAAATATAAGAACCCTCTTTTAAAAATAACCATTTTACATTTTAAATTGAAAACCATATTTCCCACTTCCAAAAACATTTATGCATGTAAACTTTAAAATTCAAAACACCACCTCACTTTTCTCTTTAAAACCAAAAATCACATTAGAAAAGAGGCCCCCTTTTAACAAAAACCATTTTCAATTTAAAAAAACACAATAAAAAAAACCGAGTCAGACCTTTTATTTTAAATAATCACCCAAAAAATCCTATGAACCGTCACATATGTCCGAATCCCACTTCTTCTTATATCATTCATTTATACATACCAACATGTAATTTACACACATACACACATATGTAAATGTTCAAAGGAAATACCAAGGGTCACACATAAAATTTTTCCATAAAAACCATGCATTTCTAGTTTACTTCTCATTTCACGTTTTATAAATCCTTTTGAAATTAAAATCATTCTCCACTTCCCCTTTAAAGCTTAAAATACCATTAGAAAAGATGCCTTTTACCCTTTTAAATCCCATTTTTTCACTCTAAAAACTTTTTTCAATAATCATTTTCCTTTAAAAATCCACTCACACCAACCAAATTCAGACCAAAGAATCACCCATACCAAAATAATTGAAATAGGGAACTAGTGGTCATGTATACCCCAACCACATGGTTTAGTAGACCATGCACTAATAATTAACTAACCAATAGAAGAATATAGAACCGTACATGTAGTAACCACATGGTTTTTACACCATGTAATATCATCATGTAGCATAATCTCACTTTCATTGTCATTCCTAAAATATAAACAAGCTCATCCAAATTCTAACAACATAACATGAAACCAAAAATAAATACTCAAACCCAACTAACCTTGGTGACTTAGGTCACATCATGAGTGGTGGTGATCAGGAACCAACCCATGGACTACCTCCTAAGCCCTGAAAATCATATATTAGATCTACCTAACAACCCAAATAACAAGGACCTACTCTAATACCATTTTTTATGAACCAACTCAGGTCAACCCCAAATCGGTCACCCGATCTTACTCACAACAAGGCCTGAGAGGTATTCCCAGTCATCTCGGGCTAGAAACTAGTGCCCAATATCAAAAAATAAATTAATTGGGAATGATTTCACCCATAAAAAAATGAAAAATAAATAAATAAAAACTAAAATATAAATACAAACACTTGTAGTGGAATGAAAATAAAACTTCACATACCTCCATGTGACTCTGTGGGTCACCACTGACCACTAAACCAATTTCACCCTACAACGACCGATTTTGAGCTGTAAGAAGCACCAAAAACAAAAAAACAAAGATAAAAATATAGGAATGGGTATTAAAGATTAGTAGTAATTCCTTAATAACTATTCCCCATGCCTTACCTTTATAAATAAAACTAATTCATTCTAGTTTGAAAATAAGAAATAATAAAATAACAATTTTTTATTCTTTCTGAAAGCAAGTAACAAGCTTCCGTTTTTAAGAAAAACCATTTTCCATCACACTTTTAAAAAATATTTTTCTAGTATGAATACCTTTCAATGAAATTATTTAAAATATAAATAGTGATGGAATTGGAATTTTAATATAGAATGTAAATAAGGGGTTTTACTTCATAAAAATAGTAGAAAACAGAGGAAATAAGAAGTACTTTTTATTATTTCAAACATGCATAGGAAACTAAGAAATGAGATTCTAAAACAATACCATAGAAAAATAGGGGTAAAAGATAGTAAGAACCATGTTAAATCCCTAAGTATCTAGGATTAGTGGAGTCTTAGGATTCTCGTACCTCATTGATGAATACATACCAAAACCCACAATATCCTCATGTATGAGCTTCTATAGGGGAATCCATCCCAAGTCTTAGTGGTATTTTATCATCATCATATGTTTTATTAGTGTTTTAGCATAAATCCTACCAGGGGAATCAATTCTCAGACCTATCGGACCCTATAGAGTACTATATATTGTCTTAACACCTAGATATATGGGGTCTCATGTGCTTATTCCAAATGGTTGTGAGTTTCTATCAATCTAGAATATACATACATACTACATTATTTACCCAAAACCCATCTAACTTCTCACCACCAATCTACCTTTATAAGTGTATACCCACATTTTAATTCATGCAACAATGTGAAATCTTCTTTACTATGAACATATCACAAATCACACATTTAACACATATATCAAATTTCTAAATCCTGGGGGGCATGCCTCAAGAGGGGTTTTTTACTTACATAAAACATTCTCAAAGTGACAAATGGGACACATTACTTTAAAGGAATATTTTAAATTTCAAAAGAATTATTTATCAACACTTTTAAGTTCTAAAACCATTTAAAATACCAATTGAATCTTAAGGAACCTAACATTTAAAGACAAGATTTAAACCATGCTTAAATCAAATAAATCCATTTTAAAATCTTAATAGAGTTCTTAGCAACCAAGTAAGAAGCTGTTTTCCAAGAACAATAGCCAATTATATATATAGCATATGAATTTTATATAAAATAGAAAACACAATTTAAAAACACCAACAAATCATAGATTTCACTTTTAAAGGATTATTCATAGGTAACCTACCTCAAACCCAAGACACTTTAACTGCAGAAACCTAAATCTTTCCTTTTACTCTTGCACGCATATGCATGTTCACATATATATAAGTTCACCTCGACTATATTTACATATTTTCATGGAAAAATATGTATAATGGGGTCCTTAAATATATGTTTATACATTCATATACCCCTTTACACTTACACACATATTATTTTTTCACATATATACATAAGAACACTAGCCCTATTGTATATATTCTCACTACCATGAGAGGATATATATAAATGGGGAACTTACATATATATATGCCTACTTATGTATACTCATGTAATTATCATTCAACTCTAGTGACTCAAAACTGCTTCAAGGATGACCAAGATACACTAAAAAAATACTAAGAACCCAAAATCACCAAAAAAACCCAAAAAAAATTGGACCAAACAAAGAGGAAAGAAGAAACAAACCTCAAATAGTTGCTGGAAAACCAAAATGATCAAATATGCTTCCCCTTCGGTAGAGAATACTGAAACACACCTAAATCCAACTTGATAAACTCATCAAAATCCTTATTAAGAAGAAAAAAAATAAAAAATCAGCCCACCCAAAACCCTAGGGTTCGGTCGAACAAAGAGGAGCTACGGGGAAGAGAAAAATCACCAGAATAAGGAAGGAGGATAGAGGTAGAGACTATACCATGGGTTGATGACCAAGAATCCTCTAGAAATCCAAGAAAAACAGCGTAGAGAGGTGGGATTGAGAGGAGGGAGCGGAATGTGGATAAGGGAGGAAGGGAGGGGGATATTGTGTGATGTAAAAGAGAGAGGGAGGAAAGAAATAAATTAAAAAAAGAATAGGAAAAATAAAATAAAATAACCAAAAAAATTAAACAGGAAATCTCGTACAGTTTACGTACGGTTTTCCAAACCGTTCCCCAACCACATGTTGGCCAAGGCCTAGGCTAGTCACCCTTTCATAGTTACACCTAGGTAGATTCATTGCTGCTCAAACTTTTCCACTAAACACTTCTAAATCACAAATCCAAACCACATTCTTTCCACACAGTTTAATAAACTATGTGCAATTCTTGTACAACATCATAGAACCACCTGGGAACCAACATGTGCACCACACAGTTATTGATAACCATGTGGGATAACCATTAAATAGACAAAAATCCACCAGAAATTTAAATGATAGCCCACCAGAAACTAGAACTTGAGCCTGATCAAGCACAACACAAAATAAGACCCAAAATAAAAAAAATAAAAGAGAGGTGTCGAGTCATGGTGTGACATTACCAGACATACCATTTCCCCTAGATGTATTATTCATGAGATATTGCAGTAGTACATGTATACCTAATTGATTTTTATCATGATCAAAGATATTCATCATTAGATGATACATGTATATTCGACCTCATGTTCTAATTTATAACATAATGAATGCCAGTGATTATTTATTTATTCTATCACATTGTCTATCTTATTCTAAGAATATAACATAATTAATACACTTCATATACTAGTTATGTTAGGAACCAAATTAGTGGTTCCCTATTGATTTGTAATCATACCCTACTTAGGTGGACATGGCACTTGGGTACCCATGAAAATATTACTATTCACATGTTTAGGTAGGGGAAATGCTTGGTGTTGCATGAGTGAATGTGATATCTTGGACAAAGTCTAGAGACTAGGATGAGGTGAGTTGAGGGGATGGTAGTAGAATATTTTTTATTTTATTTCCTTGTTTAATGTATTTTTTATCTACCTAGTGGGTGATTAGTCATCTTATTCTAGTTTGATAGTGTCTTTTTTATAGTTTTATGCTTCCATGTTCATTTTTTATAGCATGGTTATTGTTTATTTCTCATACACACTTGGATTGTAATAATTATTTAAATTGTTTGGATATTTTCCTTTAATGTTGTTTCACTCTAATATGAGGTTATAGACTCTCAACAGTAACACCTCAGACCATTTCTGATAGTTGGTAGCCTCTGACATATATTAAGCATGCCTAAGATCAATTAGTGACCATTGTACCAAGCACTATTGAGTGGTCCGAAGTAGAGGGAATTTACAAAGTTGTATTATAGAATCTTTTATTTTGGATTACTATTTATAGAGATGGTAGATGGATGTTATAGTAATGTGTTGGATCTTATGTTCCACCTTGAACTAGTTCATTGCGAACACATTTCTAGTGGGAATTCCAAGTTACCGGGAATGGGATTGTTTTTATTGGGTTTCACTATTATATTTGAGATATTTATTTAAAAATGATGTGTGTATTTGTGATGTTTATTATGGTTTTGGATCTAGGTCAATAGGAAATATTCTTATGTATATGCATCATTCTTAGCATGTTGGATTCACATAACATATGCATGATGGTGTGTGATTAATATAATGATGAAGATGGTTTAGTTGTTTAAAGTGTCAATAATAACTTATATATTACTTTTTCATATAACTTGTTGGTGGAATTTTATTCAACTGGACCATGGTATGTTTTATCTAATGACTAGTCATGTATATTTTATGGAGGGATGTTCCCGAATGATGACTATTCAATCCCTATTATAAGGTATGTATAGTGAACCTTAGAGGATTGATGTAGGCATTATATTTATGGGTACTGGTTTAAAAAAATAGGTTTGGTTATTTAAAGTGTCACCAATAACATATATAGAGTTGTCCCATATATATTCTTAGTAGAAATATACCTAACTATACCATATAACTATGGTATACTCTCCATAGATCATCATAAAAAGATATTTATATATATATATAAAGATGTTGATCAATGAGATTGAGATCCTCAATGGGTAGTCTTGTATGCAATTTCCTGACGAGGATTAGTTCCCCAGTAGGCTGATAAGTTGGCATGTGATGGCTAATAAATATATGTTTATGAGACCCTAGAGTGTTTTTTAGAACGTGGGTTTCCTTGTGATATTTGTGATGGGTAGAGAGGTGTTTCTCTATGATTTATGGCTTGGGTGAGGTTTAGTTTATGGGCTTGGTGGGAGATTCTTGTGCTTTCATAAATAGAATACGATATTAGTGAGTTGAGTGTTATGGTCTAATAATAGGATGGTTTCATATTAGTGTGTGATGAGTGGTGATGTATGAGGATAACTTGAGAGATAAGTTATCCTAGGATTGTGATTTCCCTTAGAGATGGGTAGAATGGGTAAATAATTCATGTTATGAGAGTGAAGCATGAGAGATACTATCAGATATGTGGTTTTTTCATGGATATGTATTATATTTTCATGATGTGAAGTACCTAGAGTAATTATGGTTTATAAGACTAGTTATAAAGTCTTATACAATAGATTATAATTGGATTACTATATGGGATGTGCTATTAGGGTTGGATTCTATTGAAATGTCTCTTGTAGTAAGTGATTTATAATTTATTTGAATAAGCACGGGTTTCCTTGATGATACCATAGTTAGGGTTGAGAATGGAATTTGGAATTACATATGATTTTGGGATGTAAATCATTAGGATTTATAGTAATTTTGGCATTGAAGTTGATCTATGAGGGTCGTATCAGTGGGATGCATGACCCTATAGATTATGGATGTGATTTTGAGGGCACACTAAGAGCATGGGTAGAGAATTATGGATTTTGGAATGTCACACCCCAACCCTGAACTCTCTTTTATTTTATTCTTCCTGGGGTCTCAAATCATTGGACATGTTGAGTTTGGGGTCCTGATTTGAAATTTATGAAGTTTAATAATATTGATGGGTTTCAGACCGGTGCGCGGGCACCACACGGGTGGTGGTAATCGTACAGTCGACCCGAGTGCCCTTGCGATTTCCCACTACTTAAAATGATAATTTTTTTTTGTGATAATAAAACGAGGAAAATATTTAAAATATAATAATATTATTATTATTGTGTAAATAATAATATTATTGTTATTAAAAGTTTTTAATAATATCATTATCACAAAAAATGTTATTAATATAATTAGTATTAAATTGTTATTAATATTATCTGTTTTAAAATGAAATGAAAAAATTGATTATTATTATTATTATTATTAATTTTATTAATACTTCAATTAGACTATTAATATTTTTTTTCATAATTGTAAAATTATTAACATATAGTCATTAATTTTATTATTATTTTAAGTTGGTTTAAACCTTTTTTTTGTTTTTTTTTGTTTTCTTTTCCCTCACTTTCTCTTCCCCCCTCTCTCCTTCACCATGCACCAAGTCCCCCCCAAACCCTACGACGCACCTCCTTGCGCACTGCGGCCCTCCTCCCTTGCTCTGATTCTTCTCCGGAGAACTGGACTGGCACGCCCCCTCACATCCAGCAAGTAGCGCGCGCCACCCCTTCTTCCCCTCCCGGTTCGGCCAGCCACCCTCCTGCACGACTCCCACAGGAGAACAACACCTTTGGATGGAATCCCCTTGTGCACACAGCCCCCATCACAGAACCCTCCTTGCCAGCGCTTCATCCGACCTACCCATACGACGACACTCTTCCCAGTGAACTCTTCCTTCTGACAATTCCGAACCCCCCTTCCTGGTGCACGTCTGACGAGACCCCCTCTTTCGGCGCAGCGCACCTCCGACACCCCCTTGTCTCGCTCGACCAATCTCCTTCAACCCCTGCCGCATGTGTGATCCACTTTTATTGGTTGCTTTCTTCCTCTAGTAGAGTTTCAGATTAGGGTTTTATGTTTTTAGGGTCCAATTGTGATGAATTTGGTTTGATGTCTTGTTTTTATCATTCAATATGAGTTTGTTGTGGTGCGGTTGTCGTGCGATGGAGTTTCACACCAAGGTTGTGAAGTTTGTCTACAATGAGGTAGGTGTTTCCACATTTAGATATTATTTAATGAATTAATTTTCTTGTTTAATTAATTTATCATGTTCTTTAATTTATTTGTTTTGTGAAAAATTGGTTTTCTTTAAGTTTATCTTGTGTTGGATTTGTTTAGTGGCCCGATCATAGGGGTGGAGTGCGTTTGTGATGAAAACCCATGTTTAGTCTTGTATTAGTGTTTTATTATGTTTTACAAGGGGTGTGAATTCTGTTTTGACATGTTATTGGTGTGCTTTTGGCCTTAAAAGAGGTTTTTGGGTGTGATTTTGTGTTCAAAGTATTGTGATACCTCTTGGAGTTGTTTCATAAAATTTTAAGTGATTTATTAAATCTTATGAAGTGTGGGAAACATATTTGGATATTGTTTTGGTGTGTGTATGTCTTCAAAAGTGGGTTTGAGTATGCAAATGAGTTAAGAGTGGACTTCTTCTGTGTTTAAAGGGGGTTTCATTGTAAAAAGGGGTGTTTTTTGTTTTATAAAGTGGGAATGAGGTTTCCCTTGATTTATGTGTTTATGCTTGGAGATTTTTATTCCTTCCTTTGTAATTGTGTTTGAAATTTTATATTGTTAGAAATGGATTTTTTAAATGTTTATGAAACGGACGAAGGCCCGGTTGGCACTTGTGATGTGATATTGTCTACCCTTGTTGAACCCTCCTGTTGCAAATGAAGATTATGATTTATGTGACTGATTCTTATGTTATAATGAATGGGTGTGTCATTGGTGAAAACCCTTGATGTGTTATTTTGAAAAATTTTATATATTGTTAAGTGTTTAATTGTTTTATTAAATTATATGTGTAGTGCGTTGGACCTCATTATGATGGTTTTGGGACATGAGTATTGAGGTATCCTACACGTACATGCATAGGGTAAGGAATATATATATATATATATTCCCTCTTTGTATATATTCCCTCATGGAACAGGGAATATGTGCAATGCATCTAGGGGTATATATATATATATGTATAAATTCATGTGTGTGTATGCACCAAATGTCGGTTCGAGTGGTCATCGACAAATAGCTATATGTTTGAAGTAGCTCCCCTATGCCTATGAATTTAATTGGAATTTCATAATTGCTTACTTTTTTTAAAAATATTTTTTACATTTATGATATATACACATGCTATGAAATTTGGTTGTGGTTTCTTGAAATAATTATGCCTTTGTTTTGGAAATTGAAATGTATTTCTAACGCCATTGTTCTTAAGTGACTTTTCTTGAAAATTGATTTCCTAAGTGGTTTTGAATTGGTAATGACTATTTCCAAAGGTGTTTGGCCTTTTGGATGGTTAGTTGTAGAAAGTGTTCCCTTTATGTAATTAAGCCCATTTGGGACCTTAAGAATTTTTTATGAAAAATAAAAACCTCTCTTGAAGAACGCCCCCTTGGTTTAAGAAAATTATTTTTATGTTGAATGTGTTATTATGTTCCTAATTTGATGCTTATGAATTGTGTGACATGAAGGAGGGGGAATACGCTTAAGGAGGGAGAATGATGGTGATAAGTTGAATGGGTTTTATATGAGGAAAATGTTATGAACATATATGTTTTCTTGATAAAGAAAACTCACCAACACTTGAAATAGAGCACAATGGGAAACCTGGGTATCTAGGTGGGTGGACCAGGACTAGTATGCTAGATGACACGATAGGGGTTCGTCCCGATTTCTTCTAGCAGGATTGATGCAACAACACTAACTAAACATATGAATTATTGAGGGTTATGGTTTCTAAGCCACATTTACTGAGGGTCATGGT
Source organism: Viscum album (assembly GCA_963277665.1). NCBI lineage: Eukaryota > Viridiplantae > Streptophyta > Magnoliopsida > Santalales > Viscaceae > Viscum > Viscum album. The sequence continues at coordinate 987,671,364 of OY728121.1, forward strand.
TTGTAATCCATATTTTCTGAGGGTTGTGGTTTCTAAGCCACATTTCACCAAAGTATGAGGTCTATAGGGTTCCACTTATTCTAGCTAACCATAGGGATTTTCCATGGTGCTCGTTTGCTACATGGTACTTGTGATGTGATTTCCATTTCAGTCGTTTCATACTTGATGTCTTATTTTTGAAAACCATATTTTAATCTAAATTGGTTTCCTTTCATTTTGGAATGTTAATGCATGCTCGGAACCTATTTTGAAAATTTAGTGGGAGAGAAATGCTTTACTTGAAAATTAAAACTTGCGACTTGAACTTGAAAAGATGTAAAAACAAAATTTTATTATATCTTATTTTCAAACCGGCATGATTAGATTTCTTACTAAAGGAAGAGGTGTAGAACGTGGTTATATTTTGGCATTCCTACTGAGAATCTTGGTGCTCACACCTACTTTAATTTTAAGTTACAGGTTTTAGTCTTGAATCACTTTTGGGAGTGAGTGTAGTTTACGTTCTGTGGTGACCCACGGGGTCACCTGAGGTACGTCACATTGCATTATTTATTTATTTTTCCACTTCCAAGTTGTTCATTTTATTTTCCTTTATTTATCTTGTTGTTCATTTTATGATTATTTATCTTTTTTATGGGATAAATCATTACCAACTGGTTATTTTGATGCCCGACACTAGTTTCCAGCCCATGGGGATCGGGAACGCCCTTCGGGCCATGTCGCGGACCAGCTCGGGTGACCGGTTCAGGGTCGACCCGGGTTGGTTCGTGAAAAAATGGTATCGGAGGAGGTTCTTATTATTTGGGGTGTCTGGTAGAAGGAGATTAGGATTATAGGGACTCAGGAGGTAGGAACGAGAAGAGAGTCGTGAACTCTTTCTCACATCGATCCTCGAGTTACCAGGGGTAGTCCGGGATTGGAGTATTTTGTCTTGGGTTATTTTGGATTGAGGGATGACAATGGAGGAAAATTGTGTTATGTTGCAGCCTCACATGGAGTGGTGACATATGTGGAGTCCAAGTTCCTGGTTCAAGGTACTCTTAGTGTCACGCCTTACTTGGGGTATGTCCCACCACCATGTTATCGGGTTAGGCATAGGCACTAGTTCTTCATTCCGGTGGTTTGTTATTGGTTATGTTTTGTTTTGATCTTGGTTGATGTGAGTAAGTGTTAAGAATGAATGTGGTTCAGAAATGTGGTGATTTTTAATGTATTTTTTTTTGGATTTCTGAAAAGATGTTTTTGTTTGTGCCTGAGTTCATTTGGCTTTCAATCTGGTTGTTTTGAGCTTAGGGTGTTCCTTTTGATTGTTCTTTGGCTTAATGCCGGTTTCAGTCTATGTTTCCCATGTTGTCCAGGATGTGCTACCAATAAAGTCTCCAAAAGTTGTTAATGATCTATGCCCAAATTATGGTTCAAATCGAGTGTTTCTTGTTTATTGATTTAGTCGAGGTCTGTTGGAGATGGTTGTGTGGTTGGTGGAATTAGAGTGTCTTCAGGTTGTTGGAAACTCCCGAGGTTAAGGTTTGTGCTGTATCAGTTTGAAGGTACAACTTTAGACCAGTGAAGGAATAATGTCTTACTGTTGTTGGATTTTGGGGTGAAGTTGGTGGTGATCGGCTTTTGTGAGGGTTCTCTATTTGGTTAGGAGCACATGCCAGATGAACCTGTCTCTAAGAAGCTATCCTCGCAGGCTCTGACATCTAGTTCGTTATACCACATTCTGATATGCCATTGGTATGGCCAGTTCAGGCATTCTAAGATGTCACGTTGCATCCCTTTGAAAACATACAACCATTGTGGTTGTTTGAATCATCAGGAGGAAGGAGTTGGGAACTAGAGGGTGAAAATGCCTGACTATGTGGCATGAGATGCTTCAGCCATTAGGGTCCCAACCACAGGTTTCAGGGTGAAGCTCGCGCGTAGTAATGAATTGCTGAGGGTGTGTGGAACCTCGGTCTGGATCTTATTCTCATCTTTGGGATGGATATATCCAAAGTTTCCTTGTTCTATTCTTATCGTCATCGTAAGATCGTTCTTGTTGTGGTAGTGTGATTAGATCATTCTACCTCAATCCAAGTGGCACTATATGCTCTTAGGGTGGTTTATACATCATTCAGATTCCTTTAATGGTGTTGGAACTATGAATAAATGGACTTGTCATGACTTTCACATAGTTTATGGTCCAATTTTAACCTTTTAAGTATAAATTACAACCCTTTAATATTTAAAAAGTTGTTTTTGTAGTTAAAATTAAAAATGGTTGACTAAGGGTTAATCAAAATAATAAGGTCCAAAATGACACCAAAATTTTCTAAATTTTATTTTTTTTATTTTATTACAAACCCATCCTAAATTATCTTCAAATATATTTCCAGTTTTATTCATTTTTCTTGATAATTAATTTATTATAATTTAATGTTTTGAGAAATTCCAAAAGTTCCCCTCACCTCAATTATAAAAGGGAACCTCCTTCCTCGCTCTTTTCACCACATTGATCCCTATAGCTCGACCAAACTCTAAAAAATTATATTAAAAACTTCCTTAAAAACATGATATTTTTTTCTTCCAAAAATAGAAACCCCATATCCCTTTATATGAGTTCTAAAGGAATCATTTCAAAGAAGAGGTAATCACCATAACTGGTCACTTTATTTTATACTCTTCACTAAATCATATAAATATTTGGTCTTCATCATAAAATAATAAATTAATTTATATATATATGATTAAATTTTATTATGATTATTAAAAAACCATTATAAAATCCCCTTTCTCATAAAACTAAAAGTTAAATTATCGCTCGCGCATACATACAGCTTACCATCTCCATGTAGCGATACAATTCATTTTTCATCACCATTTTTTATGAATGAGTATTATGATGGGTTTAATTTTTATATATGATATTTATGACATAATTATACTTCTATAATGATAATATCAAGTCTACCTTCTTACCATAAAATTCATTGGGAAATGACAATGTAGCTCATGTGTACATGTAGACTACCACCTCCACGAAGCAATGTGATTAATTTTTCATTTGTATTTTACTTGGATGGTAATGAGGATTAATTTGATGAATTTATATGATATAAATATATAAATGATATAATAATTATCCTATAAAGGTAAATTAATATTTACATTTCTTTCGTTCCATCTGTCAAAAAATGAAAACCATGTTCATGTGTATTTACGACCTACCATCTCCATGAAGGTTGTAATAATTTTTTCTATCTCTAAATTTTATGGATGTCTCTAAATATATATATATATATATATAATTAATATATATTATATTTATATAATGATTAATATTCATGAGATAATGAAACCAAGATAAATTTACAAGGATCAAAACTACTGAGTTGAAATAATCACGATAAACAAAATAGTTAACACCCAGAAATGACGATTTTTATAAGGAATTATTGATAAAAGGGGGTGTTGAATGTTATAAATAAATAATATATGATATTAAAATTATGAAAATTAATATAGTATATAAGTATATTAAATTTAAAAATAATATACAGGAGTTTTGAAAATGTATAAAGGAAGTCATACCTGAGGTAAGGGTTTTTTGTTACAAACTCATTGTTTATTGGGATTGTTTATAATTAAGTTTCCAATGATAAAATATTATGATATACCTCTAATAGAACTTATTGATTTTATTCTTCTCTATTTTTTTACTTAAAATAGATTTCTTCCTTTCATTTTCCTCATCTTATGTACTCATGAGACCGAAAATATGTTTTTATGGAAAATCAACTTCATCTGTCTCTTCGGTTGAGAAACCATTTTCTTACATATCCATGTTTTCTAAAAATTCTTTAAAGAAAATTTTTACTATTATTATATGATTGTTTAAATTCATTTTTACCCATGTTTTACTTTTTACAAAATGGTTTGAAAGGAATTTTTTTTTCATTTTCCAAATGAGGTACTTTGTGACTTTTTCGAAAAAAGTGTGGAAGGAATGTTTTTTTAACTTATACTGCATGAACGAATTCTCCCACTATCATGAATAATATTTTTATTTGAAGTTTCCTTTACAATTTTACATGAATATTTTCAAAGAAATTTTTTTCTTTTATATTTTCACAATTTTTTTAAATGATTTAAAAATAGAAATTTTATTTTCCTAAAAAATGTTTTAATGATCTTTTAATTGTATTTCAATTCATCAAAGACAACATACCTTGATTTTAGTTATTCTTTACTAGGAATATTATCTAAGGATTATATCCTTATTATTTCTCTATATGGTTTATGAATATGATTGAAAAATATTTATTAAACCAATTTATTTTCCATGGATTATGTTATGATGAAATGATGAAATTTTTATGAAACCAGTTTATTTTCCATGGGTTATGCTATAATTAAATGTTTATGAAACCCATTTATTTTCATGGGTTGTAATATGATGACTGATTTATGATATTATGGAACATATATTTATGATTTTCATTATGTGATGGGTGATAATTATATCTTCCTCTAGTGTATTTGATAAATATTGATATCTCATAAGATAAACAGTAATGGAATAAGGAGTGAATTTAGATTAGTAAGGGACTTTTCCCACTATGATAGTCTGGGGAGTGAACCTTGACCACTACGATGGTTTGGGAAATGAACCCAATCCAATATTTATAGTGACCCAGGATTATCAAAAATATATATTATATCATTTTTTATGAATATTCATTACATTACATAAAAACTCTCATGAGGACCGTAATAGTTTAGTGTATTTGGAAACTTGGAAACACAAACAATTAGTCCATAGGTAAAATATATCATCTCCCACTATGATCTTCATAAATATCACTCTTTTTAGACATATCATATATAATACATTTATTTATAACTCGGGGAAGTGAAACATAACAAAGGGTGAGCTCAAATGATCAATAAGGGTAAACAAGGGAGACATGTTAGCATAACATGAACATAAGGATATTAGAACATGATAATAACATTTTAAAACCATACCCTATATATCAAATATCATAATCTTGATTCATGCAATAAATATTGGTAGTTCATAAGACATGAATCATAAGGTAATCAAAGCACATAATCCATGAGAGCATAACATTGGAATAAGACATAGATTTGTGTAATACACATAATCATAGAAAATACAATATCAAGGATACCCACTAAGACATTAATAACATGTTATGATTGGGATTACCACCCATGTACCTACACTGGACTTGGGATGACCTCTTGTGTACCATATTTTGATCTTGGGATAACCTCTTGTGTACCATTTAATCTCATATAACATTAATCATTACCTAATGAATTGGAGTGAGATATATGTCCCTCCCATCACATAATTAAAATAATACATATGTGTGCCACAATATCATAAAACATACATCATATCATAACCCATGTAATGAAATGGGTTTCATAAACATTTAATCATGCCATAACCTATGGAAAATAGACACTTTTCACATTCATTTCATCAAATAATAACCCAAGGAAAAATAATCAGGTTTCATAATAATTTTATCATGGTATAAATTTTGGAAGAGAAATGGGTTTCATGAACATCATTTCATCTGAGAAAACCATTTAGAGAAAGAATAAGAATGGTATCCTTGGATCATATCTCCATTTAATCATAGATAACCTCAAAGGATTTCATCATATATAGAGAATGATTTTTAAAGAATAATCAATTAGAACATTTCATGGTGAAAATAAAATTTCATTGAAAATAAATTTTTAAAACTAAATTTTATAAAATATTTTGGAAATAATTTTATTTTAAAATAATATTTGAAAAAATGTAAAGGAATATTTAAAATTATTTAAAACATTTCTTGAGGAAAATAGACTTTCCACTTTGAATAAAAAAATTAAAGCATAAAACATCTTAAAAATCAATTTTATTTAAAATAACCTTGAAAACTTATAAAGGAAGTTTCAAAGAAAATAATGGTCATGAATATGAGAAGTTTTGTTCATGTCATACAAATTAAAATAAATATTCCATTCACATTTTTTATAATAGACAAATATGAATTGTTTATAAAATGACATGGAGATTATTTTCCAAATAATTTTGTAAAAAGTAAAAAATGGGTAAAATTTTATTTTAAAAATAATTATAGAATAATAAAATAATTTTTAATTTTTTTTATTAAACATGGTTTTGGAAGAAAATGGATTTCCAACTGAAGAGAGAAATAAAGTTTTATTTTCTTAAAAACACATTCTCAATTATTTTAAGTACCAAAGAGTTGAAAAATGATACTATTACTATAAAATATCATGAATAACCATAGGAGAATAAAATTAATGAGTTTATTGATATATGGAACATAATATTTTATGATTATAAACATAATCAGAAACAATCTTAATAAACTGTGAGATTGAAAAATAAAGTCATTACCATTTTGGTATCTTTGAATCATAAGACCCATGAAGGAATAATATAAAATGGAACTTAAATTATCATGAGTATAAATGAATTCTTGATGTTAAATTTAAATTTTTTTTATATACACCTCATGAAAGAATATAAGTGCATAACATAATGTATGTCTCAAAGAAAGAAAATTGAGACAAGAACCTCTTACCTTAAATCTTGACTTCTGTTGTGCATATTCAAAACTACTATATAATTAATATAATTTTATTATGAATCTATTATATAATAATATTTATATATATCATTCCATATATTATTTTATTATTACCTTTAATTACCCATTTATTAACATTTCCATGTTAAAGTTATGTTTTGGGTAATAATAGCTTTTTTGTATATATTTTGATTTGTTATTTTTGGTCCTCTTACTTTTATCATGATTTAATAATAGATTTTTTTTAATCGTGATATAAATATCATATATATTCATTATATATGTATTTAGAGTAACTGATAATATTTAGTGATAGAAAATGAAATACATCATTAATGGAGACGGTAGGTCGTAGTATGCATGAACATTGTTTCCTTTTTCTTATTGGATTAAAAGAAAGAAAGTTAAATGATATATTATCATTAAAAATTATTTTTATGTCATGTATATAACATATATTTATTAAACACATCCTTATCACCTTCAATTTAAATAATTAATGAATCACATCACTTCATGAGGTGGTAGTCCGACGTACACACAACAAACACTATCGCATTCCCACAAAATAGAAAGCATGGAGGTATGTCTAATATAATAATTCCAGAATATTAATAATATAATAAATATAATATATAAATAACAAATCCATCATTATTTCCAACCTTAATAGGTGGTAATTGAAAAAAAATGACATCAGTTTGTGAGGCAGTAGTCTACCGTACACACGAATGATGATCTCATAACCCATTTGATAGAAGTGGAGATGGTTATAGGTCATTATCTCAGTATAAAAGTATCTAATTACATATAAGTTACTAATTTCATTATATCATAGTGGTATAATAATAAATTAAGGAGGTTGAGGAAGAAATAAAATGATAATTCTCATTGATGAATGTTATATATTCTTCGGGTACCCTCTTTAGGTTTGCACCAAAATCCTTATTAGGTTGGATTTATGTCAAAAATAAGGCTTATAGGATGATATGGTTGAAGTTTTTAATTTATTTAGTCATTTATTGGCTAATAAAAATGGGTTTTAAGGTTTGAATAAGATAGTAGAGGGGGTAACCTTTTATAAGTGAGGTGAGTGGCACACTTGTAATGTATTGAAAAAAAGGCGTACCCACGTTTTCATCATGAAAAAAGGTTAAAAAATGGAATAATTTCAAAAATGTAAGTTAAAATGTATTAATATAGTCATCTAATGGGTTTTGGAGTTTTTTGGTACATTTTTTACCCTTATCTTTTTAGATTAACCCCTCAAGTAAACCCATTTTTACCTTAACCACGTTAAATAATTTTTACTGTTTTAAGTATTCATTTTGGAAAAAATTAAGTTTACCTTATTAAATCATAAAAATTATGATAATTCAAAATATGGAATCTATTTTTCAAAATTTCATTCATACAAGTGGAAAATTTTAATTTAAAATTAATCCCACAGACGCGATGAGAAAACAGGTTTTTAAAGAGAAAATGTTGAAAAGTTTACAAAGTTGTTATATCAAAATTAAATATTAAATTGATTAAAATGACAAAAATTGGATTAATGGTTGTATAGTTGAACTAATTTTACTTCAAAACAGAATTAAAATATAAATAAATTTATAAATAAATTATATGAAAATACAGTTTTCAATTAAAATTCAGTATTTTTCACTATCATCAAAAAATGATACTTTTCAGAAAAATACAAAAAATTAACCCTAAGATAATTTTGACATGATGATATAAAAAATAAATTTTATTTTATCAAATTCATTTTATAAAAGTGTTTAAAATTAAATTTATTATTATTCACAAAAAGTCATAAAAACATTTTTTTAGAAAATAGTATTTTCAAAACATATAAAGACTTTACAGAAAATTAAGTAATTTTTTTGATAAATATGTATCCTTTATATAAAATAGTTTTAATTAATATTTAAGAATTATTCATTACTATTCATATCACTAAGTTTAATGATTAGGTTGTAATCATCTTTTTAAATAACTATATTACTAATATATCATGTTTTTTTAAAACTCGGTGTTGTGTGTAATACAAGCTAACCTAGTGTCATGTATAGAGTGAGATTAACTTGGTGTCACATGTAATGTAAGATATAAAATAAATTTAATTTATTAAAAAATAATAATTCATAAAAACTCAGGGTGTTACATTATATCTCCCTTAAAATGAATTTCCCCTCGAAATTCATCACTCTGATACAAACAAATGAGGATACTTCTAGCCCATCAAATCCTCAAGTTCCCAAGAAGCTTCCTAAAAATGATGGTTTCACCATAAAACTTTGACCTAGTGAGTGGTATTGTTTCATAGAACTTTCTCTATACAATCCAAAATCTTTAATGAGTGTTCCTCATAAGAATGATCATACTCTAGTGGTATGACCTATGAGTTCAGTACATGTGAAGGGTCAGGTATGTAATTACTTAGGGGACATAAATGGAACACATTTTGGACTTAATAGAGGTTTTGTGGAAGATCCAGTAGCTAGGATACCATCCAAATATGATCAGGAATTTAAAAGGGAATGATATACCTTTAGATCAGTTTCCCTTTCCTCCTGAATCTCATAACCTTCTTCCATAGAGAAATTTTTAGAAAAACCTTATCACCAACTTCAAATTATAGATCACATCAGTGATTATAAACATAAATTTTCTTCTAAATATTATATACCTTGATGTGTTTCTGAATGGATCTAACCTTCTCTATCATTTTTTCAGCTATCTCAGGTCCTAAAATCTTTCTTTCTCTAACTTCATTCTAGCATGTTGGATCTCTAAATTTTTTTCATAGAGGGATTCATAAGGATCCATATGAATTATTTATTTTAAGCGATTATTATAGGAATACTAAACTAGAGGAAGGTTTTTATCCCAAACACATTTGAAATCCAGATAAAAATATATGAACATATCCTATATGGTTTTGATTTTTCTTTTAGACTTACAATATTTTTTATGATGATACGCAACACTGAAACTCAATTCTATATCAATATCATTATAAATGCTTCACAAGAACTTTGAGGTAAACCTTGGATCCTGATCAGAAATAATAAAATGTGGTACTCTAAGAAACCATTCCACTTCTTGAATGTATATCCTGCAAAGTTGATCCAAATAGACGTTTTCTCTGACAATGATGAAGTGTGATAATGTAGTAAGTCGATTGACTACAACCCATATAGAATTATACCTTTTAGACATTTTAGGGAGTTTAATGACAATATCAATGATTATTTTTTCCCATTTTCATCCTGGTATGGGTAATGGATGTAACATCCCCTTAAAATTTTGTCTTTAGGCCATAACTTTCTGACATACCAAGCACTGAGATACACACTCTATGATATCTCTCTTAATTCCATCCCACCCGAAATACACTTTAAAATCTATATACGTCTTTATACTTCCTAAATGAATAGATAATTAATAACTACGAGATTTTTTTAGCAACTCCTTCTTCACATATGGTATGGATGGAATGAATACACGGTTCTTAAACCTTGTCATTCCATCATGATCAATGTTAAACTTGTGAACATTTTTAACCTTCTTTTATAGATCTAAATCTATCTTCTACACCTCCTTGATCGTCACTTGGATATATGGTTGTGAATTCAATTGAGTAAGATAAGATTTTCCACCTTCCTTGGAGATTTATAGATCCGTCCTTTGAAAATACATAAATATTAGATCCTTTGTAATCCTCATCATGGATAACCTAGAATGATCTTTTTGACTCAAAGCATTGGCTACCTTGTTCACTTTACCAGGGTGGTGATGTATTGAGCGGTCATAATCCTTAATCATCTCAAATCATATTATTTGGTGGATATTCAACTCCTTCTATGTGAATATATACTTTAAAATTTTATGATCGGTATATATAACACAATTTTCTCTACAAATATATTTTCGTCATATCTTTATTGTAAAAAAATACTACAGCTAACTCCAAATCATGATTTCAGTAATTTTACTCATGAATCATTAATTTTCATGAGGAATAAGATTTAACCATGTTTTTCTACATAATAACACACCCCAATCCCTTCTTGTATGAATCACTATAGATTAAAACCCTTTCTCCACTATAAGTTAATGTAAGCATAGATGCACTGATTAATATTCTCTACATTTCCTTGTGATTTTCCTCACATTCACCCATCCAGAGGAACATGGATGCCTTTAGAGTAAACCTGGTGAGTGGATTAGATAATCATGAGAAATTATCTTCAATCCATCGATAATATCCAGATAAACCATGAAAACTGTGGATCTCAGTCATAGTGGTTATTTAGGGCCAATACTCAATAACATCTATTTTTTATGGATTTACTAATATATCCTCTCTTGAGATTATATGACCCAAAAATGAAACCTTTTGCAGCCAAAATTCACAATTTTTAAAAATTTTCATATAGTTTCTCCTTCCTTAGGGTCTTCATTATAATTATCAAGTTGTATTCATGCTCTTCCTTTCTCTTTCAATAGATAAGAATATTTTCTGTAAAGACGACCAAAAACTGATCAAGGTAATCTCTAAATAATCTATTCATTAAATACATTAAGATGGTGGGGGAATTAGTAATACTGAATGGAATCACTATATATTCATCATATCCATACCTGGTATAGAATTTTTTATTGGGTATATCCTAATTCTTGACCATTAAATGATCATACCCAGAATGAAGTCCAATCTTGGAAAAGTATTAATCTCTGTGCAATTGATCAAACAAGTCATCGGTATGGGGGAATAGAATACTTTCTCTTAATTGTGATATTGTTTAGCTCCAGATAATCAATGCAGAGTCACATTGATCCATATTTCTTTTTAACCAGAGGAACATGTGCACCCCAAGGTGACACACATGGCTGAATGAATCCGTTGTCAAGGTTTTCCTGGAGTTTATACTTCAATTCCTACAACTCAATCAAGGCCATTCTATAATGATTCATTAAAATTGGTATGGCACCAAGTATGAGTTCTATTGAGAGCTCAAATTTATATTTTTTTTATAATTCTAGTAAAATATTCTATAAATACATAAAAATATTCACGTACAATAGGAATATTATCGATATTGAGTTTCTCCCTAACCATATTTGATAAACTCCCATATTGAATTGGAATCAAAACCCATTCAATGGATACGATTTCCATAAAAATTTTATATTTATCATCACACTGATATATGATCATTAGTTGGTTTGGAATATCAATTATGACTTAACTTCCTTAGCAATTGATGTATTATTTATGTATAGAAATCCAATCCATGCCTAAGATAACATCAAATTTAACTGAAGGAAGAATATAAATATTTATTGGATGCACATTCCCACCAACATCAACTGGAGAGTAATCATAGACTTGAGATACAATCATCATTCCATTAGGGGTTTTCACTTCTAATTATACATCTAATTCTTTGTGTGTTGTATTGATACACTTATAATATTCTTCATATATGAAATATTGGGTAGATCCAGAGTCAAATGAGACATTATCAATTATACAGTGGAAGGTAAGTTTACATTTCACCATGTTGTTATCACACCCCTCATAAAAAAAATGATCGCATGAAATTTTCCTTTATCTCTTGGATTAATAGGAAACTGGAATTTATCACCAACATTAACCATTGTATTTGGGAAATTTTTATCTTAATTCCCAAACTCCTTGCATTTGAAACATTGGAATGTGGGTGGTGAATTCTATGGAGATTTCTCATTATTCTTATCATTATCCAACTTCCTCCCATAACTTTGGAATTCAAACACTCTATGAACATCCCTTCCACACTTAAAACATTTATTAGTACCCTTAAGGAAATTTCCTCCAAGATTCTTCCAACACTTTTTGAATAAAGGAAAGCTCATATTTGTCTCTCCATGGTTCTTAGATTTTCCTTTGAATTTCATTTTTCTCTTTTTATAAAAATATAAGATTGGTACATAACTCTAACCTCCATTTACACCTTGATAAAACATCAAACAATCTCTTAATATCTATTGATGTCACTTATGGATAACAAACTTTGGAGACTTGGTTTTAAGCCATTGAAGAATTGATCAACCTTAGTTTTAGGTCAGATGATAATATTAGAAGCGTACCTCACAAGTCTTGTAAAATTTTCCACATAGGTGTACCAATAGATTCATCATACTTTTATATTACCTCAAGGAACTCCTTCTCCATCTTCATAAGAAGAATATGAGGAAAGTACTTATTAAAAAATAGGTTCTTCAAATCGTCCCAATCCATGAATTCAATTTCATCTTTTTTCCTCGTATTCTTGATAAGAGTCCACCATTTATCTACTTCACCTTCCAAACGCTAGAAAAAAAAATTATGTTCCAAACACTATAGAATGGAAAATATATTTTCAGTGGTGCTGATCCATTATTCAGTAACTAGTGGATCAGAATACCCACTGAAAAAAGGTGTATGATTCCTCATGAAGGAATCAACATAATATTGTTCTCTCCCTTGTTTGTTTGGATGTATGACATGATTAATATCTTGAGAAAGTTGTTTGATCATTTAAATGAGATTTTTCATTCCAACTCCCAGAACATTTGGATGCTAAAGAGGAAAATCAGGGAATTTTTCATCACACTCAACATTAGCACAATTCCTTCAGGTTCCATCCATTAACTAAAATAAAAAAACACAGTGTAAGAAACAATAATCATGTTGGGGAACCACATAATCATGAAAAAAAATTTATATGATATCTAAATAATCACACATACTTTAATATATGACACCTTATATTTATCACAGGTCATTCATAGTCATCATCTATTTAAATCCTTCATGATGGTTTGTAAAGATTTTGTGAATTTTTAAAACATATCCCCTAGGAGTTTACATCAAGGATCGTTGTCGTATATTGGGTGACAATAGAGTCTTGATCAATGCACCCTTTTATATTTATTACCCCTAGGTACATATTTACTAGAGATACATTCACTTTTAGTATCTACACAGGGATACAATTCCTTAGAAACCACTCTCTCTATCCTTTACCAAAAATACAATACATTTTTCTATACTTTGAATCAACCTTAGAATTATCCTTAGACATGTCCTTAGGGATCTCACTAAGGTTTTCTCATATTAGTTTCCAAATTTTAACTAAACCTATCCTATGATACCAACTATAGTGACCCAGAATTACCATACATAGATATTATATCTTTTTTTATGAATATTCATTAAATTACACAAACACATTCTAGAGGGTCATAATAGTTTAGTGTCTTTGAAAACTTGTAAACACAAACAACTGGTCCATAGGTAAAATACATCATCTACCACTATTATATTCATAACTATAGCCCTTCTTAAAAATATCATATGTAATAAATTTCTTCAAAACACGGGGAAAGGAAACATAAGAAAGGATTCTTCGAGATTCTCAGTAAGGGTAAATGGGGAATATTATTAAGTATAACATGAATATAAGGATATGATAACATGAGAATAACATTTTAAAACCATACCATACATATAAAATATCATAATATTGATTCATGGAATAAATATTGACAGTTTATAAGACATTAATCATAAAGGAATCAAAGACATGATCCATGAGATCATAACATTGGCATAAGACATATATTTATTGCATACACATAAGCATAGAAAATATCATGTCAAGGATACCCGCCAAGACATTCATAACATGTTTGGATTAGGTTAACCACTTATGTACCTACTTAGGACTTGGGATGAAATCTCAAGTTCCCTATTTTACGCTTGGAATAACCTCTCATGTACCCTTTGAGATCATATAACATAAATAATTACTTAATGAATTGGAGGGAGTGATATTCCTACATGTTTCATTGAATACATAAAGGCATTGATCAAATTATAAATTTATGTTCCCAAACTACACTTACTACTAGGGCGTAGTAAAGAAGAAATTTGAGGTCAAACTAACATGGATCACTGGTAAGAAAGAAGCCATTTGAAAAAAAAAACTTTGAAATGATTCCTCGTGTTCACTCTTCAAGATTGGGTTTTTATAGAACTAGGTAGTTTGGTTTTAATTCAGATAACTAAGAAGAGATCATGGTCAATTTGAGGGCTTTTGACAGAAGATAATCTTAAATATAGCATGTAATAGTCCTATGGATTATGTTATGAAGTGGTGCAAGGGTCACAAATTGGTTTTGGTCAAACCAATTGGATCTACCTCTACTGAAACTATCCCTTGGTCCAGGTATAGATAACAACCTAGATTCATTATACTTAGCTTCTATGTAGAAAGTGTCATAGGATAATGGTCATATGCTACTCAACTCCAATTATGTCAATTTTATTCAATTTCACCTCCCATGGTCAAGGTTTTTCAAGAGAATGTGATGAAAAATTATTTTTAACCTAATTAATAGACTTAAGGTTATCAAGAATAAATTTATGGATTCATTAGGCTAAAAAATAACCATACTCTTTACCCCTAAGTATATTATACACACATGATAGTATTGATCAATAGTAGAGGAATGAAAACATAGTTATTATAATCATGAAATAGTTGAAAAATAAGAAATCCATAATTTAGAATGAGAACGAATCAGGGTAAAAAATTAAAAATAAATGTAAATCCAATAAAACACTTACTCAAAATAAAGAAACAACAAATGAATAGAAATAAATGATGAAGAGTGACAATCAAAATTGAAAATAAGAGTCTAAAAGGAAACAAAAACACAATGGATAAAGAATAGATGTAGAATGGTTAACAACTCAAAAGGATTCAATAAAAAAATGAAATGAATGAATTAAAATTGATTTTAGTTGAGAAAAAAATAAAAATGGAGAAATAAAAATGATAGAAAAATGTAGGGTCTTATTGCTTCTATGCATGGAGGAGCGCTCAAAAGTATATAAGATTGAAAAGTACACAACATGTAAATCCTTCGTGTTATATACTGGATTTAATTTTATTTCTTCTAGCATCTGCATGTAGTGTAAGAAAAATGTACATCGTGTATTTTAGATTAACAATTTATTCTAAAAAATCATCTCGTATATTTGACTGAGTGGGTTCTTGAACTTTAAATTTCATGTAAACTCTTCACGCTGTGTATTTGCTTCACTTTTAATGGGATTCTGATTTTCAAATTTTCATGATGTGTAATGAATGTATGTGTTTTGTATCAACTTCACATCATGTAAAGTATTCACTGGTTGGTCTGTGTCTTAGCAGATAAGTAGTGAATTATTACTACACATCGTGTATGTTATACACGACATGTAATTACTATTTTTTATACTTTTCTTCATTTCTTCCTTTGAGTAAAAAATTACTAATTCCTATGAAAACAAACCAAAACCATTTCATTATCTATTAAAACATGAATAATACTTAGAAAAATGTTTCTAGTATGTATATATATATATATTCATATTATCAAATTCCACCACATTTGAACAATTTCTTATCCTCAAGAAAAAATATCTCAATAGGGATTCCAAAATAAACAATTTTTAAAACAAGAGACATGAATTAAAACAAGGAAAATAAAACTAATTATAAGAATAAAAAGTTAGTCCTTCATAATCAATATTGTAAAGAAATCCAATCATGCCTCATAGTCCATTACTTTATTTAGATTCTTTCTTCCTTTTATTACAATTTCATAATTGTTTCTTAAATACTATTCCCATTTTTCAATTTACCACACAATAAATCTCCTCTTATCATTCAAGGTAAATTGTAACTATAGTTATACTCATACCCTAAATACATGTTCTTAACCATAGGATTGTATGAGTTCTATCATCTCTACTTAGTAAATAAAAATACAAAATCAATCATGAGGGATTTATCAATAGGGTTCAAATGTCTTTGAGGATGAGTAAAGGTGGGTAGAAATTAAAAATAAAGCTGAAAACAAGGGTAATATCTAAAGTATAATGCATAAAAGTCATGAACTGTGAAATAAAGTGACTCCTCCTAGAAAAAATATGTTTGTGCTCCACCATATCAAGTGGGTCCATGAATGTATCACCTAAGTATCAAGAATGTACCCTTATTCCTTTCTTTTTCTTTTTATTTATTTTTTGAAAATCATGTCTAATAAAGGTCTCACAATCATCCACTAACTACATATGATCTATCATAGGATTCATTGGTCTGGTAATGGTGATTTTTGTCCTTCCTAATATACAACAACAATATCTTTTTATGTTTCTTTTTTTTATATTTATTTTTTCAAAGGAATAGGGTAAGCGTAGGAAATCCAAAAAGTGAACATGGGTCACATAATATCATTCTGGTGAAAGTGTCACCATACATATCCTTAATGATAACATCACATGTTCATCAGTAGTGGAAATTACCCCACACTTGATCAATGGATAATCATGCATCATACTAAGAGAAATGTATGGATGGATAATCATCATGAAACGAATCCATCCTAAAAAGGCTATTCATGGATACTATGAGAAAAATAATGAAAATATGTAGGTTGGTCTTAAGAAAAAATGGATTACACATATTTCCTTAATAATTTTAAAAGTTTATTTGTTCAATCATAGGTTCAATAATATCACAATTCATTTTCTGATAGGTTTACATGTCTTAGGTATCTCTCAAGAAATATGATCAGAAAATAATATGATAGTGTAAGTATAGAAAGGAGTGGGAGTATAAAATAACTATAAATCACTCAAGGCATAGTATCTAGTAATGATTTAATCAAAATTAATTACAATAATATATAATTTTAATTAAATTACTAATCTCAGTAAACATGCTAAAAATTATAAACAAGAGTAAAAATGGGTTTCAAAAATCTCAAACCTAAAACTGTCTTTAATTTAAATGGTTGTAATTAGATTTCAAGTTTAAAGAATTATTTCAATGAAAAATTTCTTCTATATAAGTGAAAATTGGTAATAATCCAAGTATATTAACAATAAATCTCAAGAAATCCTCCCCCACAATTAAACTGATAGAATGTCTACACTGTTTTAGAAAGCATCATCAGAGAGATATCAATATAATCATAGAAAAAATGCAATCTAAATTTGGAATTGAAGTTAGGGTATCTAGATATACTTATATTAAATTTCATTCCATGGGAAAATTTGTTGGATGGTGACTATAAATTGGGATACCTTCAAAAATTTTGAGAAAAAAAATATTTATACATGATAAAAAATTAGTCCATAGGGTGGAAACAAGATGGAAATAGAAAAATGGTAGGTTCACATAGTTGATAGTATAGAAAATCAACTCAGATAAATGTAGTGAGGGAGTGTAGTTTAGTTTGAGATGACCTATGAATAGAAATGTAAGAAAATATAAAATAATGATCCTAAGAACACAAATGAAATAAAGGAAAAAAGTATGGGTTGCCTCCCATAAAGTACTAACAATGTAATCTTCATATGGACTGATGGAAAAAGGTATCATTCAATGTATTCCATCTAATCATAGGTCCTATGTATCCTATAATAACTCTAGACTGTGTCATCAAACTCATGGGGATGATTGGAGTGATTAACCACCTCAGGAGAATATCAAGGATGAATCTCGTTTAGTAAGAATATAATTCCTTCTCTTCAGGTGAGGACCCCTAATGATCATGGATCTCAGGATAGAGCTCCTCAACCTATCTCTGTAAGTCAGAAACATGCTGAATGATCTCGATCAGGATGTAAGAAGATTGCCTACCAGGATTTTCAATGACCATAGAAGAAGAGAAAGAGTTATACATGGATAAAGTAATGCAACAGTAAAATGTAAATAAGCCATCCAATAGTGTAGTAAAAAATATTATCTCATCCACATATATAAGAAATGATGCATTAGTGTAAATGTAATACAAGTAGGATAAAAATTGACACCAAAAAAGATTATAAAAAGGGAGGGTATTGAGATAAAAATAAATAGTAAAATCAATGTCGTTTAGATCCACATCAGACACCCCCTTCTAAATAGTGGATGCCTAAAGTGGTACCACCATATAAATATCATATATGGATGCTAAGGCTAGAGGATCGACTACCATATCAGGTTTCATGGTGCTGGAAGTAGGATCAGTTTAGGATGGAGAAGGTGAGGTGTTGATCTGTAAGAAGTCCATTTTTTTTGGAAGATAGATTAATTAGTGGAACCTATGATGAAGATGGTCATGCATGAACCTTTCCACTTTGGGCCTACTCCATAAGATAATCTTATCTAGTAGTAGGGTTTGTAAGCTCGAGAGGTATGGTGACTACGGGGGGATGTGGTGTGGGAGTGGATGAAGAGTATAGAATAGCAGGTGGGTATGGGTGTGAAGATAAAGTAGGTACTATTGGAGGGGGGAGGTTGGTGAAATGATATGGTTCGGTGTATGGAATTTATAGATGATGAAAAATCTATCATTGGTTATATATAATGGCCTAGATAAATGGAAAATCTATTTGGGAAGTGGTGGGGATGGTGGAACTATAGAAGGAGTAGTGGTGGCAGTGGCAGTTAGGGAAGCTTTGGTGGAAGGGGGTGAAAAAATAGTGGTATCAGCAGAGGCAATGGAAAGGGTGGTTGTAGAGGTATCTGAGGAATCAGTAGGGGTAAGGAGACCCTAAGATGGGGCAGGGGGATCCTGAGATGGGATAGGATCATCCAAGTATTCTAGTTTCCATTGGTACATACCATATATCTTCCATAGAAACCCCATCTTGTGCAGAATGGGGAGATCAATTGAATCCATCATCCCTTGGGATTTAAGGGGCTAAGTGGTGTTGGAGATTCCAAGATATCAGGAAATATGTTTTATGAAATATCCCCCATGATAGTGCCTATGGCCCACCATACATAAGTCTCATAGGAGCAGGAAAACTACCTGGCCACATTGACAGCTGGGATGCCCATGGTAGATGTGAGGATGAGCACCTAAATCTAGATAATTCTCCCATGGTAATCTCATCTATCCAACTAGACATGCGTGAGTGCCTAGTGAAGAATCTATAAGGTGGCACCCCAAAGATGGGTGCTCCTTTCTGTTCATAGATCGTGAATGCTCCGTGGGTCCGAGGCGATTATAGGCCAATGCCCAACCACATCCTCCTTGGTGGGGTCGAGCCTCATGGAAGTGTAGGACGAGGAGGCAAATAACTCCTTGGTGAAGATTCCATGTCTAAAACCAAAGTCTTTGAAAGTTAGCTCCCAAGGACTACCACCCAGTTGAAAGGTGACATGGGCACATCAAGCTCCAAAGTAGCCAGGAACTTGAGTAAGAGATCCCAAAATATCTCCTCATGCACTTGGGTGATGGTGGAGAGGTTCATATAATCGATCAGCTCTAGGAACTCCTCTTTTACATGAATAATCTCAAGCACAACCTAGTCCAATGTCTTTTTAGACCTCATCAACTCGGCTTGAAGATGGTCCAACCAGATCTGATGTTGTGGGTCAGAAAAATGAAGGCATGGATGTAGGTATGGGCTCAGAGCAACTCCTTAGAAATATTCATAAGTGGATTAGGATGCCTCTGAATCAGTTAGGGTGGAAAAGGCATATTTTGAGGGTGAGGGAGTTAGATATATGGGTGGTGGAGGTGGCGCAACTACTTGGAACCTGGTCGATGGAGGATCATCTCCACATGATGCACGTTTGGTGTGTTCCATTGAGGATGAAGGTGGGGAACTAGATGAGGAATATGATGAAGGGTTAGGAAGTATGAATGGGGGATGAAAGAAGGAGTGGAGGAGTGTTTTTTGCGAGAGGGATTCCAAGGTGGGGAGTTCAGGGGTCGTGCGGTAGAGGAATGAACTAAGGGGAGGGGAGTTTAGCCATGAACCCTAGTTTCATGGTTTTAAAAACAATCCCATGAGTTTTATATCATGTATTTTCTACACAATATGTAAAACATGGGGTGAGTTTTTCCACACCCCCAAAATGAACATGTCGTGTAAATGTAAAACATGACATGATTTTGTGTTTTTCTTTAAAAAACTTTTTTTAGAACAAAATAGCTTCCCTTATTTTCAAAAAATCTAATTTATCCTAACTTGGTTTGCCTCCCAGATGAATCATTATTTATTATCTAGATCTCAACATGTTTCGATTTAGACGAATTTAACTATGAGGAGACACCCTTCGGACAATGATTCTTGAAAACATAGGGGAGGAAAGGTAGTACGACCTTCCTTATCAGAGGTGGAGTGTAGTTTATGTTATTGTAAGCATTGGATACCTTTTCAACATGATGTAGTTCCTTGTTTTCATTATTACTTGTTACAAGATCATATTCTTATCAGTAAGAGAGATGGATTGAAAATTCAATGAATGGTCTCTTTTGTTAGTGGCCTTCACTAAACTGAACACAACCTATTCTTCAAAAAATATAAATATCAATCTCCCTTGGTTAACATCAATCATAACTTTCCTAGTGTATATAAATGGTATTTTTAAAATAAGGGAAATATCCCCATTTTCTTCCATGTCTAGGATGATGAAATCTGTAGGGAAAATGAATTTTTCATCTGTTACTAAGATGTCCTTGAGAAATCATTGAGCATACTTGACCGAGTAGTTATAATGTTGGACTACCATCCTCATTTATTTTATTTCTCTAATCCTAATATTCTTGATGACACTCATAGTAATGATATTTATACTTGAGCCTAGTTTTCACAGTGCTCTCTCAAAATTGCATGTCCCTGTGGTGAAAGGAATAGAAAAACTTTTGGGGAATCTCATTTTTGGAGGTAGCTTCCACTGGAAAACTACGAAGCATTATTCATTTTGGGATATGACTTCTAAGTTATTCATCTTCATTTTACTTGAGATCAAGTCTTTAAATAATCTTGTATAATCTGCTACTTGATCAATTTCTTGAGAAAATTGAATGTTAATGTGCTGTTTTTTAAACATTTCAAGGAATATTTTATATTATCCCTCTTTCATATATTGTTTAATCCATTTAGGAAAGGGTATAGTTGAATTTTATGGTAGTGGTGCCACATATACATTTTTTTAGTAATGCACTGTGTGGGACTTTTGTCTGTTGATTCTATATTTTGAGTTCTCTCCTGGTTAGATTTATTAGATTATTCTAACTTCCTTTTATCAACTCTATATTTCTACTGAAACTCCAACATATTTATACTTATAAAAACTATAGCTTTAGCATCCTCCATCATATTATATTTGGTATTACTGATAAGAGTACCTGATAGTCAATCTGATAAAGTCTTATAGATCTACCCCATTTTACGATCTAGGTTGCATAGGGTCACCTTTTGTTTTTTCATTTCATTTTCTTAGGCTGTCATACTTTTTTCTACTGTCTACATGAAGTTAGTGATCAGGTTTTCAATATTGGATTAGATAGGTTGGGCATGTTGTGGTGTCATTATCAAATCTTTTTGATACTGATACTACTGAGCTGGTGGAAACTGTTGAGGTATAGGAAAATGTTATTGAAATTATTGTTTTGGTCGAGGATCTAGACCTTGTGGTGGGTACCTAGGTAGTCCCTAGTTCCTTAGTGGAACCTATCCACTCATATACTTAAAATAACCTTGGTTATATTTCCATGGATGTTGAGTTAGTCTATACTGATAGTTTTCTATTGATATTGTTGGTTAAGCTGGTACTGCTGATTTTTTTCATTATAAATGACGTAATTACAATCTTGGAATTGGGGTTTCTCTATGGCTACTCTGTAGTCTTGGTACTGGTGTGGGTCTCCACACATCTCACAAGATTTTATCTCTATCACAGGAGTAGGAGTGGTTGAAGGTGCAGGAAATAACTAAAATGACTCAAGATTCTTAGTTAGGGCCTCAACTTGGGCTGCCTAGTGGGTAGTCTCCTCCACCTAATGGATTATTTGCTAAGGCAGTCCTCTATCACTTTACTAAAAGATGGAATTGTGTGAAAGTTCATCCAGAATGGTTCTACTTACTTTAGATGTATTTAGAATGATCTTTCCTTCATATGTAGCATCAAAAACAGTACGAATATCAATTTGGAGTCCCTGGTAGAATATTTTCAATCAAATCCACACATCTAGGCCATGAAGTGGGAACTTGTGGATTGACTCCTTGAATCTATCCCATGATTCCCAAACTGATTCTCTATCCACCTGATTGAAATATTTAATTTCATTTCTCAGCTTCTAGGTTCATATGGGTGGGAAATATTTATCAAGTTATTTATTTTATAGAACATTCCTAGTCATGATTGACTTAGGAGCCTGCATTTTGAGCCAATCCTTGGCACATACATGCAAGGAGAACGGGAAAACTCTTAGTTAAATAAAATCTAATGATACTCCCTAGTTGAGAAAGGCATCACAAACCTCTATGGAATTTGAAATGTTCTCATGGGGGTCTTCTCTTTGAAGCCCACTAAATTGCCTCATGTTATGGATCATATGAATGAGTCCAGGTTTTATTTTGAATATAGCACCAAAATAGGTGGCCACACAATGATGGGAATATCACCAAAATTGGATGGAAATACGTAGTCCATTATGGTTCCCTCCTGCAATACTGGTCGCTCACCCTTATTTTTAGGTGGTGCATATTGGGCATTTTATAGGTGAGGAGATGCAAGATCGTTTCTCTTATTCATTTTGTAATTTCAGTATTCAAAAATTTATATGTTAGTATTGAGATTGAAAAGAATCATTTCTTGAACATCAAGGCTCTTTGAATGAGTTAGAGGCCCTTGATGCATGAACTATCCAATAAAGAAAGAGTGATAGGATGCAGGTGTGCCCGAAGAATAAAAATGTAAAAAGAAAAGGAGGTAAGGTGAGGTAATCCCAGGTTTTATCTAAAGGTTATTGTGCCTAAGAAATATTAATCTATGTAAATGATGCCAAAAATTGATGTGATCACGCGATTCATTAAGTACAAGCGGATGTTTATCATATTAGAAATTTATATTCCCAAACTACACAAACTACTATGGAATAATAAAGTGACAGTGTGAGGTTGAACCCATAGGGATCACTGGTAAGAAAACAACCATTCAAACAAAACCCTTTGAAATGATTTCTCATATTCATTCTTCAAGAATGGGTTTTTCTAGAACTAGGTAGTTTGGATTTAATTCCTAAAATTAAGAAGGGATCAAGGTTAATTTCAAGGCTTTTGGTAGAAGATAATCTAAAATCTAGTTAGAATAGTATTACGACTTAGATTGCAAAGCGGTGTAAGTGTCACCAATTAGTTTTGGTCAAAACAATTGGATTTACCAATGCAGCAACTGTCCCTTTGTATAAGTATATCTAAAAACCTAGATGCATTACATTTATCTTCTATGAATAAAGTATCATAGGAAAATGGTCATAGCCTGCTCTACTCCAATTAGGTCGGGTTCATTTAATTTTTCCTCCCATGGTCAGGTTTGTACAAGATAATATGATAAAAAATTATTTTTAACCTAATTACTAATTATAGGATTATCAAGGTTCAATTTATGGATACACTAGGCTTATAAACACCCCTACTCCCAAAAAATAACCCTAAGAGGATTATCCACACATGAAAGAATTGATCAAAAGAATAGGAATATGAAACATGATTAGCATAATCATGAAATGGTTGAAAAATATGCAATCCAAAAATATGAACTAGAAATAATCAAGGTAAAAAATTAAAAAGCTATGTAAATCTAATAAAACACTTACTTAGAATGAAGAAATAATGAAACAATAGAAATAATCAATGAATAATGGAAAATAGAATTTAAAACAAGTTTCAAAAAGGAAATGGAATCTAAATGAATGAAGAACATATGTAGAATGGTTAACAACTCAAAAGGATTTGATAGAAAAATTATAGAAATTAATTAAAAACAAGTTTGGATGAGAAAAAAATTAAAATAGAGAAAGAAAAATGAGAGAAAAAATCACTTTCCAGATGCTTCTATACACTAAAAAGTGCTCAAAAACATATAGGCTCGAAAAGTACATGATGTGTAAAGCCTTCATATTGTGTATTGGATTTAATTTCCTTTTTCCCAACATCTACACGTCATGTAAGAAGACTATACATCATGTATTTGAGATCCATAATTTCCTCTGGAAAATAAGTATGTATCTTTGACTTAGTGGGATCTCAAATTTTTTTAAATCATGTAAACTCTCCACACCATGTATACATTTAGTAGGATTTTGATTTTAAAATTCACATGATGTGTAATGCATGTACACATCAAGTGAGAGATTCACATCATGTAAATTCATCACGGGTTGGTCTATGGCTCTAAAAGAAGACTGTGAATGAGGAATACATGTTGTGAATGTTGTTCAAGTCATATAAATCTTTTTTTTAAACTTTTCAACATTTCTTCCTTTAAGTCAAAAATTCCTAACTCTTGTGAAAACAAACCAAATCTGGTGAATTATCGAATAAAACATGAATAATCCTTAGAAAAATGTGTCTAATATGATTATATAAATTTAACTTGTTAGGGAGATATGGGTACCACCCATCACATAATGAAAATAATAAAAATGTATAACACCCTGAGATTTTGTGAAATTGTTTTTCAAATTAATTTAATCTTTTTAATATTCTACATTTTAGAGGACCTTGAATATAGATTGTGTTATATGAAATAACTAGGTTTGGCTTGCGTTACACGCAATACCAAGTTAATTTTTCACTACAAACAACACTTATATTAGCTTGAGGTACATGAAACACTATATTTATATTATGTTATACAAAAATATGAGTTCCTTGGATATCTTTTATTATATGAAAGACAAAGTTTTACTCAACTAAAATATATTATTAATATGATTATTAAAATATTATTATAGTTATCACCTAGCTGTTGGAATGGAATAAATGAATAAGATTAAAAAAATTATGAAACTATAGTTTACACATATTTATAAAATGAATTCTTTGGTTATCAATTAATTATAAATGAAAATAAGAAGCAATTGAAAATAAAGGATGTGTTTTTATGAGAAAACTATTTTTATTCCAACAAAGGAATTTTAACTTAATAAACTAAATTATTCACTATTAGTGAGAGATATTAATTAAATTTATATATTTTAAAATCAACCAAATATTTTGGAATTCATCCAATAATTTTTATAGTCATAAAATAAGAAAAAAAATCCAATTTTAGACATAAAAACTACATTTTTCTAAAAGGAAGATTTGTCGCCTTTTAATGGAAGGCTTATTTTAAAACTAATTTTTGACACTTACATAGTTTTTATTTGACAAAAAAAACTTTATTTTTTAAATAGTTATATAAAAATTTAATTTGGATGTTTTTTTTATTTTTCATGTAAAGTTTCATTTTTTGATGAATAATGAAAAACACAGAATTTTAATTGAAAACTACATTTTCATCCAATTTATTTATATAGTAAATTTATATTTTTATTTTATTTTAAACATTATTTATATAAATTATAAATTTATTAATTAAATTTATTTTCTTTAAATCAATTTCACATTAATATTGGATATAAAAACACTTCAAACTTTTGAACATTTTCACTTTAAAAACCCATTATTTCGTCTCGTCTGCGAGATTATTTTTAAATTATTTTTTATAAATTAAGTGTTTGTAATTTGTAAAATGGATTCCATATTTTTAATTAAAATAATTTAAAATTTATAAATAGTTCAACTTATTTTTTGACAAAAAAATATTAGTGAAATTAATTAAAATTAATTATAGTGATTAAGGTAATAACGAGTTTACTTAGTGGTTAAACTTTAACTTAAGGGAAAAAATAACCTAGAAACATGAATAAAATCCATTTTATGGAAATATTTAGACCATATACTCCATTTTATATAATTTTTTTATTATTGGAGTAACATTACATAAGTAAGACCTCCCAATAGTGTTTACCTTTTTATATTTACAAAAATGACACTCCGCATCCACTCTAAAGGGGAACCCACCCCCTCACTTATTCACACCCATAAATCCATTTGGATCAGAAAACACTAGGCCAAATAATCTCCCAACATCCATCCTATCATCCTAGAATACCCAATTTGGTCATAAAGCAATCCAAAGTGGTCCTTTGGTGAAATCCAAAAGGAGTTACTCAAATAAGTGGTAATGTTTTTCAATAAGCACTTTTTTGTATTTCTTTCTCCGCACCTTCAATTATTATTATATAAATATTATATAATAAAATGAGTATACTAAATATAATTATATGTTGTTATGTTAAGGTTAATACCTACACCTTCTCACACTTCCATCAAATGGGATATGCAATCATCGTTCGTGTGTACGACGGACTACCGCCTCACAAACTAATGTCAATAATTCTTTCATTACCACATCTCAAGGTTGGGAATAATAATGGAATTACTATTTTTATATTATATATATAATATTTATGATTTATTTATTCTTCTTGAATTATAATATAACACATACCTTCATGCTTTCTATTTTTTGGAATATGATAACTTTGTTTGTGGATGTGTGGACTACCGCTTCCTCAAAACGATGTGGTTCATTCATGATTTACATGGAATGTATTAAGGATGAGTTTAATAAAAAAATGTGATATATATGAAATAATAATTCTAATATAAATATAATATATATATATACCATTTACTTTTATTTCGTTCAAAATATGATAGGAAAATGGAAACAGCGTTCACACGTACGTACGACCTACCATCTCCATGAACGATATATTTAATTTCATATTTATGTATTTTATAGATTATTATAAATACTTATATAATATATATTTATTATATTTATATCATGTTTTAAATTATTGTAATATGTAAATCCTAACCTATGTAAGATTATCAAGAATAAAAATTCATAACATATATGAAAAACAAAACGGATATTACCTGAAATATAACTTTAACATGGAATTATTAATAAACAAGTAATATAAAGTCATAATTAAATCATATATGGTATAAGATAAAATAATATGGTTATTTGGTGGATTTATAATAAACATATATTTATTATACAGGTTTTTTTAATGTGTTCGAAGAAATTCAATAATTAAAGTTAGGGTTTTCTCGTATCACTTTTATTTTAGTGAGATATGTGATATATTAACCACTTATTCTTGTTGTGTGGTGTATATACTTCACTATTACATGTTATATAATGAATTTAATTTATTTAATGATATTAAAAGTTTTAATTAATGTTATTCTTTCATGGGGAATACAATTAAAAATTTACTCAACTAGTAAGGAATTTCCGTCTCACTTTTATTTTTCATGAGACCCAAGCCATGTTCACCACCTATTTCTTATCTATGGTTTGTATACTTACCATGGATATATTTTATGATTATTATACTGATAATTATTGGGATTTACATATACATTGGATTATTTATATTTCATGGTGTTTATGGTTCAAAAGTTACCAAATCAAAAAAGGAATTTTTGTCTCAATTTGCATTCTTTGAGACACATGTTATGTTATGCACCTATACTCTTTTACGAGGTGTATATAATTCCCCTTTGAAATGTAAAATCATGAATATTATTATTTTAATGATATTATAATATTTATTTAATGTAATTATTTCATGTGGATTATGATTCAAAGTTACCAAATTGGTATGAGTTTATTGCTACAATCTCATCATTTATCGAGATTGGTTGCAATTATGGTTCCATTGATGAAATGTTACGATCCATATCTCAATAAATCTCATTAATTTTATTATCATTTATTTATTCATGATATAATAGTTTAAAGGTTATATTTTTCCACTCTTTGTTACTTAATATAATTAAGAAAGTGTTTTTAATAAAATCAGACCTTATCTCTCTCTTCATCCAGAAATCTGTTTTTTTTTTCAAAAACCATGTTTTCTATTAATGTTTTCAAAAATATTTTTAAATTATATTTTAAGATCATTTTCATGAAAATATTTTTAAAAAATATATGTTTTAAAAATTGTTTAAAATGGTTTTTAAATATTCCTTTATAAGTTTTAAAGGTTATTTTAAAAGAAAAGGTTTTTAAAATTGTTTTGTATTTCAAAAAGTGTTTTTACAATTGGAAAGGATATTATTAATAAGAAATATTTTAAATGATTTTAATATATTACATAATAAGTTTTCAATTTTTTTTAAAAGAAAACGATTTTGAAAATGTTTTATGTATTAAAAATTTATTTTCAAAGAAAGGTTATTTTCCTTAAGAAATGATCCAAGTGATCTGTCAGAATCCTTCTCCATATAAAATGAAATTTGTTGGTGTTACATTTTCCTTACTGGGTTGTAATCCATGAATACCATTAATATCATTTATCTAAATGGTTTATATTTTTAAGGAATGATATTTATGAAACCTGTTTCTATTCCATGGGTTATACCATTATTAAATGCTCATGAAACCCGATTCTTTTCATGGGTTATTCTTTGAGGAAATGATTATGAAACCTATCTATTTTCCTAAAGTAATGATATGATGACATTTTTATGATACCCATTTAATTTCAAGGGTTATTATATGATTTTTTATGATCTTGTTTCACATGTATGTATGATTTTATTATGTGACAGGTGGGACCTATATCTCCCTCTAATTCATTGGGTAATGATTTATATCTCATGATATTAATATGGGAAATAAGTTTACAGGCTTGATCCACAATGGGAAATATGTTCATCCTGATCTACAATGGTAAACAGGTGCATCCTGATCCACAATGGGAAAATGGTGCATCCTGATCCAAAATGGGAAATGCGTGCATCTTAATACATAATGGGAAATGGGTGTTTGTAATTCCACCTTTTTATTACATAACTTTTCATTAAATTGTACAAATAGAGAATCTTTTAAAGTTTAGTTTCTTGGAAATAAGGTTTATAATACATGAAAACTTAGAAAAAATATTCTAATACAATTGAAATTATTCTTCATTGGTTCACCGTAAGTATATTTAATTCATCTCATAAACTAGAGACATACATCAAAGGAAAGGGTGAGAATAAGGCCCAGTAAGGGAAAGCAAGGGAAATAGTTTACATATGATCTTGAGGAATATCAATAAGAACATAAGAAATATCATTATGGAATTATCAAGGGAAAACATGAGGAATGACATAAAAAGAACATAATTCATAATATATAAATTTTTATACAAGATTTAAATGAGACATTCAAAATCATATCACCATGGTTTTCACCAAGGTGTCATAAAAAATACCAAGGTTATTCATGAAGGTATCGTAAAACATGTCATATCTAGAGATTAAATTCTTTAGAAAATGAATTAAAGTGTTATCAGATCACACTCTTCATATATATGAATTAATGTGAGATGCATAGTTCATAATAAAAAAATTTAAATAACCAATGTAGAATAAAAGAAACAGGTTTAATATCAAAATCATGGAATTTTAAAATGTTCTTAAAGACAAGATCATTGTGTCATTTTTAACCCATGGAAAGTGAATGCGGGTTTCATGTATTTTAATCAAAAAAAAATATATATATATTTGAATACCCCTAGAAGGTAAATAGGTTTGGTTATTCACAACATAAAACAAAAAATAATTTCTTGAGGAGAAGAGAGAAATTTTGAGAAGTGAATTTTGCAGCATAATGAGTATAAACTTTGGTTTTAGAAAAGGGTAAAAATAAGAGGGAAAAAGGTTATATCATTCATAAAAAACTATTATTACAATAATATAATAAAATAAAATATATAAAATAACTTAGTTTGTAAATTGGAAGACATACCATATAAAAAAGGGAACTTGAATGGAAAAGAGAAGTGGATATTTCTCTTACCTTGAAGAGTTGTTACTAGATTTGAAGATTGGAACCTTGTGGGATTTATGACACCTTGGGGAGACACCTTGGATGGTAAAACAACAAAAAATTCATGGATTATGGATTGGGAGTGAAAATAAATGAATAAATGGTTGGGTATTTATAGAAAAAGTGTATGATTTGTTTAATAATTTCTAAATATTGTACTTGGAAATCTAGGTTGTATAAAATGAAAAAATGGGATTTACCATGGTTTTCCCCCATGTTATTAGACATTTGGGACAAATTTTATGTTATTTTAATCCAAAAGAGTCTATCATCATTTTATATTACTAATTTTGGAATGGAAAATTAAAATTTCCACAAAATAATATTTCTAATGTTAAAGTTTCCATTTTATACTTTGGAAAGTGAATTATAGGTTTGTAAATTGATTAAAATCTATTAAAATACATGATATTAATAAAATTATATATTTTAGGTCATGTATTGTGGTTAATTAATTATTACATCATTATGAAATAATTATCAAGTCATTAAACATACCGAAAAACTCAAACTCTATTTTTACTATTTTTGGAAAAATAAAGTATTTTAAAAAATTCTCATAAATGTACCCTAACCTAAATTATACATTTTGATTAATTTTTTTATTTTATCATAATAGTTCTCTAAATATTATAATTTTAACTTTTAAATATATAAACCCTTATTTATTAAAAATAATAGTGGGCTGAGAATGTATAGAAAAATTTGTGACACATAAAAATTTTAAAGCACATAATCAATTTATTATATCATTTATATTTAAATAAGAGTGTTTTTATCATTGTAACGTTTCAGTTGTGGAAGCCACCCAGAGGCGCCCCGTACCCGGTTGGTCACATGGCCTCAAGCGCATTTCCCCGAACGCCAGAGGCTGCCAACTAGCAGTGAGGGACTCGGGTGTGATATTGGGGAAACTGTGTCGTCATTGGTAGAGTACGTAGCGGAAGATAAATAAACATACAACAGCGGAAGTAGTAATAATCCATATGAAGTAAATAGCTGAAGACTGAAATAAATAAACTGAAGCATGCATATATATATATATAACAATGATGCATGATACATATATGTCTAGGAAAGCATCCAAACAAACCACAATGCTGGAATACAATAGTATTAAGACAAATTACAAAAGAAAATAGATAAAAACTCCTTAGAATCGCAAGCCAAAGCTTGGTCCCATGTTCTCCAACTCCACATCATCAAGTACCTGAAGTAGAAGGGCGCTTTCCCTTATCTATACATGCAGCAATATAATCTGTTTGGGCCCAAAAGCATGACCCAAACAGGGTGCGAGACTAAATCCCAATAGGCAACCACCCAAAGATTTGTGCCTAACAGTCAGTGAGTATATGGCAGGTAAATTACAGTAAACAGTAAATAATAAGCAGTGAACCGGATAATAAACAGTAGTAAACAACCCGCAGATCAACAAGCAATAGTGAAGGAACAACTAACCACAATAGGTAACCCTTTGGGAAGTACTCACAACCGTCCCCTCTGGTCCTATCCAAGAAGTACCAACAACCCTCTGGGTAGTACACTCAGCCTAACCCCTCTGGTTTGGTCGTATAAAATTGTAATACTCTCCGAGGAAGCACGATCAGTCAATTTCCCTTATTGTCTAAGGTAGTCA
Organism: Viscum album; assembly: GCA_963277665.1. Classification (NCBI taxonomy): domain Eukaryota; kingdom Viridiplantae; phylum Streptophyta; class Magnoliopsida; order Santalales; family Viscaceae; genus Viscum; species Viscum album. The sequence continues at coordinate 987,703,451 of OY728121.1, forward strand.
GGGACTCTCTAAGGAAGATCACACAGTCTAATTCCCTTATAGCCACAAAGGTATAGAGACTCTCTGAGGAAGCTCACTCGGTCAATTCCTCCTATAGCCTCAGGTCTATCACAAACTCTCTAAGGAAGCTCACTCTGTCAATTCCTCCAATAGCCTGGAATGATTTAAGGAAATTCAAACAAACACAGACTCTCTGGGAAATTTCACTCATTCTTCCCCCGTATAGTCTATAAAGCTCAAGACTCTCTGAGGAATCCAATTGGTCTATCCTCCTGTGGTCTATAATATCCAAGACTCTCTGGGAAGCTCACTCGGTCTGTCCCCTATAGTCTATAATGTCCAAGACTCTCTGAGGAAGCTCACTCGGTCTATCCCCTTATAGTCCATAGCACCAGGTTCTCACGGCCCCATGCCAGTCAGTGTATAATAATGCTATAAGGACAAAGTCAACCTATGGAGCTAATTGGATAACTAGTCTATATCACAACAAGCATGTCAGGAAACAACACTCCATCCTACGGTTACAAGGCATGGAAAACAGGTATAATGACCAAAGGCTGAACAAGAACAAAAGTTCGTAAATAGAACAAGGCAAGGGAAAAACATCCATGCAAAGCAATTATCTTTATACATAACCAAATTACCTCTACACAAGCATACAAGCAAGGAAGAAACACAACCAGAGAAAAACAGTAAACACACAATACCCCATTCAAGGGTATTGGTGGGAATTGCACATAAAACTCAATGACTTCGAACATAAAGGAACAAACCACCTACCTTGATGCTAGGAGATCTATATAATTGAATCACAAGGCTTGAATCTCTTTAGAACGTTGTATATATACAAAAATGTCCAAAAAGTTCAACCCATGATAACTTGGAAAAGAGGAGGAATTGGAAAACATGGCTCAAGGAGAAGAGGGAACTCACCTATGTGATTCCAACACAATCTACGGTTCTTGAATTGGAGGAAGGATGGAGAAACAAGACCTCGTCGAAGATCCATGGCTGTATAACATATCTCGGTCAAACGAGACCTAGAAGAAGATGTTTCTGGGGTTGAGACATGACCTCAGTCCATTTAATGAAAAAAAAGAAAATACACGGTGTGTACTTCTTGAGTACATGACGTGTACTCACCTTTTCTGTACTTCGCTTTAAGCGGCCTCCACATCACCCCACATGACCGTGTGTGTGGTTCAGACATGGCCAACACACGACCTCACGTGACAATAAAATACATGGTGTGTACTTCTAAAGTACATGATGTGTATTTCAAAAATTTCCAAAAACTCCTCTTTTCTCAAAAACTCCAGAAAAAGGAAAAACATACCTGAAAAGAAGATCTGGGTTCTTACAAACTTCCCCCCTTAATGAAATTCGTCCTCAAATTTCCCTAGCAATGCGTAGAAGAAGAAATCCCGAACAGCACTGGCCACTGTGATCGTACATCGGCCTCCCTCTCCCAAGTCTCGTCCTGTACTCGCTAGTGCCGCCATAGCACCCATAATAGAGGAACATACCGGCCACAGAGAACCTTCATGCTTCGATCAATGATCCGGATAGGATACTCCTTAAAGGATGCATCCACCTGTAACTCAACCTCCTCGGGTTGAAATACAAGGGATGGGTCTGAAAAGTAATGTCGAAGCTGAGAAACAAGGAAGACGTCGTGCATAGCCCGATACCTCTGAGTTAACTGCAACCGATAGGCAACTGGACCAACTCTCTCCAATACCTCAAACGGCCTGAAGTATCTCAGTGAAAGCTTACTGTAGAGACCCAAAACTAGACGTACATGGAAATTACATTACTTTTGCGGAATACTTAGTACATAACAAAAACACACACACAAGGATCGTAATAGTTTAGTGTATTTGGAAACTCGGAATATAATCTTCTAATCATGGTGAAAGATCTTCAACATCTCCTATAAATATCTTCCTTTTTTTTACCTAAAACTTTTCTTTATATCCTGGGGAAAAGAAAACATAAAAGGGTGAGCTCAAATGCTCAGTAAGGGTAAACAAAAGAAATATCAATCACATCATATTCATAAGAACATAACATTTTGGAAATCTTAACCTGCAAAAGAAAGAATAATTTCATAACATGGGATAAATCATGGCAGTGAAATGTAATCACAATAATCATAACATAAAACATGAAACTTTGTGGCATACACACATAATCATAGAGAATCATTTCTGGTTAGTCAAGACTCATTGTCAAGACTATCTTAGTGGACAAAGTCCCTTTCTGAACCGAGTCACCCTCGTTTCAGTCCTGTTTCACTGAACCGGTATAACCTACCATTCTATCCATGTCTATCTCAGGAGATATAAAATCTTTACCCAATGCATTGGAGGGAGATATAGGTCCCAACCATCTCATAATTATACCATTCTTATGTGTGCCACAAAATCATAAATCATACATCATTGCATAACCCATGTAATACAAATGGGAATCTTAAATATCATGACATCATAAAACAATTCATATAAGATAAATGAATTCATAAAAATAATTCCATCACAACATAATCAAATCAATGTAATAATAGGGATAAAAATAGAACCCTTTATTATCTTAGATGGAAAATAATTTTGATAAAACACTTGAACTCCATTCTTGAGGAAAATATCCTTTCTTCTTCAAAAACATTTTTCCTTTCTTAACATGTCATACAACATTAAACTAAAAGAAGTTGATTAAAAATAAACTTGAAAACTTGTAAAGGAAGCTTCTTGGAAATAATGTTTTAAAAATTCATTCATGTCGTATAAGTTAAAAAAACATTCTTTGCGTACTTTTGTCGGAAAAGTAAAAAAAAATACCTCGTATGAAAAACGACAAAAGACTCCTTTCATATCTTTTACTAAAAACTCACCGAAGGGTAAAATATGATTTAAAAAATTGTAGGTGAATGGAAATAATATTAAATATTGAGGAAACATGGATGTGGATGATAAAATACACCCCAGTAAATACTAAAGTATAAACAATCTCGGATAAAAATGAGATTGTGATATTTCCCTTACCTTAGGTCCGATTTGCTTTGTAAGTGTCTGAACCTCCTGTATAATGATTTAAATAATGTCATTGACTTATTAAAGAATCATATTCATTGTTATTATATCATATATGGTTCACTTATGACTTTATATTACCCATTCTTTTGTAAATTCATGTTAAAGTAGCGTTTTGGGTAAAATCGTCTCATTTGTCGTTCGTGTTTTAACTTGTAATTATTCATATGATTACTTAGATCATTATTAATTAATTATAGAATATAAAACATGATTTATATATAATATATATTCATAATATACATATATATAATGTATCGATAAATGGAAAGAAATACATCATTCATGGAGACGGTAGGCCGTACGTACGCATGAACGTTGTTTTCTTTTCGTTATTGAATTGAGTGGAATTAAGTAGATGACAGACATATATATACACATAAATCCAGTAGCTTTATAATGTCATATATTTCATTATTATTGCTTATATATACTTTATAATCATTCTTAAATGGTTAACATGGAGAATGAATCTCATCGCGTCGTGGAGACGGTAGTCCGTACGTACGCACGAGCGATGATATCATTTCCATAATTATTGAATTGAATTAGAGTGGATGATACAATATATCATAATCATTATGATGTTATAATAACTATGTATAGTTATTCTTTACACCATAATACCCATCCATGTAAGGTGTTGGTGGAAAAATAGATTACACCACGGCGTGGAGACGGTATTCCGTACATATGCACGCACGGTGATTTTGTTTTCCGTAGGATGGATAGATGGTGAAATAGGGTTGTTTCATACTTATAATAACATATCAGTATATTAGTGATACTTATGTTATTACTTCATAATGAAACAACCTAAGAAGAAGAAGTGGAAGAAGAAATAAAGTTGAAAGAATCGGTAACGGAAATTACCTCTTCTTTGAAGCGCCTCTTTGAGATCTCCTTTTAGGGCTCTAAAATTGGTCTTTGAGGAAGACCAGAACCTCTAGGATGTTTCTAGGGAAGTGGAGAAGATAATTTGGTAGGGGTTGGCCGAGCTTGAAGGCTCAAAGTTGTGTGAGGAAGAGAGGGAGGAGGTGCCCTTTTATAAGGGAGGAGAGGGGCTCCTTTGGAAAAACTAAAAATATTATTTTATTATAAAGTCATGTTCGGTTTTAAATAGCTAAAAATTGATTTATTTCTAGGATAAGGTGGGTATGGGTCTAAATAATCTCATCAAATAGAATTTAGACAAGTTTAGGTTCCTATTTTAACCTTATCATTTAGATTTAACATTAAGTTAAATAATTTTACTTTTACCGTGTCATCTTGTGTTCTTACACTATAAGGTTAATAAACTTACTATAAGAAGCCAAACGAACCCCAAGTTGTTTATTATTAATATATATAACCTTATATAAGTCATTTGTCCGAACCTTAGATTTTTAGGAATAAAATAACAATTAATAATATAATATTTGTTTTAAAAACTATTTTATGTCAATTTTGACACTATTTAGTAATTGATTTTTGTGAAAATCATAACAGAATGATATGTTCGAAAAAAGTTAATTAAATAAATACTAACATGTCATATTAACCTATAAAATTAGTGTAATTCATAAAAAGTCTCAAATTATATTTATTTGGGTATTTATAACATCAATTATGTCAATATTTCATTAATAAGATAATTACTGCATCATCGTTGTGTCATAAATAAATTAAATTATTTAATGTCTAAAAATTACAAATAAAATACCATTATGTAGGAAAGATTTTTATATTTCTAATGAATATTTATAGTCGAATTTATCTTATGTATAACCCCATATTAAAAATGTTTTAGTAAATAAACTTTGATTTTAACTCTTTTAACCCTTCTTTAAATAAATTAATAATAAATGTCCTAATCTAATCCAAGTGGGCCTAAATGGTCATATTTTATTTCTAAGTTTGTTTTTGGTCGAATTACACTTGTCCAATAGAATTAGGACATGTGTTAGGGTAATAATAATATCATTTCTACCCTTAATTATCCTATTTACTTTTAACCGTGGAAAAAAAAGCAGAAAGTTACTATTCACCAAAAAATTATTTTTATCTCATTGAACCACATTTTACTTACTGACATCAACCGTGTCTCTCGGATTTTTGAAATTCCACTCACAAAAGCGGTAAAATTAAGTTTTATGAACAATTCAGTTTTTTTTAACTACCACTTAGGGGTTTCACTATTCATCAAAAATTGAAAGTTTTCAGAAAAATACCAAAAATTAGGCCTAAGCTATATTTGATATTATGAACTCAAAAATGATGTCTATTTTACCAAATTCAAAACATATCAGTTGCATTAACTAATTTAAAAATTAATTCCCGTCGTCAAAACAAATAGCGTGTTTTTAAGAGATAATAACTATCAAAAGATTGAAACTTGTTTATAACTGGTTTAAATGTGAAATTACATCCAATGACCATCATTATATTAAATTGTTAAAATATATTCTAAATATACTTTAAAACCACTAAAATTAATAATTTATCACTATTAATTATTTCGATTGGAAAATTTGTTTTTAATTAAAATTTAGTAATTTCAACTATTCATCAAAATATGAAAGTTATCCGAAAATTACCAAAATTTCACCCTAAGCTAATTTCGATATTCTGAATCAAAAAATGAAGTCCATTTTGAAAAATAAAATTTACAAAATTTCAAAAAGTGGTTATTACTATTCATAACGGCTAGTTTTAATAATATTTTAATAGCATATCGTTGTTTAGTGAAACTCGGTATTGCGTACTACACACGCTATCAAGGAAGGTCGCGATTGCGTGTAATGAAAGGCAAGTCATGGATGCGTGTTGTGAAAGCTCCTTTTGGTGTAGCATACAACACAAGACATTAATGAAATTAAAAATAATATTTTTCATAAAATCTCGGGGTGTTACATTCTACCCCCCTTAAAATGAATTTCGCCCTCGAAATTCGTCGGGGTTATAAATGGTTTACTATTCGAAAATTTCTTTGATAGAAACCCACATCGTAAAAAGTAATACCAAAACTAATCTTTAAAAACAAAAGTATGAAACGTAACGGTTACCCAAATAAACTAATCACTGGGTTTCCACATAGGTGAAAATATGGATATGGAAGAAAAATCTAACCATCATGTTCTGATGGAGAGTGGTAGAGAACATGGCTATGGAAAAGCCAACAATCACAAATCCATAAATTTGTGACGATCTAAGGTATCATCTGATTAATCAGATATAAGAGCACTAGGAAAACATTTTTGGTTTTCAAGATCGTTTCCCTAAAGTTGAAGAATTTGAATTAGAATAAATACTTACTTTATTTTGTTACAATCTCACTGTTGTTCGTGCCTTGAACAATTTCCACTTCATCTCTTAAATAAATGAAGTTGAATTTGTTATTCGTGAAGTGTTAGCAGATCATGTGATAGAATGACGGGTCATTCCATCTGTCTCAAACAAAAGGTTAGAAAAAGTTATTAAATATACATAAGTCATTCTATAGTGAGATTAATCATATATGGTTCCTAAAATGGACTTATACTTCATATATCATACTGCTTAATATAATAAAACTAGTTTCTACTAAACAGGGACTTCCTGTAGGCCAGTGGTAGGCGATAAAGGCCAGTCGTACTTCGGTTGTGGGTTCGATTCCCACGGCCTTGTCCGACACGATGGGATGTCGCCCGTCCTGCAGGTTGTCCTTTTTCTAAAACTACATTACTATAACATCACATAAATAATATCAAAAAAAAGTTATATCCTTAAACAATACTAACTTATGGTTAACATAATCCATTCCAAACTTTAGGCTTATCTAAAATACTTCGGTCCAAGCTCATAGTATAAAGAAAACGATAACTGGAAATGTCGTCAACCAAGCATGTGAATACCATCATTTATCCCCCATGTGTGAATACCTTAATAATGTATTCTCTTGAAAAATTAATACCCATTAAACCTTAGTGAAAACATAAATTCTATCAAAATTTAACTCTTTCAACATACCAAAATCCAAAAATTCTATATACTCAATCCATTACATAACCTTCTCCTTATATCAGTCATGAGCTCATGAATACTATCAAACATTTAATTTTCTCCTTATCCCTTCATTATGCACATATCATATACATTCCAAAAATATCTGAATAACCTTTCATGGATACTGGTAACATTAATCATACACTTTCAAAACTCAAGGAAATACAATAGTGTAACAATCCTTAGATGTCTCTTTATTCCATAGTACCATAAGATTACTTATACAGCATTACACATGATAAACATGTAATCATTCTACTACATTCTTAAACCATTGACCGAGCTTCAACAATTATTTCATCTCACATATCATTTGTAGTCTCTTCATCATCATCCACATAAATACTACCCATACGACCATACTTATTCTCTTCATGAGACTTTCCCTTAGGGCATTGGTTTGTATAATTCCCGTACATTCCACATTTAAAACATTTAACCATTGTTGATGTCGTAGCAATACCATTATCCTCATCCCTGGTGTTAACTGAACCTTTTCCATTGCACTTACTGGCTTTGTGTCCTTCTTTTCCACACCCAAAGCATCTTCCAGTTCCTTTGAAACATTCTCCTTTATGCCTCTTCCCACATGATTTACATAGGGGAAATTGAACTTTCTTTCCTTGATGATCATCATGAAACTCCATCTTTATCTTATTAGCCGAGTCAGGAAACTTACCAAATTTTACTTTATTGATCATATTATGAGATTGCTGATTCGGCATAATAATGATGTTTGGACTTCCAAATCCCATTTCATTTGGTTGCTCATGATGAATATCATTCCATTGTCCATCATATCCTCCATTATCGTGAATCATCTTTTTTCCAGCCATTTTCTAAAACCCAAAAAGAATAGTGTGAGAGGAAAAAATCATAATAAAGGGGGAGTAACTTCAATATCTAACATCTTTGGTTTAACTAATATCGTTACCATAGTTCTAGGACTATATCCTATACGTATACTTATCCTTAGGGACATCCTTAGACATACCTTAGAAATGTCTCTAGGGATCTCACTAACGTTTTCGCATCCTAGTTTCCAAAGGTTGACTAAACCTTTCCTCTCATACCAACTGTAGAGACCCGAAACTAGACGTACATGGACATTACATTACTTTTGCGGAATACTTAGTACATAACAAAAACACACACACAAGGATCGTAATAGTTTAGTGTCTTTGGAAACTCGGAATATAATCTTCTAATCGTGGTGAAAGATCTTCAACATATCCCATAAAGATCTTCCTTTTTTTATACCTAAAACCTTTCTTTATATCCTGGGGAAAAGAAAACATAAAAGGGTGAGCTCAAATGCTCAGTAAGGGTAAACAAAAGAAATATAAATCACATCATATTCATAAGAACATAACATTTTGGAAATATTAACCTGCAAAAGAGAGCATAATTTCATAACATGGGATAAATCATAGCAGTGAAATGTAATCACAATAATCATAACTTAAAACATGAAACTTTTTGGCATACACACATAATCATAGAGAATCATTTCTTGTTAGTCAAGACTCATTTCCAAGACTATCTTAGTGGACAAAGTCCCTTTCTGAACCGAGTCACCCTCATTTCAGTCCTGTTTCACTGAACCGGTATAACCTACCATTCCAGCCATGTCTATCTCATGAGATATAAAATCTTTACCCAATGCATTGGAGAAAGATATAGGTCCCACCCATCTCATAATGATACCATTTTTATGTGTTCCACAAAATCATAAATCATACATCATTGCATAACCCATGTAATACAAATGGGAATCTTAAACATCATGACATCATAAAACAATTCATATAAGATAAAGGAATTCATAAAAATAATTCCATCACAACATAATCAAATCAATGTAATAATAGGGATAAAAACAGAACCCTTTATTATCTTAGATGGAAAATAATTTTGATAAAACACTTGAACTCCATTCTTGAGGAAAATATCCTTTCTTCTTCAAAAACATTTTTCCTTTCTTAACATGTCATACAACATTAAACTAAAACAAGTTGATTAAAAATAAAATTGAAAACTTGTAAAGTAAGCTTCTTGGAAATAATGTTTTAAAAATCCATTCATGCCGTATAAGTTAAAAAAACATTCTTCGCGTACTTTTGTCAGAAAAGTAAAAAACATACCTCGTACGAAAAACGACAAAAGATTCCTTTCATATCTTTTACTAAAAACTCACCGAAGGGTAAAATAGGATTTAAACAACTGTAGGTGAATGGAAATAATATTACATATTGAGGAAACATGGATGTGGATGATAAAATACACCCCAGTAAATACTGAAGTATAAACAATCTCGGATAAAAATGAGATTGTGATATTTCCCTTACCTTAGGTCCGATTTGCTTCGTAAGTGTCCGAACCTCCTGTATAATGATTTAAATAATGTCATTGACTTATTACAGAATTATATTCATTGTTATTATATCATATATGGTTCACTTGTGACTTTATATTACCCGTTCTTTTGTAAATTCATGTTAAAGTAGCGTTTTGGGTAAAATCGTCTCATTTGTCGTTCGTGTTTTAACTTGTAATTATTCATATGATTACTTAGATCATTATTAATTAATTATAGAATATAAAACATTATTTATATATAATATATATTCAGAATATACATATATATAATGGATCGATAAATGGAAAGAAATACACCGTTCATGGAGACGGTAGGCCGTACGTATGCATGAACGTTGTTTTCTTTTCGTTATTAAATTGAGTGGAATTAAGTAGATGACATACATATATATACACATAAATCCAGTAGCTTTATAATGTCATATATTTCATTATTATTGCTTATATATACTTTATAATCATTCTTAAATGGTTAACATGGAGAATGAATCTCATCGCGTCGTGGAGACGGTAGTCCGTACGTACGCACGAGCGATGATATCATTTCCATAATTATTGAATTGAATTGGAGTGGATGATACAATATATCAGAATCATTATGATTTTATAATAACTATGTATAGTTATTCTTTAAACCATAATACCCATCCATGTAAGGTGTTGGTGGAAAAACAGATTACACCACGGCGTGGAGACGGTATTCCGTACGTACGCACGTGAGGTGATTTTGTTTTCCGTAGGATGGATAGATGGTGAAATAGGGTTGTTTAATACTTATAATAACATATCATTAGATTAGTGATACTGATGTTATTACTTCATAATGAAACAACCTAAGAAGAAGAAGTGGAAGAAGAAATAAAGTTGAAAGAATCGGTAACAGAAATTACCTCTTCTTTGAAGCGCCTCTTTGAGATCTCCTTTTAGGGCTCTAAAATTGGTCTTTGAGGAAGACCATAACCTCTAGTATGTTTCTAGGGAAGTGGAGAAGATAATGTGGCAGGGGTTGGCCGAGATTGAAGGCTCAAAGTTGTGTGAGGAAGAGAGGGAGGAGGTTCCCTTTTATAAGGGAGGAGAGGGGCTCCTTTGGAAAAACTAAAAATATTATTTTATTATAAAGTCAAGTTCGGTTTTAAATAGCTCCAAATTGATTTATTTCTAGTATAAGGTGGGTATGGGTCGAAATCCTCTCATCCAATAGAATTTATACAAGTTTAGGTTCCTATTTTAACCTTATCATTTAGATTTAACATTAAGTTAAATAATTTTACTTTTACCGTGTCTTCTTGTGTTCTTACACTATAAGGTTAATAAACTTACTATAAGAAGCCAAACAAACCCCAAGTTTTTAATTATTAATATATATAACCTTATCTAAGTCATTTGGCCGAACCTTAGATTTTTAGGAATAAAATAACAATTAATAATATAATATTTGTTTTAAAAACTATTTTATGTCAATTTTGACACTATTTAGTAATTGATTTTTGTGAAAATCATAACAGAACGATAAGTTTGAACAAAGTTAATTAAATAAATACTAACATGTCATATTAACCTATAAAATTAGTTTAATTCATAAAAAGTCTCAAATTATATTTATTTGGGTATTTATAACATCAATTATGTCAATATTTCATTAATAAGATAATTATTGCATCATCGTTGTGTCATAAATAAATTAAATTATTTAATGTCTAAAAATTACAAATAAAATACCATTATGTAGGAACTTGTTTTAGATTTCTAATTAATATTTATAGTCGAATTTATCTTATGTATAACCCCATATTAAAAATGTTTTAGTAAATAAACTTTGATTTTAATTCTTTTAACTCTTCTTTAAATAAATTAATAATAAATGTCCTAATCTAATCCAAGTGGGCCTAAATGGTCATATGTTATTCCTAAGTTCTTTTTTGGTCGAATTAAACTTGTCCAATAGAATTAGGACATGTGTTAGGTTAATAATAATATAATTTCTACCCTTAATTACCCTATTTACTTTTAACCGTGGTAAAAAAAGTAAAAAGTTACTATTCACCAAAAAATTATTTTTATCTCATTGAACCACATTTTACTTACTGACATCAACCGTGTCTCTCGGATTTTTGAAATTCCACTCACAGAAGCGGTAAAATTAAGTTTTATGAACAATTCAGTTTTTTTTTAACTACCACTTAGTGGTTTCACTATTCATCAAAAATTGAAAGTTTTCAGAAAAATACCAAAAATTAGGCCTAAGCTATATTTGATATTATGAACTCAAAAATGATGTCTATTTTACCAAATTCAAAACATATCAGTTGCATTAACTAATTTAAAAATTAATTCCCGTCGTCAAAACAAATAGCGTGTTTTTAAGAGATAATAACTATCAAAAGATTGAAACTTGTTTATAACTGGTTTAAATGTGAAATTACATCCAATGACCATCATTGTATTAAATTGTAAAAATATATTCTAAATATACTTTAAAACCACTAAAATTAATAATTTATCACTATTAATTATTTCGATTGGAAAAGTTGTTTTTAATTAAAATTTAGTAATTTCCACTATTCATCAAAATATGAAAGTTATCCGAAAATTACCAAAATTTCACCCTAAGCTAATTTCGATATTCCGAATCAAAAAATGAAGTCCATTTTGAAAAATAAAATTTACAAAATTTCAAAAAGTGGTTATTACTATTCATAACGGCTAGTTTTAATAATATTTTAATAGCATATCGTTGTTTAGTGAAACTCGGTATTGCATAATACACAAGCTATCAAGGAAGGTCGCGATTGCATGTAATGAAAGGCAAGTCAAGGATGCGTGTTGTGCAAGCTCCTTTTGGTGTAGCGTACAACACAAGACATTAATGAAATTAAAAAGAATATTTTTCATAAAATCTCGGGGTGTTACACTTACCCTATCTCCTAATCCTTCTGTGCCCCAAACTCGGTGTGACACACAAGAAAACTTGATCCCTGACCTCGAACTCCAGAGGTCGTCTCCACCGATCAGCATAAGATTTCTGACGAGACTTCGCAATAGCCATCCTCTTCTGAATCATCTCAATCTGATATGTCGTCTCCTGGACAAGATAAGGTCCCGGCATAACTGCCTCTCCTACCTCCAGCCAACACAAGGGTGATCGGCATGACCTACCATACAAAGCCTCATAAGGTGCCATCTGAATTGTTTCCTGGAAACTATTATTGTAGGAAAACTAAACAAGAGGTATGTGTCTCTCCCAAGAACCTCCAAAATCCATAAAACATTCTTGGAGCATGTCCTCAAGCACCTAAATTGTACGCTCAGACTGGCCATCTGTCTGGGGATGGTATGTTGTACTCAAAAGTACCTGTGTACCCAAAGCCTTCTGAATCCCCTGCCATACCCGAGAAGTAAAACGAACATCCCTTTCTGAAACAATGGAGTGTGTAACTCCATGTAGATGTACTATCTCTCGGATGTACAACTGTCCCAACTAATCCACATTGATGGTCTCCTTGATCAGCAAGAAGTGAGCAACCTTTGTAATCCCGTCGATGACAACCAAAACAACATCATTCCCTCTAGGTGACCTCGGAAAACCAGCCACGAAGTCTATCACGACATCATTCCACTTCCACTCCGGAATGGGTAACCGCTGTAGAATCCCTGCTGGTCGCTGATACTCCGCCTTCACCTGCTGACAGGTGGAACACCTCATGAAAAGAACAGCAACATCTCTCTTCATACCTGGACACCAATACTGATGGTGCAAATCATGATACATATTGGTGATGCCAGGATGAACTGCCCAAGCTAAGGAATGGAAGTATCGTATCATCTCCTCGCGTATATCTGCTGGCACCCATACACGTCCCTAGAAATGAAAGATCTTATCCTCACCCATGGTCCATCCGGGAATAGGGTCCTCTCCTGACACACTTTCCCGTAGGACTTGGCCTTCAGAATCTGATAGCTGCCTCATTCGTACTCTATCAAGAAGCGTAGAGGTAACAACTACAGACGAAAGAAAAGCCTACCCTTATCTGTCATGCACCTCCAAATGAATCTCAGAGAACAGATCCATAAGCTACCACTCACTACTGGCCTCCTGAACTGCTTGTATCTGAGTCCTCCTGCCTAGTGCATTAGCCACTGCATTTCCTTTCCCAGACGTATAGGAATGTTCAAAGTCAAAAGACTTGAAATACTCAACCCACCTTCTCCGCCTCAAATTCAAGTCACGCTGAGTGAAAATGTACTTGAGACTTTTGTGGTCGGTGAAAACCACAAAATGCTCTCCCAGAAGGTAATGTCTCCAACAGCGCAAGGCATGAACAACTGCTTCCAACTTGAGATCATGCATCGGGTAATTCCTCTCATGTGGCCTCAACTACCGAGTCCCATATGCAACGACTCCATCTCTCTACATAAGCACAACTCCCAGCCCGATACCTGAAGCATCACAATAGATAGTATAACTCTTTCCCGGCTCTATAAAAACTAGTATCGGTGTTGACGTCAACCTCCCTTTCAGCTCCTGAAAGGCTGACTCACAAGAATCTGACCACAAGAACTTGACACCCTTCTTAGTCATGCCCATCAGTGGCGCTGCTAAGCGTGAAAAGTCCTGTATGAAGCGTCTGTAGTATCCATCAATCCCTAGAAAAATCCATACCTCAAATACGTTCTTCAGCTATTCCCAGGGAGCTACTGCTCTCACTTTCTCTGGGCCTACTGACACTACAGCCTCTGAGATAACATGACCCAAGAAGTGAATCTGATCCATCCAAAAGTGGCATTTTGAGATCTTAGCATATAACTAATGCTCTCTCAGTGTACTCAGAATGATCTCAAGATGTGTGGCATGGTTTTGTCAAGTGTGGGAGTACACCAAGATGTCTTCCATGAAGACAACCACGAAAGAATCCAGATATGGATGGAACACTCGGTACATCAGTGCCATAAAAACTTCCAGAGCATTTGTGATACTGAACGGCATAACCAAGTACTCGTATAGACCATACCTACTCTGGAAGTCTGTAAGAGGTATATCTGATGGTCTAACGTGCAACTGATGGTAATCGGACCTCAAGTCAATCTTCGATAACACTCAGGCTCCTCGAAGCTGATCAAAGAGATCATCAATCCTCGGTAAGGGATATCGTTTCTTAACCGTCAACTGGTTCAACTTCTGATAGTCCACACAAATCCTGAGAGTACCATCTTCCTTCTTCACAAAAAGGACAGGTGAACCCCAATGAGAAGTACTGGGTCAGATAAATCCCTTTTTCCACAACTCCTCCAACTATTTCTTGAGCTCATGTAACTATGGTGTATACATCTTATAAGGAGGAATGGACACTGGTGCCGCCCCTGGCACGAGCTCAATCTAGAATTATACCTCACGCTCCGGAGGCAAACCTGAAAAGTCCTCTAGAAAGACAACCCTGAAATGATCCACCACTAGAGTAAAGTCTAACTGCGAAGTCCCCTGATCATCCTGATACAGACTAGAAATCTAGGCTGTAACTCCTCCTAACCCATGATGCTCTGGTCCCTCTCTGCTCGCCTGGACATCCCATTCTCCCTTATGAAGAAAAGATACACCTTCTGGTGATATGAAATTCACCCTACGACGATAGAAATCAACAATTGCCTGAAAGGGAACCAACCAATCTATCCAGAGAATGACATCATAGCATGTCATCTCTAGGACATAGAGATCCCAAAGGATGTGATACCATGAAACCTCAATATGGAACTCCTTGAACTGATGTACACTAGATGTTATCGTCCCCAGAGGAATATCTAGTGTCAACATATCAGCAGAAGAAAGAATATAGAGCCCAAGGCTCTCTACAACAGTAACAGATATAAAACTATGGGAAGCCCCGGTATCAAAAAGAGAAGAAGATAAAACTGAGGCAACGAGAATGGTACCTCGAACTGTAGAGGGTACAGGATCCTGCTCCTGCTAGGTCTGCTCCACTGCAAAGGCCTGGACGGCTCCATGACCCTGTGGCCCTGACTGACCGCTTTGAGCTGATCCACCATGTTGTCACTGATAGCCTGGTGACTGACCACCATGACCGCGACCTCCACCTTGTCTTGGATGGCCAGAAGAACTCCAGTTCCCAGACTGGTGAGAAACTGGTGGGTGCTCTTATACGAGGAGTCATAGACGAACCCCTATCACCAGCTGTTGGTGATGAGCTATGACAGAAAAGCTGAAGATGGCCCATCTTGCTTCATGATCGACACTCCACCGGGTTTCTTTGGCACTGCGGCCTAGTATGCCCTCTCCTCCCGCACTGGTAGCATACTACCTAGTGACCTGAAGATGCATCGCACCTACTATGATCTCCACGTGCAGACTCCCTGCGGCGCTTCCTGATATCAGAAGGAGGAACAATAACTATAGATGTCGAACCATCCTAGCTCACTGCTCCAGAATCCCTCAGATTGCGCTCTGTGATCAGTGCCTGGATGACGACAGAAGATATCGAGGTCAACCTGAAGATGTTCACCTGTGATCGGATGTCGTGCCTTAGACCATACTCAAACTTACATGCAAGGAACAACTAATCGCCTCTAGGAATAGGCATGAAATGCTGCAGCTCGGTGAAGTGAGAGGAATACTCCATAACCGTGAGAGTACCCTACTCCAAACTCATAAACTCTCAAGCTCGATCGGCCCTCAAGGTCTCTAGGTAGAAGTAATCGTAGAAGATGCGCTGAAACTCTTCCCAAACCATATTCTGCTGGCTCCCTGCCTGCGAGATGACATCCCACCACCTCTTGGAAGAGTCTCATAGAATATAGGCAGCGAGCTTCACCCCCCTATCTGGAGATACCTCTAGATGATCGAAGATCGTCCGCGTGGCCTCTAGCCACGACTCAGAAGCTTGGGGTCCTCCATCCCCAGAGAAAGTAAGAGGATGCTGCTGCTGAAAAACCCTCTTCAATTCTTCTATTGACGGGGAAGGAGATGGCGCTCCCTGAAAAGTATGCATCAACCTCATAAAACCCTCCCTGAACTGGGCATCAGTTCTTGTGTCAGGTACAATGGTTGGTGCCAAGGCTGGCACAACAGGAGGATCTGCAGGAAGTTCCTGCTCCGCCATATCCGGTGTCTGATCACCGTCTGGAAACTGACGAACAACAAGAGGATGTCTCGGTGGCATGACTCTGCAAGTTCAAACACACACCTTAGATCAAGATTAACAAGGATAAAACATAGAAGTTTGAGAAGAGAAAACGAGAAGGAAAGCATTCAAGTTTAAAAAAACATGACTACATGGTGTGTATAAAAACTACATGGAGTATTATCTTAAGTCATTCACATGGCATGTACTCCTGCCACAACTGGTTGTGTATCACCCCAAAGACACGACGTGTTATACATACACACGAAATGTACTTGAACTATATTCCCCTTCCCAAGTCTCCTTACATGGATAACACACACAATCCTCATAATCCAAGACTACACGACGTGTTTAGTTCAGACACGACATGTACTAGACAAGGTTTCAACGACCTGTGTTGTTAGTTACATGGACGGCTACACGGTTCACTCTACATGGCATGCTCCTTGAGAACACGGCGTGTAATTGAAGGTTTTCCCCAACCCGTGTTGTTTGTGACACGGCTGGGTAGTTAGGTTACATGGCACGACGTGTGATAACCGGACACGGTGTGTAAATTCAAAGTTTCATCCACCTGTGTTGTTAGCCACATGGGCAGACACACAGTTACTACAACACGGCGTGTACGTACAGTACACAGTGTGTTTCTAAAGATTTTCAACAACCCCATGTTTCTTCCCACACAGTTAGTGACACAATTTAAAAACTACATGACATGTATTAATAAAGTACATGCCGTGTATTCTGGGTTTTTTGGGTAGTAGATCAGAAACTACTCCGGAGCCCAGAAAACATAGTTAAGGTTCCAAATTCCAATCCGTGAGGGCCCATACTTCCTGCGAATCAAAGTTTGGCATCTTATATATGTCATAAACAAGAACAACAAGTCAATGATCCACCCAGTTCCAATTCATGAGGGTCCATAACACCTCAAGAACCAAAATTTGGCGTTCATTCCAAACGAGAACTTACACAAGAAATACCTATCAAAAAGAAGACATTATATCAAGTAATATATCAGAAAAACATGCATATTCTACACAATTTCTATCAAAACAACATGCAATTGGTAATGCACCCTAAATTGCATGGCAAGAATGCATGACATGTGATTTCTTACAAGTGCCTATATGATGCATGAGATGGAATACCCTCATCTCATCGGGTTGAGATAGAAATAGAACCACAATAATATCAATAATAACATCACAAAGTATGTGAATCACCCAATGATGAAATCAAATCAACTAAAAAATTGAAAAACAGAAAAACTGGTAATCATCAAGGTAAATCAGCTTTTCCCTGTACACGGGTTAGCTACGCCCGGGCACAACTTATTACTAATTACTTATTCTCTCCTATCCCTGACTATAGGCTTCAAATATTAAATCAAGAAGAAAAGAACACATTTGATACCACTTTGTAACATCTTGGTTCTGGAAGCCACCCAGATGTGCCCCGTACCCAGTTGGTCACATGGCCTCACGTGCATTTCCCTGAACGCCAGAGGCTTCCGACTAGCAGTGAGGTCCTTGGGTGTGATATTGGGGAAACTATACCCTTATTGGCAGAGTACGCAGTGGAAGATAAACAAACATACAATAGAGGAAGTAGTAATAATCCATATGAAGTAAACAACTAAAGACTAAAAGAAATAAATTGAAGCACACACACATATATATATAACAACGATGCATGATACATATATGTATAGGAAAGCATCCAAAAAACCAAAATGATGGAATAAAATAGTACTAATCCAAATTACAAAAGAAAATAGATAACAAATCCTCAGCATCGGAAGGAAAAGCTTGGTCCCATGCTCTCAAGCTCCACAACATTAAGTACCTGAAGTTGAAGGGTGATTGCCCTTATCTATACCTGCATCAATATAATCTGTTTGGGTCCAAAAGCATGACCCAAACAGGGTGTGAGACTAAATACCAGTAGGCAACCACATGAAGATATATGCATAATAGTTAGTGAGTATATGGAAGGTAAATTAAAGTAAACAGTAAACAGTAAGCAGTGAATAGGATAATAAACAGAAGTAAACAACCCGCAGATCAACAAGCAATAGTGAAGCAACAGCTAACCACAACAGGTAACCCTCTGGGAAGTATTCCCAACCATCCCCTTTGGTCCTATCCAAGAAGTACCAACAACCCTATGGGAATTACACTCAGCCTAACCCCTCTGGTTTAGTCGTATGAAATTGTAAGACTCTCTAAGGAAGCACGCACAGTCAATTCCCCTTATAGTCTAAGGTAGTCAGGGACTCTCTTAGTAAGATCACGCGGTCTAATACCCTTATAGCCCTAAAGGTCTAGAGACTCTCTGAGGAATCTCACTCGATAATTTCCTCCTATAGCCTCAGGTCTATCACAGACTCTCTAAGGAATCTCACTCACTCAATTCCTCCAATAGCCTGGAATGATTTAAGGAAATTCAAACAAACGCAGACTCTCTGGGAAAGTTCACTCGGTCTTCCCCCGTATAGTCTATAAAGCTCAAGACTCTCTGAGGAATCCACTTGGTCTATCCTCCTATGGTCTATAATATTCAAGACTCTCTTGGAAGCTCACTCAGTCTGTCCCCTATAGTCTATAATGTCCAAGACTCTCTGAGGAAGCTCACTCGGTCTATCCCCTTATAGTCCATAGCACCAGGTTCTCACGGCCCCATGCCAGTCAGTGTATAATAATGCTATAAGGCCAAAGTAAACCTATGGAGCTACTTGGATAACCAGTTTATATCACAAAAAGCATGTCAGGAAACAACACTCCATCCTACAGTTACAAGGCATGGAAAACAAGTATAATGACCAAAGGTTGAACAAGACCAAAAGGTCGTAAATAGAACAAGGCAAGGGAAAAATCCATGCAAAGCAATTATATTTATACATAACCAAATTACCTCTACACAAGCATACAATCAAGGTAGGAACACAACCAGGGAAAAAAAGTAAATACACAATACCCCATTCAGGGGTATTGGTGGGAATTGCACATAAAACTCAATGACTTCAAACATAAAGGCACAAACCACCTACCTTGATGCTAGGAGATCTGTATAATTGAATCACAAGGGTTGAATATCTTTAGAACATCGTAGATATATGAAAACATCCAAAACGTTTAACCCATGATAACTTGGAAAAGAAGAGGAATTGGAAAACAAGGCTCGAGGAGAAGAGAGAACTCACCAATGCGATTCCAACTCAATCTAAGGTTCTTGAATTGGAGGATAGATGGAGAAACAGGGGCTCATCAAATATCTACAGTTGTACGACGTCTCTCGGTTGAACAAGACCTCGAAGAAGACGTTTCTGAGGTTGAGACGTGACCCCGATCCGTTTAATGAAAAAATAAAATAAAATACGCAGCGTGTACATCTTGAGTACACAACGTGTACTTGCTTTTCTATACTCCGCTTTAAGTGGCATCCACATCAACCCACACGACCGTGTGTGTGGCCCAGACATGGTCAGTACATGGACTCCTGTGGCAATGAAATACACAACGTGTACTTCTAATGTACACAAAATTTATTTCAAAAATTTCCAGAAACTCCTATTTTCTCAAAAACTCTAGAAAAAGGAAAAACATACCTGAAAAGAAGACCCGGGTTCTTAAAATCATACTATTTCATTAAAATAAATATTATTCAAAATAACTTAGTTTATTATAATAATTTATATCTTTTCTGAAAAGTAATTTTTTTTGAAAAATCAATTTATCATATTCGTTATATTTTTTTATTAAGAAAAAATATTCTTAAAACTGAATTGATAGAATAAAAATTTTATTTATACAAATTAACTAAAATTTAAGTAACTAAGGTTAGGACCCATAACCCCTTATAACTCCTGCATAAAATCTAAGGGTAAGGTGTGCGATGGTGATATATTCATGGGGTGACTCAGCTAACATTTCCTGAGTGGTAATTTACACTAAATTTAACTTCTCCCATATTTGATTTCATCAAAGTTTCACTTATCAAAGATGAGCTTGGGATTGGTCAAGAGAGAACCCCAATGACGCTACCTCCCTTCCAAACTCTTACAAATTGGCTTCATATGACATAACTCTACTGGTTGAGTCCATCGCTTCTGATTTCTACAATAATTATCCTTTGTCATTTCTACTTATAAAAACTAATTATAATGTTAAAATTATTTCCAAGAGTATACTTACCAATGTTCATATTGACCAATGGTCATATTTAACCAACAATCATATAATAGTTAAATTCTAATAGTCACATTTCCCTTTACACTCACTTCATTATTAAATAGATATAGTTTTTTTGTGTATAATATAATATAACACATATTTTCACAAAAAAAAGTTCATTAAAGTAATGTATTGGTCGTTACAGGGTGTATTCTGATCTAAAATGGGAAATAGGTGAATCCGGATCCACTATGGGAAGAATTTGTAACATGATCCACTATAAGGAAAGGGTTGCGACTAGGGATGGTGGTGTGTCTCACCTAGTAGGTGTAGTCCCCATGAAGTGCCCAGATAAATTTTGGCAATGAGCCTTGACTTATAGGTAATGATTTTACATGTTTATGTGTATTCCATAATTCTATATTTTATTCCTATGTTATGATTTCATGGATTATGATTATGATTCCTTTATGATTCATTCCTTATAAACTACCAATATTTATGTCTTGGATCTTGATTGTGACTTTTGATATACCAAGTATGATCTTTTAATGTTATAATCGTGTTCTCATACCCTTGTACTCATGATTATGCTTACATATATCCCCTATTTACCCTTACTGAGCATCTAAGATCTCCCTTTGTTATGATACCTTTTCCCATGTTGTGAAGAAAGGTTTTAAGTAGGTGTATTAATGGGGAAGATCTTTATAGGAGATGTTGAAGATCATTCAAAAAATTAGAAGAATGTGTTCCATGTTTCTAAAGACACTAAACTATAGGGAATTTACTTTTTTAATGTGTTTGATATTCATTTAAAATGATGTAATATCCATGTATATTAAGCCCGAGTCACTATAGTTGGTATAAAAGGAAAGTTTTAGTCAATCCTTGGAAAATAGGATGAGAAATCTTTAGTGAGATCCCCAGGGATATTTCTAAGGATATTTCTAAGGATTTATATAATGATAAGCCTTATGTTTCATATATTTAAAATATGTTTTCATGATTTAGACATCATATAAGTAATTTTTCATGATTATGTGGTCTTATTATATGATAATTGTTTCTCACACTATGTTTTTAGTCTAATTCAATAGCGAGAACTAAAAGAAACTAGGTTGACATTGAATGTTTTAGATGGGTAAAGTATGGGAATTATTAAAATCTATTTCTTAAGTGGAAATATCATGAAAATAATCAGAAGGTGACATGAGTATTGGTTATACTACTGAATATAAAGAGACTATGAATGACATGTGAAAGGTAAGGTATATTCTAACAGTATTGTTTACATTAAATGTAAGAAGTTTGATTAAATTTTGGTTGATTAAAATTAATACATGATTCATATTTCATATTCAATGAAAATGTTATTAAGTAATAAGATAATGATGAATAATTAATGGTTTAAGAATAAAGTAGGATGATTGAATTGTATATGTATAGGAATTTAATAATTATGTTATATGAATCATGAAGTCTATTTTTTTCATTAAGGATTGTCAAATATATATTTAATGGTTTTGATGACCTATAAAAGTGATTTAATGGAAATGAGATATTTTTATTAAGGGAAGTAAACCCTTAATGTTTTCTTCATGTTGATAAAATTGTGTTTATCTTGGATAAAGAGATAATTGATATGGATAAAGAAAATTGGATAATACTTATTACCTTGGAAAAAACTATTGATTTGTTGAAAAAGTGGTCTATGTTATAATGCATGATGTTTTAAAATTTTATTTTGGATTTAAGGAATATATCCAATAATCTTTTGAATAATAAAGCATGCATTTTTTCAATAAGGTTTTATGGTAATTTAGGTTATTACCATGTTTCAAGAGAAAACATGATAAATTTATTCACATGTTTGGTATGTGACAACCAAGAGTTACTTTATGATATATAGGGGATCAATGTTAAGTTAATTTTGAGAAATTTAGTGAACTTCTTTCTAAAGTTGTGGATTTTCATATTTCGAAAGGGTTATTTGGGTAACCATTTATGGAATGGTTTACGTTAAACTTCAGATGAGGTTTTATATATTAAATTATTATCTCGCCATATGAAGATTTGTGAATATTAGATAACCTATGATAACAATTTTGTTGTGATGATAACTAAGGATATATGAGATGACTTATCATACTATTTATGGATCTCATGATCTGTTAGTAATTTAGGTATAAAAAATCCACCTTCATTTCTTGGAGCAAGAGATGAAGTGAAAATTAGTCAAGGAACAACCTAAGGGTGAGATTGTGCTTATGAAATGTAATGAAATCAAGTAAGTATAGTTTTTGCGTGAAAATTATACAATTTTAGGAAAAGGGTCTTAAAATAAAATGTTATCCTATTATCATCATTTTTTATGATATTAGTGACCTATTTCACACCTCTTTGGTTATTGGTTTTGTGATTGTTAAATTTCTCTAAATCAAAACTTTACTATGATCGTTGATATTTATCACTCTATATAATTATTTATGATTTTCTTCCATGGAAAAATATTCACCTATGTTCTTCTATGTGGAAAGATAGTTATGTGTTACTTTGGGTAACAGTTATGATTCTAAATTTTCATTTTTAAAAGAAGTTTTAGTATTCATTTTTACAATGTGATTTTCTATGAAATTAACTTTCAAGTATTAAACCCTTTGATAAACCAAATTAATTTTGAGGGTAAAATTAATTTTAAGGGTGGTAGAATGGAACACCCTCAAATTTTGTGAAATTTTCTTTGAATTAATTTAATATTTTTGATATTATAAATTTCATGAAATAAAGAATATAAATTTTATTATATAAAAGCACTATGTTTTGATTTAATTACACTCAACACCAAGTTAATATTACACTACACACAAAACTTAGATTAGCTTATGGTACATGCATCACTATGTTTGGCATGTGTTATATAAAATGTCAATTTCCCTTGATAGATTGCATTACACGCAAGACAAAATTTTAATTAACTACAATATATTATTAATATGATTATTAAAATATTAGTATATTTATTACCTAGCCATTAGATTGGAATAAATGAGTAAGATTAACTAAATTATGAAATTATTATTTACACATGTTTATTATTGGTTTGAGTGAGTATCTCAAGGGGGCACGAATTGAGTACCCAATAAAAATTTCTATTAAAAATAGATTAAATAAAATCCCTCAATTAATTTAAAAATGGAACATTTAACAAAAATACCATATCATTATAAGTTTCAATCTTTCAAAATATTTTTTAAAATATTGATTAGATCTTGGGTAAATAATATACAATATTACTTAGTCCTTTGAAATCAATTTACTTAATCAAAATCTTATAAAAACACTTATTAAGGTGAACTATCAAAGTATTAATTTTGTGTAAAGTTTAAAACAATTTTAGTTTTAAAGTATTGTTTCAAAGGAAAAAAATAAAACACATAGCATAATTTTGAATACAAGAGGTTCAGTCTCAAGGTGAGACTTAGTCCTCTCCACTTGGAAATCACCCAATACCAAGTAGTTTATATAAATGAACTAGTTGATCCATAACCTATATTAGGTTTTACAATAGTATGACAATTTTCCAAGTCACACGGGACCTCTTCCATAGTTATTTGTGGGATTAAAAAAGATAATAGGTCATACATGACCTCTTCCATAGTTTTTTGGGAGTACAAGTGTAAAAAAGTGTGAAAAGATATCAATTAGCTTCCAATTATAGAAGGAGATAGTGTGCGTGTAATAAATAGAGTATACACACACTAATTGTAATGTAAATATAGATAAAAAAACTAAGAAAATAAAAATTGTGAAGGGATAAAAGTACTCAGTCTTTTAGGATTTGTAGCTCGTGACTCTTGATTGTGATTTTCAATGTAGCTTGAGTCAAGTTTCTATGAAACTTCAGTAGAATAGAGTGACATGGACTCTTTTGTTCTTGAATTTATAAAGGTACTAGATAGAATAATGTTATTAAACCTTCCTGAATCGTGTGTTAGTAGGTTATATAAGGTAATCTCTTATGGTTCTTTCAAATGGGTTCAACTCTATATGCACATGTATATCTTTCACTGTGTTTTGTGTGTGCTATCTCTTCTATCTCTCTACTTTCTGCATGAGGGAGTCTGCTTCTCTTTTAATCAGTAACAGTAGTAGGTAGGAATATCTGGATCCTCTCTAATCCTCATACTTCATATCTGACACACTCTTTAATGTATCCTTGTCAAGAAATTAAGGAACATTCATTAAAATAGATTTGGGAATTAAATTTGATAAAATATATGTTAGAAACATTTAATTAAAAATAAATAAACACACTGGTGTTGGGTCCTCAAATGGTGTAAATTTTCTAGCGGTGTCTTGATCTGGTGGTGTGACACACTAGTGGTGACTCATGGTGTGATGGTGTCTGAGTCTGGTGGTAGTTCAGGCTAGTAGTGACTCAACACTTTACCAAATTTGTATTCTAATGGTAGGTTTTTTCAATGGTGACTCCACTCTAGCAGTGAGTCTTTATAATACTTTTCCAATTTTTGTTTATGGTAGTGTCATATGTGATGATAACTAATTCCATCATCAAATTTACATTGTAGCATTGACTCATTGTTGATGGTGAGCCATCCCGATACTTATCCAAATTTCACATGCCGGTGGTGAGACATAGGAGACAGTGATATATCCTTGACAGTGTCACATGTGGCGGTGAATCATCCTCAGCAGTTGGTCATATGTGATGGTGACTTAGTTCCACACTTAGCCAAATTTATGTTCTCGGGGTGAGACTTCCTTGGTGGTGAGATCTTATCTGGTGGTGAGTCATCATTGGAGGTGAATCATACTTAGTTAATTTTCACTAGTCTACCTCATAATATAAAATTCTAATAGGAAAACATAAAACTCATTAATCTCATAATAATCATGATTTTGGGTTCATTAAAACAAGGAGGCCAAAAATATCCCCATTTTTGATGATCCCAAATCATGGCAGTCTATATTCATGACATCAAATGTAAAATAAAACATTTTAAGTAGGTGGTGTCAAAGATAAAGAAATAAATTAAAAAAGATAACATTAAAATAAATATCATTGTAAAATAGAAATTAAACTCCATACTAGATTTCTCCCCCATTTGGGATTATTAAAAAGATAGAACATAATAGGAATAAAATAGTAAATATAGAATATAATAGTAAAGAGTAAGAGAATATGAAGAATCATGAAAATTCCCATCAAAGATATCCAAAAATGTTTAAAAAAATTTACACAAAATAATCCCATCAAAAATAGAAATTCTAATCCTCAGTGGTCTTTGGTTTTGGCAGAAGGATCCATAGGAGATTTTCCCTTATCCTTAGATTTTTCATTTTCTGAGAGGGAAGACTCATTATCAAAGTCTGAAGAAGCTCGAGGGAAATTAGTAGGAATACTAATATGAATTCCATCTATATCTTGAGGTGATCGCGGCTCATGAATGATAATTGATCTGAGATGATGATAATCTTCTATGGGAGATAAATAAAATGGATGGAATCTAGCTGGAAAAGGTGAATTTGGATCTCTTGTAACACCTGGTCTGAAATACTCTAGTTTAGCGGATGGTGGAGGTAAATAAGGTGTATAAGGAGATGCTTCCTAATCCAGAACAGTTATGCCATGAACATGAATAAATGGATTAATAAGGTTTATGAATTCCATGATGATTTTACCACCTCACTCCATAGCACTAAATAAATCTCTCTTTTCTTCCATAAAACATTGCATCACTGGATTCATTACTTTTAACCGGTTGACTTTCTCTTTAGTGGATCTTGTAATTAGAGGCAACCTCAAATTCTCAACAAGAAAATTGCAATGAGAATCCATATCAAGCTTAGTAAAAATAAAATATATATAGTTTTTTATAGATTTTATAATTGTTTCCCTATCAGAGTTCATATCTCTTTCATACTTTCTAATCATCATGTGCTCATGATTAGTTATTTTCTGAAACTTTCTCAAAATTTCCAAAGGTAGGGCAGGTTCACCACTAGAAGGTCCACTTGAAGTAGCGCTGATCTATTCTCTAAAAATGGTTCAAAATAGATCCACATCAATAGTAAGAGCGGTAGAGGTAGAAGTGTCTGATGAAACATTCTCATGGCTCTTAATAATGGAATCTATAGAAGCTGTAAAGGTAGAATTCATTTCCTCAAGAAGAGACTTCATAGATTCCATATCACTACTTATTATTTTATTTTGAATATCTATCTCTTGAAAATGATTCATAATCTTTGGTTGAATGTGATGAATTACCAACAAAAATAAATACCACGCATCATTTTCAATGAGTTTGTTGATAAGTGGTGCTTGAATCTTCAAAAATTTATCAAAATATGAAAGCATATTCTCCCTGAAAACATCCAAGTCACCCTTGGTGACTAAATCCACTAGCACAACTGGAGGAACTGTAGGAGCATAAACTGGTGTGGGTAAGTATGTGACAACCAGAGCATACTCTTTCTTAGAATCAAACCTTTCTAACTACCCTGAGACATCAATTTGATCAACCAATGATCCCTTAGGTTCCCTTGAATCTTGAAGATCAGGTCCATCATTCTTTGGGGGAATCTCATGAAACTTTTCATATTCCTCAAACATTGGATCAATCCAACTATCTGAATCCTTAGAAATATAAGATTCAATAATATTCTATACAATTATAGTAGGTTCAACAACTATTTTTTCAACATGTCTTTGAGCATATTAACTCTGTGTAACAATATTCTACTTAACAATAGTGTTATTCACGACCATTCTTTTTCCAGGTTGATAACCTATACCTATAACATATTTTGGTGCAAATTTTTACCTAAAATCTGTGTGAGGTTTTCTCTACCATCAATTATTTTTTCTAAGTCTTTCTTCAATTGTTCATTTGAGAGTTTAAGTTCAGTATTTTCTTTTAGTAGATGGGTATTCCTTTCTTTCTCAATAGACAAATTAGATTTAGTATTGGCAGTTAAAGTATTTTGTCTCTTAAGAACTTTATATTTTTCCTTAAGATAATTGAAAGTATCTTCTAATATATTACAGTGTTCAAACATTTCTTCTTTATTCATGTCATCATCATTATTTTCATTTTCATAATTATCATAAATATATATAGATGATACAGTAGTTACCTCAGTGACTTTTTTCATAAAGCACATATTGGATCTATCAGATTTTTCTTTAGAGGAAGACTCAGAATCACTGGATCTGTCCTCATAGGTACTCCATGTTTATTTTATTGCTTTCTTGTACCTTCAGTCCTTGTCCTCATTCTTATTTTTTCATTTCAATTTTGGACAATCTGCTTTTACATGTCAATTCTTTTTCATTCATAGCAGATAACTTATTTTTTGTCATCAACCATCTTCCAATTTTCTTCTAGGTTCCTCTAGAATCATACATTCCTTTATAACTATGTTTTATGAAAAAAATATTTTTCTTATAGAGTTTCTTAAATCTCCTACCCAGATGGACCATCTTCTCATCACTATCTGGGGGAAACTCACTATCACTGGATCTTACAACTTGTATATTTTATTTCTCTTTTTTCCTTTTGTTTGGATGAAGTAGTATTGAAGGATACTGAATTTCTTTTTGTCTCATTATTATATTCTAGATTGACTTTCAACTCTTCCCCATACATCATTAGTTTATCAATCAACTCTTTGATAGGTAGTTTTCTGATGTCATAGGATTATCTAATGGAAATAGATATTCCCCTCTATCTTTCAGGTAGGCATCTGAGAAATCTCATAATTTGGTCCTTGTCGGATACTAAATTCCCCAATGAGATCATTGGGTCCATAATCTCATTGAACCTGAGATAAATATTAGAAATTGGTTCATCAGGATTTATCTTAAACTTACAATACTTAATAGTATATGTATTAAGTCTCATTTCCTTAAAATTATTTTTTCCCTCATGTGATATAGATAAATTATCCCAAATTTCATAGGTAGTTTTACAATCAGATATTATGTTGAATTCCTCATATCCTAAGGCATAGTAAAGGGAATTCATCTCTTTACAATTATTATTATAAGAAATATTTGTAGCGTCATCCCAATCTTTTCTAGTAGTATTAGGTATAACATATTTATCTTCTATAGTAGACCAAATATCAAATACCCTACTTTCTATATGCATTTTCATCTTAATTTTCCACTGAGAATAATTGTTACCATTGAAAAAATAAGGGTTTTTAGTAGCAAAACCTTCTTTTCTAGAATCCATTTAAATAACTAAATTTATAAATGATAGAAATCTAAGATCCATAAAGAACAACTGAAATCAAAGTTGAGAAGTTATGAAAAAATTTAATACCAAAGAAATTTTCCATTGATAAAAAATATTGGTCAAGTGAGTATCTCAAGAGGGGGGGTGAATTGAGCACCCAATAAAAATTTCTATTAAAAATGAATTAAATAAAATCACCCAATTAATTTAAAAATGTCGCAGTTAACCAAAACAAAAGATAATTATAATTTTTAATCTTTCAAAATATTTATTAAAATATTGATTAGGTCTCAGGTAAATAATATACAATATTACATAGTCCTTTTAAATCAATTCAATTTATAAAATTCTTATAAAAACACTAATTAAGGTTAACTATCAACGTATTTTTTTTACAATTTAAAATAATTTCAGCTTTAAAGTATAGATTCAAAGTAAAACAAAATAAAACACACAACATAATTTTGAATACAAGAGGTTCAGTCTCAAGCTGAGACTTAGTTCTCTCCACTTGAAAATCACCCACTTACAATTATTTTATATAAATAAACTAGTTTATCCACAATCTTGATCGGGTTTTATAATAGTATGACAACTATCTAGGTCACACAATACCTCTTCCATAGTTATTCATGGGATTACAAAAGATAAAAGGTCACACAAGACCTATTCCACAGTTTATATGGGAGTATAAGTGAAAAAAGAGTGTGAGAAGATATCAAGTATCTTCTAGTTATAGCCAGATATAGTGTTGTAAAGACCCGTAAAATTCAAGGGAAATTTTTTTCTTAATTTTCTTTGGAATTTTACAAGAGTGCGGTTTCAGACGGCACCTGATTCCGAGGCCCGGTGTGCCCGGAATCAATTTCCGAAGTTTGGCTCGGGTACGTTCAGTGAACGAACGAGCGGAAATTTCTAACTTTTGATCCGGTGCTCGGAATTGAAATCCGAGGACACCGATGAACTCGCAGCGCCGATATTCGCTTAAGGAGACCTTTTCCAAAGTTGCGTTTATTGCGGGACGAAAGTTAGTTTTTGGGAGAATTATAAAAAGTTTAATAAAAATGTGGAACAATTTTTATTTTATTTTTTTTAGTTAACTTCTCCCAAAGGGAGTTAAAGGTGGGACCCACATCCACTTAACCTCCCTTGGGAGGATTAAGTGTGGTGGGGCCCACATGAAATCCAACTTTTCAACTTCTCTCAAAACTCCCTTTAACCCCTCTTTAAATGTTTTGACAACTTAGCTTATTAATTAGGTTGAGTTGTTTAACTTTTTAAAACCTTTGAAATTCAAAAAGGTTTGGTTGAGTTAATAAAATAAGCTCTTAGCTTATTTTATTTGGTTAGTTTTGTTTAGCCATCTTGAGAGGTTTGAGAGCTTTTCTTTCTTCTTCAAACTTTGACGAAGAACGCTCAAGCTTTGACGAAGAACGCTCAAGCTTTGACGAAGAACGCTCAAGCTCCGACGAAGAACGCCGCTTCTCTCTTCTTCGTCTTCCGTGTCAACGAAAGGGAACACCACTTCCTCCTCGGACTTCCTTCGTCGGCATACGAAGATTCGCCAATGACGTACCTCTTCGGACGTACCTCTTCGTCATCGGATTTGACGAACGATTACCGCGACGCCCGACCTCCGCGACGTTGTCTTCCGCGGGACGTTGACAAATCTTCGAACCTATACCCAAGGTAGGGGTTGTTGTTATTTGTTTATTTATTTATCCTTGTTTGTGGTTCTGGCATGACTAACGTGAGGATTTTAAATTTGTGTTATCATTTAACGTGAGGGGGCCGGATCGCATGAACACGGACGAACCCCCTCCTTTGTTCTTGTTGATTTATCTTACGGGTGGAAACAAGATGGCGTGGTGCCGTCGCACCACACGGATAATCGCACGATTATATTGCGCGGCGCCGTCGCGCCACGCCGTGGAAGGATCATCAAGAACGCGACGTCGTCGCACCGCATCAAAGGGAATCGAAGGCGCGGCGGAGGGGCGCGGTGCTGTCGCACCGTGTCGGACAACGAACACCGCGGCCGGTTCCGGGCCGCGGCGGGACGAGAAGACCGGCGGCCGGGCCGCCGGCGTCGGAAGCCGGAAAGGGGACCGGTTTTCCGGTCCCGTTGAGGAAGAACCGGCCGGCAGTTGGCCGGCCGGAAGGTCAAAGGCCGGGGGAATTTAATTCCCCCAGCTAGCTCTAAACCCCCCCCCCCATTTAATTGAGGGGGGCGGTTTCCTTGAGGGGGGGGGGGGGGGGGGGGCAGGCGGCCCCCCGGTTCCTCCCCAAAGCGGGCCCCCAAGAGGGGGGTCGTTGATTGGCAAAAAGGCGCGGCTATGCCGCGCCGCCAATTTGAAGAAGCAGGGGGCCTTGCCCCCACGCGCGCTACCTCCGTGTGGTGCTAGGCCGCCGCGCCGCTGGCTGGCTGGTCGGGCCGGGTCGGACCCGGGTCGACCCGGTTCGGGCCGACCCAGGGGGGGTCGGGCCGGGTCGGCCCGGACCCGGACCCCCCGTTTCGAATCAGTTTCGGTCTTTTGGCCATAACTTGAGCCACGGACCTCCGATTGACGAACCGTCTGCGGCAATGCGATCCTTGGATCGAGACGGTCGTTTAAGTATATCGCACTCAAAGTTTCGGAACACTTTGAGTTCGGCCGGGTTGGTTCGTTCACGAAACCAACCGGGCCCTCGGAGCGGAAACGCTCATATCTTGAGCTACGGACGTCCGATTGACGTGCCGTCAGCTTTTTTGTGTTCCTCTTAGTGAGATGGATCTTTTGGCATACTCCACTCGAGATTTGGACGCAGGTGGAGTACGGTCGGGTTGGTTTTGCCTTAAAAACCAACCGGGCCCCGGGGACGAAAATGCCAATAACTCTCAGACCGGGCGTCCGATCGACGCGCCGTCTGTTGCGTTGCGTTCCTGTTGTCGATACGGAAATTTTGGATACATCAACTCTGGACTTTGTGACAGTTGATGTATCAGCCTCTCGGCTCGTGGAGCGGACCCTCCGAACGAGCTTGCTGTGTGCGGGAACCCTAGTGCTGGCTGCGACTGTTACTGTGACTACTACTGCTACTACTGCTACTGTGACTGCTACGACGACAGTACAGAGATCCTGTGTGGATTCGACGACAACGACTACAGCACTCAGCGATCCTACATGGATCAGTGCTACAGGTCCTGTGTGGGCCCGATCCTGTGTGGGTCTGATCCTGTGTGGGTCTTTGCGCTCAGCGGTCCTGTGTGAACCAGCGCCTACAGGTCCTACGTGGGCCCGATCCTGTGTGGGTCTTTTGCGGGGGTTAGTTACCTATCGATCCTTCATGGGTCCGACGACTTAGATGGATCAGAGATCATCTTTATCGTCTTTCGAAGAAGTATACCTGTGTGAGCTGAATCCTGTTGCTTTCCTGTGTGGATTGTGTTGTGCTATCCTTTGTGGATTACGTTTGCTTTCCTGTGTGGAATACGTTTACTTTCCTGTGTGGACTGAGTTGTACTTGGGCTCAGAGGTTGGAGCGTATTTGAAATTGATGACTTAGGTATATGTATGGGCATATACCTAAGCAGTGTCGGTTGTTATTTCGTGATTGTACCTTTCTTCGTGGTTTATCCTTTGTGGATTTGAGAGACCTTCAGGGGTCTCGGGGTCCCTACTGAGTAGCTTATACTCACCCCTGCACGGGCTTTGCCCGCACTACGTTGTGTTGGTTGTAGACGACGGACAGCGTTGATCTTAGCTGAGGCTTGCAGAGCAGGGCGGTACCTGGAGGTGGACCACTGGGCGGGACGTGCTCGGAGCGGACGGCGGGACCCGTGGAGCAGTGGAGCTATCTGTACCCACCCTTCAGGTGGGATCTCCAGTAGACAGCTCGGTGTAGCGGCTTTTACTTACAGTTGCTGTTTTCCCTTTTCGATTTGTACTTTACTTTCAGTTTGGGTTTGTATACTGGCCCATTTACTTTTCCGCACTTTCAGTTGTACTCTGTTTTTACTTAGTGTTTACTTTCCGCTTGCTTACTCTGTGGTGTTTGTTTACTTTACAAAGGCAATTTCTTCCCTTTTTACTGAGATTTACGCCTTGGTGCTAGTCGCCAGCCCCTGGCCTATGGAAGGCGGGCTTGGGGTTGTCACGGAACGGACCCCGAGGGCGGGTCGTGACAAATTGGTATCAGAGGAGTTCGGTTCTACCGCGAACTCTGATCTTTTCTATGTGAAGCAATAATGTTTAGCGTATTGAGTGCGGTTATCAATCCAGTGAGTCCAGTGTTGGTGCGGCGGCCGACGTATCCGTACACCAGGACCCTGACTTCTGATTTCCGACTTAATGCATGAAAACATTGATTGCGTGTGTGTTTCAAAGTTTTCTTTGTGATTACTTATATCAGCTCACCAGGTATACTGTTCTGACCGTGGCGTACCTGTTTCCTTTTCAAGATGGCCCCACGACGGCAGCCAGCTAGGGTTCCGAGAGTCGAGCGTGACGACAGCCCACCGAGCGACGAGGCCTCGGTGCAGGGCCCTTTGTCAGCAGTGGCACCGGCGGTAGCTTTACCCGCCGAGCCCCCGATGCTTCCATCACCAGCCGCTGATGATGCACGTCGCCTCAGCGCACTGCATGAGTTTCAGTGCCAGCGACCGCCCAGGTTTCGCGGGGAGACGGATCCGCAGGCAGCCGAGGACTGGCTGGAGGCAGTGGTACGTGTGTTTAGGCTAGTGAGGACACCAGCAGACCTCATGGTGATCCTCGCTGCGAGCCTACTACACGCAGCAACAGGACGATGGTGGATCTTGATGCTCTAGGTGCACGATGAGGCATCTATACTTTGGACGGACTTTGAGAGCCTCTTCCGCTCGGAGTTCGTCCCAGCCACCCTTCGTGCAGTGCGTATCCAGGAGCTTCTTCAGCTGCGGCAGGGCAACATGACGGTCGCTCAGTACTCGGCAAGATTTACTGATCTCTCGCGCTACTCGACCGACATGGTACGGGACCCATTCTTCTGGGCCCAGACCTTCGAGCAGGGTTTGAGACACGAGATCAGGGCATCACTGATCTCCCTCAGCATACCGACTCATTAAGGAGTACTGGAGCGGGCCCTTATGATCGAGAGCTTCCTTGCTGAGTCTACACCAGCGCAGTGACCCACCGCAGGGCGGCACGTGGCAGAGTCATCTGCAGCTGGTAGTCGACGGATGACTCAGGGGTCCAGACAGACCAGACCTTCAGGCAGACGACCTCAGGGCACTGGCTCAGCAGTGCAGGGCACACAGCGCGGAGCTAGTCTTTCGAGTGGAGGACAGTGCTATGCATGCGGCAGGCAAGGCCACATGGATCGTGACTGCCCGACCCGCCATGCAGAGGAGCAGCAGACGGTTGAGGAACCACCTAGGCAGAGGCAGAGGTTCGACCGTGGCGGTCCGCAGGGAGGAGGCGGACGAGGCAGAGGAGCTGGCCGAGCAGCAGGTGGTGGGCGATGCTTTGAGGCTCTACCACCACCACCACCAGGAGGTCCACCCCAACCTCAGGGAAGAGCACAACTTCAGGCAGCTGAAGCTTACGATCATGGAGCTCCGGAAGCGGGTGGACTAGTTCGGGACTAGCTCCAGGCATAGAGGCCTTTGCCCATAATGCCTCTAGCTTCGTAGATTGTGTTGCCTTGAGTCCTTGTACTTTATGTTGAAGTAATAAAAGATACTTGCCTTGGTGAATTTTGTTTTCTTGTCTTTTGTTTGTTTTTACTAAGAGGTGCCGGTTAAAAACTGTTGACTTGACCCTCACTTGAGAGATTCTTACTGGAGGAAACCCAGTGACCACACACTGATGCCGACAGTGTGACTCAACCCTTGGAGGCAAACGTGACGGTTGGATCTCTTGGTAGCAGCGTCGAGGCCTTACGACGTCATCCATGCCATGAATTAACTAATCATGACGGGATTGACTGTTTTAGGCAAGGAATGTGGTTCATCCAGGGGATGAGACCAGATTTCACTTTTCGGCAAAGGAGAAATCTTTGCATCTTTTCCGTACGTTAAGGAGGAAGGGGAACGTAGTAGCCGATGCCCTCAGCAGGAGGACGGGCATTCAGCTACTTGAGGAGGTGACGGAGCAGCTAGCCTCTTTGCAGATATCCTTCGTGGATAGAGATGGATCAGCCTTCCTCCAGTCTCTCACAATCACCCCTCCACTACTGCAGCGGGTCAGAGAGGCACAACGTGATGACGCTGACTGTGAGACATGGCGTGCACAGATATCCTCGGGACAGGCACCTGATGGTTTCTCCCTTGGAGCAGAGCTCGACATCCTTTTCAAAGGACGTACCATAGTACCAGTCTCTTTGCGAGAGGAAGTGCTGAGAGAGTTTCACACTTCTCCTTTTGCGGTACATCCTGGAGTGGCGAAGATGTACCAGGACTTCAGACGACAGCACTGGTGGCCGGGCATGAAGAAGACAGTAGCAGAGTTCGTTTCTCGATGCCTCACCTGCCAGCAGGTGAAGGTAGAGCATCAGGTACCAACAGGCTTGGTACAACCCTTGGAGGTCCCGGAGTGGAAGTGGGACGGCATATCTATGGACTTCGTGACTGGACTTCCACGCACTTCCAGAGGTCATGACTCCATCTGGGTGATTGTTGACCGACTCACCAAGTCGGCACATTTTTTAGCCATCAGAGAGCAGGGCTCAGTGGAGAGCTTGAGACGTCTCTACGTTCAGGAGACTGTGCGACTCCACGGTGTGCCATCTTCTATCGTCTCCAATCGAGATGCTCGCTTTACTTCCCGGCTTTGGAAGGGGTTACAGGAGGCGTTCGGGACGCAGCTACGTCTGAGCACAGCCTTCCACCCTCAGACGGATGGTCGGACGGAGAGGACCATTCAGACTCTCGAGGACATGCTCCGCGCATGTGTCCTCGACTTTGGTCATAGCTGGGAGGACCACCTACCCTTGGTGGAGTTTGCGTACAACAACAGCTACCACTCCACAATTGGGATGGCACCGTACGAGGCGTTGTATGGCCGACCTTGTAGATCTCCTTTGTGCTGGACAGACCCTGGGGAGTCAGCACTTGTGGGACCGGAGATGGTCCAGGCCATGACAGAGAAGGTCCAGGTCATCCAGGTGCGGATGAGGACAGCTCAGAGCCGGAAGAAGTCATATGCTGATAGGAGGCGGAGGCCATTGGAGTTCGAGGATGGCGACCACGTCTTCCTGCGGGTCTCACCTCGACGTGGTATTCGGAGATTTGGCCAAGGCGGCAAGTTATCTCCGCGCTTCATCGGACCCTTCCAGGTCCTCAGCAGGATTGGTGAGGTGGCTTATCGCCTGGCTCTACCACCTCAGTTGCACCGGGTGCACGACATCTTCCACGTGTCTCAGCTGAGGAGATACGTGCACGACCCGACGCACATCATTGACCATGGGGAGATTGATTTTGACGATGGGGCGACTTTTACGGAGGTCCCGGTGGAGATAGAGGATCGACAGGAGCGGGTCCTATGTGGGCGATCGATTCCTCTTGTGCGCATCAGATGGCAGTACGAGAATCTCCAAGAGAGCACATGGGAGCGGGAGGCTCAGATGCGTGCTCAGTACCCTCTTTTGTTTCCCTAGTTTTTGATGTATCTTTACGGGGACGTAAAGCCCTGAGGTGGGAGTAATGTAAAGACCCATACAATTCAAGGGAAATTTTTTTCTTAATTTTCTTTGGAATTTTACAAGAGCGCGGTTTCAGACGGCACCTGATTCCGAGGCCCGGTGTGCCCGGAATCAATTTCCGAAGTTTGGCTCGGGTACGTTCAGTGAACGAACGAGCGGGAATTTCTAACTTTTGATCCGGTGCTCGGAATTGAAATCCGAGGACACCGATGAACTCGCAGCGCCGATATTCTCTTAAGGAGACCTTTTCCAAAGTTGCTTTTATTGAGGGACGAAAGTTAGTTTTTGGGAGAATTATAAAAAGTTTAATAAAAATGTGGAACACTTTTTATTTTATTTTTTTTAGTTAACTTCTCCCAAAGGGAGTTAAAGGTGGGACCCACATCCACTTAACCTCCATTGAAAGGATTAAGTGTGGTGGGGCCCACACAAAACCCAACTTTTCAACTTCTCTCAAAACTCCCTTTAACCCCTCTTTAAATGTTTTGACAACTTAGCTTATTAATTAGGTTGAGTTGTTTAACTTTTTCAAACCTTTGAAATTCAAAAAGGTTTGGTTGAGTTAATAAAATAATCTATTAGCTTATTTTATTTGGTTAGTTTTGTTTAGCCATCTTGAGAGGTTTGAGAGCTTTTCTTTCTTCTTCAAACTTTGACGAAGAACGCTCAAGCTTTGACGAAGAACGTTCAAGCTTTGACGAAGAACGCTCAAGCTCCGATGAAGAACGCCGCTTCTCTCTTCTTCGTCTTCCGTGTCAACGAAAGGGAACGCCGCTTCCTCCCCAGACTTCCTTCGTCGGCATACGAAGATTCGCCAACGACGTACCTCTTCGAACGTACCTCTTCGTCATCGGATTTGACGAACGATTACCGCGACGCCCGACCTCCGCGACGTTGTCTTCCGCGGGACGTTGAAAAATCTTCGAACCTATACCCAAGGTAGGGGTTGTTGTTATTTGTTTATTTATTTATCCTTGTTCGTGGTTCTGGCATGACTAACGTGAGGATTTTAAATTTGTGTTATCATTTAACGTGAGGGGGCCGGATCGCATGAACACGGCCGAACCCCCTCCTTTGTTCTTGTTGATTTATCTTGCGGGTGGAAACAAGATGGTGTGGTGCCGTCGCACCACGCAGATAATCGCACGATTATATTGCGCGGCGCCGTCGCACCACGCCGTGGAAGGATCATCAAGAACGTGACGCCGTCGCGCCGCGTCGAAGGGAATCGAAGGCGCGGCGGAGGGGCGCGGTGCCGTCGCACCGCGCCGGACGACGAACACCGCGACCGGTTCCGGGCCGCGGCGGGACGAGAAGACCGGCGACCGGGCCGCCAGCATCGGAAGCCGGAAAGGGGACCGGTTTTCCGGTCCCGTTGAAGAAAAACCGGCCGGCAGTTGGCCGGCCGGAAGGTAAAAGGACGGGGGAATTTAATTCCCCCGGCCAGCTCT
The DNA here is from genome assembly GCA_963277665.1 of Viscum album. Lineage (NCBI taxonomy): Eukaryota > Viridiplantae > Streptophyta > Magnoliopsida > Santalales > Viscaceae > Viscum > Viscum album. Next base: position 987,741,633 of record OY728121.1, read on the forward strand.
AAACCCCCCCCATTTAATTGAGGGGGGGCAGTTTCCTTGAGGGGGGGGGGGGGCAGGCGGCCCCCCGGTTCCTCCTCAAAGCGGGCCCCCAAGAGGGGGGCCGTTGATTGGCAAAAAGGCGCGGCTATGCCGCGCCCCCAATTTGAAGAAGCGGGGGGGCTTGCCCCCCCGCACGCTGCCTCCGTGCGGCGCCAGGCCGCCGCGCCGCCAGGCTGCCGCACAGCCACGCCGCCGCGCCGGCGGCCGGCCGGTCGGGCCGACCCAGGGAGGGTCGGTCCGGGTCGGCCCGGACCCGGACCCCCCGTTTCGAATCAGTTTCGGTCTTTTGGCCATTACTTGAGACACGGACCTCCAATTGAAGAACCGTCTGGGGCAACGCGATCCTTGGATCGAGACGGTCGTTTCGGTATATCGCACTCAAAGTTTCGGAACACTTTGAGTTCGGCCGGGTTGGTTCGTTCACGAAACCAACCGGGCCCTCGGAGCGGAACGCTCATATCTTGAGCTACGGACGTCCGATTGACGTGCCGTTAGCTTTTTTGTGTTCCTCTTAGTGAGACGGATCTTTTGGCATACTCCGCCCGAGGGTTGGACACAGGTGGAGTACGGTCGGGTTGGTTTTTCCTTAAAAACCAACCGGGCCCCGGGGACGAAAATGCCAATAACTCTCAGACCGTGCGTCCGATCGACGCGCCGTCTGTTGCGTTGAGTTCCTGTTGTCGATACGGAACTTTTGGATACATCAACTCTGGACTTTGTGACAGTTGATATATCAGCCTCTCGGATCGTGGAGCGGACCCTCCAAACGAGCTTGCTGTGTGCGGGAACCCTAGTGCTGGCTGCGACTGTTACTGTGACTACTACTGCTACTACTGCTACTGTGACTGCGATGACGACAGTACAGAGATCCTGTGTGGATTTGACGACGATGACTACAGCACTCAGCGATCCTACGTGGATCAGTGCTACAGGTCCTGTGTGGGCCCGATCCTGTGTGGGTCTGATCCTGTGTGGGTCTTTGCGCTCAGCGGTCCTGTGTGAACCAGCGCCTACAGGTCCTACGTGGGCCCGATCCTGTGTGGGTCTTTTGCGGGGGTTAGTTACCTATCGATCCTTTGTGGGTCCGACGACTTAGATGGATCATAGATCATCTTTATCGTCTTTCGAAGAAGTATACCTATGTGAGCTGAATCCTGTTGCTTTCCTGTGTGGATTGTGTTGTGCTATCCTGTGTAGATTACGTTTGCTTTCCTGTGTGGAATACGTTTACTTTCCTGTGTGGACTGAGTTGTACTTGGGCTCGGAGGTTGGAGCATATTTGAAATTGATGACTTAGGTATATGTATGGGAATATACCTAAGCAGTGTCGGTTGTTATTTCGTGATTGTACCTTTCTTCGTGGTTTATCCTTTGTGGATTTGAGAGACCTTCAGGGGTCTCGGGGTCCCTACTGAGTAGCTTATACTCACCCCTGCACGGGCTTTGCCCGCACTACGTTGTGTTGGTTGCAGACGACGGATAGCGTTGATCTTAGCTGAGGCTTGCAGAGCAGGGCGGTACCTGGAGGTGGACCACTGGGCGGGACGTGCTCGGAGCGGACGGCGGGACCCGTGGAGCAGTGGAGCTATCTGTACCCACCCTTCAGGTGGGATCTCCAGTAGACAGCTCGGTGTAGCGGCTTTTACTTATAGTTGTTGTTTTCCCTTTTTGAGTTGTACTTTACTTTCAGTTTGGGTTTTTATACTGGCCCATTTACTTTTCCGCACTTTCAGTTGTACTCTGTTTTTACTTAGTGTTTACTTTCCGCTTGCTTACTATGTGGTGTTTGTTTACTTTACAAAGGCAATGCCTTCCCTTTTTACCGGGATTTACGCCTTGGTGCTAGTCGCCAGCCCCTGGCCTATGGAAGGCGGGCTTGGGGTAGTCACAGCACGGACCCCAAGGGCGGGTCGTGACAAGTGTGTGTGTAATCAATATAGTATACACACACTGAACATAATTTAAAAATAGATAAACAAACTGAGCAACTAAAAAGTGTGAATGGATAAAAATGCTTAGTTTGTTAGGCTATGTAGCTTGTGAGTCATGAATGCTATTTTCAATATAGCTTGAGTCAGGTTTCTATGAAACTTTAGTAGAATAGAGTGTCATAGACTCTTCAGTTCTTGACTGTAGGAAGGAATTGGATAGAAGAATGTGCTTCATCCTTCCACAATTGTGTATAAGAAAGTTGTATCAGGTAATCTCTTCTAGTTCTTTCAATTAGGTTCCGATCTATATGAATGTGTATATTTTTCAGTTTGTTCTATGTGTTCTAGATCTTCTATCTCTCTACTTGATGAAGGAGCGATTCTACTTCTCTTTTTATCAATATCAGTAACATGTATGAATATTTTGATCCTCTCTTCTCCTCATACTACATATCTGGCACACTCTTCAGTGAATCTCTATTGAGCAATTAAATAAAAATCATTAAAATAAGTTAGGCATTAAATTTTATACAATAACTGTTAGAAATATTTAATTTAAAATAAATATAAACATTGGTGGTGAGTCCTCAAATGGTGTCAAGATTCTAGCGGTGTCTTGATCTGGCGGTGTGACACACTGGTGGTAGCTCATGGTCTGATGGTTTCTGATTCTGGTGGTAGGTTAGGCTGGCGGTGACTCGACACTTAAAAATTTTCAGTCTAGAAGTACGTTTCTTCAACAGTGACTCCACTCTAGTGGCGAGTCTTTATGATAATTAGCTGATTTTTTCCTGGCTTTGGTGTCAATGATTAATTCCATTGACAAATTTTTCTTATAGCGGTGAGTCATTTTAGTACTTAACCAAATTTCACATGTCGGTGATGAGACATAGGTGACGGTGAGATATCCTTGGTGGTGTCACGTGTGGCGGTGACTCATCCTCAGTGGTGAATCATATGTGATGGTGAATCAGTTCCACACTTAGCCAAATTTATGTTCTGATGGTGAGACTTCCTTGGTGGTGAGTCTTTATGATACTTAGTTGATTTTAATCATATGTGACAATGACTCAATTTTCACTAGTCTACCTCATAATATAAAATGATAATAGAAAAACATAAAACCCATTAATCTCATAAAAATAGTGATTTTTTAATAATTAAAATAGTGATTCCTATATTTATAAAAATAATTATTTAGTTATCAATTAATTAGAAATTAAAATAAAAATCAATTCAATATAAAGGATGTGTTTTTATGAGAAAACTATTTTTATGACCACAATGACATTTTATCCAAATAAATTAAATTATTCACCATTAGTGAGAAATATTAATGAAATATATATATTAAAAACTCAAAAAAATATGTTTGAATTCATCCAATAAGTTTGATAGGCATAACATAAGAAAAAAAAAATCCAATTTTAGGTATAAAAAGCTACATTTTTTTAAAAGGCAGTTTTGCCACATTTTAATGGTAGAATTGTTTTTAAAATAATTTTTGACACTTATATAATTTTTATTTCAAAAAATAAACTTCATTTTTTAAAATTTTAATATCAAAATATACTTTTGATAATTTTTTTTATTTTTCTGAGAAGTTTTATTTTTTGATGAATTGTGAAAAACACTGAATTTTAATTGAAAACTCCTTTTTCATCTAATTTATTTATAAAGTTAAATTATATTTTTATTTATTATTAAAATATATTTATATAAAATATACATATATTAATCCAACTTAGGTTATTTTAATCAATTTCACATTGAAATTAAAAATAAAAACAATTTAATCTTTTTAACATTTTTACTTTTAAAACCATTTGTTTCATCCCATCTATGAGATCATTTTAAAATAAATTTTTTCCACTTCTATGTTTTAAATTTTGAAAAATGTATTCCATATTTTAAATTAGAATAATTTATAAGTTTTATTAAGGTAAACTTAGTTTTTGACCAAAAATATTAGTGAAAGTAATTAAAATTAATTATAGTGATTATTGTAAAAACGAGTTTACTTAGTGGTTAAAAATTAACTTAATGGTCCAAATAACCTAGAAAAATGTATAAAATACATTATATGGAAATATTTAAAACATATCCTCCCTTTTTTAGAGTTTTTATTATTATTTTAGGCACATGATTTAAGGAAGACCTACCGATAGTGTTTACATTTTTATATTTACAAGAATGACACTCCTCCTCTACTTTAAAAGGGCACTCACCCCCCCTCACTTATTAAAACCTCTCAATCCATTTGGATCAGAAAAAACCTACCCAAATAAGATCCCTAAATCCCTCATATCATACTATAATCCTCACTTTGGGAATAAATAAAACCAAGGTGGTCCTTTAGGGAAAAACAAACGGAGTTACCCGAAGAAGAGGTAACGTTCTTCAACGAGCACTTTTGTTTTATTTATTTATCCATACCTTAAATTATTACTATATAAATATTATATAATAATCTCATTACCATAAATATAATTAGATTTTTCTATGTTATGTTTATGAGCTACACCTTTACACACTTTCATCAAATGGGATATGCAATCATCGTTCATGTGTACGACAGACTACAACATCACGAACCGATGACGTTCGTTCTTCCATTACCAACTCTCAAGGTTGGGAATAATGGTGTAAGTTATATTTTTATATAATATATATGATATATATTTATTATTTTTTAATTTTTAATTATTATATAATACATACCTTCATGATTTTCATTTTGTGGGAATACGTTAACTTCGTTTGTGGACGTGTGGACCACACCCTACTCAAAGTGATGCGGTTCATTCATGCTTTACATAGAATGTATTAAGGATGAATTTAATAAAAATATATTTTATATATGATATAATAATGCTAAATTAAATATAATATATATATATATATCAATTACTTTTATTTATTTAAAAATATGATAAGAAAATGGAAGCAGCGTTCTTTCATACGTATGGCTTACCGTCTCCATGAACGGTGTATTTCATTTCATATTTATATCTTTTAAATATTATTTTAAATAATAATATAATAAATATATATGATATTTATATCATGTTTTACAATATTTAAATAATTAAATCGTGATATATGTAAGAGGATCAAGAATAACATGTCAAAACATATATGAAAAACAAAGCAGATATTATCCGAAATGTAACTTTAACATGGAATTGTTAATAAATGGGTAACATAAAGTATTAATGAAATCATATATGGTATGATATAAAAGAATATATTTCTTTGGTATATTTATAATAAACCAATATTTATTATACAGAAGTTTTGAACATGTATAAATAAATTCAAGACTTAAGCTAAGGTTTTCTCATCTCACTTTTATTTCTGTGAGATATATGCTATATTCATCACTTATTATTTTTTTGTGGTGTATATACTACATAATGACATGTTATATCATGAATATTTATTTAGTGATAGTAAAAGTTTCAATTAATGTTATTCTTTCACGGGGTACACGATTCAAAAGTTACTTAAGTGGTAAGGGATTTTCGTCTCATTTTTATTTTCTATGAGACACAATCCATGTTCACCACCTATTTATTATATGTGTTGTGTATAATTACCATGGATGTATTATATTATTCATATATTTATAATTATTGGTATTTACATATCCATTTTATTATATATCTTTCATGAGGTTTACAGTTCAAAAGTTACCAAATTGATAAGGGGATTTCGTCTCAATTTGAATTCTTTGAGACACATGTTATGTTATGCACATATATTGTTTTATTAGGTGTATATAATTCCCATTTGACATGTTATATCATTAATATAATTATTTTAATGATATTATAAGCTTCATGTAATGTTATTATTTCATGGGTATTATTATTCAAAGTTACCAAAGTGGTACAATTTATCGCTACAATTTCATCATTTATCAGGATTAGTTACGATTATGCTTCCATTGATGAAATATTATTATCCACCTCTTAATAAATCTCTTAAAATTTCTTATCATATATTTATTAATGATATAATCATGTAATGGTACTATTTTCTCCACTCTTTAGTACTTAAGATAATTAGGAAATTGTTTTTAAGAAAATCTAACCTTATTTCTCTCTTTGGCTGAAAATCTATTTTTTAAACCATTTTTTCAATAAATGTTAAAAAAAAATTAAATGATATTTTAAAATAATTTTCAAGTAATTTTTTTTTAAAATTATGGTTCAAAAATTATTTAAAATGGTTTTAAAAGATTCATTTATAAGTTTTCAAGGTTAATTTTAAAGAAAAAAGTTTTCAAAATGTTTTATATTTTAAAAAGTGTTCTTCAAAGAAAAAATGATATTTTACTCAATAAATATTTTTAAATTATTTTTAAGTATTATGTCATAAGTTTTTAAAGTGGTTTTAGAAGAATATTATTTTGAAAATGTTTTATGTCTTAAAAAATGATTTTCAAAGAAAGGTTATTTTCCTTAAGAAATTCTCTAAGTGATCTTTCAAAATCCTTTTCTATATAATATGAAATATTTTGGTGTTACATATTCCTTAATGGTATATAATACATGAATACAATTCATATCCTTTCTCTGAATGATTTTTGTTTTGATGGAATTATGTTTATGACACCTATTTCTCTTCCACATGTTATACCATTATTAAACGCTCATGGAACCCGCTTCTTTTAACAGGTTATGCTTTGATGAAATGATTATGAAACTTTTCTCTTTTACTCGGGTTATGATATGATGACATTTTTATGATAACCATTTAATTTCATGGGTTATGATGTGATTTTTTATGATCTTTTGGAACACGTATGCATGATTTTATAATGTGATGGGTGAGACCTATATACCCCTCTAATGAATTTGGTAAGGATTTATATATCATGAGATAAATTTGGGAAACAAGTCAGCGGGCTTGATCCACAATGAAAAATGGGTGTGTCCTAATCTAGAATGGGAAACATGTATACCCTAATCCATAATGGGAAATGGGTGTGTCCTGATCCACAATGGGAGACAAGTGCATCCTGATCTACAATGGGAAACATGTGCGTCCTGGTCCACTATGGGAAGAATGTGTAACATGATCCATTATAAGGAAATGGATGAAACTGGGGATGGTGGTGTGTCCCACCCAGTAGGTTTAGTCCCCATGAAGTGCTTAGATATGATTTGAAAATGATACTTAACTTACATAGAATGATTTGACATGTTTATGTGTATGCCACAATTCAACATTTTATTCCTATGTTATAATTTCATGGATTATACTCTTGATTACCTTATGAATAATGTCTTATAAACTTCCAATAGTTATTCCATAACTCTTGATTATGATCTTTGATATCTAGGGTATGATCTTCTAATGTTATGATCAGGTTCTCATACCCTTATGCTCATTATTATGCTTACATATATCCCTTGTTTACTCTTACTGATCATATAATCTTACCCTTTCTTATGTTTATTTTCCCCAGGTTATGAATAAAGTTTTTAAGTAGGAGTATTAAAGGGTAATATATTTATGTGAGATGTTGAATATCTTTCACCAAATTAGAATAATGTGTTCCACGTTTCCAAAGACCCTAAACTATAATGGTACTTGGGCATGTACTTTTGTAATGTACTGAATATTTATCTAAAATTATGTAATATCCATGAATGTTAAGCCTGATACACTATAATATGTGTTCTATAAAAACATAAAACATATATCATATCATAACCCATGAAATTAAATGGGTTTCATAAACATTTCATCATACCACAACCTATGGAAAAGATACATGTTTCATAATCATTTTATCATTTCATCATAACATAACACATAGAAAAATAATAGAGTTTCATAAGAATTTTATCATGGTATAACCCATGTAATATAAATGGGTTTCATGTACATCATTCCATCTTAAACAAAAACCATTCATAGGAAGAATAAGAATAGTATCCTTGGATGACATCCCCAGTAAGGCATAGGTAACATCAAAGGATGTCATCATATATGGAGAATGTTTTTTGAAATAATAATCACTTTGAACATTTCTTAATGAAAATATACTTCCTTTTGAAATAAATTTTTAAATCTAAACTTTATAAAATATTTTTTTAAATCATTTGATTTGAAAATAAACTTTGAAACATTATAAAGGATGCTTAAAAAATCATTTAAAAAATTTCTTGAGGAAAATAGTCTTTAAACTTTTAATTTTTTTAAAGAATAAAAAAACATGAAAATCCTTTTCATTTAAAATAACCTTGAAAAATTATAAATTAATCTTCAAAAAAAATTCATGACAACATGATGTTTCATTCATGTCGTACGTGTTAAATAATATTCCTTTCACATTTTCAGTAAAATACAAATGGGAATTGTTTAGAAAACAATAGAAGATTAATTTAAAAATAAATTTATAAAAATTAAAACATGGGTAAATATTTATTTTAAAAATCATAGTATAATAATAAAATATTTTTGAAAATATTTTTAGAAAACATGGTTTTGGAAGAAAACAGATTTCTGACCGAAGAGAAAAATAAATTTAATTTTCTTAAAAACATTTTATCAATTATTTTAAGAACCAAAGACTGGTAAAATGGTGTTTTTACTTTAAAATATAATGAATATCTATAGGAGTCTAAAATTCATGAGTTTCTTTAGAGGTGGATCATAATATTTTATCATCGGAAACATAATCATAGACAATCCCGATAAACAATGAGATTGTAACATAAAATCATTACCACATTGGTATCTTTGAATAGTAAAACTCATTAAATAATAACATAAAACATCATTAGGATAAATAAATCCATGATATTACATGTCAAAGGGGTTGTGTATACACCTCATGAAATAATATAGGTTCAAACTTAACGTACATCGCAAAGAAGGAAAATTGAGAGAGAAATACCTTACCATAAGTATTGAATTCCATCCCACACATTCAAACCTCCTTTATAATAAATATAAGTTCATTATAAATCTATTAAAAACATATTTCTATATATCATATGATTTTCTTATGATCTTTTATTACCCATTTATTAACAATTCCATGTTAATGGTACGTTTCGGGTAATAACATCTTTTTTTAATATGTTTTGATTTGTTATTTTTTCCTCTTAATTTGATAATGATTTAATCATATCCATAATCTTAATAATTAAATAAATATCATATATATTTCGTATATATTTATTTAGAGTAACCAATAAAATTTAGTGATAGAAAATGGAATACACTGTTTATGAAGACGGTAGGTCGTACATACGCATGAACATTGTTTTCATTTTCTTATCATATTGAAAGAAAGAAAGGTAAATGATATATTATCATTAAATAATAATTTTTATTTCATATATATCACATATGTTCATTAGAACCATACTTATTACCTTCCATGTAAAGCGTGAATGAATCACATCACTTCGCAATGCGGTAGTCTACCGTACACACGAGCGACATTATCATATTCCCACAAAATAGAATGAATGAAGTTATGTGTTAAATAATAATTATAAAAGCATAATAATATCAAAAATATAAAATATAAACAATTAATACAACATCATTTCCAACCTTGAGAGGTGGTAATGGAAAAATGAATGACATCGGTACGTGAGGCGGTAGTCCGTCATACACACAAACAATGATTTCGTGACCCATTTGATGGAAATTGAGATGTTTGTTGGTGATGATAAAAAAAAATAATAGTATATGGTAGATACTGATTTTATTATATCATCATGGAATAATAAAAAATTTAGTAGGTGTAGGAATAAGTAAAACAAAAATTATCATTGATGAACGCTACCTCTTCTTTGGGTATTCTCCTTAGGTTTGCACCAAAATCCTTCCTAGGTTGGATTTATGTCCAAAATAAGGCTTATAGGATTAGAGTAGGGAAGTATATAAGTTATTTTGGCATCTATTTTCTAAACCAAATTATTTTTATGGTGTGAATAAGAGAGGATAAAGGGTCGCCTTTTATAAGTGTGGTGAGTGGCACGCTTGTAATTTTTAAAAAAGAAAAGTGTACCCATGTTTTTATCATTCCACAAGGTTCAAAGATGTATTATTCTAGATAATATAAGTTATAAGGTCAAAATATGGACAATAAATTGTTGATATAAAAGTTTTGGTTCATTTTTTACCCATTCCATTTTAATTTAACCTACTGGTAAACCCATTTTTACCTTAACCATGGTAAATAACTTTTATTGTTTCTAGTATTCATTATGGAAAAAATAATTTGACCTTATTAGATAATTAAAATTATTTTGATTCCAAATATGGAATCCATTTTTCCAAATTCCATTCATATAAATGGAAAAGTTTAATTTAAATTTAATCCTATAGATGTGATGAGAAGGTGATATTTTAAAGAGAAAATATTTAAAATTTTATAAAGATTTTATATCAAAATTCAATATGAAACTGATACTAATGACATAATATAAGATCATGGATTTCTCCATAAGGTATTTTTCACTTACGTTTCAGTTTAGGACTTTTATTTTAGTTAATTAAGTACTTTCCAAAGGCCTTAAGTAGGATCAGGGGTGTTCTGAGGGTTTGAGACACGAAAAAGGGGAAACAATGAGTTTTCTAGGCTAGCTGCATGGTTTGCGCATGATTAGTGCTACCCATGCGAGAAACCCAAGTAAACCATGCAAAAGGAAGATTTTTTCAGACAGTAACCTCTGCATGGTTTGTGCATGGTTTGGAAAACCGTGTGGGTAAACCATGCGAGGGGGCTCTTTTGGGACAGAAGCATCTGCACGGTTTGCGCACGGTTTGGTAAACTGTGCAGGTAAACCGTGTGGCCCAGAAACTTTTTAAAAAATTACAAAAATGCCATTGAGGGGTTTTTATAACCAATTCAGTATTTCTTCCCCCTCTCCCTCCTTCCACTCTAGTTACAATCCAAGCTTCCAAGATCTTCCAAGAGGTCAATCTCTTTATTTCCTAATCCGTTTGGAGCGCCGTCAGTTGCAGATTAAAGATCCGGGTAAGGTTAATCTCCCTCTTGCTTTTCTTTTTGGTTTAGGGTTTCAATTTCTTTCCCCTATCCACTTGAAGCTCTAAAACCCTACTTATTCGATTATTTTTATGGAAATGATTAAAGGGTTGGTTTAATTGAGATCTAAGGATTCAGTTGGGAGGGCGTTCGCCAACAGATTTAAGGTAGGTGGTCTACAAGTTATGTCCCTTGGGTTTTGTGTAGATTTTTTCATGTAGGTTTTTTATTCTTGACCTATTTTGAAGAGTTCTTGGTGCCAATGACACGATGTGATGTATTGGTTTCTAAATGGATAATTTAACCCCTCTTTATCCCCATGGGATGCATGGAGGTTGACTCAACCAATTTAGGGCCACCCATGGGGTGTGTTGATTTCTCAGACTTAGATTTAGCTAAGTATGTGTAGGTTGTTTTGAAATAACGCAAATCCCATGATGAATATGTTAATATTTTTAAAGGAAATTCAATTGGGGTTTTAGTAATGCACTTAGTTTGGGTAATAACCTAAGAGGTTGTTTAGTTGGGATGAAAAAGGGTTAAAAGGATAAATGGGAAATGCTAGGGATTATCTTTATAATTGAATATTCTTAGTGAGATAGGCATGGAAAATGGGATTGGGGCTAAGGGGGTTAAGTAATATGAATAATGAACATGTTAATGGATAGAGGAAAAATGATAATTTCCCATTTATTGATGTTGTTATGATGTTGTAAATGATGTTGGCTTTGTCGTTGTGATATGGTGATCTGTGGTGAATGATAAATAAGCATGTACACATGGCTTGATAGAGTGGGGTATGGACTTGAGGTTCTATGACCATGTGTTGATTTAGACCAATTTTCTAGCTCCTCCCCTAAATGCACAGTTTAGGGAAGGGGACAAAGTTCTATTCCCCTAACAGTCGCATTCCACCCGGATTGAGGCTTCGAGGTGAGGATATTGTGAATTGTTGTCAAATGATTCCTAGTGAGATAGGACTTGTTAGATTCCCACATGTTGAGAATGTTGATCATGACTAATCCATTGAACACATGAAAAGGGTGACATGATAAATAAAATTTATTGGTAATAAACATGGTTTAATTGGTAGGGTAACTTAAAGGAACATAAATAAAGATATCCTATTGAACTATTTACCTTAACTTGCCTTTATTTATCATTTTCATACACTAGATTCCTTTCTAGATATTTTTAGACACCGTTGGTGGTGGCCTACTGAGTTATACTCACACCCTTCTCGGGCCGCCGTTGGGTACCTGAAAATATTTCATTCTTGCAGGTCAGGACAAGGGAAAGGGCCCTATGCTAGGGAGGTGAGTTGGACATGGGACAAGTTTGGGTGAGGTTCCAAACATGGAGTCCAGACCAATTTGGGGATTCTACTATTTTATTTCTTTTGGGTTTTTTTCACTTGACATTGTAGCGTGGCATGAAATATTTATTGATGTTTATGATTGTACCCAGTTTTGGGATTTGGTTATTTAGCATGTTATGGATTGTTCTATTAAATTTCCACTATTTCAATTATTATCTATTGTGTCTTACTCTGGTATTGAGGGTATAGTATCCCCACGTGACCTATTGGACCCTCACTGCTAGTCAGCAACCTCTAGCATACGGGGAGGTGTGCTTGAGGTCATGTAACTACCTGGATTGGAGCAGTGGTTTAGTGGCTCCCAGGTCGAGGATGTTACAAAGTGGTATAAAAGGAGTTATTTTCTCTTTCTTACTATTTGGGGATAGTATACAGGAGATTAGGAATGTGTCAGGCCTTGGTAATGAGCTCGTGCTTGGGAGTAGCTAACCCATGTACAGGGGGAAACCCAAGTCACCCTGGGAGGGGATTATTGTTCTTGTTGTGTGTTGTTACATTTGATGATATTTCACCATTGGGTAATGCACTTGTTGTGTGATTTGATGGTTTTGTGAAATTTATCTCATGGACGGAAAGGTACGAGGTTGTGCATTAATGCATCATTCTAGGAACCTACGTAAGAAAGTGACATGCATCATGATAGGCACACACACGGGATGGGTGTGCAGGATGTAAAGGTTAGGATGCATATGTTCTCTTAAAAGTAATGAAATATTCCTAATAAGATGGTATGGATGAGTAAAATGGGGATGTGAAAATGTCAAGTATTAATTAGAAAATGGTTATTGATAAAGAAGTAAAAGTGGAATAACTTGTTGTAAGGGTAAATTGGAATATGAAAATGGTTTGAATGGGAGTAAAAGATAAGGCTTGTGACCATGATAATTAAATACTGTGTTGGCCATGGAATTAGGGAGATTTCTGAGGGTAGTGAACCGGTTGTGAGTGGGATCTTTTGGGTAGTGTAGGTGAAATGGTTTGGTTATTATAGGTGAAGAGACTATCTATATCTCTTGCTTCTCATAAAAGCTTTATGGTTTCATTTTAAAGTTTGTGTTTGGAATTGTAGAGAAATGCCACATCGAAGACATGCGTCAGTTGGGAGACATGAGGTTGTTACCGAGAAAACTCCTCAAATAGTGGAGTAGGATAATGTGGTGGTCCAAGGATATAAGGAAGAGAAGTTCCATGATAACTTTGATCATTTTATGCAGATGATGGAACGAGACTCAGGATGGGTTGCGCCGAGCATGTTTGAGCTGACCATGGAGTTTTAGCTGTAGAACCCTTTGAACATTACTAGAGAGGGTGGTCCAACAGTAGAAAATTTCTAGGTAGAGTCCATCCAAACTATTCTCGACCATCTAAATACTCCTCTCGATAAGTGAGTCAATTTAGCGGCCTATATACTGAGGAGGAAAGAAAAACATTGGTGGGACATTATGGTTCAGACAGAGCAGGCTGATGGGATGATGTGGAAGGATTTTAAGGAGAAGTTTCTTGATCACTTCTATCCAAAAACCTTGAGGCAGGATAAGGGTGCATATTTTATGAGGTTGAATTAGGGGACAATGTCGGTGATGGACTATGCTAGCAGTTTCACTAATTTGAGACACTTCATTCCGACGTTGATGGGAGATGAGGTAGCTGTGGAGAAACACTTCCAAGATGGGATGAGACATGAGATACAATCTCAAGTTAATATCTTTCATCTAAAAAGGTTTTCTAAAGTGGTGGATCAATACCTTATCTCATAGGGGAACCTGAGAGAGCTTCAGGTAGTAAACTTGTGGTGCCAGTTGTCCGAGAAAGTGACGTGGCTTTGAATAGTAGGAAGCACCACTTTGGAACCTTTCAGAAGGGTGGAAGCACATAGAGCAGTCAGAAGAGGGGGTCATCTTCTCGGGGTGGTGACTAGGTCTTCTGTTTTCAATGTGGTAGGCCAGGGTACAAGTGTAACCAGTGTCCCCGCCCACCAGTTGAGTGCCGAGCGTGTGGCGGGCTAGGCCACATGAAGAGATTCTTCAGGAACCTGCGACAGCCAGGGAATTATGGAGATCAGAGTAAGATTAAGAGTGTATTAAGGGGTTCGTTAATCCATATCAAGATGGTAGTTGGAGATCCACAGGCCGTACTGGTAGGGGAAATGGATGTGGAACTCTGGGTAGAGATCACCCTTACCAATAGAGCAGTGCAGTGCAAGGTACTTAAGATGTGGCCTAGGGTAAAGGCACAGGTCATCTACATGAAGTTCAGGCTACACCTAAGGGTGGGGAGGTAGGACCGTCTACCATTTGAGGTATGATTCTTGTAGCTTCCACGTTTTTTAGTGCTTTATTTGATACAGGTGCTACACATTCCTTTATTTCTTCTTAGTTTTTAGTTGTGTTGGGATTAACTATAGAGACTACATGTTGGGTAATGTCGCTTGATACTCTGCTAGGGGTGAGATTCAAGGACATCAGGCAGTGTAAGGGTTGTTCTCCAAAGGTTGGTGGGTATCATTTTTTGTGGGATATGTTTGTCCTAGATATGTTAGATTTTGACCTAATCTTGGGAATGGATTGGTTGGTGTTATATCAATCCCATATTGACTGTTACCTGCATCAGGTAACATTCTCATCTCTCGATGGGAGCACACATGTACTTCATGGTGAGTGGGATACTTGAGAAGGATGCGCAGGGCCGCACGCCATCAGATGGGGGAGATCACAACCCAAGTGGCATGCCTTATTATAGATGATGGGGAGAATGGACAGTCAGTCTTCCCTTTTTTTTGGACCATTTTCAGGATGTGTTTCTTGAGGAATTCTCGGGGTTACCACCCAGGAGAGATGTTGAGTTTACAATCAAATTATTTACTAGAGCGGAGCCAGTTTACATTCCACCTTACCAAATGGCACCATATAAGCTCCATTAACTAAAGGTTCAGTTAGAGGAATTGGAGCATAAGGGGTTTATACGTCCTAGTACATCACCTTGGGGATCTCTTGTGCTGTTTTCAAATAAGGTTGATGGATCACTGAGGCTATGTATCGATTATAGGAAGCTGAACTAGATGACAATTAAGAACTGATACCCTCTTCCTAGAATTGATGACCTGTTTGATCAGCTCAAAGGTGCCTCGGTATTTTCCAAGATTTATTTAAGATCGGGATACCATCAGTTGAGGGTGAGACCTTCTGACATACCCTAGACAACTTTCCATAGTAGGTACGGGTTGTATGAATTCCTTGTAATGCTGTTTGGTTTGACCAATGAACTAGCTATGTTCATGGACTTGATGAACCATATATTGCACCTATATTTAGATAAGTTGTAGTTGTTTTTGTTGATAACATCTTGGTGTACTCTAGAAATCATGAAGATCATGCCAAACACATTGACATCGTCTTGAGTACACTAAGAGAGAATAGTCTTTATGCCAAGCTATAAAAATGTTAGTTTTGGATTGATGAGGTTCAATTTTTGGGACATATAATATCTGAGTCAGGCGTATCAGTGGATCCATAAAAGGTGCAAGCTATGGTGTCTTGGGAGCAGCCCAAGAACATCTCTGATATTCAAAGTTTTCTGGGTTTGGCTGGTTATTACTGAAGGTTTGTTATAGATTTATCTCATTTTGTAGAACCCCTCATAGACCTAACCAAAAAGTGGGTTAAGTTCGATTGGTCATGGGATTGTGAGGATGCCTTCTAAGAGCTGAAGAAGCAGTTGACTACCACACTAATTTTGATCTTACCCAAACCAGGTAAGAGGTACACCTTGTTCTGTAATGCGTCTGGTGTTGGACTTGGGGCAGTGTTGATGTAGGATGATCGGGTTGTGGATTATGGGTCGAGGTAGTTGAGGCCACATGAAATAAATTATCCTACTCATGACCTGGAGCTAGCTACTGTAGTTCATTCCTTAAAGTTTTTGAGGAATTACTTTTTGGTAGAACCCTTTACGGTGTTTACCAACCATAAAAGTCTCAAATACATCTTCTCTCAGTGGGATTTGAATCTTCAACAACGACGATGGGTCGAGTACCTGTAATATTTTGATTTTGAATTGGTTTACACACCAGGGAAAGGGAATAGTTTCGCTGATTCTCTTATTTGAAATAATCAGAATCAAGTGGTTCAGGAATCCAGTTCAGAGTGGGTGATGATGGGCTTGTTTATGAAGATGCATTTGGAGGTACAGGAGGGGCATGGGTAGATGACCCTTTCATCTATAACAGTTGATTTTGTGCTTTTGAGATGAGTTAAAGAGAGTCATTTGGTAGATATAGAGTGCTTGGATATGAAGGAAACTCTTAAAGGTGGGGATTCACCTTCTGGTTGGACCTTAGGCACTGATGGAGTTGCTTATGTTCATGGTCGTGTTGTGCTGCCGAAAAATGTATGGGAAGAGTTGATGCACGAGTTCCATGCATAAAAGTGGGAATTGAATCCGAGCTTGACTAAGATGTACCGAGACCTACGTTGGTAGTTTTGGTGGCTGATAATGAAGATGGAAGTGGTGAGTTTTGTGGCACGATCCTTACATATCAATAGGTAAAGGCTGAACATCAAAACCTAGGCGGGTTGTTGTAGTTGTTGCCTATTTCAGAGTGGAAGTGGAATGAAGTCATGATGGAATTCATCATGGGTCTTCTGAGGAGGCCTTAGAATAATGATACCATTTGGTTGGGGGTAGATCGTCTAACTAAAGTGGCCCATTTCTTGCCGATTCAGGAAACCTATAAAATCAACCAGTTGGGGGAGTTGTATGTTTGGGAAATAGTATGGTTGCATGGAGTGTTGAGAACCATAGTTTCATATCGTGATCTACATTTCACCTCACAATTCTAGAAGGTATTAAAGAAGGCACTTGGTACCTAGGTGTTTCTGAGTACGGATTACCACCCACAGATTGATGGGCAGTTGGAGTGTACAATTCAGGAATTAGAAGACATGTTGAGAGCATGTGTTATGAATTTCAGTGGTTCATGGGAAAAGCACATTTCACTTGTTGAGTTTTCTTATAACAATAGTTTTCAGGCTACATTTCAGATGAAACCTTTTGAGGCACTTTATAGTAGATTGTGTGGATCTCTGTTGTGTTGGTTAGAGGCCTGAGAGTCTGAGATGTTAGGACCGATTCTTGTGAAGGAGACATTGGATAAGGATCATTTAATTCAAAAGCGTATGGAAATAGCTCAGATTAGGAAGAAGTCATATGAAGATTAGAGTCGTAGACCTCTTGATTTCTTGGTGGGTGATACTGTGTTTCTTCAGGTGTCGCCAAGGTTGGGTTACCGTCGGATTCGAAAACCGGGAAAGTTGGTGCCTAGATATGTGGGGCCATTTGAGATTGTGGATAGGATCAGACCAGTGGCTTACTAATTGGCTCTTCCATGGAGGTATAGTGGGATGCATGATGTTTTCCATGTTCCAAAACTTCGACAGTATTACTCAGACCCATATCATGTGATAAATGCCGAGGATGTCGAGCTTGAGACTGATGCATCCTTTGAGAAGAACCTGGTTAGTACTGTAGATCATAGCGAGAAAGTTTTGTGGGGTAGGGTTGTGCCCCTATTTTGTGTTCTATTGAAACATGGAAACGTTCAATAGGATAATTGGGAGTGAGAATCTGATATACAAGTCCAGTGACCTGATCTCTTTTCTTTAGAAACTCAATGATGCTCGAGAAGAGCGGCTCGGGGACAAGCTGTTCTATGGTGGGGAGGTTGTAAGATCTAGGATTTCTTCATAAGGTATGTTTCACTAATGTTTCATTTTATGCCTTTTATTTTAGTTAATTAAGTACTTTACAAAGTTCTTATGGAGTCTTAGTGGTGTTTTGGGGGTTTGGGACACAAAAAAGGGGGAAAATGAGTTTTCTGGGCTATCCTCACAGTCTGCATACAGTTATTTCTAACTATGCGGGCATCCTGGGTAAACCGTACAAGAGGAATATTTTTCGGACAGTAGCCTCCGCATGATTTGTGCGCGGTTTGGAAAACTGTGCGGGTAAACCGTGTGAGGGTCTCTTTTGGGATAGAATTATCCGCATGGTTTGCGCATGGTTTTGAAAACCGTACGGGTAAACCGTGGGGCCCAGAAACCTTTTAAAAATTTTAAAAAAAGCCATCGTGGGATTTTTATACCCAACTCAGGATTTCTTCCCCCTCTCCCTCCTTCAACCCTAATGAGGAGCCATGATTCCAAGATCTTCCATTAGGTAGATCTCCTTCGTTTCTAAGCTATTTGGAGCACCTCCAATTGCAGATTAAAGATATCGGTAAGGCCAATCTCTCTCTTTATTTTCTTTTTGGGTTAGGGTTTCTATTTATTTACCCTCTCCACCCAAAGCTCTAAAATCCTACTTTTTTCGGTGATTTTTAGGGTAAAGCTTCATGGGTTGGTTGAATCGATATCTAATGATTTATTTGGGAGTGTGTTCACCAACATATTTAAGGTAGGTGGTCTTCAAGTTATGTCCCTTGGGTTTTGTGTAGATTTGTGCATGTAGGTTTTATTATTGTTTCCCTCTTTTGAAGATTTATTGGTGCCTTTGATATGATGTGATGTAGTGGTGTCTTAATGGATAATTGAACCCCCTTGATATCTATGGGATGCATGGAGGATGACTCGACCAATTTAGGGCCACCCATGGGGTGTGTCGATTTCCCGGACTTAGAGTTAGCTAAGTAAGTGTAGGTTATTGTGCAAGAACGTAGATCCCATGATGAATATGTTAATATGTTTAAAGGAAATGCAATTGGGGTTTTAGTAATACACTAAGGTTGGGTAATAACCTAAGAGGTTGTTTGGTTGGAATGAAAAAGGGTTAAAAGGATAAATGGAAAATGGTAGGGATTAGCTTTATACTTGAATATTCTTAGTGAGATAGGCATGGAAAATGGGAATGGGGCGAAGGGGGTTAAGTAATATGAATAATGAACGTGTTAATGTATTGAGTAAAAATGTTAAGTTCCCATTTATTGATGTTGTTATGATGTTTTAAATGATGTTGGATTTTTCATTGGGATGGTGATTTGTGGTGAATGATAAATAAGCATGTGTACATGGCTTGGTAGAGTGGGGTATTGACTTGAGGTTCTACGCCCATGGGTTGAGTTGGACCAAGGTTCTAGATCCTCCCTTAAATGCATGGGTTAGGGAAGGAGATGGAGTACTATTCCTCTAACAATTGCATTCCACCCAGACTGAGGATTTGAGGTGAGGATATTGGGAATTGTTGTCAAATGATGCCTAGTGAGATAGGACTTTTTAGATTCCAACATGTTGATAACATTGATCATGCCTAATACATTGAACACATGAAAACAGTGACATGATAAATAAAGTGTCTTGGTAATAAACATGGGTTAATTGGTTAGGTAACATAAAGGAACATAAATAAAGATATCCTATTGAACTATTTACCATAACTTTCCTTTATTTATAATTTTCATTCACTATATGCCTTACTGGATATTTGTAGACACTGTTGGTGGTGGTCTACTGAGTATACTCACACCCTTTTTGGGCCACTGTTGGGTACCTGAGCAGATTTCATGCTTGCAGGTCAGGACAAGGGAAAGGGCCCTATGCTAGGGAGATGAGTTGGACATGGGAAATTTTTGGGTGAGGTTAAAGACTTGGAGTCCGGACCAGTTTGGGGATTATACTATTTTCTTTCTTTTAGGGTTTTTTCACTTGATATTGTAGTGTGGCATGGCATATTTATTGATGTTTATGATTGTACCAAGTTTTGGGATTTGGTTATTTATGCATGTTACAAATTTTTCTCTTATGTTTCCACTATTTCAATTATTATCTACTATGGATCACTCTGGTATTGAGGGTATTGTCTCACCACATGACCTATTGGACCCTCGATTCTATTCAGCAACCTCTAGCAAACGGGGAGGCGTGCTTGAGGTCATGTAACTACCCAGCTCGGAGCACTGATTTAGTGGCTCTTAGGTCGGGGGCATTACACTTAAATTGTATTAATTTATATATAATTGAACTAATTTTACTTTAAAAAAAATTTAAAATATAATTTAACTTTCTAATTAAATTAAATGAAAAGGAAGTTTTCAATTAAAATTCAGTATTTTTCACTATTCATCAAAGAATGAAACTTTTCAGAAAAATCCCAAAAAATCACCCTAAGATAATTTTGACATGTTTATTTTAAAAATAAATTTTACTTTAACGAGTTTATTTTCTAAAAGTTTAAAAAATTAATTTTATTATTTTTCATAAAAACACATAAAATAATTTTATTTTTTTGAGAAAAAAGTATTTTCGAAACATATAAAGACATTACCGAAAATTAAGTAATTTTTTATTAATATATTTACTTTATATAAAACCATTATAATTAATATTTTAGTTATTACTATTAATATTACAAAGTTTTATGGCTATTTTATAATGGTATCTTATAAATAACTATATTAATAATATATTATGGTTTTGTTAAAACTCGGTGTCTTGTGTAATGAAAGATAACCCAGTGTTGTGTGTAGTGAAAGATTAAATTGGTGCTGAATGTAATTAAAGATATCAAAGAATTTTAATTTATTCAAAAAATTAATTCATAAAAACTCAGGGTGTTACACTATGATATCTTTGGCAATGAGCCTTGACTACTATGGAAATGATTTTCTATGCTTATGCCTATGCCACAATTCCATTTCTTATTCCAAGGTCACACTCTCATCGATCTTTTTCTTTGATTACTTTATGATTTATGACTTATTAACTTCCAATATTTATTCTATGACTCAAGATTATGATCTATGATATAAAAGTTAAGGATTTCAAATGTTAAGATCATGTTCACATACCCTTATGCTCATGATATTCTTATATGGTCATTGATATCTCCATTGTTTACCATTATTGAGCATCTATGCTCACCCTTTTCTTATGTTTCGTTTTCCTAGGTTTTGAAGAAAGGTATTATATATGATATTTCTAATAAGGGTTTAGGTTATGAAGATCTAAGTGGTAGATAATGTATAGCTATTATTAATTGTAAAGAACCCAACCCTAGTATCCCAAAGTAAATGGTTACTTTATTACATTGGGATAAGATACAAGGAATTTCATCATGAAGTATCTAATTGTTTAGTAGTCTTGGTAAAATAGATACATAATTGAAATTCAAATTCAAATTGAAAACATAAAATAAAAAAAGTGTTTTATTTTATAACATCATATTTACCATAATCATATCCATGTATATCAATTATAAAATACTTTTTGGTATCCCGGGGAAAAGAAAACATAACAATGTCATGATCTGAGATACTTATTAAGGTTATTCATATAGTGTAATCTATCATGAATAAATAATCTTAGTCGATATGGAAAGTTAAATAACTAAAACACAAGAAATTCAATCAATTTTGTGAGTATAATATGGTAGGAATAAATTTTGATCGAATAATGCCATAAAAATAATAACATGAATATAAAACATAAACATGAATATTATAAATAATTTATTAATCACATGAAACATCATAAACTAATATCATAATGAGGGAATTCATAATTCCAAACATGAAAACTATACCGTCAAGTCCTCATGCCAAGACATCTTACATAAATGGGTATGCCCTCGGCCAAAAACCCAAGCTAGTTTGTCTTATGAGACCTACCTATGCATCGAGGGACTTAATGAGACATTACCATAACTTTCTAAGTCCAATTGATTCCTCATATTAAAGGGTTGAAAAATAATCGATATAAACATTTTTATTAAAAACCAACATATGAAATTTTAATAATCACCTCAATCAATAAACATAATTATAAACCATTTACAGTAATATGGTGAATGTGACACCCCAGACATATTTATCTTTGTAATAATAATATTTTTTTAGTTATTAGTATTATTATTGTTTTTTTGTTTAATATTTTTTCCATCCAAAAAAATGCTTACATAATAAAATAAGAAACATTTTATTCAATAGAAACACTAATACATTACATTGACGCAAGGGATTACAATTACTCAAGGAAACTCATCACAAGACCTAATAAAACAAATGAAAGACCACCCAACATCACAACTAGACCGATCAAGTAGCCCTCATCCCTTGAATTCACTAAAAAAAGAAATAGTGATAAGAATAGAAATAATAAAAAGAGTCAAAGGAATATAGAGAACTATCCTCTTAAAACAAGAAATGACCTTGATTCTTGGAAATACCTTGAATGGGTATTTATATAGTTTAATATGACCATTACAAGTAACCATTGGGATTTTTAAGTGGTTTTTGGTTTTTTAATATGACCGTTAGTTTTGGTAATGGTTATAAAATTTTATAACCGTTAAGTATTTTGACTATTTTAAGTATTCTATTTATTTATGTGTTTTAAGTATTTTAATTATTTTAAGTACCTTAGGTACTTTAAGGGTTTTAAATGTTTAAAATTAAATTTTTATGTTAATAAATGTGTGTTTTAATTGAATGTAAAATTTTAAAATAATACTTTTTCCTGTTTTAAAATAAGTTTATTCTTATTAAAAATTTTAATTGAAATAAATTGTATCAATTATTTTATATAATTCAAGTGTTTAAAGAATATATAGGGATGCCTCAACTAGGCTGGAGAACCCTCAAGGGCTCGACCCCAGCCATAGGAGATGTCTACCTGAGCGCCTAGGCTCTTTAAGGTGACTCAAGAAATGTTGGGGTGAAACCCCAGGTAGGCACAACGTGGGGTAGGTCATGCACCAGTGGGAGCGTGGGGGAGGGTGTATGCATGGGATGGGCTAAGGACCGCGGATGGGGTCCCGTGTATAAGGAACCTGGTGTGTGTTATTGTGTTATCGGTGGATGGCATCAATGTCAAGAATTATAAGGAATCCATGGATTCTCTCCCATTTTAATGTGGGATGGGAATATTCCCAGGGCACGTGATCTCACCTACCCGATCTTGCCACACGAGATCTCAGCCATCCGCGCCGATTTCCGATTGAACCCCCATCGCCGCATCTTGTTGCCATTGATTTACTCAACCGTCTAATCCGAGCACATTAGATATAGACCATTCAATTTTTTTTTAAAAAACAAGGATCCACCATAACCGTTCGATCAACCCCAATATAATCTCAACCATTCACCATTTTAAAAACACATCGGATCAATTCCAGCCATCGGATCGGATCCGCAAATCGATCTGGACTGTCCAAATCCCAGCCACAAGTCTCCCCTAAAAAACTAGGGTTAACCTCAGCCCTTAGATCAGAACAGATTTGATCTAGACCACCCGATCCTTTCTCCCTTCTTCTTCCTCGTGGAGCCACACTAGTCCCATATGAACTTGTAGCTTCCAAACCCTCTCCATCCCCTCTTTATCGTGATGGAATTTTCCACAGACTCTTTAGTTTGGAATCTTCATTTGTTTTTTCAAGGGTGGTGTTATTTTAAATGAAACATCACGATCCATGACTCAAATCCTCTTCCTCCTCACTTTTTATAATTTTAGGGTGTCAATTAAACATGTTACACATTGAATTTTCACTAATTGACATTTTTTTTCCTAGTTTAGTTTAATTGGATGAATAATTTGAAAATTTTGTTTTTTTTTAAACCTCACTTTTCACACACTAATACCCCTCAGAAAATTATTCTGTTAAGATCTCTCTCTCTCTCTCTCTATTCCAACAACTCTCAGCCTTCCCAGATTTGAAACTAGTAAGGAATTTCATTATTATAAATTGGTTTTGTGAACTTATACATATATATGTATATAATATTTATATATACATGTATGATTATATATTTTGAATACAATTTGCATATGTGATATGTTCTTATTGATTAAATATATGACCCTTTTTTTAAAACCCTTTCCTTGTAATGGATTTCTTTATTTTCAATTGATTTTGGTAAACTTATATATATATATATATATACACAATCATATCTTTCCAATACAACTGTATATATTTTATGTTCTTCTTGATTAAAAGAATTTGTTTCTAAAATCTTTTTGTTATAAGGGAATTTTATTTGAAATCATGATCATATATACATAGTTATATATATATATATAACCATGTTTCCTTCTCTAACCCGAATATCATAAGTAGTATGCATTCCCCATTTTCAAGAATTCATTTCTAAGGAGTTAATGATTTTATGTTTACTTCCATGCTGCGGTATTTTACCAAGAATTATATATATGAGTGTATTTACATGTGTATATACACATATACTACTTAATATTTTCAAAATATATATGTGTATATGTTGAGAGTTTCTTTTCCTTAAATCCTATAACAAAAAATTACGTATAAACTTAGTTTTCAAATTTTTTTTATAAGGTTGATATATGTATATGAAAATATAAGCAAATTCATACATTCAAGTAAACACATTACATATATTTATCAACTTTTTAGTATGTTCACATGGTATGGTTCTTGCTTTAGAATTTGTGAAGAATTTAATGGTTATAAACCACACACTCAAATACATATGTAAGTATATATATATATATATTCCGATACATACATACATACATACATATGTATTTATGTATAAAAAACTTAGTTATAGATATTCTTTCTCAATTACATAAAAATTTGAACTATTGTTTAATGCACATCAAACTTGTGGTTATAAATTTATATTCACCATGTTTATACGTATGTATTGGTTAAAACTTATCATTTTATATGAAATTATGAAAAAAGTTACCATTTGATGTACATAACCTATTTATTTATTGTAACACGTTATTTTCTCAATTTCATGGGATAATCCTTATCATTTAATGAGAAATTAAGAATCCAGTTATCATTTCATGAGTGAAATATATTTACTTATAAAATTATTTTAGGAAGACAAAACAAGAAATGACTTTCTGACTAATGTGCATTCATTAAATTATTCATTTTATGACTTATAAATAAAGACAAATAATTTAACTATGAGATGAATTTTTCCATGATAATGTTTGAATTAATAACTAAAACATTTCAAGGTGGTATGGGACACTTAGGATCGTTTAATGAATTTATTTCATCTATGGAAAAGATTTAAATAAATCAAAGTGGTATGAGACACTTTTATATGAATAAATAATTTTTATTATACATATGAGGAATGAATATGACTTATTATGTGATGAGTGAGTCCCTCTATAGCCTCTCGGTGCATCGGTAGGTCTCATGAGACAAGCTAGGTCTTGGCATGAGGCCTTGATAGAATGGTTGTGTATGGTATTGGCACGAGACCTTGAGAGAATGTTTATGATTGTCCTACATTATGAATTCCCTCATAATGTTTCTAGTAAGTGAAATACCATGTGATTATTCAACTGGTAGAATATCCATAATTCTCTATGAACCAGTATTAATCATTGTTATATTTCCAAGTGCACATGACTTTGAGATTTATATTTAAACAAATACTTGAATAGTAATTTATTTATAAGGGTTAATATTTAGCTTCCAATCCATAATGATTAATGAAATCATTTCACATGTAGTTGTGAATAAATATTATTTCATGTTTAAATTCTTATCCAAACCTCTATAATTTCATATAATGATTAATCTTGGTCATTATCCAACTTATAGGAGGTACTACATGAATTTCGGTTCAAGTGCGTTCATATTTTATAATGCATTCTATTTATAACTCCTACATAAGTTTAACAATTTTTGAATCATGAGTTATCCAAAGATTTGTATTAGAATCTATCAAGAAAATGGTAATGACATGTTATGTGAAACATTAATTTTCATGATTTTAATGCATGTGGTTTAAATAAATGTTTTAAAGAAAAATTATTTCTTAATGGTTTTGTTTTAAAAACCCCTTAATGGGAATTTTTGTGCTCATAGTATGTACTTACAATATTTTAATAGGTTTAGTGGAAGTTCTATAATGAAATTATAATGTGGAAGTGTTGATCTAATGTTACCTTACTTAATGTTTACTAAACTTTGTACTTTTGTACCCGAATATAATATTGGATTCTAATTCTCCAAAACTTGGGATAATAGAAGATCCTCTGTTTCATGTGATGCTGTGTATTTATTCATGTTTCTTTTATAAAAAAAATTACAAAACATTTTTAAGGGCTGAGTCCAGTTGCTCAGGCTCGGGTCCTTACAGTTGGTATCAGAGGAACGACCTAGTGAACTTTGGAAATTAGAATAAAACTGATAATGTAAGTATGTATTCTTAAGAGAAATTCCTTTCTTAAAATTTCAGATGGAAGGATAAGGTTCACCAACTAACCTATTGTCTCTTCCTACTGAGATGCTCAATACCATAATATCCAAATCATGCTCAAATGCTTACCAACCTTTTTCAAACCTATGTTTGTCCTGCAAACACCTCTACTGGGTTTCAAAAACCCAAATTTCCTTCGACTTCACCAAGGAAAAAGTCATGTCTACTACTTTATGTTGCATTCACAACTTTCACATTATGCGCATAAAGGAAGGAAATACAAAAGAATTTTCTTATGTTTCACCTTGTTTAATACTTTTCAGGCCTTGGAAAGATTCTGAGACGCTGCATAGGTGGGTGACCCCCACATATCCTATCTGTTTCAGGTACTAATCTTTAGCATGCATGTAAGACTTTATAATATCTGGTTTTTAGAAAACAAAGTTGTTTGACTAGTCTATCGGAACCAAGTCCACTCCAACATCTCTGACCTTTACACCTCATGTTCCACTCTCTCGAGGACCTACTATTGTCCGCATGAGTTCAACCCTAGATGCTCGAGGTGAATTTGGGAAAATGAAATTGAATAATTTAAAAATGTTTTGGGGATCAACCTAATTGGATGAACTTACCAGGAAAGTCTCCAATGGTGGTGGACCTAGTGAAGGTATAAATTAAATATAGTTTTCATTCAAATTTTGTTAGTTAATAATTATTAAAAACGTTTTGTAAGGATATCAAGGATGATGTCTGTGGGTTGGTGCTGTAGAAGCATATGAGTATAATAGAATTTTGAGGGCGCAATTCCATTAAGGGGCGATAATGTGATGCCCCATACATATTTATATTGTTAATAATAATATTTTGTTTGTTATTAGTATTATTATTGTTTTGTTTTGTGTAATATTGGTTCTATCCAAAACAAATGCTTGCAGAATAAAATTAGAAACATTTTATTAAATTGAAACACTGATACATTACATTGATGCAAGGGATTACAATTACTCAAGGAAACTCATTGCAAGACCTAATAGAACAAATGGAAGACCACCCAACATCACAACTAGGATGTTCAAGTAGTCCTCGTCCCTTGAATCCACTAAAACAAAAAAAGAAATAGTGAGAAGAATAGAAATAATACAGAGTCAAGGGAATATAGAGAACCATCCTCTTAAAATAATAAATGACCTTAATTCTTGGAAATACCTTGAATGGGTATTTATACGGTTTAATATGACTGTTATAAGCAGTCATTTGGGTTTTTAAGTGGTTGTTGGTTTTTTAATATGACCGTTAGTTTTGGTAATGATTATAAAATTTTATAACTGTTAAGTATTTTAATTATTTTGACTATTTTAAGTATTCTATGTATTTAATTGTTTTAAGTATTTTAATTATTTTATGTGACTTAGGTACTTTATGGGTTTTGAATGTTCAAAAGTAAAATTTTAGGTTAATAAATGTGTGTTTTTAAGTGAATGTAAAATTTTAAAATAATACTTTTTCATGTTTTAAAGAAGTGTATTCTTATTACAACTTTTAATAGAAATAAATTGTATCAATTATTTTATATAATTAAAGTGTTTAAAAAATATATAGGGACACCACAACTAGGATGGAGATCCCTCAAGGGGTAGACCCCATCCATAAGAGACGTCTACCCAAGCTCTCTGGCTCTTTAAAGTGACTCAAGAAGCGCTGGGTGAAACCTTAGGTAGGCATGACATGAGGCAGGCCGCAAACCGATGGGAGCGTGGTAGAGTGTATATGCTTGGGGTGGGCCAAGGCCTGTGGATGGGGTCCCGTGTATAAGGACCCCAACATGTGTTCTTGTGTTATCAGTGGATGGAAGCGGCATCGAGACTTATAAGGAAGTCGCGGATGCTCCCCCATTTTGATGTGGGATGAGAATTTTCCTAAGGCACACGATCTCAGCCGCTCGATCTCGCTGCATGAGATCTCAGCCATCCACACCAGTTTCCAATCGAACCCCCAATTCCGCATCTTCTTTCCATGGATTTCCTTAACCATCCAGTCTAGATGCATTAGATCTAGACCGTTAAATTTTTTTTAAAAAAATTTGGATCCACTTTAACCATCCAATCAAACTAAATATAATGTTGACCATTCACCATTTTAAAAATGCATCAGATCAATTCAATCCATCCAATCAGATCTATGGATTGATCCAGACTTTCCAAATCCCAGCCACAAGTCTCCCTTCAAAAAAATAAGGTTAACCTCAACCCTTTGATCGGACCAGATTTGATCCAGACCGCCCAATCATTTCTCCCTTATTCTTCCTTGTGGATCCACACCAGTCCCATATGAGCTTGTAGCCACCAGACCCTCTCCATCCCCTCTTTCTTGTGATGGAAATTTCCAACCTATCCATGGACACTTTAGTTTGTAATCTTCATTTTCTTAAGGGTGGTTTTATTTTAAACGAAACATCACGATCCATGACTCAGATCCTCCTCCTCTTCCCATTTTATAATTTTAGGGCATCAATTAACCCTGTTACATGTTGAATTTTCACTAATTAACTTTTTTGTTTGCCTAGTTCAGTTTTATCAGATCAATAATTTGAAACTTTGGTTTTTTTCAAAAGCCTCACTTTTCACACATTAAGACCCCTCAGAAAATTTTTCTATCAAGCTCTCTCTCCCTCTCTATCTTTCAGTTCCAACAACTCTTAGCCTTCCTAGATTTGAATCTAGTAAGGGATTTCATTATTTACAATTGGTTTTGTGAACATATACATATATATATGTATATAATATTTATATATACATGTATGATTATATCTTTTGAATACAATTTTCATATGTGATATGTTCTTCTTGATTCAAAGGGTTTACCCTTTTTTTAAAACCCTTTCACTGTAAAAGATTTATTTATTTTCAATTGATTTCGGTAAAATTATATATATATATATGTAATATATATATATATATACATAATCATATCTTTCCAATACAATTGCATATATGTTGTGTTCTTATTGATTCAAAGAATCTGTTTCTAAAATCTTTTTGTTATAAGAGAATTTTATTTTAAATCATGGTCATATATACGTAGTTATATATATATATATATAACCATGTTTCCTTATCTAACCTGAATATCATAAACAATATTCATTATCCATTTTCAAGAATTCATTTCTAATGAGTTTAAGTTTTTATGTTTACTTCCATGTTTCGGTCTTTTACCAAGAATTATATATATGTGTGTGTATACATTCATATATACACATATAAAACTTAATAATTTCATAATATATATGTGTATATGTTGAGATTTTCTTTGACATGAATCCTATAACCAAAACTTACGTATAAACTTTGTTTAAAAAATTTGTTTTTATAAGGGTGATATATGTATATGAAAATATAAGCATATTACTACACGCAAGTAAACACATTACATATACTTATCAACTTTTTGGTATGTTCACATGGGAGGGTTCTTTCTTTAGAATTTGTGAAGAATTTAATGATTACATACCACACACTCAAATACATATTTAAGTATATATATATATATATGGTGATATATATACACACACATACATATGTATTTATGTATAAACAACTTAGGTATAGATATTCATTCTCAATTACTTAAAAATTGGAACCGGTGTCTAACACACATCAAAATTGTGGTTATAAATTTATATTCACCATGTTTATACATATTTATGGGTTAAAACCTATCATTTTTTGTGAAATTATGAAACAAGTTACCATTTCATGTGTTTAACCTATTTATTTATTGTAACACTTTACTTTCTTAGCTGCATGGGATAATCCTTATCATTTTATGAGAAATCATGAATCCAGTTATCATTTCATGAGAGGAATCTATTTAATTATAAGATTATTTTGGGAAGACAAAACAATAAATGCATTTCTAACTAATGTTCATTCATTACATTATTCATTTTTTGAATTATAAATAAAGACAAATAATTTAAGTATGAGATGAATCTTTCCATGATAATTTATGAATTAAGAACTAAAACTTTTCAAGTCGGTATGGGACACTTTAGATGGCTTAATGAATTTATTTCATCTATGAAAAAGATTTAAATAAATCAAAGCGGTATGAGAAACTTTTATTTAAATACACACTTTTATTAGACATATGAGGAATGCATAGGACTTCTTATGTGATGGGTGAGGCCCACTATAGCCTCTTGGTACATCGGTAGGTCTCATGAGACAAGCTAGGTCTTGGAACGAGGCCTTAATAGAATGGTTATGTATGGTATTTTAATAAGTCCTTGACAAAATGTTTATGATTGTCCTACATTTTGAATTCCCTAAAAATGCTTCTAGTAAGTGAAAGACCATGTGATTATTCAACTAGAAGAATATCCATAATTCTCTATGAACTAGTACTAATTAGTTTTATATTTCTAGGTTCACATGGCTTTAAGATTTATATTTAAACAAATACATTAATAGAAATTTATTTATAAGGGTTAATATTTATTTTCAAAGACATAACGATTAATGAAATCATTTCATGTGCAGTTCTGAATAAATATTATTTCAAGTGTAAATTTTTATCCGCACCTCTGGCATGTCATAGAATGATTAATCTTGGTTATTATCCAACTTATAAGAGGCACTACATGAATTTCTGTTCAAGTTTCTATGTATTTTATAATTCAATATATTTATAACTCCAACATAAGTTTAGAATTTTTTGAAGCATGAGTTATCCTAAAACTTTTATCATAATCTATCAAGAAAATGCTGATGACATGTTATGTGAAACATTAATTTTCATGATTTTAATGCATGTGTTTTGAAGAAAATTTTTAAAGAAAAATTATTTCTCAATGGTTTTGTTTTAAAAACCCCTTACTGTGCATTTTTTTACTCACCCTATGTGCTTAAATTATTTTTATAAGTTTAGTGGAAGTTCCATAATGAAATTCTAATGTGGAAGCGTTGCTTTGATGTTACCTTGCTTAATGTTTACTAAAATTTGTACTTTTGTACCCAAATTTAATATTGGATTCTAATTCTCTAGAACCTGGGCCAGTAAAAGATCCTCTATTTCATGTGATGTTGTGTATTTATTCACATTTATTTTATAAAAAAATTTACACAGCATTTGTAAGGGCTGCGTCTAGTTGCTCGAACTTAGGTCCTTACAATTAATGGTAATAAAATTGTACAACCTCAATCAAACTGATCATAAACATTCCAAATAAATCATAATTATGATATAAATACAACATATAACTAGTTTATCATAATTAAAATAAAGGTTTTATGTTTTTCATAAATAGAAATACTATAAAAATGTCATTAAAAACATTCTTGAGGAAAATATTATTTTCACTTTGAAAATAGTTTTAAAACCAAAAGTTTAAAAAATATTTTGAAAATAATTTTATTTTAAAATAATCTTTTAAAATTATAAATTAATATTTAAAAAATTTATTGGCCATGATTTTATGAAATTATGTGGATTCCATATATATTAAAACAAAAAATTCTTTCACATTTTTTGTAAAGCACAAATGGACCTTATTTGGAAAATGGCATGAAGATTCCTTTAAAAATTTATAAAAATATAAAACATGGATAAAAATTTCATTAATAAATAATTTTTATAATGTCAAAAACATTTTTGAAAACATTTTTAGAAAACATGGTTTTGGTAGAAAAACTGGTTTTCGATCGAAGAGAGAAATAAAGAGGAGTTTTCTTAAAAACATTCCTGTGAAATATTGAGTACATAAAGAGAGGAAAATGAAAGGAAAAAATATATTCTAATGAAATAACCACAGTAGAATAAACCTCCTGATTTTCATGAGATATGAATCATAATATTTCATCATCAGAAGCATAAACATAAACAATCTCGATAAATGATGAGATTGTATCATAATATCATTACCACTTTGGTAACATTGAATCATAATCCCCATGAAATAATAACATTAAATGAAACTTAAAATATAATTAGAATAAATAAATTCATTATATTACATATAAATGGGATGTATATACACCTCATAAAATAAGATAGGTCCATAACATGACATGTGTATCAAAGAAAGCAGATTGAGGCAAAAATTTCTTACCTTAGGTCCGACACCCTTCGTATGTGTTTGAACCTACTTTATAATAAATATATGGTTATTATAAATATATTAAATGACCATAATCATATATATCATACAATATATGATTTACTTATGGTCTTTTATAGCCCTCCCATTAACAATTCTTTGTTAAAATCAGTGATTCAGGTAATGAAAAATTTGTTTTTCATGTATGTTTTTGTAAAGACCTGTAAAATTCAAGGAATATTTTTGCTTAGTTTTCTTTGGGATTTTACAAGAACTCAATTTCTGACGCCACCAGATTCTGAGGCCCGGTGTTCCCAGAATCATTTTCCGAAGTTTGGCTCAGGTACGTTCAGTGAACGAACGAGCGGGTTTTTCTAACTTTTGAACTGGTGCTCTGAATAGAATTCTGAGGGCACCGATGGATTCACAATGCTGATAATTGCTTAGGAACACCTTTTCCAGAGTTGCATTTTCATGAGAGAAGTTGATAAAAATTGTGGAAGTTAAAATAAAAATTTGACTACAATTTTTATTTTACTCTAAGTGGTTTAAAGCTTGGGGTGGATGTTGGGGGAAACCACCCAACTTCCATTTGGAGGTTATGAGGATAGTGGGCCCCACACAAACCCTACCTCTTCACCTTCTCTAACATTCCATAACCTTTCATTAATTTTGAAAACTTGTGATATTTAATTATGTGGATTAAATTCAACTTTTGAATTTCAAACCTTAAGTTGTGTTAATAAAATAAGTAAGGGACTTCTTTTATTTTGGGTTGGAGGTTTGTTTCTTGAGCGCTTTGGGAGAAAAGATAAGGGAGACTTGAGTTTTTTCATCCTCTTCGTCGAAGAACACAAAGAACATGAAGAACTCGAAGAACACCAGATTCCTCAGAGGTCGACGTCTCCTTCCGTGACGTCTCCTTCCGCGATGCCTCTTCCCGCGATGGTTATCTCCGCGACGAATCCTCACCCAACTTGTTCGACGAGGTAGGGGTAATTTTATTTTTGTTCGTGATTTCTACATTGATGTTCTTCTTGAATTATGACCATTTGCTATCGATTAACGAGAGGGGGCCGGACCGCACAAAAACGGCCGACCGTCCTCCCTTTTCCATGATGTTGTTCCTATTGTGGATTGAAACGAGAATGACGTGGTGTCATCGTACCGTGCGGGATCATACGGCAAGGAATACACGGCGTCGTCACGCCGCGCCGTAAAACCGAACAAGGTCGCGACGCCGTCGTTCCGCATCAGAGAAACCCAAAGAAACTACGGTCGGAGTGGGGCTGCGGCGAAGGGGCGCGGCGCCGACGCGCCGCGCTGGACGAACCAAGGCCGCAGCGGAGTAGGGAGACCAGCGGCAGGTTCCGGGCCACCGGTGTCGGAGCAGGGGGGACCGGCCGTCGCCAGTCCGTGGCGGCAGAAGCTGGCCGGCCAGAGTGGGCCGGCCGAACAAGGGAAGGTCGGGGGTTACAAACCCCCGACGGCTAGCTCAAGCAGCCCCCCATAATGGAGGCCGTGGTTACAAAAGCCAGGGGGGCAGGCGCCCCCCCCCCCCCCCCCCTTCAAACGGCTCGGCCGTTTGGCCGAGCGCCTGGCCGGCGCGCCCAGCGCGCCGCGCCAGGCCGGGCTGGTCCGCCAGGCCGGGCCACGCCCAGGCCGGGCCGGGCCACGCCCAAGCGGGTAGGACCCGGACCCGGTTCGGGCCGACCCTGGGGGTATCGGGTCGGGTCGGACCGGGCCCGAACCCCTAAATACTGAATCTCTTCCGGTCGGACGCTCATAACGTGTTCTACGGGCCTCCGATCGACACACTGTCAGTTGAGATGCGATCATTGGATCGAGACGGTCGTTTCGGTATATCGCACTCAAGGTTTCGAAATACTTTGGGTTTGGCCGAGTTGGTTCGTACACAAAACCAACCGGGCCCTCGGAGTGGAAACGCTCGTAACTTGAGCTCCGGACGTCCGATTGACGTGCCTTCGACTTTGTTGGATTCCTCTTAGTGAGACGGATCTTTTGGCTTACTCCGCCCGAGGTTTGGACGTAGGTGCAATACGGTCGGGTTGGTTTTGACTTAAAAACCAACCGGGCCCCTGGGACGAAAAAGCCAATAACTTCCAGACCGGGCGTCCAATTGACGCACCGTCTGTGATGCTGAGTTCCTATTGACGATACGGAACTTTTAGATACATCAACTCCGGACTTGTGTCAGTTGATGTATCAGTCTCTCGGCTCATGGAGCGGACCCTCCCGAACGAGCTTGCTGTGTGCGGGAACCCTAGAGCTGGCTGCGTTTGCGACTGTGACGACGACGACGGCTGTACAAAGATCCACAGTGGATTCAACGACGATGACTACAGCACTCAGCGATCCTACGTGGATTAGTGCTACCGATCCTGTGTGGCTCCGATCCTGTGTGGGTCAGCGCTCAGCGGTTCTGTGTGAGCCAGCGTCTACAGATCCTGTGTTGGTCCGATCCTGTGTGGGTCTTTGCGGGGGTTAGTTACCTATCGATCCTATGTGGGTCAGATCCTTTGTGGGTCAATGCGGGGGTTAGTACCTATGGATCCTTTGTGGGTCCTATGGCTTAGATGAATCAGTGGCAATATATGGTCATCTCTATCGTCATACGAAGATGTATACCTGTGTGAGATGAAAACCTGTTTGCTTTCCTATGTGGATTGTGTTGTGCTATCCTGTGTGGATTTACGTTTTTCTTTCCTGTGTGGACTGGGTTGTACTTAGGCTCGGATGTTGGAGCCGAACGAGAATTGATGACTTAGGTATATGTATGGGCATATACCTAAGCAGTGTCGGATGATACTTCGTGATTGTATTTTTCCTTTGTGGTTTATCCTTTGTGGATTCTGGGAGACCTTCGGGGGTCTCAGGGTCCCTACTGAGTAACTTATACTCACCCCTGCACGGGCTATGCCCGCACTACGTTGTGTTGTTTGTAGACGACGGACAACGTTGATCGTGGTTGAGGCTAGTAGAGCAGGAAAGTACCTGGAGGTATACCACTGGGCGGGACGTTCTCGGAGCGGACGGCTGGACCCGAGGAGCTGTGGAGGCTATCTGTACTCACCCTTCAGGTGGGATTTCCAGTGGACAGCTCGACATTGTGGCTTTAATTTTCAGTTGCTATATTCCCTTCCAGTTGTACTTTACTTTCAGTTTGGGTTTGTATATTGTCCCACTTACTTTTCCGTACTTACTGTTGTACCCAGTTTTTACTTAGTGTTTACTTCTACTGCTATCTTGCTCTGTGGTGTTTGTTTACTTTACAAAGGCAATGCCTTCCCTTTTAACCGGGATTTAGGCCTTGGTGCTAGTCGCCATCCCCTGGCCTATGGAAGGTGGTCTTGGGGTAGTATAATGACCCATACTTTAGAAACATTGTTAATACTTCAAAATTGAAGCATACTTATTACAACATATAACAAAACCACAAAAGGACCGTATAGGTATAGTGTCTTTAGAAACTGGGAAACATAAACAACTGGTTCATAAAGCATCAACTTTGCCTCCCACTTATTTCATCATATCTAGAGTCCCTTTTTGGCATATCCTACTTAATAACCTTCTTCCTGACCTGGGGAAAGAAAACATACAAAAGGGTGAGCTCAAATGCTCAGTAAGGGTAAACAAAAGAAATATCAATCACATCGTATACACAAGAACATAACATTTGGAAATCTTAACCTGCAAAAGAGATCATAATTTCATAACATGGGATAAATCATGGCAGTGAAATGTAATCACAATAATCATAACTTAAAACATGAAACTTTGTGTCATACACACATAATCATAGAGAATCATTTCTTATTAGTCAAGACTCATTGCCAAGACTATCTTAGTGGACAAAGTCCCTTTCTGAACCGAGTCACCCTCGTTTCAGTCCTGTTTCACTGAACCGGTATAACCTACCGTTCCAGCCATGTCTATCTCATGAGATATAAAATCTTTACCCAATGCATTGGAGGGAGATATAGGTCCCACCCATCTCATAATGATACCATTCTTATGTGTGCCACAAAATCATAAATCATACATCATAGCATAACCCATGTAATAAAAATGGGGATCTTAAACATCGTGACATCATAAAACAATTCATATAAGATAAAGGAATTCATAAACATAATTCCATCACAACATAGTCAAATCAATGTAAAAATAGGGATAGAAACAGAACCCTTTATTATCTTAGATGGAAAATAATTTTGATAAAACACTTGAACTTCATTCTTGAGGAAAATATCCTTTCTACTTCAAAAACATTTTTCCTTTCTTAACATGTCATACAATTTTAATCTAAAAGAAGTTGATTAAAAATAAGCTTGAAAAATTTTAAAGGAAGCTTCTTGGAAATAATGTTTTAAAAATCCATTCATGCCGTATAAGTTAAAAAAAACATTCTTCTCGTACTTTTGTCGGAAAAGTCAAAAAGTACCTCATACAAAAAACGACAAAAGATTCCTTTCATATCTTTTACTAAAAACTCACCGAAGGGTAAAATTGGATTTAATCAATTGTAGGTGGATGGAAATAATATTACATATTGAGGAAACATGTATGTGGATGATAAAATACACCCCAGTAAATACCAAAGTATAAACAATCTCGGATAAAAATGAGATTGTGATATTCCCCTTACCTTAGGTCCGACTTGCTTTGTAAGTGTCCGAACCTCCTATATAATGATTTAAATAATGATATTGACTTATTCCAGAATCATACTTATTTTTATGAAATCATATAGGGTCATATTCTTAGCTTCTTAGTAGTAATATTTCATTGCTACTTGTTATTCGGGTGTTTATAACTTTTTGTTCTTAGGCGTGTTTTGTCGAATAAATTCTTATTATTTTCTTTAGGTTATAGATACCTCATTTCCAGAATGGTATTAGTGTAATATATATCATATTCATTCATTCAATTCATTTATATAATCATTATGAAATGAAGATCATGTAGAACGAGTCACATCACATCGTGGAGACGGTATTCCGTACGTACGCACGAGTGATGATATCGTTCCTATGATCGTGGAATTGTATTGGAGTATATGTATAATATTTCAGAATCAATATCACTTTATAATAGTCATATATAGTCATTATTTACACCATTATACCCATCCAAGTAAGGTGGTGGTGGAAAATAGATTACACCACGACGTGGAGACGGTATTCCGTACGTACGCACACGCGGTGATTTATTTTTCCATAGGATGGATAGATGGTGAAATAGGGTTGTTTCATAATTATAATAACATATCATTATATGAGTTATACTGATGTTATTACTTCATAATGAAACAACTAAAGAAGAAGAAGTGTAAGAAGAAATAAAGATGAAAGAATCGCTAACGGACATTACCTCTTCTTTGAAGTGCTTCTTTGAGACCTTCTTTTAGGGCACTAAAATTGGTCTTTGAAGAAGACCAGGACCTCTAGGATGTCTCTAGGTAATTGGAGAGGAGAAAGTGGCATGGGTTGGCCGAGCTTGAAGGCTCAAAGTGGTGTGAGGAAGAGGGGTAGGAGGTGTCCTTTTATAAGGGAGGAGAGGGGCACCTTTGGAATAACTAAAACTATTATTTTATTATAAAGTCAAGTTCAGTTTTAAATAGCTCCAAATTGATATATTTCGAAGATAAGGTGGGGATGGGTCGAAATCCTCTCATCCAATAGAATTTAGACAAGTTTAGGTTCCTATTGTAACCTTATCATTTAGATTTAACATTAAGTTAAATAATTTTACTTTTACCATGTCTTCTTGTGTTCTTATTCTATAAGGTTAATAAACTTACTATAAGCAGACAAACGGACCCCAAGTTGTTTATTATTAATATATATAACCTTATATAAGTCATTTGACCGAACCTTAGATTTTTAGGAATAAAATAACAATTACCAATATAATATTTGTTTTAAAACTATTTTATGTCAATTTTGACACTATTTAGTAATTGATTTTTGTGAAAATCTTAACATAATTATTAGTTCAAACCAAGTTAATTAAATCAATACTAACATGTCATATTAACCTATAAAATTAGTGGGATTCATAAAAAGTCTCAAATTACATTTATTTTGGTGTTTATAACATCAATTATGTCAATATTTCATTAATAAGATAATTACTGCATCATCATTGTGTCATAAATAAATTAAATTATTTAATGTCTAAAAATTAAAAATAAAATACCATTATGTAGGAAATCTTTTTATCTTTCTAATGAACATTTATAGTAGAATTTATCTTATGTATAACCCCATATTAAAAATTATTTACTTATTAAACTTTGATTTTAACTATTTTAACCCTTCTTTAAATAAATTAATAATAAATGTCCAAATCTAATCTAAGTGGGCCTAAATGGTCATATTTTATTCCTAAGTTTGTTTTCGGTCGAATTACACTTATCCAATAGAATTAGGACATGTGTTAGGGTAATAATAATATCATCTTTACCCTTAATTACCCTATTTACTTTTTACCGTGGTAAAAAAAGTAAAAAGTTACTATTCACCAAAAAATTATTTTCATCTCATTGAACCACATTTTACTTACTGACATCAACCGTGTCTCTCGGATTTTTGAAATTCCACTCACAAAAGCGGTAAAATTAAGTTTTATGAAAAATTCAGTTTTTTAACTACCACTTAGTGGTTTCACAATTCATCAAAAATTGAAAGTTTTCAGAAAAATACCAAAATTTCACCCTAGGCTAATTTGGATATTCCGAATCCAAAAATGAAGTCCATTTTGAAAAATAAAATTTATAAAATTTCAAAAGGTGGTTATTACTATTCATAACAGCTAGTTTTAATAATATTTTAATAGCATATCGTTGTTTAGTGAATCTCGGTATTACGTACGACGCAAACTATCGAGGAAGGTCGCGATTTCGTGTAAAGAAAGCCAAGCAAGTGTTGTGTAGAAAAAGATTCCTTTGATGATTTATATAACATAAAAGTCTCGTGTGTTACATTCTACCCCCCTTAAAATGAATTTTGCCCTCGAAATTCGTCTCTTTGTAACAAACAGATGAGGATACCTCTCCCTCATCATATCCTCAAGTTCCCATGTAGCTTCTTCTAATTGGTGGTTCCTCCATAAAACTTTCACCAATCGAGTGGTCTTGTTTCGTAGGACTTTTTCGCTACAATCCGGAATCTCTATCGGTTGTTCTTCATAAGAAAGATCTTGCTCCAGCGGTACAACTTCTGAGTTGAGTACATGTGAAAGATCAGGTATGTACTTTCTCAGGAGAGATACATGGAACACATCGTGAACTTGAGAGAGATTCGGTGGAAGCGCCAATCGGTAAGCTACCTTCCCAACACGATCCAGTATTTCTAAAGGACCGATATATCTAGGGCTCAACTTCCCCTTCTTTACAAATCTCATAACCCTCTTCCAGGGAGATATTCGTAAGAACACTTTATCACCCACTTCAAACTCTAGGTCTTTTCTTCGATTGTCGGCATAACTTTTCTGTCGACTTTGAGCTGCTCTTATGTGTTGTTGAATAGATCTGACCTTTTCTTCCATTTCATCAATGAGATCAGGTCCTAATAGCTTTCTTTCCCCAACTTCATCCCAGCAAGTTGGAGTCCTGCATTTCTTTCCATAGAGAGCTTTATAAGGAGCCATCTTAATACTGGAGTGAAATCTATTATTATAAGAAAATTCCACCAAAGGTAGGTGTTGATCCCAACCTCCTTTGAAATCCATAGATCAAGCTCTCAACATATCTTTTAGGGTTTGAATTGTTCTCTCAGACTGACCGTCTGTCTGAGGATGATAAGCAGTGCTGAAACTCAACTCTGTATCCAGAGTATGCTGAAGACTTCGCCAGAACTTCGAGGTAAATCTCAGATCCCGATCATATATAATAGAAAGTGGTAATCCATGAAATCTTACCACTTCCTTTACATATATCCTGACAAGCTGATCCAGAGAGAAATCCTCTCTAATAGCAATGAAGTGTGAAGACTTTGTAAGACGATCAACTATGACCCAGATAGCATTATTGCCTTTGGATGTTTTAGGAAGTCCTATGACAAAGTCCATAGTAATGTTTTCCCATTTACATTCGGGTATGGGTAATGGTTGTAACATCCCCTTAGACTTCTGTCTCT
Source organism: Viscum album (assembly GCA_963277665.1). Taxonomy (NCBI): domain Eukaryota; kingdom Viridiplantae; phylum Streptophyta; class Magnoliopsida; order Santalales; family Viscaceae; genus Viscum; species Viscum album. The sequence continues at coordinate 987,782,459 of OY728121.1, forward strand.
CAGCTTTAACTTGTTGACAAACCAAGCATCGAGAGACATATTCAGCAACATCTCTTTTCATTCCATCCCACTAGAAGTACTCTTTCAGGTCTCTATACATCTTCGTGCTTCCAGGATGAATAGAGAGTGAAGAACTATGAGCCTCATCCAGCAGCTCCTTTAATTCAGGGATGGGAGGAACACAAACCTGATTCCAGAACTTTATTATCCCATCACAATCAAGGTTGAACTCAGGAACATTTCTCACCTTCTTTTGTAACTCGACATCTTCTTTCTGTGCCTCTTTAATCTTCACATGTATAGATGGTTGAACATTCATTTGAGAAAGATAAGAATTTTTCCCTTCCATTATAATTCCAAGATCCATCCTTTGTAAATCCATAAATATTGGATCTTTTGTGATCCTCATCATGGATAAACTAGCATGGTCTTGTCGACTTAATGCATCTTCCACCTTGTTTGCTTTCCCAGGGTGGTAATGGATTGAGCGGTCGTAATCCTTAATCAGATCCAACCATCTTATTTGACGCATATTCAGCTCCTTTTGTGTGAAAATATACTTTAAACTTTTATGATCAGTATAAATATCACACCTTTCACCATAAAGGTAATGCCTCCAAATCTTTAATGCAAAGATTACCGCAACTAACTCTAAATCATGTGTTGGGTAATTTTGCTCAAGGATTTTCAACTGTCGTGAGTCATAAGCTATCACCATATCATTTTGCATAAGAACACACCCTAATCCCTTCTTGGATGCATCACTATAGATCACAAACCTTTCTATACTACAAGGCAGTGTGAGCACAGGTGCACTGGATAACCTTCTTTTCAAATCCTTGAAATTCTCTTCACATTCTTCCGTCTAGACAAACTTAACTCCTTTCCGAGTCAACTTGGTGAGTGGATTAGATAATCGTGAAAACTCTTTCATAAAACGTCGATAATATCCAGCCAAACCAAGAAAAATTCGGATCTCAGTTACCGTTGTTGGTCTCGACCATCTTTCGATAACCTCTGTTTTTGATGGATCCACATATATCCCCTCTTTTGAGATTATGTGACCCAAAAATGCAACTTTTTGAAGCCAAAATTCACACTTGGTAAATTTGGCATAAAGCTTTTCCTTTCTCAAGGTCTTCAATATAATTCTCAAGTGATCTTCATGTTCTTCCTTGCTCTTTGAATAGACAAGAATATCGTCTATAAAGACCACCACAAATTGATCAAGATAGTCTCTAAAGACTCTATTCATCAGATCCATGAAGATAGCAGGGGCATTAGTAAGACCAAATGGCATCACTATAAATTCATAGTGTCCATACCTTGTACGGAAAGCCGTCTTTGGTATATCCTCCCTTTTGACCCTTAATTGATGATACCCTGAACGAAGATCAATCTTGGAAAAGTATTGAGCTCCGCGTAGTTGGTCAAATAGGTCATCAATGCGCGGGAGAGGATATTTGTTCTTGATAGTGATCTTGTTAAGTTCTCGATAATCAATGCAGAGTCTCATTGATCCATCTTTCTTCTTAACAAATAGAACAGGTGCTTCCCAAGGTGACGCACTAGGGCGTATGAATCCCTTATCAAGATTCTCTTGGAGTTGCTTCTTCAATTCCTGCAACTCAATTGGGGCCATTCTATAAGGTGTCTTTGAAATAGGCAAAGCACCCGGTACGAGTTCTATTGAAAACTCAACTTCACGATTTGGTGGAAGACCCGGTAATTCCTCCAGAAAGACATCATCAAACTCCTGTACAATGGGAATATTCTTAATCGTGAGTTTCTCACCAACCATTTGAGATAAATAACCTTCATTTAGTTGAATTAATACCCATAAATGGAAGAAATTTCCACTGGAAGGTTATGTTCATCCTTGCATTGATAGATGATCATAGATTGATCTGGAATATGAAATGTGACTTCCCTTCTTTGGAAATTGATATGAGCTCTATATAAAGAAATCCAATCCACGCCAAGAATCACATCAAATTCCACTATAGGAAGGATCACAAGATTTGAAGGAAGCACTTTCCCACAAACTTCGATCGGAGAAGAATTATAAACTTTTGATGCGACTGTTGTGCCATTAGGTGTTGTCACAGCTAACTCAACATCTAATTGTTGAGGTAATACAGTGATACCCTTAGAAAATTCTTCAGAAATAAAAGAGTGGGTGGATCCAGAATCAAATAAAACATTTTCTACTTTAGAGTGGATGGTAAGTGTACCTTTCACCACATCGTTATCGTACTCCACATCGCTGATAGAAATTTCATGTGACTTTCCTTTGTCTTTAGCCTTAAGAGTTTGTTGACGTCGACCATCATCATCAACCCTTGGATTAGGGCATTTATTGGCATAATGCCCCATCTCCTTGCACTTGAAACATTGAAGTGTAGTAGGTTCATTCTGTGTATCCCTTCCTTTGTTTGCATCATTAGACATCTTCTTCCCATCATCACGACATTCAAATGCCCGATGACCTTCCTTTCCATATTTGAAACATTTACTTGTCCCTTTAAGACAACTCCCTCCATGTTTCTTTCCACACTTTGAGCATAAGGGAAAACTCATCTTCTTTTCAGTGTGCTCTTTAGATTTTCCTTTGAATTCCATTTTCCTCTTCTTATCAAACCCATATGACTGATGGGTTACTCCAATCTCCATCTCGACTTTGAGAGCACATCGAAAGATTTCCTCGTAGCTATTGAAGTCCCTTATGGCTAACGCCCTTCGAAGACTTGGTTTTAAGCCACTAAAGAATCGATCGATCTTACTCTCAGGTTGGATAATAATACCAGAAGCGTACCTTGCAAGTCTTGTAAAATTTGCTTCATAGGTACCAACATATTCATCATCCTTTTTCTTTAGTTCAAGAAACTCTTTCTCCATCTTTGTTCGGAGAATATGAGGGAAGTACTTATTGAAAAATAAGTTCTTGAACTCGTCCCATTCCATGGACTCAATTTCATCCCTTTGCCTCGTATTCTTAATAAGATTCCACCATTGATCAGCATCTCCTTCAAAACGATACACTGCTAGGATGAATTTATCATGTTCAGAACATTGAAGAACTGAAAATATCTTTTCAGTAGTACTAATCCATTGTTCAGCAACTAATGGATCAGTAGACCCGCTGAAAGAAGGTGGACGCTGCCTCATGAAGGATTCAACAGAATTTTGCTCCTTCCTTTGCTCGTTTGGAAGTCCTGCATGATTCATAGCTTGAGAAAGTTGTGTGAGAATGGCTACAAGATTTTTCATTCCATCTCCCATAACGTTTGGTTGCTGAGGGGGACAATCATTGCATTGCCCGTCGCATTCTGCATTAACACGGTTCCTTCGGGTTCCATCCATTGACTAAAACCAAGAAGAATAGTGTGAGAAACACTAATTATAATAGGAAAACCACATAATCAAGAATAAAATTTCACACTTAAGGTCTTATCCTAGGTTATTCATGGACATTTCTAAAACACTAATATTGTGTTCTATGCTTAGACTTATCCTTAGGGTTCTTACTAAGGCTTTCACATCCTAGTTTCCAAAGGTTGACTATACCTTTCCTCTGATACCAACTATAACGACCCATACTTTACATACATTGTTAATACTTCAAAATTAAAGCATACTTATTACAACATATAACAAAACCACAAAAGGACCGTATAGGTATAGTGTCTTTAGAAACTGGGAAACATAAACAACTGGTTCATAAAGCATCAACTTTGCCTCCCACTTATTTCATCATATCTAGAGTCCCTTTTTGGCATATCCTACTTAATAACCTTCTTCCTGACCTGGGGAAAGAAAACATACAAAAGTGTGAGCTCAAATGCTCAGTAAGGGTAAACAAAAGAAATATCAATCACATCGTATACACAAGCACATAACTTTTGGAAATCTTAACCTGCAAAAGAGATCATAATTTCATAACATGGGATAAATCATGGCAGTGAAATGTAATCACAATAATCATAACTTAAAACATGAAACTTTGTGGCATACACACATAATCATAGAGAATCATTTCTTGTTAGTAAAGACTCATTGCCAAGACTATCTTAGTGGACAAAGTCCCTTTCTGAACCGAGTCACCCTCGTTTCAGTCCTGTTTCACTGAACCGGTATAACCTACCGTTCCAGCCATGTCTATCTCATGAGATATAAAATCTACAACCAATGCATTGGAGGGAGATATAGGTCCCACCCATCTCATAATGATACCATTCTTATGTGTTCCACAAAATCATAAATCATACATCATATCATAACCCATGTAATAAAAATGGGAATCTTAAACATCGTGACATCATAAAACAATTCATATAAGATAAAGGAATTCATAAACATAATTCCATCACAACATAGTCAAATCAATGTAAAAATAGGTATAGAAACAGAACCCTTTATTATCTTAGATGGAAAATAATTTTGATAAAACACTTGAACTTCATTCTTGAGGAAAATATCCTTTCTACTTCAAAAACATTTTTCCTTTCTTAACATGTCATACAATTTTAATCTAAAAGAAGTTGATTAAAAATAAGCTTGAAAACTTTTAAAGGAAGCTTCTTGGAAATAATGTTTTAAAAATCCATTCATTCCGTATAAGTTAAAAAAAACATTCTTCTCGTACTTTTGTCGGAAAAATCCAAAAGTACCTCATACGAAAAACGACAAAAGATTCCTTTCATATCTTTTACTAAAAACTCACCGAAGGGTAAAATTGGATTTAAACAATTGTAGGTGGATGGAAATAATATTACATATTGAGGAAACATGTATGTGGATGATAAAATACACCCCAGTAAATACCAAAGTATAAACAATCTCGGATAAAAATGAGATTGTGATATTCCCCTTACCTTAGGTCTGACTTACTTTGTAAGTGTCTGAAACTCCTGTATAATGATTTAAATAATGTTATTGACTTATTCCAGAATCATACTTATTTTTATGATATCATATATGGTCATATTCTTAGCTTCTTAGTAGTAATATTTCATTGCTACTTGTTATTCGGGTGTTTATAACTTTTTGTTCTTATGCGTGTTTTGTCGAATAAATTCTTATTCTTTTCTTTAGGTTATAGATACCTAATTTATAGAATGGTATTAGTTTAATATATATCATATTCATTCATTCAATTCATTTATATAATCATTATGAAATGAAGATCATGTAGAACGAGTCACATCACATCGTGGAGACGGTATTCCGTACGTACGCACGAGTGATGATATCGTTCCTATGATCGTGGAATTGTATTGGAGTATATGTATACTATTTCAGAATCAATATAAATTTATAATAGTCATATATAGTCATTATTTACACCATTATACCCATCCAAGTAAGGTGGTGGTGGAAAATAGATTACACCACGGCGTGGAGACGGTATTCCGTACGTACGCACACGTGGTGATTTCTTTTTCTGTAAGATGGATAGATGGTGAAATAGGGTTGTTTCATACTTATAATAACATATCAGTATATGAGTGATACTGATGTTATTACTTCATAATGAAACAACTAAAGAATAAGAAGTGGAAGAAGAAATAAAGATCAAAGAATCAGTAACGGACATTACCTCTTCTTTGAAGTGCTTCTTTGAGACCTTCTTTTAGGGCACTAAAATTGGTCTTTGAAGAAGACCAGGACATCTAGGATGTCTCTAGGGAAGTGGAGAGGAGAAAGTGGTAGGGTTTGGCCGATCTTGAAGGATCAAAGTGGTGTGAGGAAGAGGGGGAGGAGGTGTCCTTTTATAAGGGAGGAGAGGGGCACCTTTGGAATAACTAAAACTATTATTTTATTATAAAGTCAAGTTCGGTTTTAAATTGCTCCAAATTGATATATTTCGAAGCTAAGGTGGGGATGGGTCGAAATAATCTCATCCAATATAATTTAGACAAGTTTAGGCTCCTATTTTAACCTTATCATTTAGATATAACATTAAGTTAAATAATTTTACTTTTACCATGTCTTCTTGTGTTCTTATACTATAAGGTTAATGAACTTACTATAAGTAGCCAAACGAACCCCAAGTTGTTTATTATTAATATATATAACCTTATATAAGTCATTTAGATGAACCTTATATTTTTAGGAATAAAATAACAATTACCAATATAATATTTGTTTTAAAAACTATTTTATGTCAATTTTGACACTATTTAGTAATTGATTTTTGTGAAATTCGTAACAGAATTATTAGTTCGAACCAAGTTAATTAAATCAATACTAACATGTCATATTAACCTAGAAAATTATTGAGATTCATAAAAAGTCTCAAATTAAATTTATTTTGGTGTTTATAACATCAATTATGTCAATATTTCATTAATAAGATAATTACTGCATCATCATTGTGTCATAAATAAATTAAATTATTTAATGTCTAAAAATTACAAATAAAATACCATTATGTAGGAAATATTGTTAGATTTCTAATGAATATTTATAGTCTAATTTATCTTATGCATAACCCCATATTAAAAATTATTTACTTATTAAACTTTGATTTTAACTATTTTAACCCTTCTTTAAATAAATTAATAATAAATGTCCTAATCTAATCCAAGTGGGCCTAAATGGTCATATTTTATTCCTAAGTTTGTTTTTGGTCGAATTAAACTTATCCAATAGAATTAGGACATGTTTTAGGGTAATAATAATATCATCTTTACCCTTAATTACCCTATTTACTTTTTACCATGGTAAAAAAAAGTAAAAAGTTACTATTCACCAAAAAATTATTTTCATCTCATTGAACCACATTTTACTTACTGACACCAACCATGTCTCTCGGATTTTTGAAATTCCACTCACAGAAGCGGTAAAATTAAGTTTTATGAAAAATTCAGTTTTTTAACTACCACTTAGTGGTTTCACTATTCATCAAAAATTGAAAGTTTTTAGAAAAATACCAAAATTTCACCCTAGGCTAATTTCGATATTCCAAATCCAAAAATTAAGTCCATTTTGAAAAATAAAATTTATAAAATTTCAAAAAGTGGTTATTACTATTCATAACAGCTAGTTTTAATAATATTTTAATAGCATATCGTTGTTTAGTGAAACTCGGTATTGCGTACGACGCAAGCTATCGAGGAAGGTCGTGATTTCGTGTAAATCAAGCCAAGAAAGTGTTGTGTAGAAAAAGATTCCTTTGATGATTTATATAACATAAAAGTCTCAGGTGTTACAGGTAGTCACAACACGGGCCTCGAGGATGGGTCGTGACAAATTGGTATCAGAGGAGTTCGGTTCTACCGCAGAACTTTGGACTCTGATGTTTTTCTATGTGAAGCAATAGTGTTAAGAGTATTGAGTGTGGTTATCAGTTCAGGGAGTCCAGTGTTGGTGCGACGACCGACGTATCCGTACACTAGAACCCTGCCTTCTGATTTCCGACTTAATGCACCAAAACATTGATTGCATGTGTGTTCCAAGTTTTCTTTGTGATTACTTTGTGTCAGATCACCAGGTATACTGTTCTGAACGTAGCGCACCTGTTTTATTTTCAGGATGGCCCCATGAAGGCAGCCAGCTAGGGTTCTGATAGTTGAGCGTGACGACAGCCCACCGAGCGACGAGGCCTCGGTATAGGGCCCTTTGACAGCTGAGGCACCGGCGGTACCTTTACCCACCGAGCCACCGATGCTACTAGCCCCAGCCGCTAACGATGCACGATGCCTTAGTGCACTACATGAGTTTCAGCGCCAGCGACCACCCAGGTTCCGCGGGGAGACGGATCACCAGGGAGCCGAGGATTGGCTGGAGGCAGTGGTACGACTTTTCAGGTTAGTGATGACACCAGCAGACTTCATGGTGATCCTCACAGCGAGCCTACTGCACACGGCAATAGGCAGATGGTGGAGCTTGTTGCTCCAGGTGCATGACGAGGCATCTCTCCTCTGGACGGACTTTGAGAGCCTCTTCCGCTCGGAGTTCGTCCCAGCCACCCTCCGTACGGTGCGCATCCAGGAGCTTCTTCAGCTGCGGTAGGGCAGCTTGACGGTCGCCCAGTACTCGACAAGATTTACCGATCTCTCGCGCTACTCGACAGACATGGTACGAGACCCATTCTTCTGGGCCCGGACCTTTGAGCAGGGATTGGGACATGAGATCAGGGCATCGGTGATCTCCCTCAGCATTCCGACCCAGGCAGGAGTACTGGAGCGAGCCCTTTTGATCAAGAGCTTCCTTGCTAAGCCTTCTTCAGCAGTGAGACCTTCCGCAGTGCGGCAGGTTGCAGAGTCTTCTGCAGCAGGCAGTCGATGGATGACTCATGGGTCCAGGAAGACTAGACCCTCAGGCAGACGACCTCAGGACACTGGCTCAGCAGTGCAGGGCACACAGCACAGAGCCAGTCTTTCGAGAGGCAGGCAGTGCTACTCATGCGGCGGGCAGGGCCACATGGCTCGTGACTACCCGACCCGCCTTGCCGAGGAGCAGCAGACGGTTGAGGGACCACCCAGGCAGAGGCAGAGGGTCAACCATGGCGGTCTGTAGGGAGCAGGCGGACGAGGCATAGGAGCTGGCCGAGCAGCAGGTGGTGGGCGATGCTTTGAGGCTCTACCACCACCACCACCAGGAGGTCCACCCCGGCCACAGGGAGCTGGAGGGCAGAGATAGGCACAACTCCAGGCAGTGGAGGCCTACAACCACGACACGCTCGAGATGATTCGAGGTACTATCTGTGTCTATTACACCCTTGCTGCAGTTCTTATAGACACAAAATTGAGTCACTCTTTCATAGACTCTGCCCTTGTTCGGAGCTCGGAGATTCTGACAGAGCCGTTGGCTCGATCCTTACGGCTAGAGACTCCTATGGGAGAAGACTCGACGATTACGCACTGGTTCCAGCAGTGTGATCTTACTCTAGGAGGCGAGAGATTCAGCTGGGATCTTCTTGTAGTGGCGTCGAGGCCTTACGACGTCATCTTGGGCATGGATTGGTTATCAACAGTCCATGCTCAGATTGACTGTATTAGGCGCAAGGTGCGATGTGTACACACCGACGGGAGCAGGTTCACCTTCACCGGCGAGAAGGGAGCCTTCGCAGCATAGGATGGACTTCCACAGAGGAGAGGACAACCCATTACTCATCAGTTGGCTAGCCTCATTCTAGGAGCAGTTGACGTACGAAGTCCTACTTTTCCTGCAGTGGTGGATCCGTATGCGGATGTCTTTCCCGACGACGTTCCAGGACTACCTCCTCGTAGAGAGGTAGAATTTTGTATTGACCTGTACCCCGGGACAACCCCGATATCGACTCTAGCATATCGGATGGCCCCCGCTGAGCTTCGAGAGCTACGGGTGCAGTTGGAGGACTTGCAGGGTAAGGGTTTCATCCGACCCAGTGTTTCACCCTGGGCTTCCCCGATATTGTTGGCCAAGAAGGCGGACGGGAGCTTGCGACTGTGTGTTGACTATCGTCGCCTGAACCAGGTGACAATGAGGAACAAGTATCCACTACCGAGGATTGATGACCTCTTTGATCAGCTCAAGGGAGCACGGTGGTTCTCAAAGATAGACCTTAGGTCAAGCTATCATCAGCTCAGAGTTCGGGACGAGGACGTGCAGAAGACGACCTTCAGGTGTCGGTATGGCCACTATGAGTTCTTGGTTATTCCATTCGGCATAACCAATTCTCATGCAGTGTTCATGGCCCTCATGAATAGGATCTTTCAGCCATACCTCGATCGATTTGTCGTGGTCTTCATCGATGACATTTTGATTTACTCAACGACTGAGTAGGAGCACACCTACCACTTACGGGTTGTGCTAGACACACTCCGAGAGCACCAGCTTTATGGTAAGCTCTCTAAGTGTCAGTTCTGGATATGTGAAGTCCACTTCTTGGGGCACTTCATCTCTGAGGTGGGAGTTGCGGTGGATCCTGCGAAGATCGAGGCAGTGCTAGCTTGGGAGCCACCCAGGAGCGTGACGGAGGTGAGAAGTTTCTTGGGACTAGCTGGATACTACCGTAGATTTGTGAAAGACTTATCCAGAGTTGCGGCACCACTCTCAGCTTTGACGAAGAAGGGGAAACACTTTGTGTGGTCAGACAGATGTCAGCAGAGCTTCCAGGATCTGAGAAAGAGATTGACCAGCGCCCCTATCTTGAAGTTGTCGGAGGAGGGAGTAGGGTACGTAGTCTACTGCGATGCATCAGGGACCAGACTCGGATGTGTCCTGATGCAGGAGCGGGCAGTGATCACCTATGGATCATGTCAGTTGAGGCCGCATGAGAAGAACTACGCTACCCATGACTTGGAGTTAGCAGCAGTGGTCTTCGATCTGAAGACATGGCGACACTACCTGATGGGCGAGCACTTTACAGTCTTTTCTGACCATCAGAGTCTCAGGTACATCTTCTCTCAGAAGGACCTGAATCTGAGACAGCGGTGATGGCTTGAGTTCCTCCAGGACTATGACTTTGAGATAGTCTATACTCCTGGGAAGGGGAACGTAGTATCCGATGCTCTCAGCAGGAGGACGGGCATTCAGCTACTTGAGGAGGCGACATAGCAGCTAGCCGCTTTGTGGATATCCTTTGTGGATATAAATGGAGCAGCTTTCCTTCAGTCACTCACAATCACTCCTCTACTACTACAGCGGGTCAGAGAGGCACAGCGTGGGGACGCCGACAGTGAGACGCGGCGTGCACATATATCCTCAGGACAGGAACCTGATGGTTTCTCCTTAGGAGGAGAGCACGACGTCGTGTTCAGAGGACGTACCTTGGTACCAGTTGCTTTACGGGAAGAGGTGCTAAGAGAGTTTCACACTTCTCTCTTACTGGTACATCATGGAGTGGCGAAGATGTACTAGGACCTCAGATAACAGCACTGGTGTCCGGGCATGAAGAAGGCTATGGCAGAGTTCGTTTCTCGATGCTTCACCTGCCAGTAGGTGAAGGCAAGGCACCAGGTACCAACAGGCTTGGTATAGCCCTTAGAGGTCTCAGAGTAAAAGTGGGACGGGATATCTATGGACTTCGTGACTGGACTTCCACGCACTTCCAGAGGTCATGACTCCATTTGGGTGATTGTCGACCGAATCACCCAGTCGGAACACTTCTTATCCATCATAGAGAAGGGCTCAGTGGAGAGCTTGGGGCGCCTCTACGTTCAGGATATTGTATGGCTTCACGGTGTGCCATCATCTATCGTCTCTGATCGAGATGCTCACTTTACTTCCGGGCTTTGGAAGGGGTTGCAGGAGGCGTTCGAGATGCAACTATGTCTGAGCACAACCTTTCACCCTCAGACGGATGGTCAGACGGAGAGGACCATTCAGACTCTCGAGGACATGCTCCGTCCACGTGTCCTCGACTTTGGTCACTGCTGGGAGGACCACCTACCCTTGGTGGAGTTCGCATACAACAACAGCTACCACTCCACCATCGGGATGGAACCATACAAGGCATTCCACGACCGACCTTGCAGATCTCCTTTGTGCTGGACAGACCCTGGGGAGTCAGCACTTGTGGGACCGGAGATGGTCCAGGCCACGACAGAGAAGGTCCAGGTCATCCAGGAGCGGATGAGGACAGCTCAAAGCCGACAAAAGTCTTATGCTGATAGGAGGTAGAGGCCACTAGAGTTCGAGGATGGCGACCACGTCTTCTTGCGTGTCTCACCTCGACGTGGGCTACAGAGATTTGGCCGAGGCGGCAAGTTGTCTCCACGCTTTATCAGACCATTCCAGGTTCTCAGCAGGATTGCCGAGGTAGCTTATCGCCTAGCTCTACCACCTCAGTTGCACTGGGTGCACGACATCTTCCACGTATCTCTCGTGAGGAGATACGTGCACGACCTGATGCATATCATTGACCATGGGGAGTTGGACATTGATGATGGGGTGAATTTTATGGAGGTCCCAGTGGAGATCGAGGATTGAAAGGAGCGGTTCCTATGTGGATGGTCTATTCCACTAGTGCGCATCAGATGGTAGCACGAGAATCTACAGGGGAGCACTTGGGAGTGGGAGGCTCAGATGTGTGCTCAGTACCCACATTTGTTTCCCTAGCTTATGATGTATCTTTACAGGGACGTAAATCCCTGAGGTGGGAGTAATGTAAAGACCTGTAAAATTCAAGGAAATTTTTTTCTTAATTTTCTTTAGGATTTTACAAGAACACAGTTTTTGACGGAACCTGATTCCGAGGCCCGGTGTACCCGGAATCATTTTCCGAAGTTTGGCTCGGGTACGTTCAGTGAACGAATGAGCGGGTTTTTATAACTTTTGAACCGGTGCTCGGAATCGAATTCCGAGGGCACCGATGGATTCAAAGCGCCGATAATTGCTTAGGAACACCTTTTCCGGAGTTGCGTTTTCACGAGAGAAGTTGATAAAAATTTTGGAAGTTAAAATAAAAATTTAACTACAATTTTTATTTTACTCTAAGTGGTTTAAAGCTTGGGGTGGAAGTTGGGAGAAACCACCCAACTTCCATTTGGAGGTTATGAGGGTAGTGGGGCCCACACAAACCCTACCTCTTCACCTTCTCTAACCTTCCATAACCTTTCATTAATTTTGACAACTTGTGATATTTAATTATGTGGATTAAATTAAACTTTTGAATTTCAAACCTTAAGTTGTGTTAATAAAATAAGTTAGGGACTTATTTTGTTTTGGGTTGGAGGTTTGTTGCTTGAGAGCTTTGGGAGAAAATCTAAGGGAGACTTGAGTTTCTTCATCCTCTTCATCGAAGATCATGAAGAACGTGAAGAACGTGAAGAACAATGGATTCCTCGGAGGTCGACGTCTCCTTCCGCGACGCCTCCTTCCGCGACGCCTCTTCCCACGACGGTTATCTCCGCGACGAATCCTCACCCAACTTGTTCGACGAGGTAGGGGTAATTTTATTTTTGTTCGTGATTTCTACCTTGATGTTCTTTGTGAATTATGACCATTTTTTATCGATTAACGAGAGGGGGCCGGACCGCACAAACACGGCCGACCCTCCTCCCTTTTCTATGATGCTGTTCCTATTGTGGATTGAAACGGGAATGGCGTGGTGCCGTCGCACAGCGCGGGATCATACGGCAAGGAATGCGCAGCGTCGTCGTGTCACGCCGTAAAACCGAACAAGGTCGCGATGCCGTCGCGCTGCGTCAGAGAAACCCGAAGACACCGCGGCCGGAGCGGGGCCGCGGCGAAGGGGCGCGGCCCCGACGTGCCGCGCCGGACGAACCAAGGCCGCGACCGGTTCTGGGCTGCGGCGGAGCAGGGAGACCGGCAGCCGGTTCTGGGCCGCCAGTGTCGGAGCAGGGGGACCGGCCGTCGCCGGTCCGTGGCGGCAGAAGCCGGCCGGCCAGAGTGGACCGTCCGGACAAGGGAAGGTCGGGGGTTACAAACCCCCGGCGGCCAGCTCATGCGCCCCCCATAATGGGGGCTGCGGTTACAAAAGCCAGGGGGGCAGGCGCCCCCCCCCCCCTCAAACGGCTGGGCCGTTTGGCCGAGCGCCTGGCCAGCGCGCCTAGGCCGGGCCACGCCGCGCCAACCGGGCTGGGCCGCGCCCAAGCAGGACGGACCCGGACCCAGTTCGGGTCGACCCGGTTCGGGCCAACCCTGGGGGTATCGGGCCGGGTCGGACCGGGCCCGAACCCCTTAATACCGAATCTCTTCTGGTCAGACGCTCATAACTTGTGCTACGCACCTCCGATCGATGCACCGTCAGTTGCGATGCGATCCTCGGATCGAGACGGTCGTTTCAGTATATCGCAGTCAAGGTTTTGGAATAATTTTGGTTCAGCCGAGTTGGTTCGTACACGAAACCAACCGGGCCCTCGGAGCGGAAATGATCGTAACTTGAGCTCCAGACGTCCGATTGACGTGCCATAGACTTTGTTGGATTCCTCTTAGTGAGACAGATCTTTTGGATTACTCCGCTCGAGGTTTGGATGCAGGTGGAGTACGGTCGGGTTGGTTTTGACTTAAAAACCAACCGGGCCCCTGGGACGAAAAAGCCAATAACTTCCAGACCGGGCGTCCGATTGACGCGCCGTCTGTGACGCTGAGTTCCTGTTGACGATATGGAACTTTTGGATACATCAACTCCGGACTTGTATCAGTTGATGTATCAGCCTCTCGGCTCATGGATCGGACCCCCCGAACGAGCTTGCTGTGTGTGGGAACCCTAGAGCTGGCTGTGTTTGCGACTATGACGACGATGACAACTGTACAAAGATCCTCAGTGGATTCGACGGTGACAACTAAAACACTCAGCGATCCTACGTGGATCAGTGCTACCGATCCTGTGTGGGTCCGATCCTGTGTGGGTCAGCGCTCAGCGGTTCTGTGTGAGCCAGCGCCTACAGATCATGTGTGAGTCTTTGCGGGGGTTAGTTACCTATCGATCCTGTGTGGGTCAGATCCTTTGTGGGTCGTTGCAGGGGTTTGTACCTATCGATCCTTTGTGGGTCCGACAGCTTAGATGAATCAGTGGAAATATCTGGTCATCTCTATCGTCATACGAAGATGTATACCTGTGTGAGTTGAAAACCTGTTTACTTTCCTATGTGGATTGTGTTGTGCTATCTTGTGTGGATTTACGTTTTTCTTTCCTGTGTGGACTGGGTTGTACATAGGCTCGAATGTTGGAGCCGAGCAAGAATTGATGACTTAGGTATATGTATGGGCATATACCTAAGCAGTTTCAGATGTTACTTCGTGATTGTATCTTTCCTTTGTGGTTTATACTTTGTGGATTCTGGGAGACCTTCGGGGGTCTCGGGGTCCCTACTGAGTAACTTATACTCACCCCTGCACGGGCTATACCCGCACTACGTTGTGTTGGTTGCAGACGACGGACATCGCTGATCGTGGTTGAGGCTAGCGGAGTAGGACGGTACCTGGAGGCAGACCACTAGGCGGGACGTTCTCGGAGCGGACGGTTGGACCCAAGGAGCTGTGGAGGATATCTGTAGTCACCCTTCAGGTGGGATTTCCAGTGGACAGCTCGATGTTGCGGATTTACTTTTCAGTTGCTGTATTCCCTTCCATTTGTACTTTACTTTCAGTTTGGTTTTGTATACTAGCCCACTTACTTTTCCGCACTTACTGTTGTACCCAGTTTTTACTTAGTGTTTACTTCTACTACTAGCTTACTCTGTGATGTTTGTTTACTTTACAAAGGCAATGCCTTCCCTTTTAACTGGGATTTATGCCCTGGTGTTAGTCGTCAGCCCCTGGCCTATGGAAGGCGGGCTTGGGGTAGTCACGACACGGGCCTCGAGGACGGGTTGTGACAGTTTTGTTTTTGGTATTTTTGGTCCTTTTAATTTTATCATTGTTTAATCATATCCAGAATATTAAAAATGATATAAATTTCATATATATTTATTTATATTATTCTATAAAATTTAGATATAGAAAATGGATTACACCGTTTATGGAGATGGTAAGTCGTACGTTCGCGTGAACGTTATTTCCATTTTTTCTTGATGAATGAAATGGAAGGAAAATAAATATTAATTAAAATTTACATAGTAATTATCATTTAATATAATGAATTTATATTAATAAAATACATACTTATAACCATCTATGTAAAAAACTGAAAAACATTTCGCACCGTTACGTGGAGGCGGTAGTCCACACGTACACACTAGCAATGCTATTTTTTTCCAAAATATTTGAAGTTAAGAAGATATTTGTGATATTATATTTCAATAATTATTTATAGGTAATAAATATAACATATATTAAATAATTATAACCTTAATACCTTCCATATAAAGTATAAGTGAAAAATGAATCACATCTCTTCGTGAGGCGGTAGTTCACCGTACACACAAGCGACATTATCGTATCCCCAACAGAATGTAAAGTGAGAAGTTATATGTGATATAATAATTTAAGAAGTATAATAATTTCATAAATATCATATAAATATGTTAAATACATCATTATATACATCCTTGAAAGGTGGTGATGGAAAACGAATTACATCGGATCATGAGGCGGTAGTTCATTGTACACACGATCGACCGTTTCATTTCGCATTTAATGGAATTGGAGATGAAAACAAGTTTTTACATTAACATAATAATATATAAGTATATAGGGGACACCATTTTTATTATATTATCATATTTTAAGATAATTTAAATAGTTTTTATAATAAATAAAACAAATATGCATGTTTATGAATTTTATCTCTTCTCCAGAGAGCCTCTTTAGGTTTATAACTAAATCTTTCATAGATTGTATTTATGATATAAAAAATGAATCTAGTATGTGTTTAGTGAAGTAATTAATATATTTTAATTACTTATTTTCCAAAAAAATGGTTTTGGGAGTGTGAATAGGGAAGTAGATGGGGTAGCCATTTATAAGTTGGGGAGAGGACACACATGGATTTTTTGAAAAGATAAAGTGATACCCATGTTTTATTCATTCCAAAAGACTCCAATATGGGTAATTATATACAATTATATGTTTTAAGGTATTAATATATCTATAAAATTGGGTTTTTACAATTTTTAGGACATTTTTAACCCTTATCTTCTTAGTTTAACCTCCGATAAACCTATTTTTACCTTAACCACGATAATTAATTTTTATTATTGTTACTATTAATTATGGTAAAAAATTATCATAACCTTATTAGATAATATTAATTATGATTATTATGAATATTTAATCCATTTTTCCAAATTAAATTCATAAAATTAGAATAATTTAATTTAAATTAAAAGTCGTAGACACGATGAAAAAACTGTTTTCCAAAGAAATGTTTCCATAAGTATAGAAAGTTTTTATGTTGAAATTGAACCTAAAATTGATCCCAATGATATAAATTATTTAAATTTTAATATAATTTTTCTAATTTTACTTTATAACAAATTTAAAATATAATTTAACTTTTTATATAATTTAAATGAATATGAAGTTTTCAATAAAAACCAGTATTTTTCACTATTCATAAAAAATTTATATTTTGAGAAAGTAATAAAAATATAACTATAAGTTAATTTTGATATTATGATTTAAAAAATTAATTTAATTTTTTCAAATAAATTTTATAAAATTGGTAAAAATTTACTTTAAAATAAAATATCAAAAAGTGATGAAACCGCTCTCTAGGAAAATATTATTTTCAGATTATATATTTTTTTTAAAATGATTATATTATTATTTATAATCAATATATAACCATGTAATTTATTTTATACATATATAAAACATATAAATTTCATAATTTAGTTTTTCTTTTTCATACCCTTCAACTTAACCCCTATGTTATAATAATTTAAAAATAATAATATTTTAATAGAGTATCACAGTTTGTTTAAACCCAGTGTTATATGCATCATAAGTTATTGAAGATATTGAATTTATTTAAAAATAAATATATATTAAAGTATTGGGGTGTTATATTCTCTTATAAGATTTGTTTTTTTGTGGCATACATGTTTTCGATCATGATGTTCCTCATTTAGAATCACGGTGTGTCACATTTTATCTCCTTAAATAAAGTGTGTCCTTTCAATTTAATCTTGATATCGTAAATTAAGGGTTAGACATTTGAAAATATTTTTTTTGAAAATCCACATTTTAAAAAGGTTTAATAAAAAATCCTATTGATAAAATATAAAGGTAATTAAAAATTTCATCACATAACTAGGTTTCCAAGCAAGAGAGAATTAGTGGGAAGTGAATATATGAACATAAAAGAAAAGCGTAAATAATTAAAGAGATTGATATAGATCATCTATAACAAGAAATTTAATGATCAATTGAAAGTTAAGGACCTCAAAAACATAAATCTATGATGATTTAAAAGACCATTTGATTCATTATATATGATGATAATATGATAACATTTTTTTCAAGATCCTTTTTCTATAGTTGAGGAATTATTTTAATATCTAAAAATATAAGGAAATATAATTACTTTATATATTTATATTTTATAAGCACAATTTCATTCTTTTGTTTTTATTTGATTATCTTCCACTACATCTCTTACTATAAAAAATGAATATCCAAAAATGAATTCTTTATTCATGAATTACTAAGATTAACTTTTATCAGATCATAATATGCATAAAAGAGTAACAATCTATTAATATTGTCTTTTATAAAACAAAAATAGTTATAAAAAATTATCCAGTATAATATAGTAATATCTAATACCTTAAGAGTAACTCTCAAAATTAAAATTAATCTATTTCATAAATTATTAACCTTAAGAATCATCCAAAATATGTTTGACCAAATTTAAAGTCCAAAAATTTAAAAGGAAGGTTACCAAATCATCATTATATTCCCCAGACAATATAAAGTGGAACTTTATTTCACATTCCTAATATTTTAATACCTTTATCACCAAAAACATTAATGAAAACATGCATGCTTCCAAAATTAAAATCTCATATTATGGAAAATATTCCACAAATCCAAACATAAAGTAAACTCCCGTAAAGAAAAAAACCATCAAATCACTATACAATTTCATGGTGACCAATATTATCCAATAAAAAAAATATTTATCATTATTATCTCAACATTAAAAAATATTAAGGGTTATATTACCTCAATAAAGTGTTTTTAAAAATATCAACTTTCCATTGAATCACTTTTCTTGGTACCATTCAGTACATTCTTTCAAATCCTTAAAGAAATTATGCTAGAATAAAATCCTTATATGCTTCATGATTATTATATTGAATATATCATCAATAAAATACTTCTAGAACATATTTATTGATTCCAAATACAATTAATTTATTAATTCCAATTTGGTTGTATCAATAGATTAATATTGACCTTGATCCCTTATCTTCTTCTGGGGTATATTCCCTTAATTTTTAGGATATTCATTTGCATAGTGCCTCATTCATTACATTTGAATAATTGAATATTTGAAACTTCTTTCTTTCCTTTTCAATCACAATCATGGTTTTCTTTCTCTCCATACTTGTACCAAACTCCCATTCCCTTTATGTGATTATGAGAATATTTCCTTCTACAATTATCAAATGGGGAAATCCTTCTTTTCTTTCTTTCCATTCTTCCCTTTATCCATATTTTCTCTATCGTCATCATCCACTCCATGCTTGATATTTCTTCTTCATCCTTAGTGTTTTGAATCAATGACCACAATTTATTTACATCCCCTAGGAGATGATAAACTTCCATGACAACTTTATCCCGTTCATTTCATCCTAAAGAGAGAAATATTGTCTCTAAGGAACTTATCCATTGCTTAGCTAAAAAAGGATTTATAGTCCCATTGAAATATTGTGGTTTTTGATTTATGAATTTGTCTAAAATTGTTACACCTCAAGGTAGATTAGTGTAATTATCCATATATTCATGATTATTTCTCATAACTTGATTTAGTTTCCCTGATATGGTCATAATTTGATCGGTTTTGGCTGCATCTCTGGCCACATCTTCATTATCATTCCCATGTGGGAAATCCATACATGGGGTACATGCATTGATACAGTTCCCATTCTCTCCTCTAGGAACCATTTCTAAATAATGGTATACACTATATTAGATCATAAAATTAGGAAACATAATATATAATCCCAAAACTAGTGAAATACTTAACATAAATTTAAAGTTTTATGCATACCTAATCCCAAAATCATAAACTTGGTTTTTTTGGAAAGTTTTCAAATCATAAAAATATTTTTAAATCCTTCATAATGGTATGTAAATGAAATGTGAATTTTCATAATCATATCCCCCATGAGTGTAAAACTAGGTGTGTAGTAAGGCGTATTATAATGTACCACATAATTCTTAAGCCAAGACTGATGTGACCTTTTTAGATTTATTACCCATAGGTACATATATTCCAGAACCACTTCTACTTGTAGTATCTAGACAGGGATGTATTTATAAGAAAAACCACATGATCTATACCTTACCAAAACTTTAGGAAATTATTATATATGTATCCTCAATTTCTATCATAGGGTTATGTTCCCTAATATATGTTTTCTTAAATCTAGTTTCCCATATTTCTACTAATCTTTCTCTGATACCAACTGTAAAGGCCTTGACCCTAGTAGCCTAGAGTCTATGGTAACTTTATTAAATTAGAATAAGATACAAGGAATTTCATCCCGAAGGACTGAATAGTTTTGTGGTCTAGGTAAACTAGATACATAGTTGAAATTAATATTACAATTGAAAACATAAAATACCCAAAGTTTTTTATTTGATAATTTCATATTTTCCCTTATCATATCCCTTCATATCAATCATAAAATACTACTTGGTATCCTGGGGAAAATAAAGCATAAGAGGCGAATTCACATGCTTAGTAAGGGTATGTGTAAAGTGGAATATATAATGAATAAATAAGTATAATCAATATGGTAAGGTAAATAACTTAATCACAATCCATTTAATCAATTAATTGAGCATAATATGGTAAAAATAAATGGTGATCAAATAATTCCATATAAATAATCACATAATATTGAAACTTAACCATTGATAATCTAACTAATCAAATAATCCCATGGAACATCGATAAATTATCTCGTAATGAGGTAATTCATAATTCTAAACATCATAACCATACCATTAAAGCCTCATTACAAAACATCTTATATAAATAGTGTTACACCCCGACCGATGCTTTATCTTAATTTAATTATTTTGGGTCTTGCTTTTGAGTTGCGGTTGGAATCAGTTCTAGTTTAAAAGGGATTTGGTATCTTATACGGGTGTGCGCCCATATGCACGACCATGTGTAGCGCTCAATCGTAGTTGGATGATGTTTTATTATTAAATGTGTTATTATTTGGGTGCGCGACCATGAAAACGACCATGCACGTTGCCGGACCCGACTTGGGTTTTTGCATTTTGAGGATAAATGAGTGTTTTGGTTTGGTAGTGTCTGGTGCGCTGGAAAGGAATGAGCGAAGCTTCATAGATTCTTCAGATGTTCGTGCGGCCTACTCGGTGCACGAGTAATCATTTAATTAGCGAGTTGAATAATACGTTAAGTGCAAAATAAAATATGAAAAATGGTTAATTAATGTAAGAGTTGTTTTAATATTATTATTATTATTATTGGGGATTATTCTTATTCTTATTATTATTTCAGTTATTATTTTAATTATATAGATAAAATTAAATTATTATAAAGGTTATAAAATTTTTGGCATGTCACTTTTATCATTATTAATATTATTATTAAATTTGTTAAGATTTTAATGAGGTAATAATTAATTTTAAGTTATTATAATTTTATTTTACATCATGTTTTTTACACTAATATTACTATTATTATTACCAATAACTATATTCTGAATTAGTTTATTTTTATTTTATGTTTTATTTTATACCTATTTTATTTCATTTCCATTTTTATTTACTTTTTTAGCCTTATTTTCTTTCCTACTCTCTCCTCCTCCCTCTTTTCCCTCGTATCACACAAGACCCCCCCTTTTCTTCCCCTAGTTTTCTTTGCCCCTCCTCCAAACCCTAGCAGTCGTAGCGCCCCTCCCCTCACTTCCCTCCGGTGTCACGACGGACCAGCGCCTATCCCTCCGGCTCACCTCGCGCCTCAATTTCTAGCGGCATCCAGCCCTCCCTCCCTACCTATAACCCTCCTCTCTAGTCCACAACCAGCACCCCACCTCCCGGTGGACTGCCTCACTCCGCCATCTCCCTTTCACTCTATCCATCCACGCCGCACCACTGGTCCTCCCCCACCCTCGTCCGGCCATCCACGCGGCTCCCTGAGGTTCATGCGAAGCTTCAGCGGACCCTTCCCGTGGCCGCACCTTGCTGCCTCTCACAACCTCTTCGAGGTTCATCCGAGACCCCCTGCACACCTCCCCTTCATTCAACCAAATTCTCAGTGGCCTTCTCCGCTTTTTTTGGCATTGCGCAAACCCCGACACCCTCTGCTGACCTCCGACCAGCATCTTAGACTTCTCATCGCAGGTTCATTTTACCTCGGTTGTTTTTCTCTCAATTCGATTGAGTTGCAATTTGGGTTTTGGATTCGCGTTTGGACCAGTAATGGTGTAAGTGGTCTGATGTTTTTTTAGGGTCTAATTGTGTTGTTCGTGGTGCGTCTGGCGTGTAGTATCAATTTCTCACTGGAATTTTGATGCTCTCCACACCGAGGTAGGTGGTTCCTCTTATTATTATTGTTTGATGAATTTATTTGCGTGTTTAATTAATTCAGCGTATAATTTAATTTGTTTGCATGGGGCGAAGTGGTTTTATTTTATTCTCTTGAGATCTCATATGCATTGATTTGTTATTAATGTGGGTATGTGATATTAGTGTTATTTTCTATGGAAACCCATGTCAATATGGTCTTTAGTGTTTTATAAATTGTGAAATTTTTAATTAAATGATATTTGTGGTGCAAATAATGTTTTGATAAGATTACGTCGTGTGTTTGGTTGTAAAGTGACATTTTAAATAAAACCAAATTTATCTTTAGTGATAAAATTGTTGCATCTTTTGTTAACGCTTGTTTTAAACAACTCAAACATTTTCTTTAATTGGTGTAAGTGGTGTGGATTTAACTCTTGATGTGGAGTTGTGTGTGTTTGGTTACAAAAGAGGGTTGGGTTGGTTTTGTGTGTAAATTCATGCTCTGCACTTCAAAATTTGTTTATTAAAAATATTGAATGTTTTATTAAATAGTCATTAAGGATGAAAAGTTTTTTTAATTGGTTGTGTAACTAATGCGGATTTGGTTTTGGGATATTCTTAGTGTGAATCTTATTTCAAATGGCCTTTGTATGTGCAAATGGTGGTTTTTAGCGTGCGTAGTGTCTTGTTTTGTCTGAGTATGTGATTATGAAATAATACTTGAACTCTTAACTACATGAGCACAAACGGGAAGCTTGGGTACTAGGTGGGCGGACTAGGACTAGTCTGCTAGTGATTCAGAAGTGGCATCGGCCCTGTTTCACTTAGCTGGATTGACGACTACAACACTGACTAAACTTTTGAATGATGTTAGGAGACCACTAGGTTATGGATGTGTTTTCTTACTAGTGGCTCGTGTACGAGAATGTGTATTATTGTGTTCTTGTACCTTTGATCACTGAGACGTGATGTTCTAGGGTCCCACTTCTCGCTAGTATCTTTAGGGTCTCTCCCATGTATTGTGCTCCTCTTTTGATTTGAACTCACCGTCGGCACATGGTGTGACTTTAGGGTTACCAATAAGGTGTGTGTGAGTGAGTGAGTGAGTGTGTGTGTGCATTCAAGTTGTTTTCCATTTAGAGTAGTTTTCCCTTAAAAAAACTATTTTCGTTAAAATTCTTTAAGCACTTATTTATTTTTATTCCATTTAAACTGCATATGTATTTGTCATTTAATAATTATGCGTGAAACCTTTTCTCGGTGGCATCCTACTAGGCTTGTAGCTCACACCCTACATACACCCTTGGGTGTATGTAGATTCTATTTCTTCTTCATTCCAGGTTGAGGCATCATGCACAACTTTGGTGGTTCGCGTTGTCAGCGGCGTCCTCGTGTTTATTTGGTGAATGTAGCTTGAGGTTGTTGCACCTCATGGTGCTTGGAGGTTTGAGTTAGTGTTTGTTTTTGGTTTTCCATTTATTGTTGTTTTTTTGGGGTTTTTGGTTCAAGTTGTAAACTTAAATTTCTAGTTCGTGACAAAATGGTATCAGAGGGAAGGTTTTGTTCTTGTTATTTGGGGTGTCAGGTAGATCAGAGATAGAATTGTCGGTACTCGAGTGGTAGGTGCGGGAAGAGTGTCGTGAACTCTTTCTCGTTCTGATCCTCAAGTAACCAGGGGTAGTTCGGGATCTAAGTTTTGGCTTTGGTCTTTGTGGATGGGGTATGACAATAGGAGTAAACCGGTACTATGTACAGTCTCACTTGGAGTAGCGACCCATGTGATGGCCGAGAGTATGGTTCGACACTCCTAGTGGTAGGTTCTTACCTAGGGCACGGTCTGCTAAACCATGTAGTCGAGTTAGACACGACCACTAGTCCTACGCCCAGGTACTTTAATGTTTGTGATATCTTGCTTCAATTTTGGGATTGACGTGAAATCATTTTCCTTTAGAAAGGGAAGCAGAATTTGGGGCTGCTCTTATTTTATTTTGGTGTGCAGTTGGCATGATATTTGGGGTGTGTTTCTCTTGGACTTGGTTTTTGGAAATTTGGCATCTAATTTTTTGAAAATTTAATTCCTAAAATAATGTCTTTGGTTATCTTAAATTGAAGTGGGTTGTTTTAGAAATGGAAATCATTTTGAAAATTTTTCTTGAATCTTTGAAATGATTTTTTGAAAAAAAGGAGAGTATTTTTGGAATATTGAGAATGTTTTATTTTTGAAAGCGGAAGAACCTTGATTTTTCTAGTGGTATTCCTATGGATGCTCAATTGGTCACATGTAAGTGATTAATGGATAGTTGGTGGATTGTGTGTATGGGTGCCTGGTTGGCACAGAAATGCAAATCTGCGAGGCATCCAGGAATATCAGTGGTGAGTGATTGATTTTAAAAGTTTCATCTTGTTTCCAGAAAAGTGGGGTTTTCTCTAAAATGTGGTTTTGTGCTTAAATGGTTTTGGAATTGGAAAATGGTTTTGAGTCCGGAGTTAAAGCAATGTGTTCAAAATAGTTGTTCGATCTTATTGCATTGTGTTTGGTTTCTCAAGCGGGTGTTTTTCTTTAAGAATGAATTGATGTTTTAAATTGGAATTATAGGATTTGTTTCTGGAATGTTAATGTTTGTTTTGTGATGTGTTTGGATTTTTGGGAGGTTGTTTTGTGTTTCTTGTTTAGGATATTCCCCTAGAAACTTTCCATGGGTTCCAGCAGGTCTCTCTCATTTCTTGGCCCGACTCAGACTCTTAGTGGAGTGGCAGAGTTAGGTTCCGCTCAGTGGTGTTAACTGTTCGTAGAAGTCGATGTCAGTTGGATGTCGTTGAGTGCTTTAGGAATGTTGGAAGTGTCTCTAGTTTTGGAGGAACTCTAGATGTTGTGTATGTGTAAGTTGTCTTGAGTATGTTTGGAGGAACGAGACTAAACCAGCAAACGGTGATAGTTCTGTTTTTGTTGAGAATAGTGACGTTGTGAGCAACCCTCAAGAATAGTCTCATTTCACGGTTGTACCTAAGTGAAGGTGAAGGAAAGTAGTGGATCTCGTAGGTGCTTGACTAGTCAACAGAGGGTGAAGGAGGTATGTTGACCTTTCTGATGAGATGGTTTCATGTTCTCCAGAGGTTGTGTGGAACAACCGTCTTAAAGCTCGTAATAGTTATTGGTCCCATTTATATTGTGGTAAGTGAATGTTCCCCATCTGATAAGGGGTGTGAACCAAAGGGACTTGTTCTTGGAGTGCCCCTTACATTATTTTGAGTCGCGCATTTGACAGACCGCTCAATTCCCTATCTCTAGGGTGGTCAGTCAGACACTCTAAGTTGTTCGCTGCAATTCTTAGTTGGTATGTTGACGGAGTGTCCACTTGGGGGACGAGGAGTAGTATGTAGGTTTCTTTTCTAGAATAGTAAGTTACTGTCAGAGGTGGTCAGCTTATGACTGTGAGGTGGTAGATGCTTCAGACATCAGGGCCCTAGCCATAGGCCTCTCGGTGAAGCTTGTGCGAATTCAAAACTCGTCGGACATGGTACGAGTTTGGTCTGACTTAAGTCCGCAATGATGGATGGGGCCAAATTAAATTTCTTAATTGCAGTATCGCCTCTGAAGGATTAATTTTGTTGTGATGGGTATGAAGGTCATGTATCATTGTTGCCGTCTTAGTTTGTGGGAGTTCCTCATGGGCCTTAAAGAGGTTCGAAAAATCCGTATTCTTGTAAAGCTGACGAGCATACTTTGTGAACATTCTTGTGGTCGGTTATGGATCCCAATTGTACTCATTTTGGGGATGATCTCGTCTTGTGGAATTGACGCGTGCCTCTCCAATTTGCCGCTAATTTTAGGGGTTTTTTCTATCAACACCATCTTATGTGGTTGAGTGTGGTCCACTATGGGAATTTTCTATGAATGTCAAACTGTGTTGGTGGGTTTGTGATGAAGAGTCCAGTCCGTATCTATCAAAGTAAACTGGGAATTCCCGCATGGGTTTCGTGGTGTTAGGAAATTTTAAAATGGTGGGGATACCCAGTGCGGGTCTCACCGATGCCCCCTCTTGTGTTGGTTAAACACAGGGAGCTTGGATGGTCATGCCAGCGTTAGACGTCTGTTTGGGTTGGTGAGTTGTTTTGGTTTGAAGAACTAATGTTTGATGAGAAACCTAATATGGTGGGGAGACCACTATAGGATGGGCTTATGGAGGACTATGTTTTCAAAGTGCGCATGGCAGAGAAATCCCTTGTTTCTGCTTCGCCCGACCTCGACCATGCTAATTGGTTAGCTCAGATAGTGGGTTTCTGGATGTTTTTTTTCTTGGAGATCTCGAGCTGCCCTGGTAATCCCTGGGTTAGAGTTCGGGGTGTTCCATGTTGTATTTTTTTTTGGAGGTGATTTCCTTATTGTTGGTTCTTTTTCATAGTGTTTGGGATTTGAGTTCTTTGAAGTTTCAGGTCATGGGTGTTTTGAATGCCCGATCTTCGGGTGATTGAGGTTTTGTTTTAGGTGTCTTCATGGTCTCACTTGGAACCCTTGGTTGACCTAGTCTTTTGGGACTTTCTGGGGGCAGAAAGTGTCATGGTGGGGAGAATTGTCACACCCCGACCGACGTATTATCTTAATTTAATTATTTTGGGTCTTGATTTGGAGTTGTGGTTTGAATCGGTTCTAATTTAAAAGGGATTTGGGATCTTATACGGGTGTGCACCCGTACGCATGACTGTGCATAGCGCTCAATCATAGTTGGATGATGTTTTATTATTAAATGTGTTATTATTTGGGTGTGCAACCTTTCACACGACCGTGCACGTTTCCGGACCAACTTGGGTTTTTGCGATTTGCGGATAAATGAGTGTTTTGGCTTGGTAGTGTCCGGCGCGCTGGCAAGGAATGGGTGAAGCCGCATGGCTTCGTCAGATGTTCGTGCAGCCTACTCGGTGCGTGGGTAATCATTTAATTAGCGAGTTGAATAATATATTAAGTGAAAAATAAAATATGAAAAATTATTAATTAATTTAAGAGTTGTTTTAATAATAATAATATTTTTTTTATTGGGGATTATTCTTCTTCTTATTATTATTTCAGTTATTATTTTAATTAGATAGATAATATTAAATTATTATAAAGGTTATAAAATTTTCGACATGTCACTTTTATCATTATTACTATTATTATTAATTTTGTTAATATTTTAATGAGGTAATAATTAATTTGAAGTTATTATAATTTTATTTTACATCATGTTTTTTTACACTAATATTACTATTATTATTACCAATAACTATATTCTAAATTAGTTTATATTTTTATTTTAGGTTTTATTTTATACCTATTTTATTTCATTTCCATTTTTATTTACTTTTTTCCCTTCTTTTTTTCCTACTCTCTCCTCCTCCCCCCTCTCCTTCGTATCGCACAAGACCCCCCTTTTCTTCCCCTGGTTCGAGTTGCCCCTCCTCTAAACCCTAGAAGCCACAACACCCCTCCCCTCACTTCCCTCCGGCATCGCGGCAGACCAGCGCCTCTCCCTCCGGATCACCTCACGCCGCACCTACTAGTGACATCCATCCCTCCCTCCCTACCCGTAACCCTCCTCTCTGGTCCGCAACCGGCGCCCCACCTCCCGGCGGACTACCTCGCTCCACCGTCTCCCTTTCACTCTATCCAGCCACGCCGACCGCGCCATGCCACACCGATGGTCCTCCCCCACCCTCTTCCAACCATCAGTGCAACTCCCTAAGGTTCAGTCGAAGCTTTAGTGGAACCTTCCCGTGGCCGCACCTTGCTGCCTCTCACAACCTCTTTGTGGTTCGACTGAGACCCCATGCACACCTCCCCTTCATTCAACCAAATTCTCAGCGGCCTTCTCCCCTTTTTTTTGAGTTAGTCTTTTTTTTTGTTTTCCCTTTATTGTTTTTTTGGGTTTTTGGTTCAAGTTGTAAACTTAAATTTTTGACTGTAGATTAAGGTCATGTTTGGTTATCTATTTTTAGTTTTAAATTATTCATCTTGTTGTCTATTGTATGTGCATTTATTCGGGTAAATTGTTCCCAAGTTTCATTTTGTTACCCGGGCACTTGTTCCAGCCTGTGGGGATCAGGAACTCCTTTAGGGCCTTGCCGCGGACCGGGTCGAGCACTAGGTCAGATGGCGACCCAGCCTGGTTCATGACAAATAGGTAAGACCTCAGCCAAAAACCCATGATAGTTTTCAAATGAGACCTATCGATGCATCGAGGGGCTATAGGAGGACCCCCCATAACTTACTAAGTCCAATGAATTTCTCATATAAAAGGTTTGAAGCATTATCAACATAAACATTCATATTTAAAAACTATCATATGAAATGTTAAAAATTACCTCAATCAAAAAACATAATCATAAACTATTCAGAGTAATATGATTAATGATAATAAAATTATAAATACTCAATAAAAATAATCATAAAACATCCAAATAAAGAATAAGTATTATATCATTAAATCATATCCCTAGTGTATCATAAGTCCAATAATGTTTTTATGTCATTAATGAATAGAAATACCATAAAAATGTAATTAAAAACATTCTTGAGGAAAGTATCATTTTCACTTTGGAAATATTTTTAAAACTAAAAGATCAAAAAATATTTTAAAAAAAATTTATTTGAAAATAAAAATTTTAAATTATAAAGGAATATTTAAAACATTTATTGGTCCTGAAATTAGGAAATTTTTTATGTTTTGTACATGTTTAAACAAAAAATCCTTTCACATTTTCAATAAAATACAACCGGGCCTTGTTTGTAAAAAGACATGAAGAACACTTTAAAAATACTTTATAAAAAGTAAAACATGGGTAAAAATTTCTTTGATAAATAATTTGGATAATGTTAAAAACACTTTTCAAAACTTTTTTAGAAAACATGGTTTTTGAATAAAAACAGGTTTTCGACCAAAGAGAGAAATAAAGATGATTTTTCTTAAGAACATTCCTTTAAATTTTTGAGTACATAAAGAGAAGAAAATAAAGGGAAAACATGTGTTATCATGACATAACAATAGGAGAAGAAAAATAATGAGTTTCTTGAGATATGATCATAATATTTCATCATCATAAGAATAAACATAAACAATCCAAATAAATTATAAGATTGTATCATAAAACCATTACCACTTTAGTAACATTGAATCATATTCCCCATGAAAAAATAACATTAAATTAAACTTAAAATATAATTATAATAAATAAATTCATGATATTTCATGTAAAATGGTTTGTATATACACCTCATAAAATAATATAGGTTCATAACATGTCATACGTCTCAAAGAAGGAAAATTGAGACAAAAATACCTTACCTTATGTAAAAATTAATTATTATGTGTTAAAAACACTTGTATAATAAATATATATTTATTATAAATATATTAAATGAAAATAATCACATATCTCATACCACATATTATTTACTTATGGTATTTTGTCACCCATTCATTAACAAGTCTTTGCTAAAATCATTGTTTTGGGTAATAATAGCCTTTTTCATGTATGTTTTGATTTGGTATTTTCGGTCCTTTTACTTTGATCATGGTTTTATAATACAAATAATGTTAAAAATGATGTAAATTTCATATATATTCATTATATATGTATTTATAGAATTCTATAACACTTATAAATAGAAATGGATTACACCGTTCATGGAGACGGTAGACCGTACGTACGCATGAACGTTGTTTCAATTTTTTTCTTAATGGATGAAAGGAAAGGAAAATAAATATTAATTAAATATTAATTATTATTTCATATATAACATGAATACTAATTAAATAAATCCCTATTACCATCCATGTAAAAATAAAATTAAAAACATTTCAAATCACTATGTTGAGGCGGTAGTCCAAACGTACGCACGAGCGACGTTATGGTTTACCAATGGATCGAAAGGTAAAAATTTAGATGATATATTACATTTAAATAAGTATTTTAGGTAATAAATATAAAATATATTTATTAATTTGAACCTTAATACCTTCCATGTAAAATGTAAGTGAAAAACGAATCACATCGCTTCACGATGCGGTAGTCCAATGTACACATGAGAGACGTTATCATATCCCCCACAGAAGGGAAAGTGAGAAGTTATATATAATATAATAATTATAGAAGCATAATAATGTAATATATATCATATATATATATATTTCAAATCCATCATTATATATATCCTTGAAAGGTGGTTATAAAAAATGATTTACATCGGTTCACGAGGCGGTAGTCCGGCGTACACATGATCGACCGTCTCATTTACCATTTGATAGAAGTTGAGATAGATCTAGGTTATTAAATTTAAATAATAACATATTAGTATATAGGTTATAATTTTTTTATTATATTATTATATTTTAATATCATTTTAAGGATGTGGAAGAATAAATAAAACAAATACACATGTTTAAGAATTTTACCTCTTCTTCGGAGAACCGCTTTGGGTTTATACCTAAACCCTTATTAGATTGGATTTTTGATATAACCAAGAAATCTAGGATATATTGAGGGAACTAATAAAGATATATTTCCAAGTATTGTTTGAACCAAATTATTTTTTATGTGTTAATAGGGGAGGAGAGGGGTGGCCTTTTATAAATGGGGGAGTGGACAAACATAGAATTTTTTAAAAGATAAAGTGATAGCCACGTTCTTATCATGATAAAAACCTAAAAAATGAATAATTATTGACCCTTATAGGTGATATGGTAAAAATATTTCTATAAAATTGTTTTTGAACAAGTTTAAAGTTATTTAAACATTATCTTCTTAGCCCCCCCTGTAAACTCATTTTTACCTTAACCGTGTAAATTAAGTTTTACTATTTTTACTATTATTTATGGTCAAAAATTAAGTTGAAATTATTAGATAATAATAATTATTATTATTAAAAATATGAAATCCATTTTTTCAAATTTATTTCATATAATTGGAAGAATTTAATTTAAAATAAAACCTATAAACGTGATGAAAAAGCAGTTTTCCAAAGAAAAGTTCTTGTAAGTATAAAAAAAATTTATATTGAAATTGAACATAAAATTAATCTCAATGATCAAAATTAGTTAAATAATAATATAATTTATCTAATTTAACTTTATTACCAATTTAAAATATAATTTAACTTTTTATATAATTTAAATGAAAATGAATTGTTCAATAAAAACCAGTATTTTTCACTATTCATTGAAAAATTAATCTCTTCAGAAAATTATAAAAAAATCAATATAAGTTAATTTTGATATGATGATTTCAAAAATAAAGTTTATTTTTTTCAAATAAATTTTTTAAAATAGTTAAAAATTAATTTTAAAATAAGTTCTCAAAACACGACGAAACCGATCTTTAGAAAAATACAATTTTTCTGAAAATATTTCTTCTTTTTCAAATGTTTTTTTATTTATAATATTAAGATAACCATGTAATTTATTTTATAAATGTGTAAACTATATAATTTTAATAAGTTATTTATTACTATTCATACCCTCCAATTTAATGGCTAGGATATTTTTTTAAATAATAATATTTTAATAAAGTATCGTATTTAGTTTAAACCTGATATTGAGTGAATTGTAAGATATCAAAGAGATTAAATTTATTTAAAAATAAATATATCATAAAGTATCAAGGTTTTCATGACCCCCTCTCCACAAGGTGTACCCCTCCTAGGATGGCAATGTGAGAAGAGAGATAATGACCCCCGAGTCCCGCCTCTAGTAGGTCCCGGGTTGGTGACTAGCACTGAGGGTATAGTAAACACACAAATGGGAGGCATTAAACTCTAAGAGAACACATGAAAAAGAGAGATATAAGATAGACACCAACCAACTACAACTCATACAACAATATAAATGAAATCCAAGTACACATATGTAATGTCAAGCCAAACTACTGCAACTGAAAGGGGACAAATTAAAAATACCAAAGGAAAGTAAAAACAACAGCAACCACAATCCCGAACAACTCCTACAACCCCATGCTAGTAGAAACTAGCTTGATCTCCAACCTGCTCAAAGTGACCTGAAAAAAAGTTTATATATACATAGGGTGAGTATAACATTATACTTAGTAGGATCCTCCCCATATCCTCTCATGAAAAAGTAAAGAAAGCATGCTAAAGTATAGTGAACGACAAGTTAAAATAACTCATCACCTAAATAGGTATACAAAGTTCCCAGCTTCAACATGGACACTTTCATCAAGAAACACATACAAGAGTATATAATATAATAAATAATATCAAGGGTACCTCGTTACTACTTCCCCACTAGTTTTCCACTTTTCCCCAACGTCGCACATCCTAAGCATCTCTCTCCAAAAATTCTTGCCCGTGGACACCCTGGAGAAGCACCACAACATGAACCTCGTGCAACAAAACCACCACGTCTACATAATAAAAGTAACCAGGTAGTTTCTAGGATCCACCACAGCTCACATAACGTTTATCATTCATCGGGTATTAAACCTCAAGCCATTATAGCCCATACACCGAGAAAGGATCCTCAATCCATCACAACCTATACACTTTACACCTATAGTAGTCCGTAGGCAACTATATCCAGAGTATATGTGTGTGAATAACCACAATCCATTACAGATCTCTATACAGATATATGGGGAAAACTAACCATTGTGCCAACCGGCACAAGTAACTACCAAGAGAAGAGAGCGGGGCCAAAGGGGGTAGTCAACCATCCATCCTCCCACCAGAATGTTGGGGAAAACACCGCCCGGGGATCAGAATCCCTAGGGTGTTAGTTTCCATAACTGACGGGGTGGAGTAGCGTAAAGAAACACAAAAAGTAAAAAATATACTATATCTCCCAACCACACTATGGGAATAAACTAATCTTAGAATAAACTGAAACTAACGTCTCTTGGACTCCCAACTGCCACTTCTAAGACTAGGTATCCTATAAGGACACAACCATTTAAATTTCTTTAATACATTACTTCATTATCTTTTTATCAGTTTCACTTTACGTAATCAATTATTTAAACATTAATTAACCATTATCAATTCCAAATTATATTTCATTAGAATCACACCCAAAGTCCACTGTTTTTTCAAATTACAACCTTAGCATTTCACCCCAGCAATCTCCAACCCCATGGGTTAACATCATTTATTCAATTATTTATTTATATCATACTTTCCCATATTCCCAGGCATTCTAGAAAAACATTCTATGCTACTAAACACAAGGGGGATCAACACGGGGAGTAGATTAACTACCTGTCAAGTCTTTTCCGCCTATAGCAAGAGCGTAGATCCGTCCTCCCTTGAGAATCTAAACACAGAAAGCACATGGTATACCCTGGGCATCTTCGCCCCTTTTGGAATAAGGGTAAGCAAGACAAGATGCCTTGAGCAATGCGTAATGTAAAGTAGATAAACAACCAATAAGAATCAACAAGCATCCAAACATTCACATCCAACCCATTTCATCATCCCTGGTGTCCTCCCTGACACCCACATGCATAAACCGAGGCATCTCGCCACTCTAGGCATCAACTGCTGCCACAACAAGTAGGCCTCCCAACCCCCTCATATCACAACAGCCATCCAGGTTCATATCACAACACAAGCAGTAGGAAAACAATCATCATATCAATTGGGCTCTTGTCCCTTAAATAAGCAAGAGGGTAACTCAAAACCCTACAAGGAATTATCTTTTATCAAACAACCAGTTCTTTAATCCATCTTGGATTAACCGATTTATTATTCATAGGTTCCAAATTTGGGAAACCTAACCAGTAAGCTATCACAAATAATTAAACATGATTACTGCACCAATTTGATCAACATTAAATTACAAAAAGAAGAACCAAATTCATTTACATGCCTCTTTATCTTTATCCAAACAATTATCGATTAATTTCGGCTTTACGTTCTTTACCAATTTCCATCAAGAATGAAAATCTAAACAAATCAAGCATAGATACCACACTATCTAGCAAAACAAGAGGTAATAACATACGATTGATATCAATTTATTTATCTGGTTCAAATATTTATTATGTCAATTCCATTGTGATCCAGTGGGATAAAACATGATAACTATATAGTTTCACATAAAATAAACGAGTAGCAATGAATCCCCTACCTCAAATGGTTCTTGACATTCTTTATATGAGAACAAGCCACACAACGGTTTATGATCTCCTCCCCCCGTGACAACTGTATCCACCCGAGGATGCAGAGACACCACCACACCGGTCAACACCCAAGAAAATCACATTAAGAACATGGAGATAGCATTCCATAAAAGGGCAAGGAGAAATAGAAGGAGATGAACCCAAAAGAATAACGATAAATCATACCTTATATTGAAGAACGATCGATACTGCTTGGTTGCATCAAAACAGAGGAGAACCAATCCAAGGAGCAAAGTTTGATTGCATAACTCCTACAGGATGGAATGGATGGTTCTAGCATCTCACACATGAGAACAAGGAGGAAGAACTAGGGAGGAAGATGTCTCGTCCCTTTAGAAGATTTAACGGAGCAACAGTTTAAGATACGCTGGATTTTCCATTAAAAGAAGATCGCATTAAACCACGCAGTTTGACCAAGTAAAAACATCATGAGCCTTAGGAAAATTAATATAGGTGTTATGGATTTTTAATTGGCCTTAAATTACTTAAAAAGAGGCTTTAAATGCATTTTACGTCAAATGAAACGTTAAAGGGGTGAAACTATAAGAAGATGGAAACACTGTTCACGAACTCGAAATTTGGAAAAGGAAAAACACTATTCATGAACCTCACCATTGGAACCTCACCGTTCTGGAAACACTGTTCATGAACATCACCATTGAAACCTCACCATTAGAACCACACCATTCTAGAAACACTATTCATGAACCTCACTGTTGAAACCTCACCGTTGGAACCTCACCGTTCTAGAAGCACTGTTCATGAACCTCACCATTGAAACCCCACCATTGGAACCACACTATTCTGGAAACACTGTTCATGAAATCAAAATTTGGCAAAGGAAAGAGGCTACTGCTAGACCTCACCATTGTACTATTCACATAATTCTACTAATGACACTATTCATATAAGGTTACCGTTGCACTGTTCACATAAGGCTACCGATGACACTATTCACATAAGGTTACAGTTGCACTGTTCACATAAGGCTACCGATGACACTATTCACATAAGGTTACCATTGCACTATTCACCTAAGGCTATCGATGACACTGTTCACATAAGGTTACCATTGCACTGTTCACATAAGGCTACTGATGACATTGTTCACATAAGGTTACTGTTGCACTGTTCACCTAAGGCTACCGATGACACTGTTCACATAAGGTAACTATTTCACTGTTCACATAAGGATACCGATGACACTATTCAAATAAGGTTACCGTTGCACTATTCACCAAAGGCTACCGATGACACTATTCACATAAGGTTACCGTTGCAATGTTCACATAAGGCTACCGATGACACTGTTCACCTAAGTCTACCGTTTCACTTTTTACCTAAGGCTACCGTTGCACTATTCACAGAATTGGAAATTTTTAAAAGTGTTGGGGATAAGTCACCTTGACCTCCCATAACACCTCAGAAACCATATTTTCGCAAAGGAATGGACCAGAGAGGTTCGAGACATTACATTAGATACCTCTCAAAACATTCTTTTCCCAGAGAATTCAAAACCAACCTAAAAGTAAACAAAAAATTAGCCTGAACAACCACCCATTGATATACCTCTCAAAAGAGAGCAAGCCACAAGATACAACCAATGAAATCCATATCATAAACATGAATGGTCTATAACCACAAAGGGGACATCATTACATGAAAAGAGTTAAACATCAAACAACTCTGGGTATTGAGCATGTATCTGTGACTCACATTCCTAGGTAATCTCCTCCATACCACTATGTCACCATAAGAAATAAACCAAGGGGATAGAATGCCCATGAAACACCTTCTCTTTTTGGTCTTGGATCTCCATAGGTCGCTCCTTGAAGGTCACATCATCATCAACATCGATCACTCCCCAATCGATGACGTGACAGTCATCATGAAGATAACAACCGAGCTGTGAAACATGAAAAACATAGTGTATCCGGATCATCTGCAGGGGAACTGCAACTCGATATGCCACAACTCCAACATGAGCCAACACCTCGAAAGGCCCAAAAAACTAGGGAGAAAGCTTACTCCCATGACCAAACCTTCACTGACCATGACGGGGAGTCACCTTCAAAAACACGTGATCACCAAAATCAAACTCTAAGGGTCTTCTACTTTGATCGGAAATTGATTTATGATGGTCTTGTGTTGTCTTCATCCACTCAAGAATCACCTGAACCATCTCTGTTGTATTCTGCACTAGTTCCGGTCCGAGAATTTCCAAATCTTCAACCCCAGTACAACACAACAGAGAATGGAAATTGCGTCTATACAAGGATTTAAATGGCACCATACCGATGGTGGAGTGAAAACTATTGTTGTAATAAAACTCCACCAAGGGTAAGTGCCTCATCCACAGACCTCCAAAATCTAGGACACAAGAACGTAACATGTCTTCAAGAGTTTGGATGGTTCTCTCTATCTAACCATCCATTTGAGGATGAAAAGCAGTGCTAAGGAATAACTGAGAACTGAAAGCATGCTGGAGACCTCTCCACACCCTAGAGGTGAAACTAGGATCTTGATGAAAAATGATCATCCTTGGGACTCCATGATGTCTCACCACCTCCTCCAGATACTGCATCGACAAAACTTCCACTGAGCTCGACTCCTTGATTACTATAAAGTGGGAGGATTTTGTTAAAAGGTCCAATACCACCAAAATAGTATCATGTCATCCATGAGCTCGAGGTAAATGAGTAACAAAGTCCATTGAGATATCCTCCCACTTCCACTGAGGAACATCTAATGGATGGATCAGACCACCAGGAACACGGTGTTCGACCTTCACCTTCTGGCAGACCAAACATCGAGACACAAACTCTACAACTGTAGGCTTTAGCCCAGGCCACCAAAACTGACTCCTCAAGTCTCGGTAAATCTTTTTCATTCCATGATACACTGCTAAAGGTGAACTATGGAACTATCTGAGAATCGTCTCACACATCGCCAAAGGAACAAAAAGCCTTCCGTGATACAATACTCAGTGTTTTTCATCCTAAGACCAACCATCAGGGGCCTCACCACAAACAACTTGGTCTTTATAGACCTCCACCTCTAGATCCCCCAACTAGGAATCTTCCACCTACTACACCAGAGATGACTACACTGTCATCTAAAAAAGACAACCTCTACCCCCAACTTCTATCATATTGATATGTAAGGCTAATAGTTCTTCCATTACTCTCTAGGAATCACCAGATTCATGCACTGCATCACTACATGACTTACGACTCAACGCATCACCTACAAAATTCCCCTTTCCAGGTGTATATGATATTTCAAAGTTGTATTCGCGTAAGAACTCCATCCACCGATGCTGTCATAAGTTCAATTCACATTGGGAGAAAACATAACTCATGCTCTTATGATCGGTGAAAACCAAAAAGCACTCACCAATGTGGTAATGTCTCCACAACTTCAGAGCAAACACCACAACTGCCAAATCAAGATCATGGGTGGAATAGTTACATTCATGGGGATGTAACTACTGATAACCATAAGAAACAAATGATCTTTGCTGCATCAGAACACAACCTAACCCCAGATGTGAAGCATCACAGAAAACATCAAATTGAACTCCCTCATCTAGAAGAAAAAGAACTGGAGCACTTACTAACTTCTCCTTTAGATAATTGAATGCTACCTGACACTGATCAATCCATATGAACACCTGATCCTTCCTGGTCAAATCTGTCATAGGAGTCACAACTTGAGAGAAATCAGATACAAACCTCCTGTTGTCACCTGCAAGAAAAAGGAAACTTCACACCTCTGACACTGTCTTGGGGGATTCCCAATACACAACTACTTATATCTTCTATAGATCCACAGCTACTCCCTACTAGGACACAACATTCCCTAAGAAACGAACTTATCAAGCCCAAAAATCACACTTAGACAACTTCCCAAATAGCTGATGTTGATGAAGAACTCCCAAAATGGCATGTAGATCCTCTGCATGCTCCTCCTCAGACATGGAGTACACAAGGATGTTGTCGATTAAAACCACCAAGAACTTTTCTAGGAACTCACGGAACACAACATTCATTAATCCCATGAACACAGCTGGAGCATTTTTCACGCTGAATGACATTACAACGAACTCATAATGCCCATGACGACAATAGAAACCAGTCTTTGGGATATCCTCATCCTTCACATGCATCTGATGATATCCTGACCGCAAGTCGATCATTGAGAACCAACTTGAACCTTTCAGTTGATCGAATAAATCATCAATATGTGGAAGAGGATAGTGATTCTTCACTATCACTTTGTTTAACTGACAATAATCGACACACAACCGCAAACTGCTGTCAGCCTTCTTCATGAACAAAATTGGTGCACCCCACGGTGACACACTCAGCTGAAAAAAATTGCACTGTAATAGACCATCAATATGTATACGTAGCTCTCATAAATCCGAATGGGACATCTTATATAGAGACAAAGAGATAGGAGACACTCCTGGTTGTAGGTCGATCCCAAACCCGATCTCTCGTCGAGGTGGTAAGGCTACAACCTCTTCTGGAAAGACATCAGGGTACTCTTCTATGACCATATGAAACGCCAACTACTGAACCTATGAATAACTCAGCATTAGCTCAGCCATCATGGATGATAAGGATAAAACATGCCTCTGAACCATCCTAGGGTCTCGCTCATCGACAAACACCACTAGCTCTCTATCCGCATCGAAGAACACAACTTTCCTCCTAAATAAATCCACGATATCCTGCACCGAATACAACCAATCCATACCAAGGATGACATAATATGGTTGTATTCGTAAACATAGGAAATCTCCCCAAGAGTGGTGCTTCCCCAACACTAGCTCACAGTCTCTACATACTTCAAACAAGTCAGCTCAGCCTCCAATTGGTGTAGTCAATGCCAAGGGAACTGTAAGTCTCTCTACCTCAAGTCCCAAAGCATGGAAGAGGGTATGTGATATGAACGAGTGTGTCACTCATGAATCAAACAAGGCATATACCAAGGTAGAAAACAAGAAAAGGGTACCTCGAACGGTGTCTGGCTCACCTGGAGCTGGCAATGCTAAAGCATAAATCTAACCACAACCTCCTCTGCGACCTCTCTGACCCTGATGAAGACCACCACCATGGTCACGCTCTACTCTATGAATATGGGTAGCGTCATGGGGATGTCCTCTGCCTACCCCATCTACCCTATGTTGATCTGAAGCTGGTGAAACCTGCTGCTGCTGCCTCGGTTAGAACTGCCTCAACAGACGAACATGGATCAGAACACCTGGTGCACTATGACTTCTCTAAAAGGTCGGGCACTATTTTTTATAATGACCTTGACCACCACAAGAAAAACAAGTGCCTGATCCATTGGTATAGGCCTAAGGGCCGCTACCCCCGGTTAAACGAGATGCAAAGGGCTGGGACCTACCCCCGGCCGAATAGAAACTCTTCTGACCTGAAAAACGAGAACCCCAGACCACAGCTCTGCTTCATGAGGAATCATGACGAACCCCCTCTCATGATGATCCGGTTTTGGCCAATTTTCTCTTGATGACCTCTACCCTCGCCAACACCTCAAGATATGTCCTCAGCATAAATGGGGTGACCTGGCGCTGGATCTCTGGACACAAGGCCTCCTCGAAATGCCTCACCCTAGCCTCCTCATCTACCAACAGGTCCGAAGAATATCGTAAAAGTTTCCTGAAATGGATTCCAAACTCTCTCACACTGAAGCTCCCCTGTCGAAGGGTAAGAAGATCCTGTCGACTGGACACATTCATAGTCAAAGAAAGAAAGTCGACTCTTAACTTTTATCGGAACTCCTCCCATGAGATCGCTGACTCCTCGCAATCCTTGAGGAACAAGAACCACTACTTCTTCGCTACTCCATGCAGCATCGTCACAACCAAGGAAACCCAGTGATTCTTCTGAGCACAGATCAAACTGATGCCTATATCGACTTCCTCCAACCAGTCTTCTGTGACTGCATCTGAAATAGAGCTCTCATACTTCTGCAGACTCTGGCACTGAAACTCTCAGAGTGTCCTCATCCAAGATTCATCATCGTTAACCTCTACCCTACAACAATCTGCTGGAACAGCCTACTGGACATCTTCTATGCGATCCTGACGAGGACGTCAACTTGGAGCCATACCTGTAAAATAACAAACAGTTAGATCTCCTAAACCTGGAATATGGAAGACTCATCATTAATTAATTAATTGTTTTCTTTTATTCATTTGAGGTTACTCTATCCCAAGGTCTACCCATTCAAATATAGGAACATAGAATAATGATGCACGATCCTTTCCTAGGTCTCTACCCTGCACCTAGTATCACTTTGTTTAGTAGCCATTGTAAACTTAAAGGTCTATAAATCAGATCATAGGGGGACCTAAACACCTATGTCTCATCTGGTATCTAGTGTTTACATCACTTGATAAAATTGACTAACACTATTTCCATACCAACCCATGCAACCTCACCTATGCCTAACTCCAAAATCCATCATATCTCTCAACCAGACCTTTGATACCACTCTGTCATGACCCCCTCCCCACAAGGTGTACCCCTCCTGGGCCGAAAATGTGATAAGGAAGACAACGAACCCCGAGTCCCACCTCCAGTAGGCCCTGGGTTGGTGACTAGCTCTGAGGGTATAGTAAA
This sequence comes from Viscum album, assembly GCA_963277665.1. NCBI lineage: Eukaryota > Viridiplantae > Streptophyta > Magnoliopsida > Santalales > Viscaceae > Viscum > Viscum album. Next base: position 987,823,393 of record OY728121.1, read on the forward strand.
CACACAAATGGGAGGAATTACCCTCTAAGAGAACCCATGTGAAAGAGATAGATAAAAAAGACACCAACCAACTCTAACTCAGACAACAATATAAATGAAATCCCAAGTACACATATGTAATGTCAAGAAAAACTAATACAACTAAAAGGGGAAAAACTACAAATATCAAAGGAAAGTAAAAACATCAGCAACCAAAAGCCCAAACAGCTCCTACAACCCCATTCTAGTAGAAACCATCTTGATCTCCAACCTGCTCCAAGTGACCTGGAAAATAGTTTATATATACATAGGGTGAGTATAATAGTATACTCAGTAGGATCCTCCCCAGAGCCTCTCGTGAAAAAGTAATGAAAGCATGCTAAAATAGAGTGAACAACAATTGAAACTAACTCATTACCTAAATAGGTATACTAAGTTACCATCCTAACAATGGATACTCTCACCAAGTACGGATACAAGAGTATATAATATAATAAAGAATATCAAGGGTACCCCGCTACTACTTCCCCACTGGTTTTCCGCTTTTCCCCAATATCGCACGTCCTAAGCATCTCTCTCTAAAAATTCTTGCATGTAGACACCTGGGCGAAGCACCACAACATGCAGCTCGTGCAAAAAAACCACCACATCCACATAAGAAAAGTAACCAGGTAGTTTTTGGGAGCCACCACAGCTCGCATAATGTGTATCATACGTCGGGTATTAAACCTGAAGACATTATAGACCATACACCGAGTAAGGATCCTAAAGCCATCAAAGATTATACACGTTACACCTATAATAGTCCGTAGGGAACTATATCCAGAATATATGTGTGTGAATAACCACAAGCCATTACAGCTCTCTACACACATATATGGGGAAAACTAACTGCTATGCCAACCAGCACAAGTAATTACCAAGAGAAGAGAGCAGGGCCAAAGGGGGTAGTCAACCATCCATCCTCCCACTGAAATGTTGGGGAAAACACCCCCAGGGATCAGAATCCCTAAGGTGTCAGTTTCCCTAACTGACGGGGTGGAGTAGCATAAAGAAACACAAAAGTACAGAATATACTATAGCTCACAACCACATTATGGGTATAACCTAGTCTTAGATTCAACTACAGCTAACGTCTCTCGGACTCCAGACTGCCACTTCTAAGATTAGGTATCCTATAAGCACACAACCATTTAAATATCTTTAAAACTTTACTTCATTCCCTTTTTATCAGTTTCACTTTAGGTAATCAATTCTTTAAATATTAATTAACCATTAACAATTCCACATTATATTTCATCATCATCGCACCCAAATTCCACTTTTCCTTCAAATTACAACCTCAACATTACACCCCAGCAAGATCCAACCCCATGGATTAACATAATTTATTCAATTATTTATTTATAACATACTTTCCCATATTCCCAGGAATTCTAGAAAAACATTCTATTCTATTAAACATAAGGGGGATCAACACAGTGAGTAGATGAACTACCCGTCGAGTATTTACCGCCTATAAAAAGAGTGTAGACCCATCCTCCTTTGAGAAGCTAAACACAGAAAGCACATGGCATACCCCGCGTGTCTTCACCCCTTTCAGATGAAGGGTAGGCAAGACCAACTGCCTTGAGTAGTGGGGAATGTAAAGAAGATAAACAAAAAATAAGAATCAGAAATCATCCAAACATTCACTTCCAACCCATTTTATCATCCCCGATGTCCTCTCCGACACCCACATGCATAAACCGATGCATCTTGACACTCTAGGCGTCAACTGCTGCCACAACAAGTAGGCCTCCATACCCCCACATATCACAATAGCCATCCAGGCTCACATCACAACACAAGCAGCAGTAAATAAAACATCATATAAATTGGGCTATTGGCCTTAAACAAGCAAGAGGGTAAATCAGAACCCTACAAGGAATTATCTTTTATCAAACAACCAGTTCTTTAATCCATATTGGATTAAGAAATTTATTATTCGTAAGTTCTAAATTCAGGAAACCTAACCAGTAAGCTATCATAAAAAATTAAACATTCTTACTGCACCAATTTTATTAACATCAAATTACAACTAGAAGAACCAGATTCATTTACATGCCTCTTTATCTTTAGACAAACAATTATCGATTAATTGCGGATTTAATTTCTTTACCAATTTCTATCAAGAACAAAAATCTAAACAAAGAAAGCATAGATATCACACTATCTAGAAAAACAAGAGGCAATAACATATGATCGATATAAATTTATTAATCTAGTTCAAATATTTATTATGTCAATTCCATTATGATCCAGTGGGATAAAACCAGCTAACTATACAGTTGCATGTAAAAGAAAAGAGAAGAAACGAATCCCCTACCTCAAACAGTTCTTGACGTTATTTATATGAGAACGAGCCACACAACGGGTTCTGATATCCTCCCCCCGTGACAACTGTATCTACCTGAGGATAGAGAGACACCACCACACCGGTCAACACCCAAGAAAATCCCATTAGGAACATAGAGATAACATTCCATAAAAGGGAAAGGAGAAACAAAAGGAGATAAACCCAAAATAATAACGATAGATCATACCTTATATTGAAGAATGAACGATACTGCTTGGTTGCATCAAAACAGAGGGGAACCAATCCAATGAGGAAAGTTTGATTGCACAACTCCTACAGGATGGAATGGAAGGTTCTAGCATCTCAGACCCGAGAACAAGTAGGAAGAACTAGGTAGGAAGATATCTCGTCCCTTTAGAAGATTTAACGAAGAAACAATTTAAGATACGCTGGATTTTCCATTAAAAAAAGATCACATTAAACCATGCGGTTTGACCAAGTAAAAATATCCTGATCCTTAAGAAAATTAATATAGGAACTATGGATTTTGAATTGGCCTTAAAGTCCTTAAAAAGAGGGGTGAAACTATAGGAAGCTGGAAACACTATTCACGAACTCAAAATTTGGAAAAGGAAAAACACTGTTCCTGAACCTCACGGTTGAAACCTCATTGTTCTAGAAACACTGTTTCTGAACCTCACTGTTGAAACCTCACCGTTCTGGAAACACTGTTTATATACCTCACCGTTGAAACCTCACCGTTGGAACCTCACCGTTATGGAACAATATTCATGAACCTCATCATTGAAACCTCACTGTTGGAACCTCACCGTTCAGGAAAGACTGTTCATGAACCTCACCGTTGGAACCTCAATGTTCTGGAAACACTGTTAATGAACTCAAAATATGGCAAAAGAATGAGGCTACCGTTGGATCTCACCATTGCACTATTCACATAAGTCTACCGATGACACTATTCACATAAGGTTTCCATTGCACTATTCATGTAAGGCTACCGATGACATTGTTCACATAAGGTTACTGTTGCACTGTTCACATAAGGCTACCGATGACACTGTTCACACAAGGTTACCGTTGCACTGTTCACCTAAGGCTACCGATGACACTGTTCACATAAGGTTACCGTTGCACTGTTCACATAAGGCTACCGATGACACTATTCACATAAGGTTACCGTTGCATTGTTCACCTAAGTCTACCGATGACACTGTTCACATAAGGTTATCATTGTACTATTCACATAAGGCTACTGAAGAAACTGTTCACATAAGGTTACTGTTTCACTGTTCACCTAAGGCTACTGATGAAACTTTTAACATAAGGTTACCGTTGCACTGTTCACATAAGGCTACCGATGACACTGTTCACCTAAGGCTACCATTTCACTGTTAATCTAAGGCTACTGTTACACTATTCACAGAACTAGAAATTTGAAAAAGTGTTGGGGATAAGTCACCTTGACCTCCCAGAACACCTCAAACACCATATTTTTGTAAAGTAATGGACCAGAGAGGTCCATGCCATTACAAGGGTGTTATATTCTCGTCTAAGATTGGTGTTGTGTTTCATACATGTTATCAAACATGATGTTCCTCTTTTTAAAATCTTGGGGTATCACATAAACCAATAGTTTATGTTTTGAATTTTCCAAATATACTAGACCTATATGATTCTAGAATGGATCATTATATTATGTAAAAAATATCAATATATTTAGATGTAATATCTATGTATGAAAAGTATGGGTCATTATAGTTGGTATTAGAGAAAATTTTAGTTAACATTTGGAAGCTAGGATTAGAAAATTTTAGTAGGGGAAAGGTATAAGTATAAGATAAAATCCTAAAGTTTTAATAATGATCATGAATGACCTATGTTGAACCTAAGGTTTCATATAATATTGTATCATGATTTTGACATACTATAAATGATTTTTCATGATTATGTGATTTCCCACCATGATTATTATTACTCAAACTACGATTTTTGGTTTTAATAAATTGATGGAACCCAAAGGAACCATGTTAAGGCTGAATACGATGGATAATACTATGATTTTACTCTTGAGTAAATTAATGTTATGGGAGATAAAATTGAAAATCTTGTTTCTATGCACACATAAATTTCTCAAGATATGAATCAAGATAAGGTTCCAAACAACCAATGGATGGAATAAATTTTTTTGATTCCTTTATGAGGTAATGTCCACCTTCTTTTGGTGGGTCTACTAATCCAACATTCACTGAGAAATGGATCAGTACCATTGAAAATATATTTTTTATTCTTTATTGTTTGAGGAATGAGAAATTTATTCTGATTGTTTATAATTTAGAAGGAAAATCATATCAGTGGTGTACTATTATCAAGAACATGAGATAATAAGAAGAAATTGAATCTATTGAGTAGGACAAATTTAAAATCTATTTTACAAAAAGTACATTCTGCTTATTTTTCATATGAAAATAAAGAAAAAAAATCCTTGAGTTAAATTGAAAGGATGATGAGTCTATTGGTACTTATGAGGTAAATTCCACAAGACTTGTGAGGTACACTTTTGGTATTATCATTCAACCTGGAAGTAAGGTATATTGATTCATAAGTGGATTAAAACCAAGTCTCTGATTGGTATTATCCTTAAGGGAATTCAATATCTATGAATAAATCATCTAAATTGCTATCAATTTGGAAATGTATATTGTAGGTATCCATTAATCTCATGGTTTTGATAAGAAATGAAGGATTTAATTCAAATGAAATTCTAAAAATCATGGAGATAAGAATATTACATTTCCTTTATACTCAAAATATGTAATAAAACATATGGAAAATTGTCTAAAGGAAATTAGTAAATGTTTCAAGTGTATAATGTAATTTCATCAGGTAATTAAATGTCAAAATTATGTGAAGAAGTTAGTTAATGATGTGAATAGAGAGAAATAATGACAGAATTAACCACCCACACTCTAGTGTTTTAAATGCAAGGAGTATGGGAATTAGCTAACCAGTGACCAAATCCAAAGGTTGATAATGGTGATTGATTTAAACAATATCTTAATCTCATAGATGGATAGAAATCTCATGTGATCACTAGTTATGGTGAGAGGTATGATAAATCTTAGGTGAAAGGTACACTTACCATCCACTATAGAACTGAAAATGTATTATTTGATTCTGGATCTACCCACTCTTTTATATTTAAAGAATTTTCTAAGGGTATCATTGTAACAACCTAGGTATTTATATAATAATAATTTTTCATATCTATTAATATTTATGAATAAGATATTAATTTTACGTTAAAGGGGATGCTTTTTCTGATAATGTACTCAATACGCAATAATGGGTTTCTCTGAAATTTTATGTTGCACACAACGTTGAGTTATACGGAAAAATAATAATATAATATTATTATTATTTTAAATGGTAGGTAACGCCTAACCGTTGGAATGGAGGGAATGAATAATATCAACTTAATTATGAAAATATAGTTTACATAGGTTAAAATAATGGTTCTTTGGTTACCAAATTTATTATAAATGGAAATAAAAAACCAATTTAATATAAGGGATGTGTTTTTATGAAAACCAATTTAAAAGAGAATAGTTGGGTTTATAAAATCATATCACCCTTTATGGATTTTTATTTAAACAAAATATATGTTATATATTCAATTAAATGTTTTAAATTCATATTATATGTTTTATATATATGATATAAGAACAAATTCATTTTTTTGGATAAAAGAAGTATTTTTCTAAAAATGCAGTTTTACCGCCTTTTGATGGAGAACCCTTTTTAAATTTAGTTTTTGACACCTTTATATGTTATATTTGACAAAATAAACTTCTTATTTAGAAGCGTAACATCAAAATTTACTTTTGATTAATTTTTTATATTTTTCTGAAAACCATCATGTTTTGATTAATAGTAAAAATACGCTAAATTTTAATTGAAAACAATTTTTTCCATCAAGATAATTTATATGGTTAAATAATATTATTTAAAGGTTTTAAATTATAAATGAAATATATTTTTATCATTTAATCCAATTTTGGTCGTTATAATTAATTTCACATTGAAATTATACATAAACACACGTCAATATTTTGGTAGTTTTTACTTCTTAAAAACGCGCATTCTGGTTTTGACAAGGGAAATTAATTTTTAATTAATTAATAAAATTTCTATGTTTTAAATTTGAAAAAATGGATTCCATATTTTTAATAATAAGGTCCAAATTTTGTAAATAGGTACCTTTTATTTTTGGATATTATCAATAGTAACTTCAGTAATTATTTTTATTTACTATGGTTAAAGGGTAAATCAGGTAAATAGGGGTAAAAAATAATATTATAATAATATAAAACTACCCTAAAACATGTATTAATCATATTGGATGATATATTTCTGACCATGAGAATCCTTAGGCTAAACCTTTGGCATTTGGGAGCCACTTGGGTGTCAAAATGACATTTTATAATTTTTAATTTAAAGAACAAGGAAATATAACATAAACATGTATCTTTTACTAACTTTTTTATATATGTGTTTATATAAGTGATATATTCAACTATAAGTAGTAATTATAAATCTAAAAATATTTCCTAAATCATTATATTTTATTTATAATTTTTAAACATTAAATAAATAAATTTAATTATGTCACAAAGATGATGCAGTGATTGCTTCATTAATAAAGGATTCAAATAAAAGATATTATAAATATTAAAATAAATGTAATTTGATTATTTTGTTGCCATACATGAATTTTATGGATGAATATGACATTTTATCTTTGAATTAATTATGTTTTTTGAAAGAATCAAGTTTTTATGGATTTTTAAAAAGTCATGATATGAATAGTGTCCAAAGTGACAATTCATATTTTAAAATATAAAAAAATTATTAAATATTATAAAATTACAAAAAAATATAATATTCAGAAAAATGGTTATTATTAGTCTAAAATTTTATTAATGACTCTTTCATTGGACATTTTTCATGTTTTGGTAACTATTTTGGTTCTGAAAGTGTTAAATGCTTGATAAAATGGTAAGAGTAAAAAAGGGTTAAATAAAAAAGATAAGGATTAAAAAAATATCCAAAAACTCTCTAATTATTATTGGATGATTTTATTTCGACTAATATTCATCTTATCTTCTAACTAACTGAATTCTTACTCATTTTTAATCAAAATAGAATTTATCATAAATTAATATTTAAAAACTTTCTTAATGTGTCCCTCCTCCCTCTTATAAAAGGGATTCACCTCTACCCATTTACTAACACCTCTCAAGCTTCTTGTATCCTCAAATTTCTGATAAAATAAGCTCTCAACATCCCTTTCTTCCTCCTAGAATCCTTACCTTGGGTAGAAGGCAATTTAAGAAATCTCTTTTTCTCAAATCAAAAAAAGATACCTGATTTAGAAGTAACGTCTTATATCAAGTTATTTTCCTTTATTTTCCTTCTCCACTCCATATGATATTATTATTATTTGTTTACATAAAAACACCAGTATCCTAAATATACTAGGATTTTTTTATTATAATTATTCTAAATACACTTACACATACCTTCATCTAATGGATGCGAACATACTATTTCTATGTTCGGCAAACTACTACCTCACAAAACGATGATTGTTAAATTTTCTACTACCACCTCTCATGGTTGAAATTATTATGGAAATATATTTATATATGATATATATTATATTTATATTGTCTCTATGATTATTTATTTTTATTTACAACATACCTTTATTCTTTCCATAATGTGTAAATATGATAATTTCATTTGAGGAAGTGCGGACTACCGCCCCCTCAAAGTGACATGACTCATTAATTCCATACAAAGAACATATGAAGGATAGCGTTAATGAAATTCTATAACATATATATCATTTATACTATAATTTAATTATAATATACCTATGTGTCATTTAGTTTTAATTCCTTTAATATGGAAAATAAATGAAAGTAGCGTTCATGTGTACGTACGACCTACCGCCTCCCTGAACGGTGCATTTCATTTCTTATCTCCAACTGTTATGGACTATTATAAATAAATATATACTGGATATATATATGATATATATGATATCTAAATCATGAATAATATTTTGAAGATTATGGAATTTTCACCACATGGACACTTTACATCAAAACAAGTTCATTTTTAACTCAAGTACCAAATATCAACAAAACGATCGATATGAACTTAAATAATTATGTAATTTTTATAAAATGATTATAAGTAATATAAAAGGAACAATAAACTTGAAAAAGGTTTTGAAGCAAGTAGAAATTAACTTAAGTTTATTATTCAGGAATATAATGAATGAACGAGAAAAGTCAAACTCAAAGTAAGGGACTTCGTCTCAATATCCTTTTATTGAGGCATATTTTGGTTTACACATGACCTTATTTTATATAGTGTATAATTATAACCTTTTTATTTTAATTTAATTGAATGTTTTTTAAAAATAATCTTTTTTTACAAAGTGTTTTACTAAATGAAAAAATGAATGTTTCTTAACGTACATGGCGACAACAACCTTTTTGTCACTGCAACATTATTTGATATTTGGATTCCTTAACAAGACGTAATGTTTTTAAAAGTAAAATAAATACCATATACCATTTTTACATATTTTGGCATTGAAAATGGTTTTGATAATGGATTGATTATTTCAATATATTGAACTGATATCTTGTGATTGTAATGTGAAAATTTTATCTTTCCCTTATTCTTGTTTTATATGTTATGATTATGTTATGGTTCTTGGTAATTGTTTACATATACAGGTGGTTCCATGATAAACCAAGGGTGGGTGAGCCCGAGATATCTCTCCAATGCATTGGGTAACATTATAGAGGTAAAATTCAATGTTTCTCCTTAGAAATTTAGGTAATATATTGTGATGGGTATTCCAAACGTAACTCCATATGTAGCTATGAAAGCTACAATGTAAGTATGTTATGGATGCCAAAATTTTATTTTATGATTTATGATTTATATATGTTATTAATAAATCTTATTATTTCATGAGGTATGTTAAATAGATTATGTTTTTTGATTGAAAAGTATGATTTATTTGATTTGTAAGTATTCATGGACTAATGTTTTCTTCCCTTATTTTATATCCCTTACTGAGATTTTTATGGTCATCCCAAATTTTTGAAATGTTTTTTCATAAGGTATAAGGAAGGGTAAGGGAAAGGAAAAATTCAAGAAGATTTTTATCAAGAAAATAATTCTTTTTATATTTAAGGAGTTTTATTATTATGAAAAAAATTGGATTGAGTAGAAGTGTCTACTTTGTAATATTTGAGATATAATGTAATAGTTATTCACTAATTCTCTAAAACTCTAAACCTGAAAATGTCTTCAATGTAAATTCTTGAATTAACTCAAGATTAAGTAATGTTTAAGGCTGGGTCCTTATAGTTGGTATCAATGAAAAGGTTTAGAGAACTTTAGGGATTATGAGTTTTTGTTAAACACATGGTTAGTCTCTATATCTATTATTTCAGTTAAATACTTGTTTTATAACTTTTTTATATCATGGAAATTTGGTTAAAAATGGAAGTAGGAGGATCTCAAAAAACATTACTATCTCTTCTTGATGACTTGCTTCAAATAATTATAGAAAATTCATGTTCATACGATTCTGAAACTTTTTCTAACATACAACTCACTTGCAAGAAATTGTTTGAGATATCAAACACCTCCACTATACCTCGATACCATCGTGGATCATGGGTTGTATTTAATCAAATCGTGTTTTCTCAATATTCTCATATTTTCAGGAAAGGTAAATATTATCAAGTCATTTTCAAATATTTTACCTTATCACGAGATTTTGAAGCATATTATGATTTAGAAAAAGGTGCTGAAGAAGGATACCCTTATGCAACCTATTTATATTTTCATTTAAAATATAGTCTCTCAACACATAATTATAGTATTTTTGTAATGACTCAGAAAATTCCTTGTAATTTTTTTAATTATTTGGGATTTTTTACGAGTGTGTGAAAATTGACGGTGCGTGATTCTGAGGCCCAGTGTGCCTGAAATGAATTTCTGAACTTTTGTTTAGGTACGTTCAGTAAATGCACTGGCAACATTTTCTATCTTTTAAACCAGTGATTGGAAGTTAATTCAGAGAGCACTGTTGAATCCAAATCACCAGGATTTTCTTAATTGAAGCTTCACTTAGACCGTAGTTGGTCGGGAGAAAAAGATAGTTTTTGGACTTTTTAAAGAATAATAAAATAACATGTAATTGTTATTTTAATTTCCTTTTCTACAATGGTTGAGTAGTGGTGGTGGGACCGGTGACTTGTCAATCCATTTAATGGCGTGACTCATCAACTATGTAACTACACCATTGTGAATTAAAATAGGTTCATTAATTCCTTTAATGAACCTCATTAATTCTTTAACGCGTTACTCACCTTTCCCCCTCCTATTTAAATGGAGATTAAGGTAGGGTTTTGGAACAAATTCTTCAAGCGAGGAAACTCTGGCGGAGTTCTGTGGACACATCCATTGACAGAGGATGAAAGCTCAGGGGGCATTGATCCAGGACTGACGAATGCTGACGACTCCATCTAATTTGGAAGCTACTCCCGCTGCAACCGCGTCACCTCAAATGGATCTCGAGGTAGGGGATTTATGTTAGGTTTTGGTTTAACATTACTGAAATGAGTTTATTTAATCTTTAATTCTAGATAAATATTCTCCCACTTGTTATCATATTAACGCAGAGGGTACAGGCTGAACGAACACGGCCCGGACCCTCCGCTGCTTCGTTCATGTTGTGTTCTTCGAAGATGGATTTCCTCAATTTTGATGGAAACTTGAGAAAAAGGGTCACTCTAAGATGAAGGTAGTCGAGGAGACCTGTAGGCACATAAGACACCAATAATGGACCACTGGATCACGTCCGGTGGCCCGTGGAAAGAACCTCTGGTGTGCCATGCTGGCGGTAGCCAGCCGTGGCTGGAGGAGGCCCGCGATAACCGGCCGAGGGCGGTGGGAAGGTGGCGCACTGTCGCGCGCCACAGTGGCCAGTGGCGGCCAGCCCGAGGTAGCTTCATGGGGGAAGGGTAGCACCCACAGGCACCGCCGGCGGCAGCAGCCATGACCAGCGGGCCGTGGCAGGATGGGGAGATGTGGCCTCGCGCCGCACCGCATCAACTAGAGACTGGTCGGCCACATGTGTCACGACCCGTCCTCGGGGCCCGTGCCGTGACTACCCCAAACCCGCCTTCCATAGGCCAGGGGCTGGCGACTAGCACCAAGGCATAAATCCCAGCAAAAAGGGAAGGCATTGCCTTTGAAAAGTAAACAAGCACCACAGAGTAAGCAAGCGGAAAAGTAAACACTAAGTAAAAACTGTACAAACTGTGCTGAAAGTAAAAGGGGCCGGAAATACAAGCCCAACTGTAAAGTACAACTGAAAGGAAAAACTGCAGCGTCGAGCCGTCCTCTGGAAGTCCCACCTGAAGGGTGGGTACAGATAGCTCCAATGCTCCTCGGGTCCCGCTGTCCGCTCCGAGCACGTCTCGCCCAGTGGTCCACCTCCAGGTACTGACTCGTCGTGTAGTCCACCTCCGGGTACTGACTCGTCGTGTAGTCCACCTCCGGGTACCGTCCAGTCCTCGAACACTCGGCCTCCATCAGCACTGCCTGTCGTCTGCAACCAACACAACGAGGTGCGGGCATAGCCCGTGCAGGGGTGAGTATAACGATACTCAGTAGGGACCCCGAGACCCTCAAGGTCTATCTAAAACCAACAAGGATAACCACAAAGAAGATCTCAACAGATAACCTCTACTTAGATATATGCCCATACATATACCTAAGTTATCAAGTAACCCATCTCAATCATGAGGCAAACACAAGGTCAAAAGTCTCAGCTCAAACCAGGATTTTCATCATCGAAACCATAACTGCTGAAGAGCTCCGTCTCTGGAGTGTACAGTGGTTCTATCACAACTCCGAGGTACTGCCCACTAACTTAAGACTGCTGTAGTACTCAACCTATCGAGTAATGCGGGCCAGCCGCTACAACCAAGCGCTCCCATGTGCCGTTACAACCAAGCGCACCTCTGTCATGGGTCTGCCGCTACAACCAAGCGCTCCCATGTGCCGCTACAACCAAGCGCACCTCTGTCGTGGGTCTGCCGCTACAACCAAGCGCTCCCATGTGCCGCTACAACCAAGCGCACCTCTGTCCTGGGTCTGCCGCTACAACCAAGCGATCCCATGTGCCACTACAACCAAGCGCACCTCTGTCGTGGGTCTGCCGCTACAACCAAGCGCTCCCATGTGCCGCTACAACCAAGCGCACCACTGTCGTGGGTCTTCCGCTACAACCAAGCGCTCCCATGTGCCGCTACAACCAAGCGCACCTCTGTCGCACACCGAGTCGTTCGATCAGCAGTCGTCGGGTCTCAGTCAGCTACACGGTCTCCGTGCTCCGCCCGCTCGTCTCCGGAAGGGTCTGCTCCACGAGCTGCTGGTCGATACTCCAAGTATCACAAAGTCCCGCAAGGAAGTATCTCGAAGGACCACCTCGTCGTAGGGGTCTCAACGCAACAGACGGCGCGTCAATCGGACGCCCGGTCTGTGAGTTATTAGCCTTTTCATCCCAGGGGCCCGGTTGGTTTCGTGAGCGAACCAATCCGGCCGTAACTCAACTATACCCTGAACACTCACAGGGTATACTCATAGGGACCGTTTTTCAACGTGATCACCAATGCCGCTGACGGTTCGTCAAACGGACGTCTGGTCTGAAAGATATCAGCTTTTTCGTTCCAGGGGCCCGGTTGGATTTCAGTGTGATCCAACCCGGCCACTATCCATCTGCATCCAAAACTCGGGCGGAGGATGCCAAAAGTTCCGTCTCATCAAGAGGAACTCAACGCAACAGACGGCGCGTCAATCGGACGCCCGGTCTGAGAGTTATTGGCTTTTTCGTTCCAGGGGCCCGGTTGGTTTTTAAGGCAAAACCAACCCGACCGTACTCCACCTGCGTCCAAACCTCAGGCGGAGTATGCCAAAAGATCCGTCTCACTTAGAGGAATTCAACGATACAGACGGCGCGTCAATCGGACGCCCAGTCTGTTAGTTATTGGCCTTTCCGTCTCACACCCACCCTGGGAAACTTCCCAGGAGGTCACCCATCCTGATCACTGCTCTAGTCCAAGCACGCTTAACTACGGAGTTTTAACTACGTAGGCTCCCGAAAAGGAAGGTGCACCTTGAGTATAGTATACCGAAACGACCGTCTCGATCCAAGGATCGCGTTGCCACTGACGGCACGTCGTTCGGAGGCCCGTAGCTCAAGATACGACCATTTGAACGAAAACGTCAGAAGAAGGGGGTCCGGGCCCGGGCCGACCCGGCCCGACCCCCCCCCCCCCTGGGTCGGCCGAACCGGGTCGCCCCGACCCGGGTCCGACCCGGTTGACCCGGCCCGGCCCGGCCAGCCCGGCTCGGCCGGCTCGGCTCGACCGGCTCGGCTCGACCGAGGGGCGCGGGTGGAAGCCGCGGGCGCAGCCCGCGGTCGAGGGAGCCGCGGCCCGCGTGCGGGCCGCGCGGGTCGTCAGCGGACGCGGCGCATTGCCGCGTCCCGACCGGAAGAACCGGACCCGCAGACCGCGGGTCCGCTGGCCGCCGCCGCGGCTCAGCTGCGGCGGCCTGTCCGGCGGCGCGCCGGGGCGCCGCCGCGCCGGCGACCCGCGCCGCCGCCGGAGTCGCTCCGGTGGCCCGTTTTCCTTCTCGTCTGCGCCGATGTTCCTCCCGGGTTCCGTTCTTCACTACGGGATCACCCAACATCCGTTGCGGCACGTTCCGTCGTCGCCCGTCAATTCCGCACAAAAAGAAGAACGGCGGAGGGTCATCGGGCCGTGTTCGTTGGCCCGCACCCTCCGCGTTAGAGATAAACAACGGGAGAAAATTGTTCAACACATGAACCGAAAATTTTAATAAAATAAAATTGATCATTTGAAACCGGCTCTTTAATTTTTAAAGAACGTTCACGGGAATATAAAGAGGGGTATTCCAAAATTATAAAATCCCTACATCGTCGATCGTCGCGCGCGGGCGTTCTTCGCGGAAAAGCTCGTCGCAGAAGAGAGGGATCGTCGCGTCGTCGCGGGGAGGCGTCGCGTCGTCGCGGAATCCGGTGTTGAGTCGGCGAACTCAACGCACCATAAAACAGCAGATTTAATTTAATTAATTAAATCCGTGTTTTTGGTTAAGAACCACGAAGAAGATAAAAAGGAAGGTCCGAGATTCTTACCTCAAGAAGCCGATCGAAGATCCGTCGCGGAGGAAGAGACGTCGCAGAAGAACGTTGTCGGCGATGCGGATCAAGGCGTCGCGTCGTCGATTTCCAGGTTCGACGTTCTTCGCGTTCTTCGCGTTCTTCGCGTTCTTCGCGAGGTAGAAGAAGAAACAAGGATCCTCTCAAATCTTCTCAAAAGATTTTGGGTTGGTCTTATTTTATTAATATGCCAACACACGAAAACAGGTTAAGAAACGATTGAATTAATTCGTTGAATTAATTCAACGAAAGAAACAGGCCATTTAATTCACGAAAGAAACAGCCCATTTAATTCACGAAAGAAACAACCCATTTAATTCACGAAATAAACTGCCGAATTAAATGGTCTGTTAAGAATTTAGAAAACGCGTCAGTTGACTTTCATTAAGACGAGTTTTCACGGGTGCGTTTCTTAGCGGAAAGAAACGGCGGGGCTCGTGCGGGCCCCACCTCACAAATATCCTACCAAGGGGGTAGGATATTTCTGGATAGAATCCTATCCAGTTCAACTTAGTTCAAGCCGCCTTTAAGTGGTTTCAAGTGGCTTCCAAACGGCTTAAGTGAAATAAAATAAAGTTGTCGCAAAATTATTTTATTTCTTAACTTTAAGCCCGAAAATTAAAAACCACACCCGAGCAAACGCAACTCCGGAAGAGGCGTTTCTAAGAGAATACCGACGCTGCGATTTCATCGGTGCCCTCAGAATTCGATTCCGGGCACCGGTTCAAAAGTTAGAAAAACCCGCTCGTCCGTTCACTGAACGTACCCGGGCCAAACTTCGGAAAATGATTCCGGGCACACCGGGCCTCGGAATCAGGCGCCGTCAGAAACTGCGTTCTTGTAAAATTCCAAAGAAAATTAAGAAAAAAAATCCCTTGAAATTTACGGGTCTTTACATTACTCCCACCACAGGGCTTTACGTCCCCGTAAAGCTTCAACACAAACTAGGGATACAAAGGAGGTACTGAGCACGTATCTGAGCCTTCCGCTCCCATGTGCTCACCTGGACCTTCTCTGTCGTGGCCCGGACCACCTCTGGTCCCACTACAGCTGCCACGATTTCTTCCTTGCCGATAAGAGAAATCTGGTCTCATCCCCTGGATGAACCACGTTCTTCGCCTAATACAGTCAATCCCGACATGGTTGATACTAATCCATAACAAGGATGACATCGTAAGGCCTCGACGCTACTACCAAGAGATCCAACCGTTACTCTTGCCTCCAAGGGTTGAGTCACACTGTCGGCATCAGTGTGTGATAACTGGGTCTCCTCCAGTAGATGTTTCACGGGTGAGGGTCAAGTCAACAGTCTAAACCGGAACCTCTTAGTAACAACACAGGAGAGGACAGGAAAGTAAAATGCCACAAGAAAAGGTGTCTTTTATTACTGCAGCTCAAGTACAAAGACACAAATCATCTATAAACACACATCAACAAAAATAGAAGCAACGTGAACAAAAGTCTCCAGGTCTGGAGCTAGTCCCGCTCCTGTCCATCTGCTCCCGGAGCTCCATGATCGTAGGCCTCAGCTGCCTGAAGCTGAGCTCTCCCATGTCCTCCTGTCCCCTGCGGTCGGGGTGGACCGCCTGGTGGTGGTGGTGGCAACACCCCGAAGCGCCGTCCACCTCCTGCTGCACGACCAACTCCCCTGTCATGGCCGCCTGCTCCTTGCGGCCCGCCCTGATCGAACCTATGCCTCTGCCTGGGGGGTCCTTCGTTCGTCTGCTGGTCATCCGTATGGCGGGTCGGACAGTCACGAGCCATGTGACCAACCCCGCCGCAGGAGTAACACTGACCTCTCATGGCAAGTCGTTTCCCACCCCGAGTGCCTCGCGAAAACGATCCAGAGTCATGCTGGCGACCACCTGTAGGTCCAGTCCTCTTGGACCCCTGCGTCATCTGTCTACTGCCCGCTGCAGAAGACTCTGCCGCATGCCGGTAAGTGGTGGGTCCTGCTGCTGGAGACTGCTCAGCAAGGAAACTCTCCACTAAGAGGGCTCGCTCTAACACCCCTGCCTGAGTCGGAATGTTGAGGGAGATCATCGAAGCCCTGATCTCATGCCTCAGTCCCTGCTCGAAGGTCTGAGCCCGGAAGAACGGGTCCTGTACCATATCTGTGGAGTAGCGCGAGAGATCAGTAAATCTCGCCGAGTACTGGGTCACTGACATGCTGCCCTGCCGCAGTTGTAGTAGCTCCTGGATGCGCACCGCTCGGAGGGTGGCTGGGATGAACTCAGAGCGGAAGATTCTCTCAAAGTCCGTCCAGAGGAGAGACGCCTCGTCGTGCACCTGGAGCATCAAGCTCCACCATCTGCCTGCTGCCGCGTGCAGGAGACTCGCTGCGAGGATCACCATGAGGTCTTCTGGTGTCCTCACTAATCTGAAAACCCGAACAACTGCCTCCAGCCAGTCCTCGGTGGCCTGAGGGTCCATCTCCCCACGGAACCTGGGCGGTCGCTGGCGCTGGAACTCATGCAGTGCACTAAGGCGACGTGCATCGCCAGCGGCTGGGGCTGGTAGCATCGGTGCCTCGGCGGGTATAGGTACTGCCAGTTCCTCAGCTGTCAAAGGGCCCTGTACCGAGTCCTCGACGCTCGGTGGGCTGTCATCATGCTCCACTCTCGGAATCCTAGCTGGCTGTCGTCTCGGGGCCATCCTGAAAAAGGGAACAAGTGCGCCAAGGTCAGGACAGTATACCTGGTGAGCTGACAGAAGTAATCACAAGGAAAACTTGAAACACACATGCAATCAATGTTTTCGTGCATTAAGTCGGAAATCAGAAGTCAGGGTCCTGGTGTACGGATACGTTGGCCGCCGCACCAACACTGGACTCCCTGGACTGATAACCACACCCAATACGCTAAACACTATTGCTTCACATAGAAGAAAGATCAGAGTCCCCGGTAGAACTGACCACCTCTGATACCAATTTGTCACGACCCGTCCTCGGGGCCCGTGCCGTGACTACCCCAAGCCCGCCTTCCATAGGCCAGGGGCTGGCGACTAGCACCAAGGCATAAATCCCAGAAAAAAGGGAAGGCATTGCCTTTGAAAAGTAAACAAGCACCACAGAGTAAGCAAGCGGAAAAGTAAACACTAAGTAAAAACTGTACAAGCTGTGCTGAAAGTAAAAGGGGCCAGAAATACAAGCCCAACTGTAAAGTACAACTGAAAGGAAAAACTGCAGCGTCGAGCCATCCTCTGGAAGTCCCACCTGAAGGGTGGGTACAGATAGCTCCAATGCTCCTCGGGTCCCGCTGTCCGCTCTGAGCACGTCTCGCCCAGTGGTCCACCTCCAGGTACTGACTCGTCGTGTAGTCCACCTCCGGGTACTGACTCGTCGTGTAGTCCACCTCTGGGTACCTTCCAGTCCTCGAACACTCGGCCTCCATCAGCATTGCCTGTCGTCTGCAACCAACACAACGAGGTGCGGGCATAGCCCGTGCAGGGGTGAGTATAACGATACTCAGTAGGGACCCCGAGACCCTCAAGGTCTATCTAAAACCAACAAGGATAACCACAAAGAAGATCTCAACAGATAACCTCTACTTAGATATATGCCCATACATATACCTAAGTTATCAAGTAACCCATCTCAATCATGAGGCAAACACAAGGTCAAAAGTCTCAGCTCAAACCAGGATTTTCATCATCGAAACCATAACTGCTGAAGAGCTCCGTCTCTGGAGTGTACAGTGGTTCTATCACAACTCCGAGGTACTGCCCACTAACTTAAGACTGCTGTAGTACTCAACCTATCGAGTAATGCGGGCCAGCCGCTACAACCAAGCGCTCCCATGTGCCGCTACAACCAAGCGCACCTCTGTCATGGGTCTGCCGCTACAACCAAGCGCTCCCATGTGCCGCTACAACCAAGCGCACCTCTGTCGTGGGTCTGCCGCTACAACCAAGCGCTCCCATGTGCCGCTACAACCAAGCGCACCTCTGTCCTGGGTCTGCCGCTACAACCAAGCACTCCCATGTGCCGCTACAACCAAGCGCACCACTGTCGTGGGTCTGCCGCTACAACCAAGCGCTCCCATGTGCCGCTACAACCAAGCGCACCTCTGTCGCACACCGAGTCGTTCGATCAGCAGTCGTCGGGTCTCAGTCAGCTACACGGTCTCCGTGCTCCGCCCGCTCGTCTCCGGAAGGGTCCGCTCCACGAGCTGCTGGTCGATACTCCAAGTATCACAAAGTCCCGCAAGGAAGTATCTCGAAGGACCACCTCGTCGTAGGGGTCTCAACGCAACAGACGGCGCGTCAATCGGACGCCCGGTCTGTGAGTTATTAGCCTTTTCGTCCCAGGGGCCCGGTTGGTTTCGTGAGCGAACCAATCCGGCCGTAACTCAACTATACCCCGAACACTCACAGGGTATACTCATAGGGACCGTTTTTCAACGTGATCACCAATGCCGCTGACGGTTCGTCAAACGGACGTCTGGTCTGAAAGATATCAGCTTTTTCGTTCCAGGGGCCCGGTTGGATTTCAGTGCGATCCAACCCGGCCACTATCCATCTGCATCCAAAACTCGGGCGGAGGATGCCAAAAGTTCCGTCTCATCAAGAGGAACTCAACGCAACAGACGGCGCGTCAATCGGACGCCCGGTCTGAGAGTTATTGGCTTTTTCGTCCCAGGGGCCCGGTTGGTTTTTAAGGCAAAACCAACCCGACCGTACTCCACCTGCGTCCAAACCTCGGGCGGAGTATGCCAAAAGATCCGTCTCACTTAGAGGAATTCAACGAAACAGACGACGCGTCAATCGGACGCCCAGTCTGTTAGTTATTGGCCTTTCCGTCTCACACCCACCCTGGGAAACTTCCCAGGAGGTCACCCATCCTGATCACTGCTCTAGTCCAAGCACGCTTAACTACGGAGTTTTAACTACGTAGGCTCCCGAAAAGGAAGGTGCACCTTGAGTATAGTATACCGAAACGACCGTCTCGATCCAAGGATCGCGTTGCCACTGACGGCACGTCGTTCGGAGGCTCGTAGCTCAAGATACGGCCATTTGAACGAAAACGTCAGAAGAAGGGGGTCCGGGCCCGGGCCGACCCGGCCCGACCCCCCCCTGGGTCGGCCGAACCGGGTCGCCCCGACCCGGGTCCGACCCGGTTGACCCGGCCCGGCCCAGCCAGCCCGGCTCGGCCGGCTCGGCTCGACCGGCTCGGCTCGGCCGAGGGGCGCGGGTGGAAGCTGCGGGCGCAGCCCGCGGTCGAGGGAGCTGCGGCCCGCGTGCGGGCCGCGCGGGTCGTCAGCGGACGCGGCGCATTGCCGCGTCCCGACCGGAAGAACCGGACCCGCAGACCGCGGGTCCGCTGGCCGCCGCCGCGGCTCAGCTGCGGCGGCCTGTCCGGCGGCGCGCCGGGGCGCCGCCGCGCCGGCGACCCGCGCCGCCGCCGGAGTCGCTCCGGTGGCCCATTTTCCTTCTCGTCTGCGCCGATGTTCCTCCCGGGTTCCGTTCTTCACTGCGGGATCACCCAACATCCGTTGCGGCACGTTCCGTCGTCGCCCGTCAATTCCGCACAAAAAGAAGAACGGCGGAGGGTCATCGGGCCGTGTTCGTTGGCCCACACCCTTCGCGTTAGAGATAAACAACGGGAGAAAATTGTTCAACACATGAACCGACAATTTTAATAAAATAAAATTGATCATTTGAAACCGGCTCTTTAATTTTTAAAGAACGTTCACGGGAATATAAAGAGGGGTATTCCAAAATTATAAAATCCCTACCTCGTCGATCGTCGCGCGCGGGCGTTCTTCGCGGAAAAGCTCGTCGCAGAAGAGAGGGATCGTCGCGTCGTCGCGGGGAGGCGTCGCGTCGTCGCGGAATCCGGTGTTGAGTCGGCGAACTCAACGCACCATAAAACAGCAGATTTAATTTAATTAATTAAATCCGTGTTTTTGGTTAAGAACCACGAAGGAGATAAAAAGGAAGGTCCGAGATTCTTACCTCAAGAAGCCGATCGAAGATCCGTCACGGAGGAAGAGACGTCGCAGAAGAACGTTGTCGGCGATGCGGATCAAGGCGTCGCGTCGTCGATTTCCAGGTTCGGCGTTCTTCGCGTTCTTCGCGTTCTTCGCGAGGTAGAAGAAGAAACAAGGATCCTCTCAAATCTTCTCAAAAGATTTTGGGTTGGTCTTATTTTATTAATATGCCAACACACGAAAACAGGTTAAGAAACGATTGAATTAATTCGTTGAATTAATTCAACGAAAGAAACAGGCCATTTAATTCACGAAAGAAACAGGCCATTTAATTCACGAAAGAAACAGCCCATTTAATTCACGAAATAAACTGCCGAATTAAATGGTCTGTTAAGAATTTAGAAAACGCGTCAGTTGACTTTCATTAAGACGGGTTTTCACGGGTGCGTTTCTTAGCGGAAAGAAACGGCGGGGCTCGTGCGGGCCCCCCCTCACAAATATCCTACCAAGGGGGTAGGATATTTCTGGATAGAATCCTATCCAGTTCAACTCAGTTCAAGCCGCCTTTAAGTGGTTTCAAGTGGCTTCCAAACGGCTTAAGTGAAATAAAATAAAGTTGTCGCAAAATTATTTTATTTCTTAACTTTAAGCCCGAAAATTAAAAACCACACCCGAGCAAACGCAACTCCGGAAGAGGCGTTTCTAAGAGAATACCGACGCTGCGATTTCATCGGTGCCCTCAGAATTCGATTCCGGGCACCGGTTCAAAAGTTAGAAAAACCCGCTCGTCCGTTCACTGAACGTACCCGAGCCAAACTTCGGAAAATGATTCCGGGCACACCGGGCCTCGGAATCAGGCGCCGTCAGAAACTGCGTTCTTGTAAAATTCCAAAGAAAATTAAGAAAAAAAATTCCTTTAAATTTACGGGTCTTTACAACATGGCCGACCATTGCATGTGGTGGGTCAGTGGCCCACTGGCCAGATGAAACAACCTCACTTCCACAGGTCCAGCTGGAGACAGCGGTCCGCCTTTAGGCGGACCGGGCTGGACGCAGCCGGTCGAATGGGATGGACCCGCGGGCTAGCGCGGGTGGGCTAAGCCCCACCCTGCTGGCCGGGCCAACCGCAACCCCGACCCGTGAACCAGCCATGGTGAACTTGATGGGCTGGACCTAGTTAATTGGGCTGAACCTTAACGGGTTGTACCCAGGCAGGGTCAGGTAGACCCCGGGACCCGTTGCGTCAGGTCGGCCTGACCGAGTCAGACCTGGCCCATACCCAACCGACCCTCGAATAAAAAAACACCTCTAACTAACAAACCGAGTGTCATTTTGACACAACATAAGTGGTGTTGGGACCCATTTTTGAGAAGTGGTCCCTTTGGCATATTCCGGTGGGCCGGACCGAGACAGGTCGGACCAAGGTACGATCACCCCCGTTTCACGGAAAGGGGTGTAACTAACAGAATGGGAGTCTAATCGACGCGTCATCTGTGGCATAAGGACCCTTGTAACAAGGTGGTACTTTAGAGACAATCTAAGTGAATTTTTGACAGAGTTTGATGTTTGACCTAGGTTGGATCATACTTGAATCCCATTGGGCCCTTTTTTACAAAAGTTCCCATATCTCACAGACTGGGTGTCCAGTCAACACGTCATCTATCACGTTGGGACCCATATGGAGGGGAGGTCCCTTGGGTTTGATTTTTATGGGACTTCGTATCAGTTGAAATATGACTGACTATTTGAGGAGGAGAATCTTCCAGAGATCAGGCATGCTTCGTGTAGGAATCTAGTGGATGACTGTGACATGAAGAAGAAGAGAAACCAATACATGTTAGTATCAGAAAATATAGAGTGGGTTGATCTAGCTGTATGACTAATCATCCCTATCTCTGAAACAGTGACCAATACGGGTTATTACTAGCGACCAATACGGGTCAGCACCAGCGACCAATACGGGTTAGCACTAATGACCAATACGGGTCAGCACCAATGACCAATACAGGTCAACATATAAAGACCAATACGGGTTATCATACAATGACCTATATGGGTCATCAGTAGAGTTAATATGGATAGGATTATCTAGATTTATGATTTATCATCCCTATCCTAGTAACCTTGAAGTTATACCGTTAGAGTGATTTGTCTCTTCTGCTTTGTGATTCATGATTTAGATCATTCTTGTGATATTATGTTTGTGGTATTCCTTTTGATTTTTTCATTTATATATTACTGAGATACCTTCAGGGGTCTCAGGGCCCCCTACTGAGTTGTTATAATCACCCCTGCATGGGATCCTCCCGCATGTGTGTGTCTGGTGTAAACTAATGACACTTCGAGGCAGAATTTAGAGGTTTAGGACTTGGTGGAGATTGGTGTGACAAGAGTAGTCAAGATCCTCTTCTTAGACTTCAAACTTATAGCTAAAACCCTCCAGGTAGAGCTCCAGGGAAGATGCAATAGATGTTTACTTTCTTTTCAGTTTCTAGGACCTTTATTCCAGCCCACTGTTTTTAGTTTACAGTTGTACTTGTGGTTTTACTTTACTCTCGTGGTTATAACTTACCTTTGTTGGGTTTTTACTTCAGTTTCCCCTTTTGAGTGTGTATAGATCTCTAAGGAAATGCCTTCCCTATTTGGGAAAAGCCTTTAGGTGCTAGTCACCAACCCCTAGCCTATGGAAGGCGGGCTTGGGGTAGTCACATTCGGGCCCCGTGGGATGGGGCGTGACAAAGTGGTATCAAAGGGCGGTTGGTTCTAATAGAAGAACTAAGAGTCTACTTTTCATGAGGCAATGGTGTAAAGTGTCTTGAGTTAGGTTTTCAGTACAGGGAGTCTAGTGTTGGTGCGACGATGGACGTATCCGTACACCAGAACCATGAATTTTGTTTTCTAACCTGGTACATGAAAACACTGGTAGCTAGTGTTTTGAAAAGTTTTCTTGATCTTTCTTGAGTCATTTCACCAGTTATAACTTATTGATCATGTCAGATCTGTTTCTTACAAGATTCCTCCACGAAGATAGCCAGCTAGGATTCCTATTAGAGATCTTGATATTGGCCCACTGAGCAATGAGGCGTCGGTACAAGGACCACTCATAGTGATGGCACCTTCGGGTGGTGTACTAGCATCACCACCACCCGTTGAGAAGCAGATTCTACCAGTGGATCATGCACGCCGGTTGAGCGCGTTGCATGAGTTCCAAAGATAGGGGCCTTTGATGTTTCAAGGCGAGGCAGACCCCCAAGAAGTAGAGGACTGTCTTGTGGTAGTTTCACGGGTCTTTCACTTTGTAGATACACTCGCCGAGCAGATGGTGATCTTGGCCTTTATCCTTCTTCAGGGCTCGGCAGGACGATGGTGGAGCTCGACGCTCCAGGTGCATGAGGAGGCGACCCTCACCTGTCCAGACTTTGAGAGCCTTTTCAGGGTAGAGTTCATTCCAACGACACTACACTCTATGCATATTCAGGACCTGTTGTATCTTCATCATGGCATCCAGACTGTGGCTCAGTACTCGGCAATATTTACTGACCTCTCTTGATACTCCACCGACATGGTTCATGACCCTTACTTCAGGGCCCAGACCTTTGACCAGGGGCTCCAAAGAGAGATCATATATGTGATAGTTTCTCTCAGCATCCCGATGTAGTCTAGGGTGCTGGAGAGAGATTTACTGATGAAGATCTTCCTTACTGAGTAGGCACCGATAGTGAGAGCCCCTACCGGATGACAGGTAGCAGAGTCATCTACAGCTGACAGTAGACAGACGACGTAGAATCCCAAGCGGGCTATATCTTCCAAAGGGTGACCCTGGGATGCAGGGTCAGAGGTGAGAGGCTTGAGAGGCTGAGGGATCCACCAGTAAGGCATGATCAATTTTTCCTGTGGGAGACAGGGTCACAGAGCTCGTGACTTTCCGACTCCCCGAGTGGATAATCGGCAGATGGTGGAGGGGCCACCGAGGTAGCGATAGTGGCAGGAGCACGAGCTTCAGCCAGGTGGTGAACAAGGTAGGGGAGCATGACATGCATCAAGAGGTGGTCGGGGTCACCAGGCACCACCACCACCACCTCTAGGCGGTCCACCACGAGCTCAGGGAGCAGGTGGATGGGGACAGGCCCAACTACATGTAGTAGAGGCTCACAATCCTAACATCCGTGAGATGATATGAGATACGATCTGTATCTTCACTACTTTATCATTAGTTCTTATCGACACAGGTGCTATCCATTATTTTCTTTCCACTGACTTAGTTCGGGACTTTGAGATTCTGACTGAGCTTTTCGCTCAAACTTTGCATTTGGATACTTCTACGGGAGGAGATTCATCGGTCACACACTGGTGCCGATAGTGTGATCTTACTCTTGGAGGAGAGAGTTTCACATGGGATCTTTTAGAAGTGGAGTTGAATCCCTACAGAGTCATTCTAGGCATGGATTGTCTTTCAGCAGTTCACGCACAGATTGACAGCTTGAGACGTACAGTGCGATGTACGCATAGAGATGGAGGCCAATTTTCCTTGTTGGGGAGAAGGAAAACAGAGCAGCACAAGATGGACTTGCGCTCAGGAGGGTGCAACTGATTACATATCAGGTGGCTTGCATGACCTTCAACACGGTGGATGAGGCGAGTCCATAGTTTCCAGCGGTGGTGGACGAGTATGAGGTCATCTTTCTAGAAGATGTCCCAAGACTACCTCATCATAGAGAGGTAGAATTCCTCATTGAATTGTACCCAAGAACAACACCAATATCTACACCAGCATATCGGATGGCCCCTACAGAGCTCCGGGAGCTGAGGGTATAATTGGAGGACTTACAAAGGAAGGGATTTATAGGGCCTAGTGTTTCTCTATGGGAATCCCCGGTATTGTTTTCCAAAAAGGAAGATAGAATTTTGAGGCTATGCGTAGACTTCCAGTGCCTAAACCAGGTGACCGTGAAGAACAAGTATCCTCTGATGAGGATTGATGATTTGTTTGGTCAGTTGAAAGGAGAGAAGTGGTTCTTGAATATAGACCTTAGATCAGGATATCATCAGCTCAAGGTACGAGATGAGGATGTACCGAAGACAACCTTCAGATGTCGGTATGGACATTACGAGTTATTGGTGATGACTTTGGGTGTGACCAATGCGCCAACAGTTTTCATGGGGATCATGAACAAGATATTTCAGCCACACCTCGATCACTTTGTGGTGGTCTTCATCGACGACATCTTGGTGTACTCAGCGTCTAAGGAAGAGCACACTGTACACTTGAGGATAGTTCTGGACACACTCCAGGAGCACCAGTTATATGGGAAGCTCTCGAAGTGTGAGTTATAGATACACAAGGTCCACTTCTTGGGACACATCATCTCAGAGGCTAGAGTTGTAGTGGATCCAGCGAAAATCGAGGCAGTACTTGCTTGGGAGCCACCCAGAAGTGTTACTGAGGTGTAGAGCATCCTTGGATTTTCAAGATACTATCAGAGGTTCATAACTGATTTCTCTAGAGTAGTAGAACCTATGAATACCTTGACAAAGAAGGGGAAACCCTTCCTGTGGTCAGATACATGCCATCAGAGCTTTCAACAACTGAAAAAGAGCTTGACCAGCACTTCCATCTTGAGGTTTCCAGAAGAGGGAACTGACTACGTGGTTTACTGTGATGCATCAGTGACCGTACTCGGTTGCATCCTGATGTAGGACGATGCAGTGATTTCTTATGGCTCATGATAGTTGAGGCCTCATGAGCAGAAATACGTGACTCAAGACTTGGAGTTGGAAGCAGCAGTCTTCCCACTAAAGATATGGAGACACTACTTGATTGGTGAGCAGTTCATTATTTACTCAAACCACAAGAGTCTTAGATATATCTTCACACATAAATATATGAATCTGATACAACTAAATTGTCTAGAGTTCCTCCAGGACTATGACTTTGAGATAGTCTATACGCATGGGAAGGGGAACATAGATCCATATGAACTTAGTCGTAGATCGAGTTCGAAACTACTGAAAGAGGCTTCAGAGCAGTTAGCCTCACTTCAGATATCCTACATTGATAGAGATGAGATATTCTACCTATAGTTGATGGTAGTTTCCCCTCCACTCATTTGGCATGTTAGGGAGGCGCAACTCGGAGACAACAGCTGCGAGACTACACATGCTCAGATATCCTCAGGCCATGCACTTGAGAGATATTCTGAAGGTGGGGAGCACACTATCCTTTTTAGATGAAGTATAATTGTACCAGTGGAGATATGATAGGAGGTGATGAGGGAGTTCCATACATCCACCTTGGCAGTACATCCAGTCATGATGAAGATGTATCAGGACCTCCAGCTTTTGTACTAGTGGCTAGGGATGAAGAAAGCTATGGTGGAGTTTGTTTTTAGATGCCTCACTTTCCAGCAAGTGAAGGCTGAGCACCATGTACTAGCAGGATTGACCCAACCCCTCAAGGTACCAGAGTCAAAGTGGGAAGGGATATCGATGGACTTCATGACGGCTTTACGATGTACGTCCAGAGTGAAAGATACCACCTGGGTGATCATTGATCGACTCACCAAGTCGGCCCACTTACTTGATATTCTAGAGAAGTGTTCGGTTGAGAGATTTAGACATCTCTACATTTAGGAGATCATGAGACTTCAGAAGGTTCCTTTGATGATAGTATTAGACCATGACACATGCTTCACATCTCGGTTGTGGAAAGGATTGCAGGAGGATTTTAGGACTCAGCTTCGCTTGAGCACAACTTTTCACCCGCAGATAGATGGTCAGACTGAGCGGACCATCCAGACCATGGAGGACATGCTTTGTGCATGTGTCCTAGATTTTGGTCGCAGTTGGGAGGAACACCTAACCTTGGTGGAGTTTTCATACAACAAAAACTATCACTCCACCATTGGTATGGCCCCCCTTTTGAGGCGTTGTATGGATGATCGTGCAGATCATCCTTGTGCTGGATGGATCTAGGAGAGCCTGCACTCATGGGCCCAAAGATGGTATGGGATAGCACTGAGAAGGTGCATGTCATGTGAGAGCAGATGAAGGCTTCACAGAGCTGATAGAAGTCCTATGCTGATAGGTGATGGAGACAATTGGAGTTCCAGGAGGGGGACCATGTATTCTTGCGAGTCTCCCCATGGCGGGGCTACATATATTTAGCCGAGGCGGAAAAATCTCACCGAGGTTTATCAGACCATTCATGATACTTCAAAGGATTGACAAGGTGACGTACCTCTTGGCACTACCACCATAGTTGGAGGGGGTGCACGACGTCTTCCACGTATCCCAGCTGAGGAGATATGTGCATGACCCATCTCACGTCATCGACCATGGCAAGATAGAGATTGATGACAGGACAACTTTTGCGGAGTACCCAGTGGGGATAGAGGATCAACATGAGAAGATCCTTCATGGGTGGTTTATACCTCTAGTGCACGTTCGGTGGTAGCACAGGAATCTCCAGGAGAGAACATGGGAGTGAGAGGCTCATATGCATGCCCAGTACCACTCTTTGTTTGTGTAGCCTTGATTGGATTTTGGGGACGTAAATCCCCAAGGTGGGAAGAATGTAAAGACCTAGAAAATTATATGTATTTTTTTTAATTATTTGGGATTTTATGAGTCTTCAAAAATTGACGGCACGTGATTCTGAGACCCGGTGTACCGGGAATGAATTTCTGAACTTTTTTAGGTATGTTCAGTAAACACACGGGCGTCATTTTCTTTCTTTTGAACTGGTGCTCAGAATTGAAATCTGAGAGCACTGTTAAATCCAAAGCGCCAAGATTCTATTAAGGGAAGCTTCACTTCTACCACAGTTGTTCGGGAGAAAAACATAGTTTTTGTACTTTTTAATGAATAATAAAATATCATGTAATTGTTATTTTATTTTATTTTTCTCCAATGGATGAGCGGTGGTGGCAGGACCGGTGAATTGTCAAGCCATTTAATGTCTTGACTCATAAACTACGTAACTCGACCATTGTGAATTAAAATAGGTTCATTAATTCATTTAATGAACCTCATTAATTCTTCAATGTATTAATCACCTTTACCCCTCCTGTTTAAATGGATCTTGGGGTAGGGTTTTGGCATGGATTCTTCAAGGGAGGAAACTCCGACGGAGTTCTATGCCAACATCCACTGATGGAGGATGAAAGCTCAGGTGACAATGATCTGGGACCAACGAACGCCGATGAATCCATCAAACGTGTATGCTCTTCCCATTGCAACCGTGTCACCTCCAACAGATCTAGAAGTAGGGGGTTTATTTTGGTTTTGGTTTAAAATTATTGAAATGAGTTTATTTAATCTTTAATGTTAGATAGATATTCACCCACTTGTTATCATGTTAATGCTGAGGGCATAGGCTGAATGAATAAGGCCCGAACCCTCCGATGCTTCATTCATGTTGCGTTCTTCAGGGACGACATTCTTTAATTTTAATGTTAATGTAAGACAGAGGGTCATGCTATGACGACGGCAGTTCGGGAGACCCGTAGGCGCAGACGACACCAAGAATGGACCACCGGAGCATGTCTGGTGGCTCGTAGAAAGAACCACCGGTGCGCTATATTGGAGGCAGCCAACGATGGCCGGAGGAGGCCCGTGGCAACTGGCCACGAGCGGTGGGAAGGCGGTGTGTCGTCACGCGCCGTGGTGGCCAGAGGTGATCGGACTGAGCTGCGCCGCGTTGGCTGGAGACCGGTCGACCACATGGATGACCGTTACATGTGGTGGGGCAGTGCCCCACCGGTCAAATAAAATATCCCTGTGTCCATGGGTCCAGCTGGAGACAACGATCCGCCTTCAAGAGGACCAAGCCGGATGCGGGCCGACTGAACAGGCCGGACCCGCCTAGTGGGCTAGCGTAGGTGGGCCAAGCCCCAACCAGCTGTCTAGGCCAACTGCGACCCAGGCTCGCGAACCATCTGGGCTGAACCCGACAGGCCAGACCCAGTGAACTGGGATGACCCTTAGCGGGCCGGACCAAGGCGGGGTTAGGTAAACCTTGGGACCCATTGCGTCGGGCCGACCTGGCCGAGTCGGACTGGACCTAGACCTAACCGGCCCCCGAATAAAGAAATGCTTGTAACTGATGAACCGAGTGTCCGTTTGACACACTGTTAGTGGAATTGGGACTCCTTTTTGGGAAGCGGTCCCTTTGGCATATTCCGGCGGGCCCAACCGAGCTAGGCTGGACTAAGGTACTATCACCCCCGTTTCACGAAAAGGAGTTTAACTAACAGACCGGGCATCTGATCGATGCTCCGTCTGTGGCATAAGGACCCTTGAAACAAGGTGGTCCTTTGGAGATAATCTAAGTGTGTTTTTATAGAGTTTCACGTGTAACTTGGGTTGGATCAGACTTGAATCCAACCGGGCCCTTTTTACAAAAGTGCCCATATCTCACAGACCAGGCGTCTGATCGACGCGCTGTCTCTCACGTTGGGACCCCTATGGTAGGGCAGTCCCTTAGGTATGATTTTTCAGGGACTTCATACAAGTTGAAATATGACCGATGACTTGAGGGGCAGAATCTTCCAGAGATCAGGCGTGCTTCATGCAAGAATCCAGTGGCTGGATGTGACATGAAGAAGAAGAGCGACCAATACGGGTCAGCATTAGAGACTCTAGAGTGGGATGATCTAGCTATACGACTAATCATCCCTACCTCTACACTGATGAACAATACATGTCAACACCATCAACCAATACAAGTTAACACCAGCGACCAATACGAGTCAACACCAGTGACCAATACGGGTCAAAAGCAGTGACTAATACGGGTCATCATCTAGCGACCAATACGGGTCACCATACAGTGACCTATATGGGTCATCCGTAGAGTTACTATGGATAGGATGATATGGATTTATGACTAGTAATCCCTATACTAGTAACCTTGAAGTTATACCGTTAGAGTGAGCTGTCTCTTCTGCTTTGTGCTTAATGATTTAGATCATGCTTGTGATATTAACTTTGTAGTATTTCTTGTGATGTTTTCCTTTTTGGATTACTGAGAGACCTTTAGGGGTCTCAGGGTCCCCTTATGAGTTGTTATAATCACCCCTTCATGGGATCGCCACATACGTGTGTGTCTGGTGAAGACTACTGATGCTCCGAGGCAGAATTTGGAGGTTCGGGACTTGGTGGAACTTTGTGCGATGGGAGCAGTCAAGATCCTCTTCTTCGACTTCAGACTTATAGCTACTACCCTCCAGGTAGATCTCTAGGGAAGATGCGACAGTTTTTGAATTTATTTTCAGTTTCTAGGGATTTTATTCTGGCCCACAGTTTTTAGTTTATAGTTGTACTTGTGGTTTCACTTTACTTTCGTGGTTATATCTTACTTTTGTTGGTTGTTTATTTCAGTTTCCCCTTTTGAGTGTGTACAAATATATAAGGCAATGCCTTCCCTGTTCGGAAAAAGCCTTCAGGTGCTAGTCACCAACCCCTAGCCTATGGGAGGTGGGCTTGGGGTAGTCACATCCGGGCCCCATGGGATGGGTTGTGACAATTTTAAAAGAATTATTGATTGAAAGTTTCAACACAAACTTGGTCTGACTGTTTTATAAAAATAAAGTTTTATCAGATGTTTTGAAATTATATTTCATACATGATTATTTTTCAAAACTATTTTTTTGTGAACACCCATATTACCTAAGTTGTAAAAGGTTTATTTTGATAAAGGAAGCAAATGATTTTGAAGGATCTATAAATCATTGTTGCAATTCATGGACCTTCTATTTATGTGAGCAAGATGATGATGAAACCAAGTGGACACCATGATCAATGTATGATGTTCTTTCTATTGGGAATAGTTTTATTTTATCATATAGAGGTGAAATAAAAAAAATGTCAATATATATAAGACTTAATGAATTAAGATATTGTGGTAATTATGAGTTGGGATGAAAATGAGAGGCCTAAGACAACCGTTGAGGTTAAAATATGTTATGGTTATTTTTGAGTTTTATTAAAAGGGACAAACCGCAATATGGGTGACAACCCATCATGTCTAGAAAGGCTGCAAGAATCAAACCCACAACCGAAGGGAGACAAGGGAACATCACCTACCATAGTCCTACATGAAGTCCCTGGTTAGTATGACTTATTATTTTTAGTTAAATGGTTCTATGGATAAAGAATAAGTTTATTTTGGGAACTTATGGAAATATTTAGTATAGGAAAAAGATTTAGTGTTTAAGTGATTAATGTTATTTTGGTAGACGTTCAATCTTTTGGGAACACTATATGCCTAAGAAAAATAGAATACTATGGGATTTTATTTGGGGAGTAATGGTTGAATTTTATTTTGGATGAATCTATGTTTTTATTGTGATCATATAGTGGTTTGAGTTATTTATGGAAATGATTAACCTATCATGGTGAACATATTATTAGGTTAATTACTTTTAAGTATGAGACTTTAAGAGTAGTTGATGTTATTTGGAGATAAATGTTAAGATTTATCATGGAAGACTAGGTGATGAAATCCTTATGAATTTTGGGTTTCAATCTTATTTTGGATTACAATGAATAATTTTAAGGACAATTATTTATTGAATGGTCTTTTTTGAACATTGCGTATTGTTTATTGAATTTTAGAGATAAAGAGTAGTATTTCTTTTTATAAAGGATTATTCTTTTGGGGGATTATATGATCTTGTACTAACCATTTTGGTTTTTCTTAATGTATAAAGATAGGGGAAATATATAGTTTATATTTTTTGGATTATGTGATTCTCTAGAAGTTGAAACTATCGCTTCAAGTGTGACCAAGTCATTTTGAATACACATCATTTGGAGAAAAGATGAGTTTGTGGTATATATTTATTAAATGATGAAACTATACATGAAAAGTAAGTATATTTCCATATTTTATTATTCAAGATCATAACTAAATTCCTCAACTTTATAAAAATGATATTAAACATAAAACATTTTCCGTTTACTTTTCCTACTGGGAAATCAATTACTATTTAACCCATCACAAGTTTTTGGTTTTCTGATGGTTAACTTTCTCCTGATCATGTTTTCTATCACTCTCCATCAGTACAAGATCATTAGTTTCTCTTCCATATCCATGTTTTCCTATATGGAATTTTAGTATGTGTTATATCGGGTGAAATTTGTACTTCTATTTCTTTCCTTTAACATGATAGTTTTATTTACTCATTTTCTGATGTGGGATTTTCAATGAACTTAACGAGCCAAATTTTAAAATTGCAAGCACGCAATTTCCAAAAGGGGGGAATGATGTAACGACCAAGGTATTTATATAATAATACCTTTTCATATCTATTAATATTTATGAATAAGATATTAATTTTACATTAAAGGGTACACTTTTTCTGATTGTGTACTCAACAAGCAATAATGGGTTTCTCCGAAATTTTACGTTGCACACAACATTGAGTTATACCGAAAAATAATATAATAATAATATTATTATTTTAAATGGTAGTTAAAGCCTGGATGTTGGAATGGAGGGAATGAATAGTATCAACTTAATTATGATAATATAGTTTACATAAGTTAAAATAATGGTTCTTTGGTTTCCAAATTTATTATAAATGGAAATAAAAAACCAATTGAATATAAGGGATGTGTTTTTATGAAAACCAATTTAAAAGAGAATAACTGTGTTTATAAAATCATATCACCCTTTATGAATTTTTATTTAATGAAAAATATATTTTATATATTCAATTAAATATTTTAAATTCATCTTATATGTTTCCTAGATATGATATAAGAAAAAATTCAATTTTTTGGATAAAAGTAGTATTTTTCTAAAAATGCAGTTTTACCACCTTTTGATGGAGAACCATTTTTAAATTTAGTTTTTGACACATTTATATGTTCTATTTGACAAAATAAAATTCTTCTTTAGAATAGTGACATCAAAATTTACTTTGGATTAATTTTTGATATTTTTTCTGATAACTATCATGTTTTGATGAAAAGTAAAAATACGCTAAATTTTAATTGAAAACAACTTTTTCCATCGAGATAATTTATATGGTTAAATCATATTATTTAATAGTTTTAATGTATGAATTGAATATATTTTTATTATTTAATCCAATTTTTTTCATTAGATGAAATTTCACATTGAAATTAGACATAAACATATGTCAATCTTTTGGTAGTTTTTACTTCTTTAAAACATGCATTCTAGTTTTGACAAAAGGAATTAATTTTAAATTAATTACTAAAATTTATGTGTTTTGAATTTGGGAAAATGGATTCCATATTTTGAATAATAAGTTCCAAATTGTTTAAATAGACACTTTTTATTTTTAGACATTATGAATAGTAACTTCAGTTATTATTTTTATTTACCATGGATAAAGGGTAAATCCGGTAAATAATGTTATAAATATAATATTATAATAATATAAAACTACCCTAAAACATGTCTTAATACTATTTGATGATATATTTATGACCATGAGCATCCTTAAGCTGAAATTTTGGCCTTTGGGAGCTACTTGAGTGTGAAAAATGACATTTTATAATTTTTATTTTAAAGAAAAATTAAATATAACATAAACATGTATATTTTACTAATTTTTTATACGGGGTTATATAAGTGATATCTTAAACTGTAAATAGTTATTATAAATCTAAAAATATTTCATACATCATGTTATTTTATTTATAATTTTTAGATAATAAATAAATAAATTTAATTATGACACAATGATGATGCACTTATTCCTTAATTAATAAAGGATTCAATTAAATTATATTATAAATATTAAAATAAATGTAATTTTATTATTTTTATTCCATCCACGATTTTTTTTATGAATATTACATGTTATATTTTAATTAATAAAGTTTTTTTGAAGGAATCAAGTTATGGATTTTTAAAAATTCATGATATGAGTAGTATCAAAATTGACATAATTCATATTTTAAAATATAAAATATTTTATTAAATATTATAAAATTCCAAAAAAAATTAAGATTCATCCAAATGGTTATTATAATTCTAATATTTTATTAATGACTCTTTCATTGGAAATTTGTCAGGTTTTGGTAAATATTTTGGTTCTCAAAGTGTTAAAAACATGACAAAATAGTAAGAGTAAAAAAGGGTTAAATCAAAAGGGTAAGGATTAAAAAAGTATCAAAAACCTATATAATTCATATTGGATGATTTTATTTCCACTTATATTCATCTTATATTCAAACTAACCTAAATTGGACTCATTTTTAATTGAAATAGAAATTATAATAAATTAATATTTCAAAAAATCCCTAAAGTGCCCCCTTCCTCTTATAAAAGGGAATCACCTATACCCATTTACTCACACCTCTCAAGATACTTGGATCATACAAATTCTACTCAAATAATCTCCCAACATTACTCCTTTCCTCCTAGAATCCTTACCTTAGGAATAAGGCAATTCAAGAAATCCTTTTGGCTCAAATTAAAAGAAGTTACTCGGTTTAGAGGTAACGTCTTCTATCAAGTTCCTTTACTTTATTTTCCTTCTCCACTCCATATTATATTATTAATATTTGTTTTAATAACAAAAACATTATCCTAAATATACTAGGATTCTTTTAGGATAAGGATTTGAAATACACAGCTCCATCTAATGGATACGAACATATTGTTTCTGTGTCTGGTGAACTACTGCCTCACGAAACGATGATTGTTCAATTTTCTCCTACTACTTATCATGGTGGACATTATGAAGGAACTGTATTTATATATTATATATATTATATTTATATTGTCTCTATAATTATATATTTTTATTTACAGCATACCTTTATTCTTTCCATAATGTGTAAATACGATAATTTCATTTGAGGAAGTGCGAACTACCGCCCCCTCAAAGTGATATGACTCGTTCATTCCATACATGGAATGTATAAATGATGGTGTTAATGAAATTATGTAACATATATAACATATATACTATATTTAAATTATAATATATGTATGTATCATTTAGTTTTCATTTCTTTAATATGACAAAGAAATGAAAGTAGTGTTCACACGTACGTATGACCTACGGTCTCCATGAACGGTGTATTTAATTTATTATATAAAACTGTTATGAACTATTATAAATAAATATATATTAGATATATATTAGATATATTATATCTAAATCATGAATAATATTCTATAGATGATGGAATTTTGACCACAAGAACACTTTACATCAAAACAAGTTCATTTTCGACTCAAGTACCGAATATCGAAAAAATGACCTATATTAACTATTATAATTATGTAATTTTTATAACATGATGAAATGTAATATAAAAGGAAAAATAAACTTGAAAAATTTTCTAAAGAAAGTAGAAATTAACTCAAGTTTATTATTTAGGAATATAAATAATGAACAAGACAAGTCAGACTCAAGGTAAGGGACTTCGTCTTAATATCCTTTCATTGAGGTATATTTTGGATTATACACAACCTTATTTTATATGGTGTATAATTATAAACTTTTTATTTTAATTTAATTCAATGGTTTTAAAAATGAATCTTTTTCTGTGAAACGTTTTACTAAATGATAGAAGTAATGTTTCTTTTTATCATACGTGGTGATAACGACCTTTCCATCGCTGTGAGCATTATTTTATATTTGGATTCCTTAACAAGTTGTAATGTTTTTAGAAGGAAAATAAATACCATATACCCTTTTTAAGTATTTTGGTATTGAAAATGGTTTTTATAATGGATTTATTATGTCAATTTATTGAACTGATATCTTGTGATTGCAATGTGTAAAAGTTATATTTCCTTTATGCTTGTTCTATGTGTTATGATTATGTTATGGTTCTTGGGAATTGTTAATACATGTGGTTTCGTGGTAAACCAAGGGTGGGTGAGCCCGAGATAGATCTCCAATGCATTGGGTAACGTGATGGAGGAAACGTTAATGTTTCTCTTCAGAGATTTAGGGAATATATTGTGATGGGTATTCCAAACGTAACTCCCTATATAGTTGTGAAAGCTACAATGTAAATATGTTATGGATGCCACAAGTTAACTTTATGATTTATTATTTCTGTGTGTTATTAATATGTCTTATGATTTCATGAGTTATGTTAAATATCTTATGTTTTATGATTGAAAAGTATGATTTATTTTATTTCTTTGTATTCATGGATTAATGTCCTCTTCCACTATTTTATATCCCTTACTGATATTTTTATGCTCATCACAAGGTTTTGAAATGTTATTCACAGGGTATAAGTAAGGGTAATAGAAAGGAATAATTCAATAATATTTTTATCAAGAAAATAATTAATTTTTTATTTAAGGAGTTTTATTATTGTGAAATTTTTTGATAGATTAGAAGTGTATACTTTGTAATACTTGAGATGTAATGTAATAGTTATGGCCTAATTATCTAAAAGTCTAAACCTGAAAATATCCTCAATATAAAATCTTGACTTAACTCAAGATTAAGTAATTTTAAGGTGGAGACCTTATAATCATAGTACTACATCAAAAAATTGATGTTGAGTTAGCATTAAAAACCCATAATGGTACGATGATCACATCCCAAGTTAATGATTCTTTTCCAGTTTATATTTGTGGGAATGTGTTTCCAGAAAATCTTTTCATTCTTCCTATAGTTGAATCCGATGTAATTTTTTGAATGGTTTGTCTTTATTTACATAAAAATCACATGAAATACTAGAAAAAAGAAGTTATGTTTGATATTACGAACTATACTATGATCACTTATCAGTGTGATAAAAAAAATAAACATCCGATGAAAATTATATCCATCGTATGGGTCATGTTTCCCATTTAAAAGGGGAATTTATCTCATATGGTTGGGAAGAAATTAAAAATTTATGATACCCATATTGTGTGGGAGTTTATTTATGTCTTTATATAAGGGTTTTTTGTTCTTCCACCAAATCATGAAGTTTATTTTTTCAATAGAACTCATGTATGGTGCTACACCTATTTCCAAGACTCCATAAAGAATGGACCCGATTCAGTTTCAAGAATTATAGAAGAAACTCCATGGGAATATTGACAAGGGATTCATTTATCCAAGTGTGTCACCTTGGGGTGCACCTATTTTGTTTGTTAAGAAGAGGGGTGGATCCATGAGACTCTACATTTATTATCAATAACTTAATAAGATCACTATCAAGAACAAGTATCATCTACCTCATATTGATGATTTATTTGATCAAATATGTGTATATCAATAATTTTTTAAGATTAATCTTCATTTTGGATATCATCAGGGTCAATAAGGAGGATATACCCAAGGTAACATTCCTTACAAGTTTTGTAAACTTTGAATTTATAGTGAAGACATTGGGTCTTACTAATTCCCCTACTATATTCATAGATTTAATGAATAGTGTCTTTTTAGATTACCTTGATTAGTTTTTGGTAGACTTTATAGTTAATATTCCTGTTTATTAAAAGTTTAAGGAATAGAATGAATATCACCTGAGTGTTGTGTTAGAGACCCTAATAAAGGATAATATTTATGAAAAATTTACCATGTGTGAATTTTGGCTTTAAAAAGTTTCATTCTTAGGTCATATAATCTTAAGAAAAGGTATATCAATAGACCCTTCAAATATAAAATTTATTAAACATTGGCCTAGACCTACCACTAGGATTGAGATATGTAGTTTTTTTATTTTTTCTAGATATTATTTATTTTTTGTGGATAATTATTCACAGCTATCGAATCCACTCATAAAGCTAACTCATAAGGGAGCCAAGTTTATTTGGATGGATGAATTTAAGGAATGTTTTAAGGGACTGAAGAGAATGATAGTCAGTGCACCTGTGCTTACAATACATTATGTTGGATAAGGGTTTTTAATCTATAGTTATGTATCAAATAAGGGACTAAGATTTTTCCTAGTGTAGAATTATATGGTTATATATTATGCTTCACAAAAATTGAAGGTCCATGAGAAAAATTACCCAACTCATGATTTGGAATTAACTATGGTAATTTTTTAATTAAAGATATTAAGGTATTATCTATATGGTGAAAGGTGTGAAATATATACTAATCACAAAATTTTAAATTATATTTTTACTCAAAAATATTTGAACATACACCAATAAGATGGATGGATATGATTAAAGATTAGGAATACTCAATACATTATTGCCCTAGGAAAGTGAAGAAGGTGGTAGATGTTCTGAGTTGAAAGGATCATGCTAAATTTTATATGATAAGGATCACAAAAGATCCAATATTTATGGACTTGTAAAGGATGAATCTTGAAATATTAATGTAAATGGGAAAATATGATCTTTCTTAAATGATTGTTTGACCATCTATCCAAGTGAATATTGAAGAGGTGTGAAAGGAAGGTGTATATCTTCAAAAAAAGGTATGAAATTTTCCTAATTTTATCCTTGATTGTGATGTAATAATAAGGTTTAAGAACTATTTATGTGTCACTTTAGTACTAGATTTGAAAATGGAGTTGATGGATGAAGCTCATTGTTCTTCATTCTCTATTCATCTTGGAAGTATGAATATGTATAGAGATTTGAAAGATTATATATGGAAGAATGTCATAAAGTTAGATATGGAAAAGTATGATTCTCAGTTCTTATTATGTTATAAATTTAAAGCTTGGAGATATAATTCTAAGTGGATGTTACAACCATTAACCATACTAGAATAGAATTAAGAAAACATCACCATGGATTTTGTCATCGGAATCCCAAAAAAATCTAATGGGAATAATTATATTTGGGTTGTATTTGATCACCTTAAAACATCATCACAATTCATTTCCATTATAGAATATTTCTATCTTGATCAAATTAATCAATTATATATTAAGGAAGTGGTAAGATTTCATGGTGTACCACTATTAATTGTATCTGATCAGGGTTTAATGTTTTACTCGATGCTTCAATTAAGTCTTCAGTGGGATCTGGATATAGAGTTAATTTTCAGCACAACTTATCATCCTAAGATAGATGGTTAGTCTGAGAGGACCATTAAAACTCTAGAAGAATTTTTTAGATATTTATATATGGATTTCAAAGGTGTTTAGGATCAAAACCTTACTTTGGTGTAATTTTCTTATAATAATAACTTTTACTCCAGCATTCAGATGGATCCTTATAAATCCCACTATGGTAGGAAGTGAATAACTCCAACATGCAAGAATGAAGTTAGAGAATGAAAACTACTGGGACCTAATCTAGATAAATAAATGGTATATAATCTTATATCCATTCAAAAACACATAAGAGTGGCTCATAGTCGACAAAATGTTTATGGTGACAATCATCAAAAATATCAGGAGTTTGAAATTGGTGAAAAGATATTCCTATGAATATATCATGAGAAGGGGGTGATGATATTTGGAAATAAGGTCAAGATAATACTTGGGTATTTTTTTCGTTTTTAAATTCATGATTTTATTAGGATGGTAGAATATTAATTGGCACTTCTACTGAATATCTCTCGAGTATAAGATGTGTTCCATGTATCTCTCTTAAAGAAGTATATATATGATTCTTCACATGTAATTAACTCAAAGGTTTTACCACCAGAGAAAGAACTTTCTTATGAAGAACAAATAATAGATATTATTTATCATAGATAAAATGTTCTACAAAATAAAACCACTCACCTTTTCAATGTTTGGTGGTGAAACCACCAACTTGAGGAAGCTACATGG
This sequence comes from Viscum album, assembly GCA_963277665.1. Lineage (NCBI taxonomy): Eukaryota > Viridiplantae > Streptophyta > Magnoliopsida > Santalales > Viscaceae > Viscum > Viscum album. The sequence goes on from OY728121.1 coordinate 987,863,693, forward strand.
GAACCTGAGGATGTGTTGAGGTAGAAGTATCCTCATCTTATTGTATTAGAGTGAAGAATTTTGAGGGGAAAATTAATTTTAAGGGGGATATAAAGTAAAACCCTGATAATATTAGGAAATATTTCTCTTTAAATAATTTTATTTCTTTGATAGATTGTGTTACATGCAACAGCGAGTTTAGACGAACCATGTGACATTATCATAATATTACGTATATGTTATTGCCTAGTCATTGGATTGGTGGATATGAATAGTTTAAACTAAATTATGAAAAATATATGGTCTGAACATTTATAAAATAGAATCGTTATTTATCAAATTATTATAATTTAAAACAAAAAATATTTGAAAATAAAATTGATATTTTTTCTGAAAATTTCTTTTATGCGGGCAATGTATTTTTATTAATAAATTAAATTATTCCTTATTTTTGAATGATTTTAATAAAATTTATATATTATTTACATGATCATATTTTTTCTATTCATAGGATAAAAATAAATCCCACTTTATAAGTAAAAATGTTTTTTCTAAAAAACAGTTTTTATCAATTTTTTCACACTAAATTTAAAATTAATTTATTCCATTTATAGGTATTCAATTATATAAATTGAATTAAATATTTATAATTGGGGGGTTTAAATTTATTAAATAGGCCCCTTTTATATTTTTTTCAATATGAATAGTAACCGTGGTAAAATTTACACCTTGGTAAAGGGTAAATCTGGTTAATCTAGATTAAAAATAACTGATAAGGCCATAAATTTTCATCCTAATTATTTTTGGATGAATTTAATTCACCTTTATCACCTTATTTTATAAATTTATTCTTTTAATTGACACTTTTACATGAAAATGACTTATCTATTATTTAAATCAATGAAAGTTGCAAAATGTCACTCTCTTAGTTTTAAATATTATTTATGTGTTATCATAGGGACAAAAACTAGTTATAAACAAATATAAATAGTAATTTTTTAATCATGAAATTATATTAACTATGATAATTTATTTATAATTTCTAGGTATTATATAATTACCTTAAATTCTTACAAAACGCCAAAACAATATTTATTAAATTAATGGAAAAATAAAATAAATTATTTTGAAAATATTAAAAGTGATATAATTTGAGTAGTTTATAATTTTACATGAATTTTGTTGGTGTATATGACACATTAGTTTTGTTTTAAAATATTATATTTTTCTCTAAACTTTTTATTTATTTATTTTATGTCAAATTAAATGAATAGTATCAAAATTGACAATGATGATATTTTATCAAAATAATATTTTATTAAAATATTTAAAAATCATAAAAAACTTTAAATAATACATTTTAAATATTATATGGTCTAAAATTTCATAAATTTTCTATTTATCACCTTATAAGTAAAATTAAATCCCTTAATGTTTTCGTAGGTAAAATTAAAATTGGTTAACTAAGGGTTAATCAAAATGATAAGTCTTAAAATGACACCAAAAATTGTCTAAAATTATATTTTTTAGGGGATTAAAAACCTATCCTACCTTATATTTTAATAAAAATCAATTTGGAGACATTTTTATTGATAATTAATTTATTATAATTTAATCATTTGAGAAATTCCAAAAGTGCCTCTTCCCGTAATTATAAAAGGTAACATCCTCTCTCAATTATTTTCAAAAAAATGAGTCTTATAACTTGAATAAAATCTACCAAATTACATTCTAAACATACCTATTCATTTCTTAGAGGTTTGTTTCTTACCAAAAGACCAAACCTAGAGCCCTTTAGAGGAGATCTAAAGGATTTTTTTAAAGAAGAGGTAATCTCCTTAACCGATCACTTTATTTTCTAGTCTTCTTTACAACATCTAAATATATGGTATTTATAATAAAATAATAAATTAAATATTATAAATATCATTAAATTTTTTTAGTATTATAAAAAAAATTATACACTATCTTTACTTTCAAATGAGAAGTGAAAATATCACTCATGTGTATGTGTGGCTTACCGTCTCCACAAAGTGATACAATTCATTTTCTATAAACATATTTTATGGATGGGTATTATGATAAATTTAATATTTAAATATGATATTTATGACATAATTATTCTTATGGAAATATAATATCATGTCTACATTCTTACCATCCATTCCTTTGGGAAATGATAATGTAGCTTGTTTGTACGTGTGGACTATCACCTCCACGAAGTGATGTAATTTGTTTTTCATTTATATTTTACTTGAATAATAATGAGGATTAATTTGATTAATATATATGATATAAATAGTATAATAATTATCCTATAAATATGAATTAATATTTACATTCCTTTTTTCCATTCATCGAAAAATGAATACAACGTTCATACATACATACGACCTACCGTCTCCATGAATGGTGTAATTCATTTTTCTATCTATAAATTTTATTTATGAATATAAATATGTATACAATGAATATATATGATATTTATATCATTATTAATATTATGTAGATGATTTAAAAAAGATAAATGTACAAGTACTAGAACTACTGAGATTAAATATTCATGATAAACGAAACAGTTAAAACCCAAAAAAGACAATTTTAATAAGGAATTATTGAGGGGGGGGGGTGTTAAAATATTAAATGTGATCATATATGATATTATAAGTATTAAAATTACTCTAGTATAGAATTATAATAAATTTAAATTTATTATATAGGATTTTTGAAAATGTATGAAGGAAGTTAGGCCTAAGGTAAGGGTTTTATGTTACAATCCCATTATTTATTGGGACTGTTTATGATTAAGTTTACAATGATGAAATATTACGATATAACTCCAAATAAACTTATTAATTTTATTATCCTATGTTTATTTATTTTAAATATATGTTTTCATTTCATTTCCCTCATCTTATATACTCAAGATGCTGAAAATATGTTTTTAAGGAAAATCAACTTCATCTATCTCTTCGATCGTAAAACCTTTTTCTTCAATATCCATATTTTATAAAAATGGATTAAATAATGTTTTTAATATTATATTTTGATTTTTTAAATTCATTTTTACTCATGTTTTAATTCTTACAAGATGGTTTGAAATGAATCTTTTTTTATTTTACAAACAAGGTACTTGAATTTTTTGAAAAAAGTATGGAAGGAATGTTTTTTAACTTATACTGCATAAATGAAATTTTTTTCCATCATGACAGTTTTTTATTTAAATATTAAATTATAATTTTATAGGTTTATTTTCAAAAAAAATCTTTTAAATTTTCACAATTTTTAAAAATGATTTCATAATGGAAAGGTTATTTTACTCAAGAATGTTTTAATGATATTTTAATAGTATTTATATTCATCAAAGACATAAAACCTTGATTTAAATTATTATTTACTATTGATATGATCCAAATATACCATCCTTATTCTTTATCGATATGGTTTATGAATATTATGAAATTATTTTTATGAAACTCATTTATTTTACACTGGTTATGCCATGATGAAATGATGAAATGTTTATGAAACCCATTTTTTGTATGGATTATGCTATGATAAAATGTTTATGAAACCCATTAACTTTCATGTGTTATTATACGATGAATTATTTATGATATTATGATATGCATATTTATGATTTTCATTATGTTATGGGTAGGACCTATATCTCCCTCCAATGTATTGGGTAATAATTTATATCTCATGAGATAAATAGGACTAGAATAGGGAGTGAACCCACTTCAGTAACGAACTTGGTGTACTAGGATAGACTTAGAAGTGAACCTTGACTACTATGATGATTTTTTATGTGAACCAAATCCACAATTATATCCTTGTAAATGATTTTTTACTACTATGGAAATTGTTTTATATACTTATTTGTATGAAAAAATTCCATGTATTATGCCAATGTTACACTCACATAGATCATGTCCTTTGATTCCTTTATGATTCATGACTTATGAAATTCCACGATTTATGTTATGACTCAATATTATTATATTTTATATGTAGGTTATGAATTTAAAATGTTAATACCATGTTCTTATACCATTATTCTCATGATATGTTTATATGATCATTGATATCACCCTTGTTTACCCTTACTGAGCATCCGAGATCACCCTTTTCTTATGTTTCCTTTCCCCAAGTTATGAATAAAGGTATTATGTATGATATGTATAAGAAGGTTTATATTTATGAAGATCTAAGTGGGAGATGATATAAAACTATTATGAACTAGTTTTTTTTTGTTTCCATGTTTCCAAAGATACTATACCTATATGATTCTGATGTGCATTGTTATGTTATGTAAATAATATTCAACTATTTAGATGTAATATGTATGTATGAAAAGTATGGGTCCCTATATATAAAATTTAATATATGATTAATACAAATAAAGAAGCATGTGTAATCTCACTCATGTGTTCTTATTATTCAATATCTGAAGGGCATTGTGTCTTTGAAAGAATATTTCCATGTTACATTGGTAAAAAACCCTTTTTAGAACATTCCATGTTAAACCTTTTTAACAATTTAACAATTGATTTGTTACAAAAAATTCCAAACATTCGTTTATATTGATATCTATATATCTTAATACCTAGTATATATGATGTATTTCCAAGATATTTTATTGAGAAGATATTTCCCAACCAAATTTTCACTAATTATAACATTGATATTATATTTCTGATGATAATTATGTCATCCACATACAACAAAAAAAATGTACCAATAATCCCACTAACATGTTTTTATAAAAAAGGTATATAATCATTATTTATAAAGTTGGGATCTTTTATAGATTTAGGGAAAAAAATATTCCAACATCAAGAAGCTTGTTTCAACCCATAAATGGATCATTTCAAATTAAAAATTTATAAGTATTTATTTGATCCCCAAAACCTTCTAGTTGTATCATATATATGAAATAGATAATATTTTAAATTATTATTATTATTATTTTTATTTTTTTAATACCACCAAAGTTTTTTTAAGGTTAACTGTCACATTTTATGGTTTTAGAATCATTTTGAACTTAATTGAAAAAATAGACTAATTATGGATTTTAACTGTTTTAATTTATTTATATATTTTGACCATAACTTTTTATACACTGATTTAATTTTTGAAATTCATTTTTTAGAATTAAAAAAATCTTTGGCTTCATTTCATTCTTTGGGACCAAGAGTGGAATTCAATATTTGGAGGCCTAAATATACTCACAGATCAAGCATCAAAATCTATGCATAGATCTGGATATTTTTGAAGTTGGGCCTATAACTCATAAATGGATGAAAAATGGAGATTAGAGATACAATCTGTGGGAACAACTTCAATAATTTTTTTACAAATTTATTCAGCCTATATCATGGCCATAATGCATAGTAAATCAGATTCTGATAATTCAAATATTTTCTTGTCTAGAATACATTTTTTGAGTAAATGGGATATAAATTTTTCTACATGTGGATAATGAGGCATATATTTTTTGGTTTAACACACACTACATATTGGAACAAATTTCAAGAATAAATGTTTCCAAAATTTGGTCTTTAAAGGGGTCTAAAATGTGAAATATTTTGGAGTAAAACCATGGAGAAAAAATTACAACACTTTTCCCTATACCAATGTATCTCAACTCCTTTTAAACTTGTAGGCACATGTGGCCATTTTCTATATTTTTTTCTATAATATTACTGTGTGTTTTTAATATATTTTTCTCTTCTTATTTCTATCATTCTCTCATTTTTATCTTTTGTGTTTCGACATCATTCTCTTCTCACTATGATCTCTAATACTCATGATCACGAGTAACTAAATTGAGGAAGTTCTCGAGGGATAAATCTAATCCTTAACCCAAGTAATTTCACATTAATTTTTATTGTTTCTTATTTTCTTATATTTAGGTCAAGGGTAATCTTAGTGGGTAAGGCGCCTTTGTGTCTCCACTTTCCACCCAAGGCTTAACTTTCTCTTTTGTATCATCCACCCTCGTTTGAGGAGGTGGATGTGTGGTCTATTGGAAATTGTTGAGTGCACCATATATTTACAACATGGATAGGAGATTATATTCATGAATATGATTGAGAATGTTTATTATGTTTATTGGGAACTAATAAAGAGATGATGAGGGTTCACTCTAGGTGATCTTCTCGGAGGATCACCTTTCTATCTAACATCATTCTGTGGGCATTCATTATATTATCATTGAATTATATTTATATATAGATATATATTGATATCGCATTCATATTTCATACCCACTTATTTATATTATTTAGTTTTATATTAGTTATAATATAAAATAGTGACAATAGATTTTTGGTGTTGTGTGAGTTTCCTCCTAGATATCTACCCTAGGTGTGCACTATATTGCATAATTAGGTAAATAAAATATTGACTGAGGATTTGTGAAAAATAATCATGCATCAATTTGGAACCATTTACGAGGATGAAAAAAACTTTAAAATGCATTTTTTTATAAAAAATAGATAAAAATCTTTTTCCATGATGTTTTCAGATGATTATTTTTTCAATACATGGAACAATTACTCTCAGTTGTAAGAACCTGTGTTTCAAAACTATACAGAAGAGATCTTACATAGAAGGTTTAAGGAACTAATTGATCTAACCAGAAATATGGTGAATGGTCATGAAATGGGTATCTCACTTAAATAACTAGTGATCATGTTCAATCAATCTAAGGCTAATATCCAAATACTGAATGGCAAGGAAGAAGTGCCACTGGAGTTTCCCAATTTCAATGAAGACATCTAGGAAGTTTAGAAACAAATCAAAGATTATAAAAAAACCCAACCAATTTCGGATCTAGATAAAATATGACCATAATAATATAGATTTAATTCATGATGAGTAAAAATTTCCTACTAAGATACGTTTGGTAGTTCAATAAGACCTAGACAACTTCTAGAATGAGTATGAGGTACAACATGATCTCCCCATTCCCTACATAGTATAAGAATTGGAACCTTACTACTTATTTCTATCCATGTAAGAACAACAATCCATCCAAATGGTATAATTTGAAGAAAATATGTAGGATCATGACTACCTACCACCATCCACTGAGATTCAATTTCAAGAGGCACTTATCACTGAATAAGTGATTAGACTAGAACCAAATTAGGGATATGATCTTTCTTTGGACTCTTTATTTTCAGATATTATTCAATATATTTTGATTATCTAATATAGATAATATTTTCATAATTATTTATATGTTTTTAAATTTTTTAATCTCTACGAATTAATCAATTTGAGCCGGTTTTCATTATTTTATGTTTTTTGGTGAGTTTTGGGCTTAATTGTGAAAATTTCTTAATTCTGGAAAATTGATATTTTTCATTACCCGTTGTATTTCAAGCTTAAATTTTAATATTTGGATCCAATTTGAGTAATTAATTTTTTTAGTCTTCCAGTGTTTTTATTATTCAACTTTGTCTCCTAGTTCTATATAAAATTCTAAACACACTGGCCCATAAAAATCAATCAAGTGGAGAAATTTATTCTTGTCAGCAAAATGGACCCCACCTCATTAAATGAGTCATTTCTCAAGTTACTAATATTAAAATTAGTTTATTATAACTGGGTTCTATATATGAATTTATGGGTCATGTTCCCATTGAATTTCCTGAATAAATGATCTCATTAAGGTATCCTTTGAGTGATTAAAAGTTGAGTAGTTGAAACAATATTTGGTGGTCATAAAAAGTCATGTTCATTAATACAACCATATATTCCTTTAAACCGATGAAAAATCTTTGAAATTTTGACGTAAGATATATAACCCCATTAAAAAATCTTTTAAGAAGAGACTTTGGTGATTTTCTTCCATCTGGTGGTCATAACGGAAGCAAACTTCTAGAGAACAGATTCTGGAGGAATTTTTTTTTCTGTTCTTTATTTTCTCTCATTTATTCTTATTATTTTTGTAATGAATTATTTTTGACCCTTATTTTAAATTACCCTTACCATGGTGGGGGTAATACTATGAGTTATTGGGGGAAGGGAAGGTTTTTCCTTTTGTAATCCATGAGTTCTTGCACTTAAGTTTTTAAGATCCTTTTCTACCTTCTGCGAAATCGGTCTCAATTTCTTATAATGGTTTTTATTATCATGTATGATTGTATTTGATTTTAGATTCTGTTGTTTTTATATCTTGGTTCAATGATCAATATCTCCATCCACTAGGTTATGGTATACATATGGTGTAATAGATTAGGTCTTTGTAGTGAAGTGCTCAGTGATCACCAGTATGTGTGTGAGGAGTAGTGAACATTCTTGATTGTTTGGGATAAACAAGACCCGGTTGGGAATTGCCAAAGTCAATTGAGGGTATTCACTGAAACTATATTACACATTATAAGGTTATTAGACCAATTTTATATTTTAGTAAGGTTTATTCTCACCATTATTATTTGACTAAGAGATTGAGAATAAGTGATTGTGGATTCTCACTTTTATCAACTTAGAAAAATAGAATTAAATAAGTTAAACTATGATAGAATTAAAATTTAAAAATTAACCTTGACCAGATCACCATCTCATATAATAGTTTTAAATCACTTGTTTTATCAATTTTATCTTAATATTTTTATTAATTTTTTTAATTTTTTTTAGTTTCTTACTTGTCTTTTCAAAATAAAACAATTTCAAAAACAACCACCACTTCGTTATCTTATTTTAAAGTGAAATCTTGATTGTTGTGAACTTCTATCTAGAGACAACCTAAGTTACTAACTATACTACATTTTAAATAAGGAAATAAAAGTTTTTTTCACACCCCATGACAGTAACACGTCAAAACTTGGTGTTGTTTCTAAGGAGGTAGTGCCAATATTTTTTTCTCTTATATTGCATGACTAGAAGTACAAACCCTGACCCTTCCCCCATAGATCCTGAAATTGAAAGAACTTTGTTGAATAGACTTATAAAACTTAATTTTCAATCTTAATTTGAGGAAATTTATCTTTTAGACTCAAGTGAAACTCTAAGTGAACACTATGAGCATGTCATCATGGATGGAAATCAAAACCAAACACTTAGAGACTGATGTGCACTAGAATTCCTTGATAAAAACAATCAGCATTCCATGCCAGTGTTAAAAAATGATTTTGAGATGAAACATAATAATATTCCATTTCTCCCAATGTTTCATGTCTTGGAAGGTGAAGACCCAAACAAACATATTAAAGAGTTCAAACATGTATTCTCTAATTTCAAACCCTGAGGAGTAGCTGAGGAGTAGATAAAGTGGAAGGCATTCTCATTTTCATTAGAAGGAGCTGTTAAATAATGGTTATATTTCTTATAACATGGATATTTGAATGATTGTAATGAATTAATAATATATTAATTTAAATATTCTTCCCCACCTCCAAGAGAACAACCATCATAAAGGAAATATATACCATCAGACAATCATATTGAGAAACCCTTTACGAGCACTAGGACATATTTAAAAAGTTATGTGCTAGCTTCCCACATAAATAAATTTAGGAGCATCACTTTATTGTATTATTTTATCAAGGATTATTAGACAATGATATAAACCTTCTAGATGCATTATCTAGAGGTGCATTGATTGACAAGTCACCAGGAGAATCCAAGGACTTGATTGAGAAAACTTCTCAAAACTCGCAAAAATTTGGTAAAAGAGGTACTGGAATAAGAGGTATTCACAAGGTAAGGAATTCTCATCCATCACTATTATTAGAAACTATAATTTAAGAGCTAACTATTTTGGTGAGACAAACATCCTTGAAATGAGTGAGTGAACAACAAGCACCGACTAAGGTATGTGGTTTATGATCATCACCTGATCATTTTACTAACCAGTGTGATAAAATATAGGGAATGGAAAGTTGAATAGTATCCTTTCACCTTAGATAGTTCCTGAAAAATCAAGGATAGAGAGATACTATCCAAGTCCGATATGTATTTGGAGATCAACAAAATCAAGCTAGACCACCGTACCAAAATTAGTTCTAAAACCAACCTCCATTCCAGAATCAATTCCAAAAACCACCCCCATTTCAACAAAATAAATATTATAACTAGCCTTCTTACCCACTACCTCCCACTTTACATAGACCATATTATCATACATCCACCAGTGCACATCCTCTAATTCAAAACCAATAGAAAAAATCTGAGTTTGAGGGGCTGAAAGACACTATAAAAGATTTTTCCAACAAGTTCAAAAGTATCAGGGAATTCCTAACAAAAAAACAAAATAAACCACCTTCCCATACAATACCAAACCTAAAAGAGAATTTCATCATGATAACAACAAGAAGTGGAAAAAAACTCCCACCACCAGCCACCATTGCTCCTAAAACAAGACCACCTGGGCTAAGGGATAATGATGTTGAGAATTCAGAAAATTCAATGAAAATTCATCTGGAAGAAGAGAAGAAAGAGGAGTAGGAGAAGGATAGGCCATGGAAGAAGATAAAATAATCACCATTGAAAATGAAACAAAGGGAGAATAATGAATTACCCCCACTATTTCCATCAATTATGATTTAATAAAAGAGGTTACAGGAAGAAGAACCTCAAAAATAAATTATGGACACCTTCTAGAAAGTGGAAATTAATATCCACATGATTTAAGAAATAACAAAATTCCTAATTATGATATATTTTTAAGGATATTTATACCAATAATAGTATACTTCATGGTAATGATAAGATCAACTTGGGAAGAAGTGTCTCATCCCTTATCACACCACAGTTTCCAACCAAATGTAAAGATCCAAGGACGATTTCCATTCTATACACCATTGGTTATTTAAATTTATATAATGATTTATGTGATCTAGGTTCATCAGTTAATGTATTTACTCACTAAATATACATTTCTTTGTAGATGGGATACTTGAGGCCCCTAAGAGTGGTGGTTTAGCTTGCAAACAGATCTATAGTTTTCTCAGCAGGAGTTTTGAAGGATGTCCTTATGAAAGTCAAAGATATATTATTCTAAGTTGACTTCTATATGCTAAATATGGATGAAGATAGGATCCTGTCACACTCACCCATAATTTTGGGGATACCTTTCTTAAATATGGCCATAACCATCATCAATGTCCATGAAGGGACCCTCACCATGGAGTTTGGAGATAGCACTAACCAATTCAATATTTTTGAATCCATGAGGAACCCATTGGAAGATCACTCCCTCTTTTCACTCTCCCATGAATTTGGTATTGAAACCATTGAATAATTAGGTATGTGACATGAATTATTATCCTTAGGAGAGACTTATTTAATTCAAAATATCACTGAACATGTGGATTCCCAAACTGCTACAGATTCTGATTTTATGTGGGAGGAAGAGGTAAAATCTAATTTCGTTGATGATTTGTTAAATGATGAAGATGATGATATTATTTATTGTGGGTAGTAGGTACAAAATTTGTAAGTGGGGAACCTCAACTTAATTTCATCCCTTGAGAAGCCCCATAATTTGGAATTAAATCCACTCCCTACTGATTTAAAATATTTTTACCTTATGAAGGGAGAGAAATTACCAGTGATAATTGATAATAATTTGTCTGAAACCCAGGAAAAATCTTTGATTGAGATTTTGAGATAGAATTTGCATGAAATAGGGTGGAGCTTAGTTGATATCCCAAGAATCAACCCAAAAATATTCTCACACATAATTCTTTTTGAGGGAGATTCTAAACCTAGAAGATAACCCCAAAGGAGGCTTAATCCCACCTTGATGGAGGTTGTGAAGAAATATATTGATAAGCTCTTGGAAGCTGGGACCATTTATCAGATACCAAATTCATAATGGGTTAACCCAATTCATGTAGTTCCAAAAAAACTGGCCTAACCCTTGTGAGGAATGAGAAAAATGGACTAATCCCTATAAGAATTCAGAATACCTGGAGAGTGTGCATAAATTTTAGGAAGTTGAATCAGGTCACTCGAAAAGATTATTTCCCCATCCACTTCATTAATGAGATGTTATAAAGATTTGCAGGGAGAACTCGTTATTTCTCTTTGTATGGATGTTCATGTTATTTCAGGTACCTATTTCTCCCACGGACCAAGAGAAGACTAACTTTACATGTCCCTTTGGAACTTCTTCATAAAAAAGGATTTCATTTGGATTGTGTAATGCTCCATGTACATTTCAAAGGTGTACAGTAAAGTATTTTTTCTGATCACATTAATTATTTATTGGAGGTTTTCTTGGATGATTTCACAGTTTTTGGAAATTCAATTCACCATTGTTTAAAAAATCTAGAGAAAGTTTTGAAAACTTTCATTGAAAAGAATATTGTTTTAAATTTTGAAAAGTTTCATTTCATGGTTGAAAGAGGTATTGTCCTTGGCAATGTCATTTTCAAAAATCACATTGAAGTTGATAAATCCAAAATTTAAGTGATAAATTTTTTTACTTACCCAACTTATGTGAATCATGTTAGATCATTTTTAGGACATGAAGGATTCTATAGGAGTTTTATCAAAGATTTCAGTAATATTTATCTCAATCTCTCTAGATTACTTTTGAAATATGCTAATTTTGATTTCAATGGTTCTTGTAGGGAATCCTTTGATGAGTTGAAGTGGAGATTGATTACACCACCTGTGATGCAACCACCAAATTGTGAAGAACCATTTGAGCTACTTTGTGATTCTTCCAACCATGAAGTCAGACTAGTTATTTCTTAGTGAATTTATGGAAGGAAAAAATTCATTGCCTATTCATCAAGAACCTTGGATGTAGATAAATTCAATTACACAACCATAGAAAATGAGTTTTTAGATGTTGTATTTTCTTTAGAAATATTTAGATCATATCTTCTTAGATATAAAGTCACTGTGTCTTCTGATCATACAACTCTTTAGTACTTAATGAATATGGATAAAGCTAAACTGAGGCTAGTGATATGGATGTTACTATTGTATGAGTTCGACATAGAAATCAAAGATAAGAAGGGATCTGAGAACCAAGTGACTGATCACTTAAGTAGACTACCCAACACTGTAGAAGTTGAAATTCCAGACAGAGAACCACTGAATGATCACCTTCCAGGAGAGAAGTTGTACTTGATTAAAGGAGAAGTGCCTTAGTATATTGATATGGTCAATTATCTATTAACATCTCAGGACTAATCTCATTTAAATTATCACCAAATTCACAAACTAAAATATGAATCTAGATATTACATCTGGGATGATCCATTTCTTTGGAAGATTTTCAACGACCAAGTGATAAGACGATGTTTTCCTAAAATTAAAATTGATTATGTCTTTACTTTTTTTCACACTTTAGCTTGTGGAGGCCACTTTGGACCTCAAAGGATAGTAAGGAAGGTTTTAGAATCAGGACTTTATTGGCCCACCCTTTTTTAAAGATGCTCATGAATATTAAAAAAAGGTGTGAGAAATGTCAGTTTTCTGGAAATATTTCAAGGAGACAAGAAATTCCCCAAAAGGAATTGAATTTTTGTGAAATTTTTGAAGTTTGTGGGATATATTTTATGGTCCCTTTCAAAATTTCATTTAGAAATTATTATATCTTTCTTACAGTTGATTATGTTTCTAAATGGGTGGAATCAAAAGCCACAGGGACTGATGATGCTAATGTTTTTTGTGATTTTGTCAGGGCTAACATATTTTTTAGGGTTGGAGTTCCTTGATAAATCATCAGTGATTAGAGGACTCACTTTTTCAATAAGATAATGGAGGATTTTCTAAGTAATTACAGATTGCATCATAAAACATCAACTCCCAATCATCTATAAACTAATGGCCAAGTTGAAGTGTCCAACAGGGAAATCAAAGGAATTTTGGAAAAGACTGTTAATCCAAACAGGAAAGATTGGAGCTAAAGGTTGTAAGATACATTATGGGATTAAAATATAGCCTACAAAACCCCAATTGGAATGAGTCAGTATAGGTTAATTTATGGGAAACGTGGTAATCTTCCAGTAGAATTGGAGGATAAGGGATATTGGGCTATGAGAAAGATGAATTTGGATCTTGAAAGTTCTGGAAAAGAGAGACTATTGCAGTTGTAGGATAGGTAATAAATTAGAAGGGAATATTTTGAAAATTCTAGGATTTAAAAATAAATATCCAGAGTATCTCATGATAAGCTGATTCAACTGAAATACTTCCATCCTAGAGACACAGTGTTGTTATTCAACTAAAGACTCAAGATGATACTAGGTAAACTTCGTTCCAAGGGGGAAGGTCCATTTATAGTTACGCATGTATATCCTTTTAGTTTTGTGTATATTGGGAAGGATGGAGCAGTAGATCCATTCACTATTAATGGACATAGGCTGAAGAAAATCCATGGGACCATTCCATTATATCTAGTGGAGGAGATCATACTCCTCCAACCTATTTATCAATAAAATTCACTAGGTCATACCTCTCCTTTACACTTTCTTACTTTCTATGATTTATTTTTAAAATTTCATTACATGTTAAATCCATTTGAATTCCATGTAGACACTATATCATTTAATTTTGGGGGAGGAAAACTTTGTAGTTTATGATTTTTATTTGTTTTTATTCTATTTTAAAAAAAGTGTCTGTTTTTTAAATTTTGTGTGTTTATTTTTAAATTTTTGTGTGTTTTTGAAACTTTTGATAAAAAATGATCATCATTATCATTTTTGAAACCCATGATAATGTGTGAAACAATATATTCCATGAGAAAGAGCCTAAATGAATGGTGAAAATGACTTTGTTTCAAGTTTAAATCTTTAGGAATTTTATGGAAGGTAATTTTATTTTTCAATCTCATGCCACATGTCACTATCCATATCTTTGAAATCACTTTCCAGGGAGGATTTTAAACCATTTTTTTTTCAAATTATTTACTTTCACCTCACTTCATGATAGAACCAAATCATTCTTTATTTAACCAGAATTTGATTTATTCCTGTCAAAACTTGAGGTTTTGAGGTACTTTTGTTTTAAATTATTGAGAAATTTCTTTGGTTTTAAAGCCCCATTTAAAAAATAATAATTTTCTTTATTGACTAACTTGTACATTTAATCCTTTTATCCCTTATAATCCTTGAACAACCTATTAGGTTAGCCACATTACATGCCAATTTTTTATATCCAACCTACTCTTGAAGTGAAATTTCATAATTTAGATGAACTTAAGTGTGGGGGAATCTATCTTGTGTTGTCCTACCTCATTTGGTGATACTTTGGGTGGAAAATAAAATGCTGAAGAGATTATAATTATATTGAAAAAATTAATTCTTTTTAAAGTTTTTTCTTTAAGTAGATTTCATTATAAAATAAGATATGCCTTTCTGGAGCTTCCAATGGAGAAAGAAAGTTATATCTATCTCGATCTTTCAAGAAAAATAATGTTTGAGATGATTGATTTTTTTTGCTGAATTGATGAATGGAATGAACTTTCCCTGAGTTTTCATGATTATGGAGATGATTTTCTACAAAGGGGATTAGGAGGATACTATAATTTAGTTAAAATTATAATCCTTCAATTTTTATTCCAAAA
Source organism: Viscum album (assembly GCA_963277665.1). Taxonomy (NCBI): domain Eukaryota; kingdom Viridiplantae; phylum Streptophyta; class Magnoliopsida; order Santalales; family Viscaceae; genus Viscum; species Viscum album. Next base: position 987,879,213 of record OY728121.1, read on the forward strand.
TATCCAATACCTCCTCATTCTGCCTCATAATTTTTCACATCAAAATCCTACCAAACAATAGCCACAGAACAACCCTAAAAAGTTCTCATGATATTCAAATGTACTTAAATCACATTGGTTATATATGTATGAATTTATCAAGCCTATGGTGACCCTTTCACGAGTTTGTTTGAGAAAGAATTTATCGAAAACTGACATTTCTGTGATGAGAGAAAATGCATGTTAGGTAAGTGTCTTATGTGCATGGAAGGATAAATAAAGAAGAAATATATCGAATGATCTGAATTGAGAACTTGAAATTATTTTTTTATGATGCATGATATATTTTGTTTCTTAGAATGGAATTGGTAGATCTTATGAGCATGTGTTTTGAATTTTCATTGATTCAATTTTGATGCTGACTTGTCAAAGAGTAAAAGTTCTAAGTGTGGGGGAATTTATAAAGATAATATTTTCATAATTATTAATATTTTTTAAAATGATTAAATACCTAACAATTAATCAATTTGAGTTTATTTTCATCATTTTATAATTTTTGGTGAGTTTTGATCCTAATTGTGAAAATTGCTTAATTCTGGAAAATTGACAGTTTTCATTCACCTCATTATTTTGAGAATAAATTTTAAAATTTGGATCCAATTAAATTAATTCCTTTTTTAGTCTTCCAGAATTTTTGGACTAAAAGGTTTTCTCCTGTGCCTATATCTAATTTGAAACACACTAGCCCATAAAAATCAATCAAGTGGAGACATTTATTTTGGACGGTAGAATGGAACCTACCTCATTATATAATAAATTTATCATTTTACCAACCATAAAATGATATTATTATTTTTTTAGATACAATAATTTATTCTTCATGTTCACATTAAATTTCATGAATAAATGAGCTCATTAAGGCATCATTTGAGCGAGTCAAAGTGGAGTAGGTGAAACAGTATTTGGAGGCCATAAAAAGTCATGTTCATTAATGCAGAAAAATATCCCTTTAAAACTATCCAAAATATTTTAATTTTTTATTTTATATACGCAAACCCATTCCAAGCATATTTTAAATTAGAGACCCTGGTGAGTTTTGGCCATCTTGTGGGCAGAATAGAAGAAAAATTATGGAGGAAAGATTCTGGAGGAGAAAATTTTATATTTTTTGTTTTATTTATTTTATTCTTATTAGTTTTGTAATAAATTCTTCTTCTTTATTTTTATAAATTAACCATACCATGGTGGTGTAATACTCTATGTGATTGGGGAAGGATTGGTTTTTTCCTTTTTTTTAATTCAGGAGTTCTTCCACATAATATTTAAGATCTTTTTCTCTCTTCTAAGAAATCAGTTTCAATTTCTTATAATGATTTTTATTATAATGTACGATTGTATTTGATTTTATATTATGTCGTTTTTATTTATTTGGTCAATGATAAATATATACCTCCAATAGGTTCTGGTCTATATATGGTGGAATAGATTAGGCATTTGTGGTGAAGTACTCGACGATCACCGATACATGTGTGAGAAGTAGTGAACATTATTTATTATTTGGAATAAATAAGACCCGATTGGGAATTGACTAAGTAAACTGGGGGTATCCACTAAAACTATATTATTAATTCTAATGAGAGTAAAATAATATGTGATTTTAGTAAGCTTTATCCTCACCGTTATTATTTTACCAAGAGTGTGAGAAGAAACGATTCTGGATTCTCACTTTTATCGACTTAGTAGAAGAGAATTTGATAAGTTGAACTATGGTAGAATTACAATTAGAAAAATGACCCTGGCCTAATCACCATCACATATAATAGTTTTCAATCACTTGTTTTATAAATGTGATCTTAATATTTTTCTTAAGTGCTTTCCTTTGTTTAGTTTCTTTTTTTTTTCTTTTCAAAATCAAACAATTTCAAAAACAACCACCACTTTGTTCTCTTATTTTAAGGTGACATCTTGATTTTTGTGCACTCCTCTCTAGAGAAAACCTAGGTTAATCACTATACTACATTTTAACTTAGTAAATAAAAGTTTTTACCACACCGCACGATAGGAACATGTCAGTATCACTCCTTATTATTTTAATTCCTTAGATTTGGTCAATTATTTCCATTTATTATAGGAAGATGAAGCAAATGAACATGAAACTATTGTGGAACACATGGAGATTTATAATTTTGATGAAAATACATTTGAGGATTCCCATGAAGAATTAAAATTTGTTTATCCCGAGGAAATAAATATATATACTATTCATATTGAAAGGTATAAATTAATTATTAAAAATTTAAATTTAAATTTTATTCAAGTAAAAATACATACCTATATTGCCTTTGATTATTTAGTTCATGCTGCCCTAGTTAATCCAAATATGGAAATCAAGGAAGATTTTTCACAATTATAAACCAAGGAAGTGGATGTTCCATACTTCATACTACCTTCATCATGAAAGATATACCTAATTGTGAAGGAGATGGATATCATATGCTTTATCCATGGATCATTTCTCACCACCAAAAAATAAGAACAAGCCAAAAAAATCCACATGTGGTGGTCCAAGATAAGAATATCAACCCACCATCCAACTATGGATAACATCTAGTACTTCCCTATGGAGGTAGAAAAAATCCCAAGACCACTTGGGGGATCATAACAAGGATTATACTTCTATTTAACTTCTAAGAATTCATATTTCAATTTAATTTCTTGGATCAGTCCAGAATTCATCCCACTCCCTCTTATCTTTTTGAGATTAAATGACATGATCCTTATGATTAATTTAGTAATTATATTTTATAGGATTCATTATGGAATAATTTATAACTAAATAGTGTAGTAAAAGAACTAATATTCATGGGATATAGAGTTAAAATTTAATTTTTATCATTTAAACTATCTACATTTTTTCCAACAATATGTTCTGAGCTTTAAACTATAATTCCATTCCCATACTTAAATTTATGATTTACTTGAATTATCAATGACACAAGAGTTTATTAGGAATACTATAATTCTATGTTTTAGATTTTAATGTTAGTGAAATTTAATGAGTAAAATTAAGAATTGAATTATTGAAGTGGAACATGGATATTAAAATAAGGACTCACGATTTGAGGGAATTAATTGATTCATGTAAAGGAAATTACCTAGAAAATCATGCATTAAATTTCTGAAATTCATGTGAATTGATTTTTTATTTGTATTAATTCCATGAGTGATTATACAAAATCATTGTTCCCATTACTTAGAGGATTTATGGACCAATTAATTCATATTTAATCTTGATAAAATTTCTTGAGTGATATTGGGATATGTAACCTTCTAGAAATTCATTTGATCTTTTCAAATATATTACTATTAAAAAAACACATTTAAAATGATTTAGGAGTCTTTTAAAAAGAATTTATTCCTAAAATAACACCTTTACATCAATCCTTTTTTAAACCATAGAAACCATGAATTAACTTTTTAGTAGTGATCCATATTTCAAGTCATTTTTATCTATTCTTTCCCTTCTCTTTGTATTTTCATGATATTTTTAAATTGGAGTGTGTGTATGAAGGGATTCATGGTGTAATGGATGATTTTCATTGTAATAAAGAAGTATGGGGGTGCTATTGTGGGTAATAAGAGAGTAAATTTGATTCATGCATTATACATTTACTTGTTCACCCATTTTGAAAAAATGATAAAAAATTCGGAATGGGTTGTGACTTATAAGAATAAAAAATTACCATTAATATACCAAGTTTTTTTGTTATATGTGGTTAGGTGGTGGATGAGAGGTTTATTATAATAATAACTTTCTAAAAATAAAATCTGTGAAAATGTTCATTGAAAAATAAAAAAATGAAAAAATTATTTGAAGAAGAAAAAAAGTATAAAAGTATAAAATAAAAAAATCAAGAGGGTTATCAAATAATTCATTATGATTTTTCTTTGATCAAGACCTTACTTTGAGTTTTGGGGGAAGTTAGAGTTTCTAATTTGTAGGGGATAATGTCATTAAAATTTCAAATTTTATTTCATACTCTGTACTTTAAAAGAGAAACCTCCTCTTTGAGCCTAAATTTTTAAACATCAATTCCTACCAAACTTAAGCGTTAGAGCCATTAGAACCTTAAATTCAAGTCTTCATGATTTTATGTACCTTTTTCTTTACAATGTGTAGAAAATAATTCCTTTAAAATATTATGAATAAGGATCATGTTCTCATGATATGAGCATAACTCTAATTAATATCATGAGTGATGAGTAAAAATATTGAAAAGTGAGGTAAATAATGATTTTTCATGATTAATAATAATGAATTATGAGTCTTGAATGAATGAAAGAATAAGTTCCACCATTTTCAAAAAGAATAATGTAAAATAATTTAATTTATTTTTTATTTGGAAAATTGGAAATTAAATTGATATTTTATGTGACATTTGAAGTTTTGATTTAAAATTTATGATTGTTTAATTTTATTTCCTTGAAATTTGAATAATGATAAAAATGATTCCCTCTAGTTTTTAATGTTGAGATTTTATGATCGAGGAAAATCATGGTTTAAGTTTGGTGTAATTGATAGATAAAATATTTTAAATATTTAAATTTAAATTTAAAATTTTTTAATCCCATAAAATTGTTACTTTATGGTCAATTATCACATTTTATGATTTTAGAATCATTTTTAGCTTAATTGAAAAAATGGATTAATTTTGGATTTTAACTAATTTAATTTATTTATTTTTTCCATAAATTTTTATACATAGATTTAATTTATGAAATTAATTTTTTTATTATTAAAAACAATTTGGAAATCATTTAATTATTCTGGACCAAGATCTGAATCCAACATTTGAAGGCCCAAAATATACTCACAAGTCAAGCCTAAAAATATGTGCATAGATCAAGATATTTTTGAAGATGAGAATATAAATCATAAATGGATGAAAAAATAGATCTAAAATTTAAAAATGATACAGATAAAATCAAAAGGAAAAACTTTCATAACTATGGACCCACTTGATTCTATCGATATCAAGTCCATAAATGCATGAGAAACTAGATTTTGGAAATTCAAAGATTATACTTGTCTAGAATAATTTTTTTGAGTAAGTGGGTTATATATTTTTATACACATGGATAATGAAGAGGAAATTTTGTGGTCAAACAACCAAGATATATTTAAACAACTTTAAATAATAAATCATTCCCACATTTGGTCATTATTGGGGACTACCATGCACAAAATTTTGGAGAAAATTATGAAGCCTAAATTTCACCATGTTTTTCCTATAAAAATGTATCTCATCTCCTTTTCGATGTGTTGGAACTTTAGGGGCCATTTTTTGTATTTTTGTAGTTTATTTTTTATTTTAACAGTATTATTCATTTTTAATATATTTTACTCTTCTTCTTCCTCTCATTATCTCATTGTTATCTTTTGTGTTTCTACCTTTTTCTCTTCTCACTGCAATCTCTAATAAAAATTATCATGAGTAACTAACTTGAGGTAGTTCTCGGGGTAAAAATACAGTGTTGAACCCAATTCATTTCACATTAATGTTTTTTGTTTCTTAGTTTCTTAGAGTTATGTCAAAGGTGATCTTAGTGGTTAAGGTGCCTTTGTGTCTCCATTTTCCACCGGAGGCTTAATTTTCTCTTCTACAATATTTTTTTCGATCAAGGTGGTGGATATGTGGTCTCTCAATGATCATTGAGTGCACCATATATTCCTAAAATGGGTAGTAGAGGATATTCATGCATATGATGGAGCATATTAATTAGGTTGATTTGGAACTGATAAATAGACGACGAAGATTCACTCTAAGTGTTCTCTTAGGAGGATCTCCTTTCTTTCTAACATCATTATGTGTGCATTAATTCTATTATAATTTTATTATATTTATAGATATAGATATATATTTATATTACATGCATCTTTTATACCCAATTATTTATATTATTTAGTTTTATATTATTTATAATATAAAATAGCGACAATAGAAATTTGGTGTTGTGTGATTTTCCTCCACAAGAACGACCCTGGGTGTGAACTATATTTCATGCTTAGGTAAATAAAATATTGATAGGGTATTAATGAAAAATAATCATGCATAAATATACATCATTGTCAGCCAACTGAAGCTATATAATTTAAAATTTGGAAATAGATGGAGTTACTCAAGTTTTATTAAACTAATTGATCTCTTGAATTATATTCTCCTAGAAGATAACGAGCTTCCTTAATGAAAATATGATGCTAAATGAATGTTATGTTCAATGAGTATGATCTTTGAAAGAATACATTCCTATCCAAATGGGTGTAAACTGTTTCATAAGGACCAAAAGTCACTTAAAAATGCCCAATATGTGGTGCTTCTTGATACAAGAAAGATGAATTGGGTCCTGTAAAAGTTTTATGGTACTTTTCAATCATTATAAAGTTTTAAGTTCCTATATGTAAGTAAGGATACTGCAATAAAATTGATGTGGCACACAGATACAAGAAATAAATATGGAGAACTTCATCACCCAAAAAACTCTCCTTGGTGGAAGAGAATTTATCACGAGTATCCTGAATTTAGAAACGAGCTGAAAAACTTGTGTCTTTCACTATCTATAGATGGAGTGAATCCTTTTGGTTTTCAAAAAATCACTCATAGTACATGAATGATTATGTTAGTAAATTATAAGTTTCCACCATGGTTATGCATAAAAAAATACATTATTTTATCTCTGGTTATATGAGGGCCAAAACAACCATGTAATAATTTTGATGTTTATTTGGATCCATTGATCGAATATTTGAAATTATTATGGGATTCAGATGTTACATTGGATGAATGAAATTTTTGATTGTTTTCATAATATTATGATAATCAAATTGATGTAAATATTCATATTTAATTGAATTGGTTAATGAACCTGAAGCTTGTTGATTATTATTGATAAATGAATTAAAGGTATGTTAAATTAATTATTTAATTAATTTGTGATAGCTTGTGGTAGCTTGCTGCTTAGGTTTCCAATATTTTGAATCTATGAATAATGAATCAATTAATTCAATATAGAATAATAATCATTTGTATGATAAAGGATAATTCTTTATAGGGTCTGAGTTTCCCACTTGCTTGTAAATTTCAAGTGCCTTGTGCTCTAGATCTTTGAGAGATCGTTGTGTGTAATGGATTGATACCTTTATTTTAGGAATAAGTGCCTGATTTCTATGTTTTTTCTCACTGCTTGTGACATGAGCCTAGGATGACTGAGCACAAAGGGATGTTGTGGTATGTGGGGTGGGAATTCCCAGATGACATGAGCCTAAGATGGATGAGTCTGGAGGGTTGTTGTGGTATATGTGGTGGGGAGGCTCAGTTGTTGTGGTTGCAGTTGATGCTTGTGATGATGGGATGCATCCAGATATACATGTGGGTGTCGGGGAGGAAACCAGAGATGATGGAATAGGTTGAATCTGGGATTACCTGTTGATATAAAATATGGATGCTTGTTTGAATCTATTATTTGGATGATTACTAAGTTGTTTGTTTATCTTCTTTCTTTTCCCCACTGCTTGAGGAAGATAGATGTGTTTGGTTGAATTTCTTTTTTGGTAGCTTAAGATTTTTTCCAAGAGTACCTGATAATATGAAAAGTGATAATGTTAATAAATGAAAAACAATTAACCCATGGGGTTGGATCTTTTTGAGATTCAAGGATAAGGTTTTCATTCTGAGAAGTCATGGAATTGGTTTTCTTATTACTAGAGGTCATGAAACTTTTTTGTGATTCTAATGTAATGTAATGAGAAAATTATATTGGTTAATTAATGTTAATAAATTAATCAAAATAAAGTGAAACTAATTAAAAGGGATAGAATTATTTTATGTATCTATTTAAATTATTGTGTTCTTATAGGATATTTGGTCTTAGCAGAGGCAGTCAAGAGTTCGAGATATGTTAGTTTTAGTTTATTTTGAGACTAGGTTATTCCCATAGTGTGGTTGTGAATTATATTATATCATGTACCTATTGTGTTTTTATATGCTACCCCACCCGATCAGTTAGGGAAATTGACACCCCATGGGTTTTGAGCCATGGGAGGGGGGGTGTTTTCCCCAATATCCTAGTGGGAGGATAGATGACTGACTACCCCCTTTGGATCCTCTCTATTCTCTTGGTAGTTATATGTGATGGTATGCACGGTGGTTGGTTTCCCCCATATATTCATGTAGAGGGTTATAATGGATTGTGTTTATTTCAAACACATGTATTCTAGATATAGTTTCCTATGGAATACTATAGGTATAACGTGTATATTCTATGAAGTCTTGAGGATCCTTAATTGGTGTATGGGCTGTGATGGATTTAAGTATATTACCCAATGTATGATTCACATTAAACAGGATGTGGTGGATCCCAAAAACTACCTAGTTACTTTTGGTTATGTGGACGTGGTGGTGTGTTGCACGAGGTCCACATTGTGGTGATTTACCTAGGTGTCTGTGGGCTAGCCTTTTTAGAGAGAGATACTCAGGACATGCAGTGTTGTGGTCGAGGGGTAAAATTTGGGTAAGTGATAGTAGGGTACCATCAATATTATTTATTATATTATATGCTCTTTTAAGCGATACTTGGTGAGAGTAGCCATGGTGAGACTAAGAATTTAGTATACCTGTTTAGGTGATGAGTTAGTTTCACTTGTTGTTCACTGTGATTTAGAATTCTTTATTTACTTTTGTATGAGAGGCTCCGGGGAGGATCCTATTGAGTATATTATTATACTCACCATACATATATATAATTTTTTTATATCAGTTGTAGATGGTTAGAGATTAGGCTAGTTACCAGTAGCTTGGGGTTTAGCAGGAGCTGTTTGAGCTTTGTGGTCGCTGCCATATTTACCTGTCTTTTGGTACTTACAGTTTTCCTTTCAGTTGTAGTAGTTCTTGAATGTCATTACATATGTGCAATTTGGCTTTATTTTATATTGGAGTCTGAGTAGGAGTCGGTTGGTTTCTGTCTTATCTCTCTCTTTCACAAGTGTTCTCTTAAAGGGTAATGCCTCCCATCTGTGTGTCTACTATACCCTTGGTTCTAGTCTCCAACTTGGGGCCTATTGGAGGTGGGACTCAGGTGTCACTATTTTTGTTCTCCTATTTCCGTCCCAGGAGGGGTACACTTTTTGGGAAGGGGGTTGTGATAGAATGGTATCAGAGCTTTGGTTGAAGGAAATGATGGAGTTTGGAGTTAGGCACATGTGAGGTTTCATGGGCTAGTAGGACAATGATTTCAGATAATTTTAGAAAGCACTGTAAACACAGAAGACTAGTTGAGACACAGGTATTTAGGTCCCCCTGTGATTGGATGCATGAACCTTTAATCTTATAATGGATACTAAACAAGGTGATACTGGTTATAGGGTAGAGACATAGGGAAGGATCATGCATCATTCTTCTCTGTTCCCATGTTTAAATGGAAAGAAATTGAGATATGTTAGACTAAAATGAATAAAAGAAAAAATTAATTAATTTTAAAGTCTTCCATATTCTATGTTTAGGAGCTATAACTATTTTTCCTTTTGCAGACATGACTCCAGGTCAATACCCTCATTTGGTTCATGCTGAACATGTTCATCAGGTTGTTCCAACAAATCTCCATAGAGTAGAGGTTGATGACAATGAAACTTATAGGACACTATGAGAGTTTCAATGCCAGAGTCTGTAGAGGTACGAGGGATTCATTTCAGATGTAGTCATGTAAGACTAGTTAGAGAAGGTTGAGATATCTTCCAGTTCAATCCGTGCTCAGAAGGAGCACTGGGTATCCATGTTTGTGATGATGTTGCATGGGGCAGCGAGGTAGTAGTGGTTCTTGTTATTTGGAGATCACTAGGAGTCAATAGTTTTGTGGGAGAAGTTATAAGAACAGTTCAGAGTTGAGTTTCTTTTTTTGACTATGAAGGTGGACATTCACCAGGAGCATCTTACCCTTCGATAGTGGAGATCTAGTGTGAGAGATCTCATTATCCATTTTAGGAACCTTCTGTGATATGCTTCAGACCTATTTCCAGATGAGGAGGCCGGGGTGATACATTTAAAGGAGGATTTTCATCCAGAGATCCAATTCCAGGTCACCCCATTTTTACTGAAGACGTATCTCGAGGTGCTGGCAAGGTCTGTGGTAATCAAGAGGTTGTTAGAAAGAACCGGATCATCATGAGAGGAGAGTCATTAGGATTCCTCAATAAGCAGAGCTATTTTCTAGGATTCCCAGTTGTCAAGACATAAGAGGTTCCAATCAGCCGAGGGTAGGTAAAAACCCTCAATTTCCCGTTTCTCTAGGGGTGGTGGATCTTAGACCTATTCTATGGAATTAGATGAATGTTTTTTTATGGAGGCCAATGTCATCAGCGGTGATAGTGCCTGACATTTCTGAGCATTCAGTGTGCACCGGTTATTCTGCTTCATGCTACTCTGCTGAGGCAGTTCCATCTCAGGTAGCAACAATAAGTTTCTCCAGTTTGGGATCAGTAGAGAGTAGATATTTAAGGCATAAGACAACCCTAGGATGATCCCATTCCTCAAAGAGTAGATTGCAACCATGGAGGTGGTTGTTTTCATGGACATAGAGGTCACACAGTAGGTCACAATCAGCTTTATGCTTTAGCGTTTCCAGCACTGGGTGAGACAGACATCGTTTGAGGTACCCTTATCTTGTTTTCTACTTGGGTTCATTCCTTGTTTGATCTAGGAGTGATTTACTCATTAATATCACCAACCCTTTTCCATGCTTTGAGACTTGATGTAGATGGGATTCCAGTGCCCTTGGCATTGACCACACTAGTTGGAGGTCGATTTGACTTGTTTGATGTATGTAGAGATTGTGATATAGTGTTGGGGCAACACAATTCTTGGGGATATTTCCTATTTTTATGGATATAACCATATTTCAACATCCTTAACATGGATTGGTTTTATTTGGTTTAGGCTATCATGGATTGCTTCAAGAGGCAGGTCATGTTATTCTTTGCTGATAGAGAGCCAACAATGTTTTTTGGTGAGCGAGACCCTTAGATGGGTCAAAGGAGTGTTCCATCATTTTCATATTTGATGGATGAGCTGATGCTGAGTTCATTGCAGGTTCAATAGTTGGAATTTCCTAGGGTCTTAGAAGAGTATTCTGATGTCTTTCCAGTGGATGCTAAAGTGTTACCCCCTCAAAGAGAGATCAAGTTCAGGAAAAAACTACATCTAGGTGTGTCTCCTATCTCGATATCTCCATATAGGATGAAACCTTCTGAGTTGTGATAAATGTATATACAACTCGATGGTCTGTTGTAGTGTAGCTTTGTTCATCCGAGTGTGTAACCATGGGGTGCACTAGTTTTGTTTGTGAATAAGGATGATGGAAGTCTGTAGTTGTGTATCAATTATTTTTGCTTGAACTAAGTGAAAATGAAAAACCACTATCCTATTCCAAATATTGATAATTTATTTGATCAATTAAAGAGTGAAAGTTGGTTCTTGAAGATTTATTTTCAGTAAATATTTCACTAGATGAATGTGAAGGATGATGATATCCCGAAGACTGATTTCCAGTGTCATCTTGGGCATTATGAGTTTGTTATGATGTTTTTAGGTGTGACGAATGATCCAGTTTTGTTCATGGGGTTGATGAACACTGTGTTCTGTGTTTTCCTAGAAATGTTCATGGTGGTTTTCAATGAAGAAATCCTTATGTGCTCCGCATCTGAGGAGGAGTATACAGAGAATCTGCGTGTCATTTTGGGAGTTCTTCATCATTAGAAATTGTTTGAAAGGTTTCTGAAGTGTGAGTTTTGGTCTCGAGAAGTCCATTTCTTAGGTCATGTTGTATACCATCAGGGAGTAGATATGGATCCTTTGAATATAGAAGAAGTTGTGTCTTAGGAAACCCCCAAGATAATGGAAGGGGTGTGAAGTTTCCTTGATCGTGCAGGATATTATAGGAGGTATTTAGTTGATCTCTCTTGGGTTACAACTCCTATGATGGTGTTGACTAGGAAGGATCAAGTATTCTTATAGACTGATCTGTGTTAGACAAATTTTGAGTATCTGAAGGAGAAGCTAGTTAGTGCTTTAGTTCTTTTTCTTCCAATAGAAGGAGTTCACTTTGAGGTTTTCTGTGATGCTTCACGTCTTAGTTTGGGCTATATTCTGATGCCGTAGTGATCAATAGTTTTTTATGGGTCTCGGAAGTTACATCCCCATGAGCGTAACTATTCCACCCTCAATCTCTTGTTGGTGGAGGTAGTATTTTACCTAAAGTTACGGATACATTATCTAATCAGTGAAAATTTCGTGGTCTTCAGCGATCATAAGAGCTTGAGGTTTGTTTTCTCCCAATGTGACATGAAATTACATCATCATTGGCGAATGAAGTTCTTATAGGACTATGAATTTGAGATTTCATATACACCTGGGAAGGGGAATATTGTGTCAGATGCGTTGAGCAGGAAGTCAAGTAGTGATGTAGTGCGTGAATCTGGTGATTCTTGAAGAGTGATCTAAGAAATTTTATAATTATATCTAGATATGGGAGAAGTATGGGGAATAGGTTGTCTTTTTCAGATGATGGTGCAATCATCTCTGGTGCAGCAGGTGGAGGAGTCCTAGTTGGGGGATCTTGAGGTAGAGGTCTAGAGAGACCGAGTTTTTTGTGGTGAGACCCCTGATGATTTTTCTGAGGATGAACATCATCGAGTGTTGTTTTAGGTAATACTTTTTGTTCATTTGTAGATGTGTGAGGCAGTTCTCATATAGTTATATAATTCACCTTTTGTGGTACATTATTGTGTGAAAAATATGTACCATGCTTTGAGTGGTTAGTTTTGGTGGCTTGGAATGAAGTGTGCAGTTGCAAGGTTTGTGTCTCGATGTTTGGTCTGCCAGAAGGTGAAGGCTGAGCACCATTTTCTTAATGGTTTGTTACAGTTGTTAGATGTTCCTCAGTGGAAATGAGAGGAAATATCGATGGACTTTTTTACTAGTTTACCTTGATCTTAGGGAGGCTATGACACTATATGGGTGGTAGTGGATCATTTGAAAAAATCAGACTACTTTATAAAAACCAAGGGGTCAAGCTCAGTGGTGGTTTTTTCGAGGCAATATCTAGAGGAGGTGGTGAGACTCCATGGGGTCTTTTGGATGATCATTTCTAATTTAGATCCTCATTTTACCTCCAGGGTGTGTAGAGGTCTCCAGCATGCTTTTGGTTCTTAGATATGCTTTAGTAGTGATTTTCATCCACAAATGGACGACCAGACAGAGCATACCATCCAGACTCTTCAAGACATGTTGCGCTCATATGTATTGGATTTTGGAGGTTCGTGGGTGAGGAACATGCCCTTAGTATAATTCTCTTACAACAATAGTTTTCACTCCACCATTAATATGTAATTTTTTGAATCCTTGTATAGATGACCATGTTGTTCTCCATTGTGCTGGAATATCGTCAGAGAGTCAGCAGTTATCGAGATCAAACTAGTATAGAATCTACCAGAGATGGTTTAGGTGATTCGTGAGAGGATGAAAGTAGAATATGATTATCAAAAATCAAAATCCAATCATAGGATGAGATCTTTGGAGTTTGACATTGGGGAACATGTGTTTTCAAAGGTGACTCCCTATTGTGTGCAGTGAAGGTTTGGTCATAAGAGTAAGCTTTATCCCTGGTTTATTGGGCCTTTTGAGGTTTAACTTGTGTTGGAGTCATGCCAAATCATGTATCACTTCCCCCATAGTTAAGTTGGACACATGATGTTTTTCATGTGTCGAAACTCTTTCATTATATTTATGATGACTCTCACATCATCGATAGGGGTGAGATAAGTGTTGGAGATGATGTGACCTTCAAGGAGAATCTTGTAAAGATCCAGGACCTCCAGGATAAGGTGTTGCTTGGGCATGATATCCCCTTGGTTTTTGTATTATTTTAGCACGATGGTGTGGAGGAGAGTACACAAGAATGTGACTCGTAGATACATGCTCAGTACCCCGATTTGTTTGATGTTTATCTCTTCTCCTGTAACACAATTCATATTTTAGTTATAATCATTTTCTAGTTTATAAGTTTTCTCTCTCTTGTTGCTTGTTGTGGATTACTCTCTTTGAGAGGTATCTCCCTCAAGAGAGTGTTTAAGAGCTGGTTCTGGTTGTTGAAAGGTTTCAAATTATTCCTCTAATGAGGTGGTTGAGATCCTATAGTGGAGATAACCATGAGAGGTCTCTCACGAGTTGGCTGTTCAGACGACCCCTTTTTGTTTCCTCTTTGGGTTGGTTTTGTATTCTCGAGGATGATAATGTTTTGAGAGGTATCTAATGTAAGGGTCTCGATCTAAAAGGATCGACCATTTGTGTGTTTCTAAAGATCGAGGTGCCCAAAGGAAGATCAAAGGAAGTTTAGAGGGGCTCAACTACTAAAATATGGAAGTAGAGAGATTTCACACCGTGTAAAGTTACATGAAGTTAAAGTGGATTTCAGGATGTGTAATAAACCAGGGTTAAAAATAAATAAGAGAATGAAAAGGAGACATGTTTTTTAGAATCAACTTAACCCCGAGGTTTACATGATATGAAAGGGAATTACACATCATGTTATTCCCCACTTTAGTTATTTTTTAATCATTTTTAGCCACTCAGGTTATTCATAACCCTATGGCTGCAGCGGCTCTACCTGTTGTTCCAGGAGACCCATCACCCCTCTTTGACGTTTTTAGGATTCCTTCGACAAGGATTTATGTTTAGATTCCCTACTTTGATCCATCTTTGATTTGAGGTATATTCTACCTCCGTTCTTGTGGTTTCTTCAATCCATTTCCTCTCGTTATCTTTTCCATGTGATGGAACTTGATCTCCATGTTTCTAATGGATTTTTCTTGGTTATTTTTTGGAGTGTTTGTACTGAGGTGTCCTCGGGTGGATGTAGTTCTTGAGGGAGAGGTGATTAGGATTCGTAATGTTGGTCTGTTCTCATGTGAAGAAAGTTTAACCCCTTTTGAGGAAGGGGATTCATTGCTTCTATATTTATTCATTTGAAATCGTAGATCTAGCTGGATTTATCCCCTTGGATCATAATGAAATTAACTTAATAATTGCTTGAAGTAGATTAAAGAATTGATATTGATCGCATGTCGATGTAGCTATTTTGTACCGTGATAATAATTTTCCTCTTGTTTTTCTAGATAGTGTGGTATCTATGATATGTTTGTTATGTGTGAATTAGATTGTGGAATTGGTATAGAACATAAAGCTGTAATTAATTGATAATTAATTAGATAAAAGAATTAAAAATACAAGTTTAATGAATCCGATTAATGTTGTTGTAATTTGATGATAATCAAATTGATGTAGGTATGCATGTTTAATTTAATTAGTTAATGAACCTGAAGCTTATTGATTCTTTTTGATAAAATAATTAAAGGTATGCTAAATTAATTGTTTAATTAATTTGTGATATCTTGTGGTATCTTGCTTCTTAGGTTGCCCGTAGTTGGAACCTATGAATAATGAATCAGTTAATTCAAGATGGAGTAAGTATTGTTTGTGTGATAAAGGATAATGCCTTATAGGGCCTGAGTTTCCTTCTTTCTTTCAAAGGATAAGTTCCTTGTTCTTTAGATCTACAAGAGATCATTATGTGTAATGGTTGGATGCCTTTATTTTAGGGGGAAAAGCCCGGTTTCTATGTTTGTTTCCTACTTCTTGTGACATGAGGATGGGATGGATGATACTGAAGGGATCTTGTGTTATGTGGGGTGGGAAGGCCTGGATGTGACATGAGCCAGGGATGGTTGATCCTGGATGGCTGTTGTGGTATATTGGGGAAGGATTATTGGATGTTGTGGTAGAATTTGACACCTGTGATAGAGGGATACATCATGATATGCATGTGAGTGTGAGGGAGAAAACTAGAAATGATAGAACGGGTTGAATCCATGCATACCTATTGATATGAAAGTTGGATGCTTGTTTGAATATATTGTTTGGATGATGGATAGTTTGTTTGATTATCTGCTTTACTTTCCCCACTACTTGAGGAAGATGGATTTCCTTGGTTTCATGACTTGTTTGGTAGCTTAGGATTTTTTCATAGAGTTCCAGGTAATATGGAAAGTGATAATATTAATAAATGAACAAATTTTTAACCCATGGGGTTGGAGCTTGCTGAAATGTAGTGTTGAGGTTTTAATTTTGAGAATTTGTGGACTTGGTTTGCTTATATCTGGAGGTCTTGGAACTTTATTGTGATGCTAATGTAATGTAATGAGAAAATGTTAATGGTTAATTAATGGCAATGAATTAATTAATGTAAAGTGAAACAGATGAAAAGGGATAGAATAATTTGATGTATCTCTTTAAATGGTTTTGTGATTATAGAATATATAGTCTTTCTAGAGGTAGTAGGGAGTCCGAGATACTTTAGATATAGGTGAGTCTGATACTAGGTTATGCCCATAGTGTGGTTTTGAGCTATATTATATCATGTACCTTTTGTGTTTTTATACTCTACCCTACCTTTTCAGTTAGGAAAACTGGCATCTCAAGGATTCTGAGCCATGGGAGGGTGTTTTCCCCCACATCCCAGTGGGAGGATGGTTGAAAGACTACCCCCTTTGACCCCAGTCTTTTCTCTTGGTAGTTACTTGTGCTGGTATGCACAACAGTTGGTTTTTACCATATATATTTTTAGAGGGATGTAATGGCTTTTGGTTATTTTACACACATATATTCTGGATATAGTTTCCTAAGGACTACTATATGTATAATGTGTATAGTCTATGATGGATTGAGGATCCTTACTCAATGTATGGGATGTGATGGCTTTAGTTATAATACCCGATGTATGATACATGTTACACGGGCTGTGGTGGCTCCCGGAAACTACCTAGTTACTTTTGGTTATGTGGATGTGTTGGTGTGTTTCACGAGGTGCATGTTGTGGTGCTTCAACTAGGGGTCGGTGGGCTATTCTTTTTGGAGAGAGATGCTTAGGACGTGTGACATTGGGGATGAGTAGTAAACCAGTGGGGAAGTGGTAGTGTGGTACCCTTGAAATTATTTATTATATTATAGCTCTTGTATGTGATACTTGGTGAGCGTATCCATGGTGAGGTTGAGAACTTAGTATACCTATTTTGGTTACGAGTTAGTTTCACTTATTTTTCATTTTGCTTTAGAATTCTTTATTTACTTTTTCATGTGAGTCTTTGGGAAGGATCCTACTGAGTATACTATTATACTCACCCCAAATATATATAAACTATTTTTAGGTCAGTTGGAGCAGGTTGGAGATCAGGCTAGTTACTACTAGATTGGGGTTTAATAGGATCTATTTGGGCTTAGTGGTCACTGTTGTATTAACCTTTCTTTTGGTACTTGTAGTTTTTCTTTCAGTTGTAGTTGTTCTTTAATGTCATTAATTATGTGCACTTTTTATTTCTTTTATATTGGATTCTGAGGAGGAGTTGGTTGGTGTCCCTCTTATCTCCTTCTTTCACATGTGTTCTCTTAGAGGATATTGCCACCCATCTGTGTGTTTACTATACGCTCGGTGCTTGTCTCTAACCAAGGGCCTAGTGGAGGTGGGACTTGGGTGTCACTATCTCTCTTCTCTCATTGTTTTCTTAGGAGGGGTACATTTTTTTGGGAGGGGGTCATGACAATATAAAACTTTTAAAACGAAACATGTTTTATTTTCATGAAAAAATTAATGACTTTGAACTTAGATTCTTATTTTCCTTGTCCTTAAACCCTCTGAGTAACATTTTATAGACATGGGATGAGTATAAAAAGCTCATTAATGGGGAAAAAAATAAATATCCATTATTCTAGTGAAAAACATAAAAATACTTGAATTTTTTTACCTTTATCTTAATTTTTGTGTGAATGAAATGAATCATTTCCATATGAAAAAACACACACTTTTTTCTCAATAAAATATTTATGACCCATATTAAGAAAAGTAAAACCAATTTCAAGAAACATAGAGTAATTATATTCATAACCCATATCAGGAATTATTGGATCCCAGTTAATTCTATAGGAGAAACCTCCTTGGTAACTCCCTTTTTCTTGCCTATTAAGATAAAGAACATTACCCAATGCATTAGAGTGTTATCTAGGCACACCAGTAGTATAAGCTATATATGGATAACCTATTCATCATGAGATAAATTGTGGATCAACTCATTGTATAAGCTTTTTAGAGGTCACCCATTTCTCATATATAATTCTCAAGTACCATATCTTGAATAAAATATTTTATGCTTGTACATTTTCACCATAATACCTTTGAAAAAATCTTTTAAATCCATATTCAAAACATTTTTAGATATTGAAATACCATTTCTTTTTAAAACCCATTTTCAAAAATAAAATAAATAGAAGGAAGTAAAATAGGGGTTTTTTTAATAAAACATGAAATTATGTGAAGTATCTAAAAAATAAAACAACATCTATGGTGGTAGGAAAATTCATTGTCACCGTATATGTTAAAATAAAATATTTCATTTGTCTTTTGTAATTAAAGAAAAATCATTACATAAAAATAATTATTTTGAAAACCATTGAAAGAAAGACAAAGTAGACATAATATTTCCTTTATATTTATTTTATGTTCATATAAATTCATGAATAATATATTTTAAAAAATATAGAAAAGGAATAATTAGAGTTGGAAGGGAAACCTTAAAAGAGGAATTTTAAAAGAAAGTCCATTCCCTAGAGTTTGAATCTTCACATATGTTATTTATCTTTCTGAATCAAAAAAATATGTTGATCATTTAATTTATTATGAAAAAAATTTCAATTTAATTATTTTTTTGTTTATTTAGTACCATGATATATACCATTACCTAATTACTTAAGTTCACATCATATTTTTTTGATGACATTCGACTCATATGTCAAAAATGACTTTTGTAGGTTGACTATGGTTAATGAGGTCATTATTCCATCATCTAAAAAATAATAAAAAGTAAAAAATTATCATTTTTATATATAAATTATACTTTTAAAACCATCCATGAATTATGGATATGAAAAATTAACTACATTACAATCATCGAGATGAAAGGTCGTACATACGCATAAGTAACATTTTCATTTTTCAATGATCATTATAGAAATAAGGCATATATTATTTTATATTTAAATAATGATAATTATGTTATAAATACCATGTTATTTATTTAAATACACTTATATATATCATGTGTGTGATGTGGTGAAAAAAAAAACGAATCACATTGCTTCGTGGAGGTGGTAGTCTGCACGTACGCACGAACGATTTTATCATTTATCAGTGAATGGAAACGTAAAAGATAAATTGATATATTTTATTTTAATAATGATAAATAATAAATTAATATTATATATGTACATTAATTAAATCATTATAACTATACATGATAGGAGGTGATAGAAAACGAATTACATCGGTTCACTTAGTGGTAGTCTGCAGTACAGACAAATGACATTTTCATTTCCCATTTGATTGGAGAAGAGATAGATATAAGTGATTAAATTAAAATAAAAACATCTCAGTATATGTAAGATACGATTTTTATTATTTAACCATGTTTGAAAAATATTTTTCGGCAGTAGAAGAAGAAATAAAATTAAAATGCATGGTTAAGAACTATTTCTCCTCTTTAGATAACGTCTTAAGGATTACACTGAAATCTTCCCTAGGTTGATTTTATGATAAAAATATGCCTCTAAAACATGTTAAGGGATTTAAATAATTGATTTTTGTAGTTATTTAATGAAAGAAAAGGCTTTTTATGGGTTAAGAAAAGAGGAGAGGATACACCCTTTTGTAAGAGAGGTAAGGGGTACTCTTGGAAGTTTTTAACGTATTAAATTAATATAAATTGATTTTCATATTAAAATAGATCAGAATTGATAATATTATAATATTATATGATTTTTAGTCTAAATAATATCATAAAATAATTTTTTTAGCAGTTTATATTCTATTTTTACCCTTATCTTTTTTATTTTAACTATCCATTAACCCTTTTGACAATTACTGTGATACTGATGATTTTTAATTTTAAGGGGTTAAAATAGTTACTATAACAGGATAATTGGACCTTAAATAGAATATAGTTGATATTTTAAACCAAATTAAAATAAACTTTCGAAATATAATATTTTTTTGGAGTTTTAAATTATTCAACAAAATATTATTTATTATAAATCAACATTTAAGGCAATTTTGGAATTATTCATTTAAATTATCTTTCAAAACTACAAGAGAACAATTTAATTAGTATATAAGAAACTTAAACCTCTATAATAGGTAATATTTATCTATAAAAATTATGGAAAACAATAATTTATTTAAATCATATTAATTTTATCATTATTAAAACCATTTATTATATTTTTCTATCAACTTAATAAATACTCTATCAGCATTGTAAATGAATTTATAAAATTATTTCATCACTAAAAATTATAAATAAATTACAAGGATAAAGAAAAATAATTTATATTTCAAATTAATATTTATAACTGAATATGACTTTGTTTTATTCTTATGTAAGAAATTTAAAGATAATAAAATAAAGAGAATGATATATTTGACTTTTATTTTTATAAAATATTTTAATTGTCAAATTCTTTTCCATGTTGAAAAAGGTTCATATATTATAATTTTGGATGATTATGTATGAAATAATCCCATACAATAAAATTAATTCAAGTTTTATGCTTACTTTATAGTCTTTATCACATTATTCTTACCCTTAATTAACTCATTTTACCTTTACCACGGTAACAAAATTTACTATGATTATAATTCATAATGTATACAAATAAAGGGGAATTTTTACCAAATTTGGAAATGATAATTTGAAATATGGAATCAATTTTTATAGATTAAAAATACATAATTTCTATAATTTTATTGAAAATTAAACCTGCAAAAAAAATTGAGGAACCTTTTTTCAGAAAAATGCAATTTTAGGTTTAAAAATGTTTTTATGCTAAATTCAAGTATAAAATTAAGTCCAAAGAATAAAATTGTATTATTTCTAATAAATAGTATATATTGAAATTTTAAAACAAATGAAAAATATAATTAAAGTTTATAAATACTTTAAAATAAGATACAACTTCCAATTAAAATAGTATTTTCACTATTCATTGAAAAATCAAACTTTTCAGAAAAATATAAAAATTCCATCGTTATATAATTTTGATATGTAAATTTTAAAAATGATTTCATTTTTATCAAATAATTTTTTTAAAAGTTTCATAAATTAATTATAATATTTTCTCACAAAATTTCACGACCCGTCCTCGGGGCCCGTGCCGTGACTACCTCAAGCCCGCCTTCCATAGGCCAGGGGCTGGCGACTAGCACCAAATGCGAAAATCCTGATAACTGGGATGGCATTGTCTTTATAAAAGTAAACAAAACACCACAGAGTACAAGAGGAAGTAATACACTAATTACAAAAGAAGTGTTGAAAAGTAAATGGGCTAGAATACAAACCCAACCGAAAGTACTGCTACAACTGAACGAAAGTACAACAAAAAAGAAAAACAGCTGGATGAATGGAAGCATCACCTGGGTCATCCTCCTCGGATCCTACTTGAAGGGTAGGTACAGATAGCGCAGCTCCTGGATCGCCGACCACGGATCCCACCAGAAAGGTAGGTACAGATAGCCTCCACAACGCTCTCGCCCGTCACCCTCCTCTGTGTGTCGTCTCATCGTGAAGTCCACCTCCGGATACTGAATCGTCGTGAGGTCCACCTCCGGGTACCGTCCAGTCCTTGAACACTCGGCCTCCGTCAGCACTGCCCGTCGTCTACAACCAACACAACGAGGTGCGGGCATAGCCCATGCATGGGTGAGTATACGATACTCAGTAGGGACCCCGAGACCCTCAAGGTCTCTCTAAATCCAACAAGGATAACCACAAAGCAGAATCACAACAGATAACCCTTAGGTATAAGCCCATACTTATACCTAAGTTATCACATAACCCATCTCAATCATGAGGAAACACAAGGTTATGAAATCAACGGATAACCACTACCTAGGTATATGCCCATACATATACCTAAGTTATCAAGTGACCCATCTCAATCATGTGGAAAACAAAAAGGACATAGACTCAGCTCAAACCAGGATTTTCCTTATTAAAACTGTAACTACTGAAGAGCCCCGTATCTGGAGTGTAAAGTGATCCTGTCATGACTCCGAGGTACTGCTCAGTAACCTGAGACTGCTGAGGTACTCCTCCTGTCGAGTACCGCAAGTCAGCCACCCAAACACAGTAGTGCTCCCCGCCGGGGTATGCCACTCAAACACAGTAGTGCACACCCCCTAATAGCCTACAGAGGTACTCTCCGGATGAGTACCATGGGTCTGCACCCAAACAAAGTAGTGCTCCGTCCACCATGGGTCTGCACCCAAACAAAGTAGTGCTCCGTCCATTGGGCTAGTCGACTCACTCCAAGTCGAGTCGGTCAAGCAGTCGTCAGGTCTCAGCCGGCTACACGGTCTCCGTACTCCGTATGCTCGTCTCCGAGAGGGTCCGCTCCACAAGCTACTGGTCTATACTCCAATTATCTCAAATTCCCACGAATAAGTATCTCAAAGGACCGCCTTGTCATAGGGGTCTCAATGCAATAGACGGCGCGTCAGTCGGATGCCCGGTCTGTGAGTTATTAGCCTTTCCGTCCCATGGGCCCGGTTGGTTTCGTGTGCGAACCAACCCAGCCGTAACTCAACTGTACCCATAACTCTCATAGGGTATACTCATAGGGACCGTTTCTCAACGTGATCACCAATGCTACTGACGGTTCGTCAAACGGTCTTCCGGTCTGAAAGTTATCAGCCTTTCTGTTCTAGGGGCCCGGTTGGATTTCGGGTTCAATCCAACCCGACCACTTTAAAACTACATCCAAACCTTAGGTGAAGTATACCAAAAGTTCCTTCTCAACAAGAGGAATCCAACAACGTCGACGGCACATCAATCGGACGTTCGGAGCTCGAGATATAAGTGTTTCTGCTCCGAGGGCCAGGTTGGTTTCGTGATCGAACCAACCCAGTTGTACCCAAGGTTCTCCGAAACCCTAAGTGTAATATACTGAAACTACCGCCTCAATCCAAGGATCGCATCTCAACTGATGGTGTGTCGATCGGAGGTCCGTAGCCCATGTTATGGGCGTTTGAACAAAACCTGCCGAAAATTGGGGGTTCGGGCCCAGTCCGACCCAGCCCACTAGGGCGCGGCCCGGACCGGGTCCGGGTCCAGCCCACTAGGGCGCAGCCCGGCCCAGTTGGCGTGACCCGAAACGGCCTGCGCGGCTCGGCCCGGTGGCTGGTTGGCCTGTCCGACTGGCCGAGCTGAGCGGAACAGGGGGGAGGATCGCGCCCCCCTGATTGAAAACCACACCCCCCCCCACGTGGGGGCCGTTCCCATGACCGTCGGGGGTTATGACCCCCGGTCTCCCCTGGTCCCGCGTGGCTGTGGGACCGGTGCCTGCCGCCGCCCCCTCCGGCCGCCGGCGCTGTCGTGCCGGCGTGGCGCGCCAGCAGGCTCTTCGGTGGTCCACCAGAGTTGCTCCGGTGGTCCGTTTTCAATTCTGTCTATGCCGGTGTTCCTCCCGGGAGCCATAGATTACTACTAAGGGTTCAAAACACCCTTACAGCCCGCCTCATCATCGTCTTTCGATCCGCACTTCAACAAAAAACTGCGGAGGGTCCGAGCTTTGTTCGTTAGCCCATTCCCTCCATGTTAGGGGTTTTAAAATCAATAACAAACACAACCAATCCCGGATATTCACCCAGCAACCATTCCGCATGAACGAGAGATCCGCGGATCAACCAGTAGAGATTGATCCGCGCTCATCGTCCTTTTCTCAAATGATAAAAAGGAAAAATCAAATATAATTCCCCTACCTCGAAAAGACGTCGTATGTCGTCGAGCCGCGGAAAGAGGCAAGCGTCGCGATGATCGATCGTCGCGGAAGATCGATGCCGATTCCGTTTTCATCGGAGGAAGAGCCGTCGTCGATGGTGACGTTCTCCGCGGTGGTTTCTCCTCCCTTGACACGGAGGAAGAAGAAGAGAAGGCACGTTGTCGGTGTCTTCGCATTCTCCGTCGGAGGCGTTCTTCGTCGAAGAGGCGTTCTTCGTCGAAGAGGCATTCTTCGTCGAAAGGTTGGTGTTCTTCGTAGTGAGATGAACACCCTACACTACTTCCCCAAATCTCTCTCACCCCAAACCCCTCAACACAATGAAAGCTAAAACCCAAATAAAATAAGACACCTCTTATTTTATTACTCAAGCCATGCATTTCAAAAATCCAAAATTCAAACCTAACATACTTAATTAATTGATCTTATGTTGTCAAATTAATTAGTGTTTAGGTGGCATGAATTAATGTGGGAGGTGAGGAGAGGAGGAGTCACTTAATTAAATTAAAGAGTGATAAAGGGGGGTTTTGGGAGTTGAGGGGGAGGTGAGTTATGGGAGGTCAAGGGAGTTAGGTAATTTGAAAAGGTGGGGGCTCGTGTGGGCCCCACCTCACCCTTAATCCTCTCATGGGAAGTTAACAACCGGTGGGTCCCACTCCAACTCCCACACCTAGGATCTAACACTTAGAAAAGATAAATTAAGTTGAGACACAACTTTATTTCACTTAAACCGCTTAGTGAAGAAATAAAAATAAAACCATTATATTTTTATTCCCCACTTTTTTTACATCAACACCCGAGCAAACGCAACTTCGGAAAAGGTGTTCCTAAGAAATTACCGGCACTGCGGTTTCATCGGTGCCCTCATATTTCAATTTCGAGCACCGGTTCAAAAGATAGAAAAACCCGCGCGTTCGTTCACTGAACCTACCTGAGCTAAACTTCGCAAATTGATTTCGGGCACACCGGACCTCAGAATCAGGCACCGTCATAAACTGCATTCTTGTAAAATCCCAAAGAAATTAAGAAAAAAATTTCCTTGAAATTTCCGGGTCTTTACACAAAAAATAAATAAAAATCGTTTGTCATGAAAACATATTTTTGATGAATAAAATGAATTTACTAAAAATTTAGTGATTATTTCCTAATAATTGACCAATGAATTTGAATTGATTTATTACCATTATATATATATATTTTATAATTTGGTTAATTCTATTCATTTACACCAATTCAGAGACTAGTTTATAATAATCATATTTAAATAATCGTATTTCGTGGTTTGTTTATGCTCAGAGTTGCATATCTTGTACGCTATCAAACATAGTTTTTATTTTAAAATATCAGGATATTACATTGTTCCCCATTAATAAATTTCATCCTCAAAATTAATACTTGATCTCAGTAGTTAAAGGATTAAAATTTTAAAATACATTTCTTTAAATCCCACATTGTAAAATGGGTTAGTAAAACTTCCTATTGAAAAGAGAGAGAAAAATACAATGTTTATCTGGAATAACATATAAATATGTTTCCAAAAAGGAAAAAATTAGTGAGAAGTGAAAATATGGATTTAGAGGAAAATGTAATGTAAAAAATAATGATGGAGGGTGATATATATCATTGTTCAAAAGAAAGTGAATGATTGCAAGAAAGTCAACAACCGCAAAAGGATAAACCAAATAAGTGTGAAAAAGGCCGTCGATTCATTGGAATAGAAAGTATTTGTATTGAATTTCTGTTTGAAGATATTTTTCCTTGATTTTAAGAAATAATTTACTATCTAGACTGTGAACATAATGAAATATACTTACATGATAAGTATAATTTCATCCTTTACTCAAGTTCCACCACATTCTCATCTTTTTCTCTAAACAATGACTATTAAAGATTGATTTTTTTTATACCTGAAGAACGAAATTAACTTCCATTAAATTATATACTTCAAAAAAAGGATAAAAATATATTTTTAAAGTCTTTAAACCTTAACAAAATCCATAATTTTTAGCATGATAATTCCAAAAATTAATAAATATTTATATAAAGAAATAATACACTAATATCCAAAATTTAATAATAATACCCAAAGTTCAAACTAAAAAATTCTGTATATAAATATCCATAAAATTATTCAATATATTCATGAATAATATTGAAAAACAAAGATTATAATTATTTGATAACATATTCTTTCAAAATTTATCTCCAAATAATGTTAATCAATCTTAAAGTTTTATACCAAAAATGTATAGTAATATAATCTCCAAGATATGCTAATCATTTTCCTAAATAACATGAATCACCTTAAAGACTCATTAAAAGAATATATGATTTTAAAATATAATTAAATCTTTAATCCTAAAATAAAATACCATATTATCCTTAATTAAATAAGCTTCCCAAAATAGTGACCTTATTTCAAAATACCATTAATCGCTTAATCACTAAATCAATTTTCAATCCCAGAGTTATTTATATAGTAAAATAGAAGTTCCCAAAATAAACTTAATATTTATCAATAAAATAATTTTAAGTAAAAAAAGTAATTTCTTACTAACCATGACATAAATTTGGACATTGGTAGGCATTGCACCCTTTTCAACCTTCGGTTGTGGGTTCAAGCACCACAACCTTGCCGGATGTGGAAAGTTATCTTCTATTCTACGTGTTTTCCTTTTTCTAAAATTATACTAATATAATTCTTATAATGTTCCCAAAAATATAATGAAAATCATAAAAATAAACTTAATAATGAAAGATCATATAAACCATAAAGTTTATCAATACCTTTAAACTCATGTCCACAAAATAAAATGATAATTCTTCCTTAAATTACTTTTTCACAAGTTAAACATAAGGGTTACATATACCTAAAACATATATAAAAACTCAAAAAAATATCTCAAAACACACTTCCATAACATAAAACATCGAAATTTTATTATGTGTTTTAAACATATGACCATACTTAAATCTACCACTACATCATAACTCTTTATTCCCTATATATAGACACATTAATCATTTAACATTTTTCATAATGATATTCCATACTATTCATCAATACTTATTTCTTAAAAAAATATGAATCATGTCTTATGATTCAAAAATATTAAGACATTGGCCAAGATAAAATCCATACCTTTTATATTCCATTTTAAGTTTCCTCACCTTCAACTGTAATACCATTAGGCATTGGTAAACATTTATCTATACGGCCTTACCAATCCCATTATTGAGATTTACCCTAAGGAAATAGATTTACATAATGAATATACTCTACACATTTAAAACATTAAATTGATACTATGTGAATAAATTTAGTGCCCTTTATGGTGTTAACTAACTGCTTCCTTTTTCCCTTGATATATAATTTCTTTATTCCCTCCTTTACTACATAAATAAATCTTTCCATTTTTTTAAGACATTTTACTTGGGTCTTCTTCTCACATTCTTGACACCTAAGTCATTGAATAATATTAATTTTATGATCTATATCATATGAACTTCCAGAGAGAATTATTTATCTCTTATTTGATATGTTATGAAAATCAAATATGTTCAATTTGTTAATTATTACTTATGATATTTCATTAATAATAACCACATGAGTTTTTACTATATATTCCATTCCATTCGGTTTCTCATTTAGACAACCACCACATTTTCCATTTCATCCATAGTTAATTCAGTTATTTTTGGATCTAACCATTTACTAAAACAAAAAAGGTTAGTGTGATCATATCAATATAATCGAAATAAACCATCTTATGAGGAGGATAAATACTAAGAAATCCTTAACTATTTTATCTTCAATTATTTTGATTTATCTATATATCTCTAATTCTATCAAACATATTAATCATTATTGTTATATAAGTATATTATCTTAGGATCAAATAACATCTTATCCTATAAAGTTATCTAACCCATTTCTCTGATACCGAATTCAAGGATGAGGACTTAAACATTGAAGTATCATAAATTTTTAGTCAAGAATTCATTTTATTTCATTTTGGGGGATCATTATGGTTTTGAGTTTTAGAGAATTAGGTAATAACTCATATATAATAAACCTATAAATTAAAATTTTACACTTATATTTAGTATCTATTTTTCTCATAATAAAACATTTTTAAAATTAAACACATTTTATTTTCATAAAAAAAATTCATGACATTCAATCCGGATTCTTTCTTTTCACTTACCCACCCTTAAACCCTGTGAAAAACATTTTAAAACATGAGATGAAAAGAATAATATTAGTAAAAGATATAAAAAATGATAAATCCATTAGTCTAGTGAAAAAAGACCACCCTTGAAATGTTTACCTTTGTAGGATTTTGCTTTGAGTGAATGAAATGAATCATTTCCATCTGAAAAATACACACTTTTTCCCCAAATAAAACCATTAAAAACCATAGAAAGAAAATAAAAAACTATTTTAGGAAAATTAGAGAAATTATATTCATCACCATTATTATAAATTACTATAGAATAGTTAAATCCCTAGAATAGGCCTCCTTGATAACTCCCTCCTTAACTACTAAGACAAGGAACAATACCCATTACATTAAAATGTTATCTGAGTGCACCCATCGTATAAGATATTTCAGTTTCACCAGTTCATTATTATCTATAATGGGGCACAATCCATTATATAAGACATATCAGGATCACTCGTTTTATATATACAATTCTCAAATACTATATCATCAATAAAAATTAATTCTTTCACATTTTCATCATAATACCTTTGGATAACTTTTTTTAAACCCATATGAAAAACAATTTAGGATATTGAAATAACCTTTCTTTTAAAAACCAATTTTTAAAGCTAAAATACATTTATGGAAGGGAACAAGGGTTTTTTATTTGAAGAAAACATGAGATATTGTAAATGAATTAAAAAAATCAAATAACTGTTATGACAGCAGGAAAAGTCATTATCGCAGTATACATTAAAATAAAAAATTCCTTTTTATATTTTTATAGAAATTCAAAACATTTGTTAAAAATATTCCTTTGGGAAACATTTGATATAAATCCAAAAGGGACATAAAATGACATTTATAATTACTTTATGTCTATAAAAATTCATTAATAAGATATTTTAAAAAATACAGTGTAACCACCCAGAATTATATCAATGAATTTTCACTTTGTATAATTATTTTATATATTATAAATCACATAAAATCACATATAGAACACAATAAAAACTTTATAAATAAATAATTAATTAAATAAGATGCTTTTTTTGAAATTGAGGAACCTATACCAATTGAATATTAACTTGACATTTGGAATAGTAAAATACCCCTTATGAATAGTAAACCAGTCAATATAATAAAACCTCAGCTATGAAAGTATAAATAAAATTTATATATCTTATAAGTTAAAAATGATATATTTATATCATGGAATAAGTAAATAAATGTTTTGAAAATGATAAATTAAGTGTTGGTATTTTTTTGACACATAAATTTTTATTTACAATTTTATAATTAATATAACGATTTAAAATAAAATTTATCTTCATAAAACATATTAATAAATTAATATTTTGTTATCTTTTGATTAGAAGATAAATTTATGAAACTTTAATTAATTTTTCAATGTGTTATAAAATCATTTATAATTTTAAAATTTCTATTTTTCAAATAAATAATGATTTTAATAAAAAAGTAAATTTCTGATATTTATAAAATTATTTTCATAAAATTGAGTTCATTTTTTAATTATACACATCAAAAAATGGTAAGGGTGTTTTTTTGGGTGATTTTTCTGAAATACTTGATTTTTTGGTGAATATTAAAATATTATAATTTACGATAAAAGCTAAATACATGAATTATTAAGTCATAAATGATTTAAGCGTAATGGAAGCCCAAAATATAAAACTATCCTTAATTATTTTAATATATTTAGTGATAATTTCAAACTATTCATAGTTTTGAGCCAAAATAATAAACTAATGAATAAAATAATAAAAACACACTCTTCTCCCCCACTATAAATACCGCCCTTAACCACCACTTATACTCACATCTTAAAGCCTTGTATTGTTCTTATTTTATGAAAAATTACCTTTCCTAGCCTCTTCCCCAAATACAATACCTTCTGGTCTCACCAAAATACCAAAATCAAGTGCCTTAAGGAGGTTCTCGAGGAAGAAAATTCAAGAGGTAAAATACTCTTTCTTTTTTATTTTATTTTATTTTTAATTTATTTTTTTCTTATTCTCTCATCTCATTCCCTTATAAAAGTGTCATGAAAAATACAGTATCTTATATATATCAGAATGTTATATTTTTGATGAAAAAATTCATCATCAATCTTTATCTCCTCTCCCTTTTATTCTAAAAATAAAAACATCGACCGTGATGTGTCAATTTTCCAACATTATGGATAATGTGTTTTCATTTTTCTTTATCACCTTCAAGTCTGCTCATAAAACAATTATTATGGTTAAATAATATTTTATTATACATATTATAAGTTATTTAATGTTCTACAACCAATATATAAACATGTTATTAAATAAAATGATATGAGTTCGTGATGGTCGTAAAAACCACCCAAATAAATTAAATCATTTTCATTAAAGTTTTATCTAATGAATCATCCTCATATAAAAAAATAATTTATGGTATCATTTAATATTATGGAAACATATTAACACAATTTCATTCCACTCAGAGAGTTTTTCTTCCATTCGACAAGAAAATCCGTTACCAACAAACCATGGTAACCATGAAATAAATTCACGCGAAACAATGAAAATAATAAAATATTATTGATAAATGGGTGTAAATATGTTATAAATAGATCATATAAGGTATTATAAACATTATTATAGTTATTTAATATAATAATAAAACTTTTAAACCATTATACAGGAGGTTTGAACATGTTTAAATTAATATGAACCCTAAGTAATAGACTCTTTAACTAAAACATTGTTGTAAATGTTTTAATGATTTATTTTTATAAATATTTATATTTTAGGACCATGTATTCAATTTTTTTTATGAATTTATTTATATGTACATTAATTTTATAAAATATAGATTTTAAAATTACTCTCAAATTTTTTCAAAATGGATATTTTAAGGTTTTATGTAAGGAACTTTTCTTTAAAAATCATCTTTTTAAAATTCTATTTTAACAAAATTAAAAAGGAATGTTTTTATGTAAGTATTATTGTTTTATGATTATATTTTTGTTATTGGGAATTAATTATGATGAATAGTGGGACCTATATATCCCTTCAATTCATTGGTTTGGTATTTTTTTAGAGGTCGACCGTATGGTTACTTCAAGTGTAACCGCGATGGTTACACCATAAGGTAGCCGTGAGGGTTACATCATAAGGTAGTTGTGAGGGTTAAATTGTAAGGTATACATGAGGGTGAAAAAAATATGGTATCCATAAGGGTTAAAATATTAAGTATGCAATACCCTAAGTTAACTTTATGGTTTTATTTATATTTTCTATGTTTTATGGAAATCTCATGTTTTCACAAAGTATATGCTACTTTAATGGTGATAAATATATCTTGTGAAAATGATTTCATTTGTTTATAATTATTCTTATACTAAAGGCCTCTTTCCTTATTTTTATGTCCCTTTATGATATTTGTGTACTCATTCCATGTTTCTAAATGTTTTTACATGAGTTAAGGATGGGTAAGAGAAAAGAAGTAGAAAAGTTAAATATTTTGAATGATTAATGTTTTATTGAAAAATTTTGTATTGTGAAAGAAATGTATAGTGTTTTAATAGTATCCAAATTGTATGATAATGGGTTAATATTTAGGATTTATTTAATAATTCTCTAAAACTATAAACTAAAAATATATTTGGGAATGTAAGAAAGTGAATTCTTGTTAAATTAACTAGATTACGTAATGTTTAAGGATGGGTCCTTATAGTTGATATCAAAGCATGGTTTAAATAACTTTAGGGGTTAAGATAATGTTAATAGATCACCATAAATGATTTTTACTCTATGGTTAATTAGAAATGATACAGAATTTTAAGAATGGTTTTCCATAGAATAAATAGGGAAGTTGAAGTAGTAAGGCACCAAGAGGATAATATCTTTCCAAATCTGCAACCCAGAAAAGTTGGAATTGAAACCAAAAAATTTGTGATACTAATGGATCAGTTGAACAGGATATAAATGGAGATGAAATCCATGCAAGAGAACATACATATATACCACAAGGGAACATGCTGATAGTGGAACATTTTATGTGGAAAAAACCACCTACTTTCACTGGATCTTCTGACTGAGTGGAGGCTGAAGGTTGGATTAAATCCCTTGAAAAGATATTATATGTCATGGGGTGTTCAAATAATCAAAAGGTTAGTCTTGAAATTTATCATTTTGAAGGTAAATATAACTAGTGGTGGTTAATTGTCAAGAATATCTTGTATAACGATGAGACAAATGGCTTGGAATGATATGAATTTAAGAATTTTTTCCTTGAAAAGTATTTTCTTAAGGTGGTTTGACCTAGGATGGGAAACAATTTCTTAATTGGAAAAAGGAGGAAGATTCAGTGGTTGTGTATGAAGAAAAATTCACTCATTTCGTAAGGTACACTCCAAATCTTATTTATGATCTTGATAGAAAAAGAAATCATTTTTACATAGGATCAAATCCAAGATATCGAATGGAATTGGACTCCCATGAATTCAAAAGTTATGAAAAACTTGTCTGATATGATAAGATGGTAGAAAGGTAGTTTCTCGAGGATGATATGTACTTTGAAAGCAAGAATAATAAGAGTTTTTGATGGAAAGAAATGGGTAATAGTTAATCAAATAAATCTAAAGGTAAGAAAGTCTAGTTTCTAGTTTATGGGAAGTGTGGTAAAAAGAACCCTAGGGAATTCCTTAAAAAATATTGTAAGTGTTTTTGATGTGGTAAGTTTGGACATATGGCTCGGTATTGCATTGAAAAATATCTTAGTGATGGTAGGTTTAATTCTGATAAGGCAACTGTAAAGTGTTTTAAATGTGATGAGATGTATCATTATGTAAATATTTCCCAAAGAAATATCTGAATGATGGAAAGTAGAAAAATTATAAGAAGAAATGTGTAGTGAAATCCTTTGCAACTACATCCATAGATGTTGGTCCATCTGATGAAGTCATATTAGGTACTTTGTCTGTTTACTCAGATTTTTTAATGCTTGTTTGATAAGGGGTCTACACATTACTTTATTTATGATAAAGTTTTAGGTAAATTGGAAATTTCACCTCAAGAAATGAAACAAGTGCTTATGGTTAAAACACCAAGGGAAATATTAAGGAAAAATGTCATTATAGGAATCTTATTATTATTGTCTATGGAAATAAATTACCAGTAAATTTTTTTGTTTTACCCCTAATATATTTTTATTTTATTCTGGGTATGGATTGACTATTCATTTACCATGCTAAGATTGATCGTAGAGACAAAGAAGTTTTTTTAGAAAATATTTTTAGTTTGTATACATGAATCAACCCATAGAATTTTTAACATATTAGGTATCCAAGAAACTGTTAAAATATTTAAATGAAACTTATCTTGAACATATTGTTTAAAATAAAGGAACTATTCAAATAAATGATATGCTAGTGGTAAATGAATACCTGGATGTTTTTCCGAAAGATTTTCCTAGTGTTATACATGATAGAGAAGTTGAATTTACTATCGAATTAGTTCATGATTCTAAGTCAATTTCAAAACCCCCTTATCGAATGGCTCAAGTATACCTTCTTGAATTGAAAAGAAATTGTAGGAGTTTCTTGATAAAGGATTTATTCATCCTAGTACTTCACCATGGGGGTGATCCTATTTTGTTCGTTAAAAAGAATATGGTTCCATGAGACTTTGCATTGATTATAGAGCTTTGAATAACATTACTGTTATGAATAAGTATCCATTTTTTCATATCAATGACTTATTTGATCATCTCTAGGTAGATTAGTTTTTTTCAAATATTGGCTTGAGATTAGGGTACCATAAGCTGATGGTGAAGGAGGATGACATATCAAAAATAATGTTCTGAACTAGATATAGGTATTATGAATTTGTTTTTATGGACTTTGGTTTGTAAAATTCCCCTATTGTATTTATGGATCTTATGAATAGAATATTCCATGAATATTTTTATAAGTTTGTTTTTATTTTTATTGATGGTATTATGGTGTTTTAAAAAAGTTATTAGGATCATGAAAAATATCTAAGTATTGTTCTGCAAACCCTTATAGAAAATAAGTTAAACAAGAAATTTAGAAAATGTGTTTCTTTTGCAATAGATTTTTTTTCATGGGAACATTGTAAATAAGGATGGAATAAAAGTTGATCCTACCAAAAAAAAGTGGTTAATAAATGACCAAGACCTAAAAATGTTATTGAGATTCATAGTTTTCTTGGATTAGCAGGTTATTACTGATGGGTTGTTAAAAAAATTTCATGGTTATCTATCCCACTAACTAAGTTAACACAAAAATGAGTTAAATTTATTTGGATAGAATACTGTGATGTTTGTTTTCAAGAACTAAAAAGAATATTTGTGAATGCTCCAGTTTTGGACTTACCTTCCAGAAATGGTGATTTTTTCTTCTATAATGATGCTTCATTGAAGGGGTTTGGTTGTGTTCTCATGCAGAATGATCAAGTAATTTCTTATGATTCAAGAAACTAAAATCTCATGAGTTAAATTATTCGACACATGATTTTGAATTAGAAACCATGGTTTTAAATTAAAAAATATGGAGACATCATTTATATGAATCCAAATGTTAAATATATACTAACCATAAAAGTTTAAAGTATATATTCACTCGGAATGAATTGAATATGAGGCAGATAAGATAGCTTGAACTAATAAAGGATTATAATTTCACGACCAATTACCATCTTGGAAAATCATAAAAAGTAGAGGATTCCTTAAGCCAAAAAATATGATGCTACATTAACCATGTTATTTTTGGAACATGACCCCTTGATTAATGATTTGATGAATTTTGTCTTGGAAGTTGTCGGTTCAGAAAATGATTCTATTTTCATTCAAGTGTCACTGAACTAATCTCTCCCAGACAGAATTAAGAAACCATAGAAGGAATATTGTGAGTTACAAAAAAGGTAGAATGACTAAGAAAGGTAAATTTCATGAATTTAATTTCGATAAAGATTTTGTATTGATGTTTGGAACGATATTCTGTGTGAATTTTGATTCCCAGATGAAGAAATAATTGTTCAGTCAAGATCATAGTTCTCCATTTTCAGTTTATCCTTGCAGAACTAATATGTACAAAGACTTTTGGGAGTATTACTGGTGGGATTGAATGAAAAGATATATTTCTGATTTTATCATGAATAGTTTGACTTGTCAACAGGTTAAAGTAGAGGGACAACTACCAAAGGGGATAATTTTTCATTTTCCAATGCCAAAGTGGAAGTGGGAAAATATATATATAGACTTCATTGTGGGAATACCAAAGAATCCTTGATGTAATAATGTGATTTAAGTTATTTTTGATCGATTGACTAAATATACACAATTCCTTCCTATTCAAGACACTATTTCTCTAGATCCTATTTTTCAACTGTACCTCAAAGATATTTTCAGGTTCCATGGAGTTACTCTATCCATTTCATCTAACTGAGATCCTAGGTACAAATCTAACTTTTGGAAATGTCTTCAGAAGTCGTTGGTAACTGAATTAAATTTCAGTGCAACCATTCATCCTCAATATGATCGATAGACTGAGTAAAAAATTCAGACATTAGAAGACATATATGTTCCTTCTTAATGGATTACCGGGGAATATGAGATCCTCATATTTCTTAAGTTAAAGTTTCTTATAATAACAGTTTTCATTCCAGTATACAGATGGAAACTTTTGAGGCATTAAATGGAAAGCGGTGTCGAACTCCAACAATTTGGGATGAAGTTAGGGAAATGAAATTTATGGGACAAGAATTAGTTGAGGAAGTTGCTGAGAATGTAAAGATGATCCAACAACACATGAAGAAATCATAGAGAAAGTTGAAAAGTTATGCATATAATAGGAGGAAATACTTTTCTTTTGAGGTTAGTAATCATTTTTTCCTTAGAATATCACCTTGGAAAGGTGTTATACATTTTGGTAAGAAAGGAAATCTGAGTACATGGTTCATTATACCTTATTAAATCCTTGAGAAAGTTGGAACCATTTCCTGTTGAGTAGCTTTGCCTCTTATTTTATCTCAGGAACATAATTTTTTTCATGTTTTGATGTTGAGAAAGTATGTGCCAAATTCATCTCACGTTTTGGGCCCAGAATTAGTTCAAATAGAAGATAACCTCTCTTATGAAGAGAAACCAGTTCAAATTCTTGATCATAGAGAGAAATTATTACAGAATAAGGTAATTCATGAGGTTAATGTTTTTTGGAGAAACCACAAGGTTGAAGAAGCTACATGGTAATATGATAATTCTATGAGATAAATGTATCCTCACTTGTTTAAAAAGTAAATAAGAATTGTGAGGATGAAATTTCTAGAAGGTGGGGAGAATGTAATGACCTAGAATTATATCAATGATTTCCCAACTTATAACTATTTTATATAGTATAAATCACATAAAATCATATAGGGAACACAATAAAAACTTTATAAATGAATAATTAATGAAATAAGAGGATTTTTCATAAATTAAGGAACCTATACCGATTGAATAACAACTAGACCTTTGGAATAGTAATGTGGTCCTAATGAATAGTGCAATGACCAATAGAATAGTAACCTCACCTATGAATATATAAATAAAATTTTTATATCTTATAAGTGAAAATATAATATATTTATATCATGGAATAAGTAAATAAATGTTTTAAAAATGAAAAATTAAGTGTTGTTATTTTTGTGACACATAAATTATTATTTATAATTTTATAATTAATATAATGATTGAAAATAAAATTTATCATGATAAAATAAATTAATAAATAAATATTTTGTTGTCTTATGGTTATAACATAAATTTATGAGATCTTAATTATTTTTTAAAAGTGTTATAAAATCAGCTATAATTTTAAAATTGGTATTTTTCAAATAAATAATGATTTTAAATAAAAAATAAATTTATTATATTTATAAAATTATTTTTGTAAAATTACATTCATTTTTGAATTCTAGATGTCAAAAAATGGTCATGGTGATTTTTTGGGATTTTTCTGAAATACTTGATTTTTTGGTGAATAGTAAAATATGATAATTTATGATAAAAACTAAATACATGAACTATTGATTCATTGATGATATAAGGCTGATGTGAGCCTAAAATATCTAACTACCCTTCATTATTTTAATATATTTAGTTACACTTCTCATACTATTTATAGTCTTGATCCAAAATAATAAACTAATGAATAAAATAATCAAAAAAAACGCCCCTCTCATCCACTATAAATACAACCCCTCACCACCTCTTCTACTTACACATAAAAGACTTGTATATTAATTAATTTCTAACCATTTACCTTCCCAAGACTGTTACCCATGTCTAATACCTGTTGGTCTCACCAAAAGGCCAAAATCAAGTGCCTTAAGGGGGTTCTCAAGGAGGAGAGTTCAAGAGGAAAAATCCTCTTTCTTTTTTCTTTTATTTTCCTTTTAATTTATTTTATTTTATTATTATATCATCACATAACCTTATAAAAGTTTTATAAAGACTAAATTCTCTAATATATTCTAGAATATTATCATGTTTATGGAAAAATTCATCATCAATCTTCCTATTATATCCCTTTTATTCTAAAAATAAAAACATCATCCGTGATATGTTGATTTACTGAAAACGTGGACGATGTGTTTTCATTTTTTTATCACCTTCATGGATGGTCATAAAACCATTATTATGGTTAAATAATATTTTATTATACATATTATAATTTATGTAATGTTCTATAACCAATATATAAACATGATAATAAATAAAATGCTATGAGTTCATGATGGTTGTAAAAAAATCCAAAATAAATTAAATCATTTTCATTAAAGTTTTATCAAATGAATAATCCTAATATCAGAAAAAAAATATACGGTATAATTTAATATTATAGAAACATATTAACACCATTTCATTCCACTTCTATAGTTTTATTTCCATTCAACAATAAAATCCATTACGAACCAACCATGGAAACCATGAAATAAATGCACCCAAAACAATTAAAATAAAAAATTATTATTGATAAATGGGTGCAATGATGTTATAAAAATATCAAATAAGGTATTATAAACATGAATATAGATTTGTAATATACTAATTAAAATCTTTAAACCATTATATATGAGGTTTGAACATGTTCTAAGTAAGACGAACCCGAGGTAAGGGACTCTTTAACAAAAAGATTGTTTTAAATATTTTAATGATTTATTCTTCTACATCTTTCTATTGTTGGACCATGTATTAAAAATGGTTTTTATTTATGCATTTATATGGAAATTTATGTTATAAATTTGGTATTTTTAAATTAATCTCAAATGTTTTAAAAAATGGATATTTTTTAGGTTTTATGTAGGGGAATTTTCTTTAAAAATCCTATATTTGAAATTATATTTTTTAAAAATTAAAAAATAATATCTCTATGTAAGTATTTATGTTTTATAAATAAGTTACGGTTCTTGGGAATTGTTTATGATTAAGGGTGGGACCTATATCTCCCTCTAATGCATTGGGTATGTTTATGTTGGAGGTCGACCGTATGGTTACTCCAAGTTTAATTGCTATGGTTACACCGTAAGGTATCTCTGAGGGTTACATCAAAAGGTATCCATGAGGGTTACATTGCAAGGTAGCCATGAGGGTTACCAATAATATGATATCCATGAGGGTTATAATTTTAATTAAGTAATTCCCCAAGTTACCTTTATGGTTTTATTTATGTTTTCTATCTTTTATGAAAATATCATGTTTTCACAAAGTAAGTATATGCTAATTTAAGGGTGATAAGTATATCTTGTGAAAATGATTTCATTTTTTATAACTATTCATGGAATAACGTTTTATTTCCTTCTTTTTTGTGTCCCTTACTGAGATATTTGTACTCATCCCAAGTTTCTAAATATTTTTCCCAAGATATAAGGATGGGTAAGAGAAAAGAAGAAGAAAAGATGAATGTTTTGAAGAAATAATATTTTATTTAAAACATTTTCTTATGAAATAAATGGATACTATTTTAGTAGTATCCACTTTGTATGATTGTGGGTCAATATGTATGATTTATTTCCTAATTCTCTAAAACAATAAACCAAAAAGATCTTTGACAATGTAAGAAAGTGAATTACAGTTGAATTAACTAAATTATGTAATGTTTATGTCAATGTCCTTATATAATAATATGTAACAAAAAGAGTTGAAAGGGAAACTTTAAAAGTGGGTTTTAAAAGAAATCCCATTTCATTGAGTCTGGATCGTCACATATGTTATTTATATTCACAAATAAAAAAATTATGTTAAATAGTTAGCTTATTAATATATTTTTTAATGTTCATTAATCTTTTTTTTATTTAAGAACATGTCATATAAAATAACTTAAAAAATTATGTTCACATCATATGTTTTGACAATATTCAACTCATATGTCAAAAATGACTTTGGTAGGTTAACTTTGGTCAAAGAGGTAATTATTCCATCATTTTCAAAAAAACAATCATGACATAATTATTATATTTATAGATCAATTATACTTTTCAAACCAATCACGACATACAGTTATGAAAGATGAACTATATTATAATCATAGAGACGGTTGGTCGTATGTACACATGAGTAACATTTCCGTTTTTCAACGATTATTATAGAAAAAAAATTTTATATTATCTTATTTTATTAGAATGATAAATATATAATTAATACCATGTATTTTATTTAAATAAACGTACATATATATCAACTGTGTGATGTGGCGGTGAGAAATGAATCACATCACTTTGTGGAGGTGATAGTCTACATGTACGCACAAATGAACTTATCATTTTTCAGTGAATGGAAAAGTAAAAGAATAAATGATATATTATATTTTAAAAATGATAAATATTTCATTAATATAATATATCATCATTAAATGAATCATTATAACTAGTAATTAGAGGTGGTGATTGAAAATTAATTATATCGGTTTGCGAGGTGGTTGCCTGTCATACACATGAATAATATTTTTGTTTCTCATTTGATGAAAGAGGAGATAGATTTAGGTGATTAAATTAACATAAAAACATCTAATTATATCTAATATAAAGGTTTTATTATTTAATCATGGTTTAAAAATCTTTTAATGTGGTATACAAATTAATAAAATTAAAATAATTGGTTAAGAACTATACATATTCTTCGAACAACCTCTTAAGGTTTACACAATAATCATTCCTAGTTTGTTTTTATAATAACAATAAGGCCTCTAGAACGTGAGTATAGACATAATAAAGATACTTGGGTAGGTATTGGATGATCCAAAAATTATTTTTAAGTGTGAAGAAAAAATAAGAAGAGGATTCTTTTTATAAGAGAGGGTAGAGGCACTCTTGGAACGTCTGAATGTTTTAAATTAATATAAAGGAATTTCTACATTCAAATGGATAAAAATTTACAAGACTCAAATATAATATGATGATGATTCAAAATAAACTCATATAATAATTTTTTTAAAAGTTTATAATATATTTTTACCCTTTTCATTTTTTTACCCCCATTGACCTTTTTGACAACTATAATGATATCAATGTTTTTATAATTAAGGGGTTAATATAGTTACTATAAAAGGTTAATTTTACCTTAAATGGACCATGGTTGATATTTTAAAGCTCATCTAAATCAAATTTACAATTATATTATTTCTTATAGTTTTAAATCATTTAATAAAATAATATTTATTATAAAATAACATTAATATCAATTTTTGTACTATTCATTTAATCTGAAATTTAAAACTACAATAGAACAATGTAATTTGAATATAAGGAATTAAAAACTCTATAATATGTATTTTTTATCTCAAAAAATTATTTTAAATAATAATTAATTCAAATAATAATACTTTTTGAATTTTTAATATCATTTATTTTTTTATTAATCGAATAAACATTGTATCGAAGTTTCCTAGACATTTAAGGTAATTATTTCATAATTAAAAATTATAAATAAATTACCATGATAAATAAAAATAAATTATATTTAAAATTAATATATATTAAATAAAATACATTCATTTTATTCGTATGTTAAAAATTTAAAGATAATAGAACAAAGTGAATGACATTTTTGAATTTTCCTTAGATAAAATATTATAAAGGCCAAAATCAATGTCCATGTGGAAAAATGTCATATATTTGAATTTTGGATACTAATTGAAGAAATATATCCAAAAAATAAAAATAATTTAACTTTTAGGGTCACATTATAGTCTTTATAACCTAATTTTTACATTTAATTAATCCATTTTACCTTTACCTTGGTAATTTTTTTAGGATTACTATACATAATGACTAAAAATAAAAGTGAAATATTTAAAAAATTTGGAGATTATGATATCAAATATGGAAGCTATTTTTATTGATTAAAAACACACAATTGTCAAAATTTATTTTAAAAATAAACCCAAAACGAGATGAAAAACAATTTTTTTCTTCAGAAAAATGCATTTTTAAGTACACAAATTATTTTTATACTAAATCAAATTATAACATTAATTAAAAAGACTATAATGGGATTGTTTTTAATGATAAGGTAATAATTAAATTTTCAAACTAATATAACATATAATTTTACTTTATAAATATATTAAATGAAAATACAGCTATCAATAAAAAATAGTATTTTCATTATTCATTGAAAAATTAAACTTTTCAGAAAAATATCAAAATTTCACTACATGATAATTTTTAGACTATGATTTCAAAATTAATTTATTTTTTATAAAATAAAATTTATAAAATATTCAGAAATTAATTATAATATTTTCTCACAAAAGGTAATAAAAACCATTTTTAATGAAAAAATATTTTTGGCAAATAAAATGTTTTTACAAAAGATTGGGTAATTATTTACAAATAATTATTTAATAAACTTGAATTTATTTATGAAATATATATATATATATATATCTTAATTCATTTAATACTATTATTTCCCACCAATTCAATAACTAAGCTATAACTGTCATATTTAAATAACAATATTTCACGGTTTTTTAAGCTCAAAGTTGCATATGTTGTTATAGAAACCTGACCTTAATAAGCCCATAACTGGTGTCTAATAACATTACATTGGCATGATTATAAGGAATAAAATACCTAAGGATCAAAGAGTCTATTATTATTGGTAAACAAGATATATTCACGAGTCTTGTATTTCAAACGAATAAACTAATTACAACATAATTTTTTTTCGAGGATTAATTTATCCCCACATTGAATATCCTTTAATATCTTTATTAGTACACTTATTGGATTCCTAGGAGAAGGAATAAAATAACAGTGAGCTAAAATTCTTAGTAGGGGTTAATTAAAGTGGAAATAATATTTAATCAATGATAATAATAAATATGGAAAGGTAAATAACTGAACACACATGCCATGTAACCAATAAATTGAGAGGGAGTGGATAAAAAATATGGAAAGATAAATAAATGAAAAAAATATTTCATTTAAATATCTGGATAAGGAATAATTAATATGGAAAGGTAAAGAAATGAACACACATTCCATTAAATAAATAAAATTAGAATGAAATGCATCAATAGATTTTTTCATAG
Organism: Viscum album; assembly: GCA_963277665.1. NCBI lineage: Eukaryota > Viridiplantae > Streptophyta > Magnoliopsida > Santalales > Viscaceae > Viscum > Viscum album. Next base: position 987,921,974 of record OY728121.1, read on the forward strand.
TGAAAATCTCATGGATAATAATAACTAAATACCGAATTAAGCCAATTCTTAATTATTGGAAGTCATGTTTCCCAAGAACATGATACCTTTATCATCATGATCTTTATTCAAGACAATTTAAAACATACTAGGTCAAAACCAGTTAGCTGGGGCTATCCAATTGAATAATCCCACCAGACTACCGATGCATTGAGGGGCTTGAATTAACTGATCCCAACCCATGTATTACATGTATAAATAATTCCTCATATATCTAATAATCGATTTATTTCTAAAATAATATGCCTTATCATATTTCTATATTGTGTAAGAGATATAAATCTATCAATATTTCCCCATTTAATAAAATAATCATTCAAAGGAAACACTGTATGGAGAAATGATATATGTTTTAAGAAATAAACATATCCCTTATAAATAATATGGATATTTTGGGGAAATTTAATGTATAATGATCATAGAGAATTGGATATTTCAAGGGGAATAAAAAAATCAAGGTAGAGAATTTCAATACTATATTTGTTCAAATAAACCATCTAGAGGAAGAATAAGGATGGTATCAATACAACATATTCCAATTAGAGTAAGGATAAAGGGTTATTTTCATTGATGAAAAGAAATACCATAAAAACATATTTAAAAAATTATTGAAAAAATATTATTTTCATTTTGAAAAACATATTTAAAACACATTTTCTTTTAATATCAATTTTAAAAACATTTTATTTAAAAAAATCTATGAAAAATTTCAAAGGAATCTTCAAAGAAATGATGGTAATTAATTCTGTACATGTTGTACATGGTGAAAATAAAATTCCTTTTTCATGGTAAAAAGGATAGAAAATTTCCTTATTTGAAAAGACATAAGAATATACCTTTGAAAAAATTTGTAAAAGGAAAAAAGGGGTAAAAATTAATTTAATAAATTATTTTTAATAGGTTAAAAAGATTTTGAAAACATTTTTATAAAACATGGTTTTGAGTGAAAATGGATTTCCGACTAAAGAGAGAAATGATGTCGGGTTTTATTAAAAACATTTAAAAAACATTTTGAGTACCAAAGAGTGGAAAAAAGGTACTATTACTTGTTAAAGGGGATGAATAATCATAAGAGAATAAAATTAAAGGGTTTATTGAAAAAAGATCATACAATTTTCTTTAATGGAAATTCAAGTTCAAACAAGCCTGAATAAAATGAGATTGTGAAGTAAACATATGAAAATACCATAACATTGAAGTCAGAATCCATTAATGGATATATTTTGTATGTAAAATATAAATAAATATAAAATAAGGTTAAATAAAAAATAGATTTTTAAAGGTGTTTACACACATAATCTTATAATATTAACGACAACAAGGAAGTAATATAACTTAATATAAATGAATCATGTTATAAAATTATTTACCACTTAGTAAATTTTAATTTAAATACCATTAAATGAAATAATTGAAAATGAAACTTAAAAAAATAGAGAATTAATTATTCATGATATTTCATTTCAAATGGTAGTATATACACGATATAAAATAAATTATGTTCATAAAAACAATTAAGTCTCAATAGAATGTAAATTGATACGAAACATCTTACCACTTTGTAACATTTGAATCATAACCGCCAAGAAATATATAACTTAAAATGAAACTTAAAATAACATGAAGATAAATTTATTCATGAAATAAAATAAAATAGAGGCTGTATATAAACTACCCATAAGAAATAAGTGGTGAATATGGCATATGCCCCACGAAAGTAAAAGGGAGACAAGAATCCCTTACCTTGTATTTAATTCTGGGTGAACATCCTTTAACCTCATGCATAATGGTTTTAATCAAGTTATTAACTTATAAAATAACCATAATAATATTTATTATATCAAATATTACCTTCTTATATTATATTATTACCTATTTGTTCACAATATTTCATTATTTTTATCGTTTTGGGTGTTAATTGTTCTATTTTTTGAGTATGTTTTTACTTGTTAATTTTGTTCCAATTACTTAGATCATTATTTCATAACTTAAAGAATTTAAAACTTGATGTAAATAATATATATTTTATTCATATATGTATTAATAGTAATCCATAAAGTTTGGAGATAGGAAATTAAATATACCATTCATGGAGATATTAGGGTGTACGTACGCATGAACGCTATTTTAATTTTATTATCATATTAAAATAATGAATAGTGAATAATATATATCTATATTATAATTCATGAATAATATTTTTATCTTATATATCATGTATTTTTGTTAAAACTATCTTTTATACATTCCATGTGTAGCATGAACGAATCACATCGCTTTGAGGAGGTGATAGCCCACAGATCCAAAAACGATGTTATCATATTCCCACAAAATGGAAAGCATGATGGTATTTATTAAATAAAAATTAAAAAAGAATAAATACATTATAAATGTTATATATATCATATAAAACTATAAAAACATCATTATTATCAACCATGAAAGGTTGTAATGGAAGAACGAACGACATCGGTTCACGAGACATTAATCTGCCGTACACACGAATGATGATCACATATACCATTTGATGGAAGTGTGTGTGAGTTTATCTAAAAAATTTTACATAAAAAAATATCAGTGTATTTAATTTACTGAGTTTATTATATGATAAATATGTAATAATAATTTAAGGGATGGATAAATAAATAAAATAAAATTGCTTGTTTAAGATCGTTACCTCCTTTTCGGGTAACTCCTTTTGGTTTATACCAAAAGACTTTATTGGATGGATTTATTCAAAAATTGAGGATTCTATGATGAGTTTATAGAATTTATTATATTATTTGATAAGTTTTTGTATGATCCAAATGGATTTAGAGGTGTGACTAAGTGAGAGGGGTGAGTGCCTTTTTATAGTGGAGGTAGAGTGGTATTCTGGTAAATTTTTTAAAGAGGGAATCCCAACAACGTTTTTACATGTAAATTGGCCCAAATAATGAAAAAAATTATATAAAATGGAATATATGGTCTAAATATTTCCATACAATTGATTTAATATAAGTTTATAAGTCATTTTGTCACTTATGTTTAAGGTTTAGTCCCTTGTTAAGCTAGTTTTTTTCTCTTAATCTGTGTAATCCATCCAATGGCCCGAAGGCCTTCATTTTTTAATGATTTTGATAATCCACCTTTCAAGGGGTGAGGTGGAACCCTTAAAAGGCATGTAGGAATAATAATTATATGTACCATAGGCCTTAGAGTAATTCATTTCCCATAGGTATCAAACATTATATACAACCCGGACTAACTACTTGGAACTGCTCCTCCCCACTCTTAATCAGTGTAATTAATTTTAATTAAATTCACTAATCCTTTTGGCCAAAAATTAAGTTGAACTTATTATAAATTATAAATTATTCAGATTCTAAATATGTAATCCTTTTTTACAAATTCCAATAAAAGTGTCAGAAATTAATTTAAAATTAACCCTGTATACGGGACGACAAAACAATTTTTTAAAGTGAAAATGTTCAAATGTTTGAAATGTTTTTATATGCAATTTCAATGTGAAATTGATTAAAATTAAATAAATTGGATTAATTTATTTATTATTTTACAAAATATAATTTAAAACAAAATTAAAATATAATTTAACTATGTAAAACAATTAGATGAAAAACAGTTTTAAATTAAAATTTAGTATTTTTTTTACAATTCATCAAAAAAGAAAAATTCTCATAAAAATACTAAAAATTCATAATAATATAATTTTAACATTTATATTTCAAAAAAAATTTATTTTGACAAATAAAGTCCAAAAAGTATAAAACATTTAGTTATAAAACTAGCGTTTCATTAAAAAGTGGCAAAATTACCTTTAAAAAAATATAGGTTTTTATGCGTAAAATTGGGTTTGTTATTATCTCATGCCTATAAAAACAAATAGATGAATTTAAAAAATATTTTATTGAATATAGAACATATATATTTCAATAATATTATTCATTAATTTTAATTAATTTAATTTATTAGGATGAAACATCTTTGGGGGCATAAAAATTGTTTTTTCTATAAAAACATTTCCATTATATTCAATTAGATTTTATTTTAATGTATAATAAATTGATTACTAAGGAATTAATTTTATTTTTATTTAAACCATATATTTTCATAATTTAGTTAATCCTATTCAAAAACACTAATTTAATGACTAGGTTATAACTTATTATATTAAATAATAATAATAATAGTATTCGGTAAAACTCAGTCTTCCGTGTAACGCAAGCCATTGAAGAAAGAATTTATTATGTGTAACAAAATATAACTCATTATCACATGAATTTAAAGATATAAAATATATTTAATTTATTTATAAAACAATTAATGTATCTTAATGTCTTGAGATGTTATATTCCCTTCTACACTTAGTGATGCGTGTCACACACAATATTGAATACAAAGTTCTTACATTAGAATTTCAAGGTGTTACAGTTGTAAACTATTGAACATAGTATTTCTTCTAAAATAAATGAATATTACATATTCAATTTATAAACCACTATAAAGGATTTATTTTTTAGTTAATTTTAGGTACTAGGTTGAGATGTATAAGATAACCAACATTAAAGTAACCTTGGTTAAAATAAGATTTTATATAGGTTTAACTAAAGTAATTAGAGACTAACTTGATGAAGTATAAGGTTAAAAGGTTTTAATGTTGAATAAATTTTTTGTTATTGATTATGATAATCCTGTTATGATGTTAAATTTACTTTACTCATGTTAATACTTTTGGTTTTAGTGATGGTTGAAACCAAAAGGAATCAAGTTAACCTTGGGTGTGAGTGACAATGTGATGATTAACTCAACAATCAACCCATTAGAATGAGATATTGATTATGATATATGGTAATCATTCCAAACCAACTATAATTAAATACGATTAAAAATTTAAATATAGTTTAAATACCAAGTACAACAAAGAAGAGAAGGATATAGTATCAAGAATGTTCAGATGATGAAAGAAAGAAGACCCAATTTACTTCATGTAAAAAATATTGGGAAAAGAACCAAGGGAATCACCTCATAGGGTTTGGAATATGATTTACTTATAGAATAGGGGTTCACTGAGACTTCAACTACCATATTAAAACGAAGAGGCTAGTTATCATGTCAGGAGTGAAAAATTTTCATCTAAAAGCACCACTAATAGTCCAATGACTTAATATTAAAAAACATGGTTATTATCTAAGTCAATTACCAAATATAAAGGATAATAAGGATGTTACATATCGATAAATTATAAGGATAAGGGAATAAGAGAAATCATATGCAACCATAATTAATGAATTGAGTTTTGAAAATTATGTGGAGTGAGGAACACTGATCGTCCACTCAAGAATAATGAATATTATATTTCCATCTTATTCAACCCACTACTTTGTACCTTGATTTTTTTTAAGAATGTCAAATTGTCACCTCAATGAATATATTATTAATTATTTATAAAAACTTCTGGTGTTATGATAATTGTATCCCAAGTTTATGTTTATGGGAAATTATCTTATGAAAATCTTATTATCCTTCCTCGATAAATTTAATAAGATTTTGGAAATTGATTGGTTATCTCCACTTAGAGGAAAAATTATTTCGAATAAGGAGATCACATTTTATATGAACCTATGATAGTATACAAAATTATCATTATGAACACCCTTTATAAAGAAATTATACAACATGAGTATTGATACTAAATAATGATAGTCGTTTGCCTCAAACAGTTGGAGAAAAACTCAATTTTAGGGATAATCATATTCTATAGAAAAGGATATGTTTCCTAATTTTTGAAGGTAGATATCACTATATAAATTACATCTCGAGTCACACCTATGTACAATACACCCATAAATAGTTTCATGTGTAGGTAAAAGTTAAAATTGTGAGGATATAATTTATTTAGAGGGGGGGGGAGTGTAATGGACCAGGTTTTTAAAAATAAAATTCTCTCCATAATATATATGTTTGTAATTCTATACTTTTTTTTCTAGATATTCAGGTAATTGAAATATATTAGGAAATAAGTCATACAATATAAAAATTTAACTAAAAAAATTATGCATTCATAATAATAAATTACAACAAAAGAACATGAAACTAATTATTATGAACCATGGATTATTAATCACCATGGTCTTGTACATCCATTAAAAGATAATAAATTAAAAGGGGAAAATAAATAGAAAATAATAAAATCTTCAGCACTAGGAGAGCTATTAGATCATCTCCACCTTTTAGGATCACTAATATCTAAAGAAAATCTATAAAGAGGAATAATATCTTGAATGGAGAAAGCATTTCGTCTGATATAAAATAAAAACTATGGAAATGAGAAGTGTGAATGATATAAGTTTAGTAAGACTATATATAGGAATGAAATATAATCATTTAAAATATGGCCATTGAGAATATTATCATTACAAATATGGTAATTTTAGATATGCTCATTGGATAAACATCCAATAGGTATACTAATGTCATGTTTATTTAAAAATACAACTCAGAATAAAATAAAAATATGATATTAAATCATTATATACATATAACATATAAATATTACTACTATTACTAAAATATGATAATAAATATCTATAAAATTAAAATAAATATTTAAATATAAATGTATTAGTAAAAAAAATCTTAGAATATAAATAATTAATTAATGGTATTTGTTAAAGTGTATTTATCATACATGTAATATTTATTTTCAAAGAAATGTTTTATAAATTATTTTATATTTTTTTCCAAATAAATGAAATAGAAACTTTTAAAATATTATTATATATGAACTAATATATTAACACCTCTTAAATTAAAAATTGATAAGAAATTATATAAAGAACACACAATGTTTTAAAAAATCATTATTTAATTAAAGTAATTTTATTTATAATTCATATTTTTCATTTAAAAGAAAAATAAATAAATTTTATAACATTAATTTTTTTTAAAAAAATTAATTTTTGAATTCATTGTATAAAAATTATCTTATTACGAATTCATGATATTTTATAAAAAATAATCGATTTTAAGTGAATAATAAAAATACTTATTTTTCTAAAAACTATCACTTTATGAAAACAGAATGACAAAAAAGTTTAAGAAACCCATTTTATATAATTTTTTTAATAAATAATATAAATAATTTAAAAAAACTATGTTAAATTTATAAAATACATTTTTATCATTTTGAAACTCAAGTGATATTTCACTTTAAAGCTGTTTTTTGAGGTTATATTAAAAATAAGACTGTCAGATTTAGAAATTAAATATATAAAAATTTATTTCAGAATTTAGTTCAAAATTTCAATATTTTTTAAAAAATTAAATTTCTTTTTGAAGAATAAATATAATATTAGTAAGATTATATTTAATTACCGCTATAATGGTAAAACCATTTTTTAAATAAATTAATATATAATATAGTGTAATTATTATTTAATAAATAAAATTGATATAGAATAAATTATTAATGTAATATTATTTTTAAACCTATATATATTTATATTAAAACTCATTCAATTGGTAATTGATATTAAATATGATTAAAAAATAGTGGTTAAAATCCATTTTTCTACAAAAACTGTATTTTTATGTATTATATATTTTAATTCAAATGTTGATTTTTAATATTTTTAAATTAAATTAGAATAAATTTATATTATATTTAATTTATAAAAATAAAAATATGGTAACATTTTTTAAAATAAAATATAAATTACTTAGTGAAAAACTATTTGTCAGGGTAAAAATGAAAACATTATAATGTAAAAAACCTATGGTAAAAGAATTGAAACATGATTTAAAAAGGTTTTGAATGTCTTGGTTGAAGATTTATAAACTCAAATTTACCCCAAAATCCATTATTATAAAATTTTGGAGTTATTGACTAAGGAATAGTGCAACGATATCATGGAAGAGTAAAGGGTATTCCCAAAAGTACCCCTTTCTTCCCTTATAAAAGGGGATCACTTCCACCCGTACATGGTTATAATTAAAATTAAAATTTACCTTGAAAATAAATCTAAATCACCTACCATAAAATTAATTTTTCCATAATTAAACCCTTTATCTCTTTAAGTTATCTTAAGGACTTGTTTTTAAAGAAGATCTCTAAGAGAAGATCAAGTCTCAAATTTAAGTATTACCTTCTTTGTAACCATTTCTCCCGAATATCCCTCTTCCAAAAATATTATATATATAAAAATATAATAAAATAAGTATCAGTAATATAATGATATATTATTATATTATTGTAATAACTATTATTTATTCCTCCCAATTTACTATGAAAAAAGCATCGTTAGTTCATTGCGCAGACTACCACCTCCACAAAGCAACATCTTTTATTTTTTTATCACCAAGATTAATGGCTAGTAAAAAGGATGTAATGGATGAATAAATAATATATCTATAATATAAATATGATTTTAAAATTTTAAAATTATCATATACCTTAATTTCCTCTTATTATTTGAGAAATGAAAAGGTTAGTTGTGAATTGTGAGGATTACTGCCTCCACGAATTAAAGTTATTCATTTCTTATCATGATTTTAATTATTTATCTAAAAAACTTAAAATGTTATTAAAAAACATAAAAAATATAAAAAATACCCTTATCCTTATATTATAATTATATTATAAAATTACTTAACCATACACACCCATTGAGATATAGCATGTTCATGTCTAAGTTGGTTTAACTACCTACTTGAATAACTCTATAAACCTCTATCTTGGATGACTGTGGGAACATAAATAATAATATTACTAAAATTTAATAATAATTTAATGATTGGTTTTTGGTTTTGAAATAGTCATATCAGGTATTTAACTCATTATTAAAATAAAATCTTCAATCGCTAAAAATAAAGAAATAAACTGACATCGATTCAATTTTTGTACAAAAATATGAAAAAAATATATAATAAATAAATATAATATGATAATAAATCCAATAAACCAAACTTTTTTAAATGAAATTACATTTTTAAATGTGTGAATTCTTTATTAATAAATAGAATTATATAAAACACATGCACTACCTTGGTTATTTTGGACCGTTATATGGTCATAAAATTTTAAAAGACCATTAAACATCATAACCATTGATAATAATTTCATAGTATAGTGAAAATTAAGATTAGTAATAATGTCCATTTGACATAAAAAAGGAATTAATGACCTTGACCAGTAGGATTGTACCATATGAATCCCATTTATTTGATCTTTTATGGGAGATAACATAACTAGGATTCTCCCTTGACCAAGCCCAAGATGGAACTCAATAACTAAAGCATGAGTGAAATTGTTTATGAGAGAAGTTCAATATTATCGGGATCCCAACCCAAACCATGTTCACAGAACCACACCATTAAAATATCACCATCACACTCCTTTACCTTATGAAATAATTTGGTGTAATAAAGAGATATATATATATATATATAGACCCTAACAAAATTAATTTTTATATATTATTTAAATGATTATATTTATCTCCTTTTGTTATTAGTTTTTTAAATACTCGATAACGAGTCTTAAAAAATTATATTTTGACACTTTGAAACACAAATTTTATTTTTGGGAAATTTATAGTTTCTAAGAAGACACCCTTTTGATGAATTCAAGTATTTTAAAAATAAATTATAATTTAATAAAATAATAATAGTTAAATATACATTATAATATAATTTTATAAATCCAAATGTAATTTTTGAAAATGGTTAGAAAACTATTTTGGTCAAAAAACCAGTAGTTTTCAATAAATGTGTATTTTTTATTTGAAAGTATAAATTATCATACTTATAGAATTATTTGGGTAAAATAAATATTATTTTTAAAATAATATTGTTGAAATTATACCACAATGATTTTTTTTATAATTTCTAGAGAAAGTCGAATTTTTGGGTAAAAACTAAATATGTTATAATTATATGATATGTATTATGGAATCATAAAACCCCAAATGTTATGTAATAAATACTATAAAGAGTATTAATGACCAAAATTATGTTTCCCCTTTAAAATAATGTTTTTTAATATGTTTGATTAATTTTATAAACCCTTAATGAATTTTCCAGAACCTATATTATATTTTTAGGTTTTAAAATCAATTATTTATGAACATGAATCACTTATATATCACAAAGGGTATTGTTTTAATGATTTATATTATGATCCTTATAAAATAATAAAAATATCAAATTTGGTAGAAACCATGGGATAAAACCATGATAAGGTTTGTAGTTTTTATTAATTAATCATATAGAGTCTAAAACATATGTTTAGAAATTAATAAAGAATTATCCTATTTTTTTTCTATATAAACCAACCCAAAATCTAATTAGAATTCACTCAAAACACTTTTAGAATGAAAATTTTCTACCCTTACCTCTCTAAATCCCTCTCAATTTTCCCCAAAGTTCTTAAGAATCTCCTCCCAATATTTTAGAAGTGCCCTCTCAAGGTAAGGGATCCTCTCCTTCTTCTCTTTACTCAAGCACCTTCATTATTTCATGCCTTTTTTATTTCTAAGTGTTAATGTTGGGATATGTTTTTACACATACCTCTTACTCTTCATACGATTCAAGAGTAATGAGATACCCCTTTCTCTCTCATTAACCCCTTTTATAACCCTTTATATATACCCATTTTGCTGTGAAACTTATCTTGAACATTTCTATGAAAAAATTTATATCGGGAATAATAATCTCCTTTACCAATCAAGGGTATTCATATATATTTTAATATCCTTCATTTATATGGTATTTACATGTATTTAATCCACACTGCATAATCATGGTGTTAAAATTGGTGAAAGGAATCCTTAAGTTGTATGATCTATATGGCACACTTATGCATGTACGTGATAAGAAAGTGATGGGTGGGACCATAATTATATATCCATCCAATGTATTGTATAATGTTTTTATCTCATAAGATACCATGTATGGTGAGTGGGAGGTTATCCCAAGCACACTATATTATGCTGTCTTGGAGTTTATCCTTGACTTATGTTTATGATGTCATATTTTATATTGTTTCCATATTCCCATGTTTCCTTTATGATATCATGTTATATAATTCCTTATTATTCAAGATTATGATCATTACCCCTCTTATGTTACCTTTATATTCCTCCTGGATCACACGTATTACTTACCTTATGATATGTTTGCTTTATTCCCTTGCTTGGCTTTATAGATCACCACTTTCTTATGTATATCCTCATGTTATCACATGATGTTTTAGAAGATCCACGGAATTTAAGAGAATTTCACAGCGTTTTTAAATAATGTTGTTTTAACCATGTCTCAAGTTAATGCTATATATACCTAATTTACAAAATACACTAGGCCTCATGATCTTTTGGGGTTGTATTAGGTGTATCTTTAAGTAATAAATCATGAATTAAGATGTAATAAAATATGGATTGTCAAAATAAATGATCCATATTAAATTAAATATAGAAAATATGGTTCATAAGAAGGTATCTAGTGAAATTAATTTTATTATTTAGGTATTTATGAACATATGAATAATGAATCTGGAATAAGCTAAGGATTTTCATCTCAATCACCCTTAATTGAGTCATCCATTGATATTATGCACCAAAATTCATTTTTATGGTGTAACTATTTCCCCTCGGATTATAATATCCTAAATTACTATTAAAATTGAAAACATAAATTTCATTAATGCTTTTAATTTTTTTGGGTTATGATTGATGACTTCTATAAAATATAAATATCTTTCACAACTTAATCTACATTCTTCAGTTTTAATGTTTCCCCTTGAGTTTCATATTTCATTTCATATGGAATAAACTATTTATATCTAAGGAAAATCACTTTATATTCAAATATTCTTTATTTATGAGTTCTATTAATTTTTTTAAATGAATCCATGTTAAGAATAATTAATATACTCTTAAATAATGGTTTCCCCTTCTTGTCCATAATCTCCCTTCCTACAAATGTTCTCATTTTTAATTAGAAAACTAATTATACAATTCATTATGAGACCTTCATATTTAAGTTATTATATTTTTAAAATAATGTTTTATTATCCTTTTTTAGTTTGGGATTTCAACAAATGTATTTTTAAAACTTAAAAGGGGTCTTCTATACCACCCTCATCACTTTTCAGTTTCATAATCTCTTTTTTCTCCCTTTATATATAATATTCTTCTCATGAACTTCTTATAATTTTGTATATAAGTACCTTGTACATATAAATATTTAAATATACTTATTATTTAATGGGTTATATATATATAATTCCCTTTGAAATTACCACTTTTAAGTAGACCTCATTTAAGGGAACTTTCCAATTTATTGTATCACATTAAGAATCAATCCCATAAATTGTTTTTTAAATCAAGAATAAATTCTAGAAACCCTAATTATTTCATGGAGAAAAATCTTGTAACAATTTTTTTATGGAAATTAATAAGTCCTTTACTTATTTAAAATATCCTTTAGTTATTTCACAAAATCTTAACCCGTGTAGTTCATTTTTATTATTTTTTCTCCAGATCGGTCATATTAATTGTCAAATATTGTACTCTATGTTCAAGACCTATATCCATTTTTTGATTATGAAAAATATAAAACAATTTAATTCCATATTCTTTTTGGGAATCTTTATGATTTATATTTATGTTATTCCTTGAATCAGAATTATGAAACCCACTTCCTTCTCATGGGTTTGCTGATGCTTATGATTTATGTGTAGTTTATTTTCCTCATGTATCATGCATAATTACAATTTTTATTTTGTGATTAGAGGGAAAAAAATTATATATCCCTCAAATTAATTGGATAATATTTCCATCTCATGAGATTCCATGTATAGTGCATGATCTGTTAGCCTAAGCACACTTTGTTATGTGATTGGTGGGCTTCAAATTATATAGCCCTCTAATACATTAGGTAAAACATTATATATAATGAGATGAATTGTATGGGATTAAGGAGTGAATATAATACACTATGGTAATTTTTACACTATATTTATGGTAATGGAGAGTGTACCCAATATACCATGGTATTTTATCCACTTTATGATGATGGTATTGGGAGTGAACCTTGACATATGTTTTTGATTCCATGTCTTATGTTATTGTGATATATTCTATGATTACTTAATCTTATGATGTAATTTACTTACGTTTTTTTCCCATGATTATGTTCATCATTTTTATGATATTATATTATTTATATTGACTATAATTTTATGATTTATTTCCTTGTTTACTCTATTATTGGGATTTATATATCACCCTTTTAGTTATTTATATTCCCCACAGTATTCTATGTAGTTTTAAGAGATATATGGGCATTAGAATAACTATGAAACGTTTTTATATAAAGAAAAATTATTTATGTTTAAGATGATGTAATTATATGTCTAATTATCTAAACACACTATAACTCTCAATCCTCAACTTTTATTTAATGATAATTTATGAAAAATATTATGAAATAATGTGTGTTTAATGCTTAGGTCACTATATTGAGGGATAATTTTTCAAGTTTCATCATTTAAATGACACTGGGAAATAAGTTAAAAGTATATCACTAGTTTAAATTGGAACAAAATAATGGAAAAGTATATTTTCAAACTTCCATATTGGGAATTTAATTCATTATTTCATAATCTTGATGTTTTTCATATAGAGTAGAATGTTTGTAACAATTTTACCTTCACATTAATTAATTACCATGGGAAATTGAAGGACCATATTAATGCTCATAATGAATTAAAATTAATGAATATAATTTTATATCTTTAGCCATATGAGAATGGAAAGTATGCTGCAACCAGTTTTGAAATAAAAATAAGAATAAAGATATATTCCATCAAATATTATGAAAATTTAAATTACTTTATGTCTATTCAAGTAATATTTGAAGATGTTTTGACTTAAATCAATATAGGTTACATGGATTAAAAAGTCACAATTCATATATTTTTTAATGCAGTTTCTACTTTTGGAATTGAAAACCTTTTTACCTAAAAATGAAATTTTAGTTTTACTGGATTTCTTCACACTCTTTAGAAAATTATGTTAGAAAAATATACAACATATTGAGATTGAGAAGATTTAGGAAAGAATTTTACTTCAACTTTGTTCAATGGAGATGATATTTACCCTATAACTTTTAACTATTATGATGTATTTAACTATGCATTTTCTCGAGGGAACAAAATTAAGTGGCCCTTTACATTATCGATAAATTTATCTGATTAAGTGGTACGTTATTTATATGTTTTAATTTTTAAGTAATTAATTATTAATAATTCATTACTTATATAGTAAATTATGTTTCATTTATTTTTTTTTACAAATACCTTTTCCATTTCAAATAAGATGTGAAAAAATAAAGCCCAACCAGAAGGATCTAATTCTAATGGCTATCTAGTAGAGGAATATATTACCTTTTTTTCAAGATAATTGGATGATATTGAGATAAGGATCAATCAAGTTAGACATGCTGATGAAATATCAACTCAATATCAACTAGATAAGAAATAAACAATCTTTCCTATTATAGGATAACTAGTTGGGAGGACCTTAAATATTTCACTGAAGTAATTGGAATTATTACAAGAACATACATATGTGGTACTAAATATTCTAATGATAGATAAATTAATTGAATATTTGAGTACATAAACAAAGATACACATGATAATTCAAACATGGAACATGATAGATATAACAAATGCATTTAATAAATATATGGTAGAATGGTTTACATAGCATGTAGGTACATAAATACTATAATTCAAATATATATAAATCAGGTTGAAATATATATTCTATAAATGTAACAATTTATATAAATTTTTATATATCCTGAGTATCGATACTTGAGATGAATTGTTAGTTGATTTAAAGTTCTTAGTTCCCAATCCTCTAAAGTTGGATAGAAAATTTGACACATATAATGTGAATGGATTTGAATTTCATGAAATAGATTGATAATAAGGTTTAAAAACATTTAATAGTTGTATATTTATAGTTTCCTAATAGAGATAATGTGGATATTTGGTTGATATTATCAAAGTAAACTACCACAATTATTTTTCAGTAGTTTTATTAAAACATTTGTGGTACAATATTACAAGGGAAATTAAAATAGATTATTTACAATTTAATTTTATAAACTTCTCTTTCTTGATGGATGTTGGTAACCCCGAAGAACATGATATTTATATCTTAATATCTTAAGTGAAAATGTTATATTTTGTGGATGATGTAGTGGATAAAGGGGAGTGTTTAGTGGTGCACATGAAATAAAGATACTTTAATGATATGGGTGATGAAGTTGATTAATTAACATATGCCATTGAATCTCATAAATAGAAATAAATCAATTTATTTTTCCATGATGATATTGAGAATATTGATCTTGCAAGGGTGAATGAAGTAGAGGAACCAACAATGAATGATTATAATGATATTATTGAAGTAGTAAAGGATTGTATGTGCAGTAATCCATTAACTTATCAATAATATATGTATTATATAATTTATTTTTAGTACTACATATCTGTTATCATATTTAAATTTATTTTTATGAATGAAGTGTTTAATTTTGAAAAATTAAATTTTATACTTGTTTTCAAATATATTTTCAAAAAATATTTTTATTATTTATAATTTTAAGAATAATGAGTAAAATATGATTCACTAATAGGATTTAATTGACCCCTGATGGTATGACCATAATCTAGAAATCATTGAATTTTCCTAGAGATTGCGATTGATATGGATATGGAGATGGAGATGGATATGGAGATGATTTCTTCTCATAAAGAATATATCTATGAAGATTTATTTATAACTCCATCTTGATAATATTTTTATTTATCTAAAAATAGTGCATGTAACTTATTATATTGAATGAAAGATAAATGTATGAAGGTAAATCCATCATTTTACCATCCATATATCTCATATTTTGTAAATTAGTATTTAAATCCAAAGAAATTGTTAATGTATATTGGTTAATATCTTCTTGTGGTGGTATATAATGTTTATTTATGTTGTGAATGTAAGTTCAAAATATGTTTAGATAGGTTAAACCTCATCTCTTACAAATTTTTATAGTTCCTGGTCATGAAATGGTATGCAAATTAGGGATATTAATTCAAAATAGATTAATGCTTATTATAAAAGATTTATTTAAACTGTTTCATCTAAAATGATCATTATTTTTATAGGGAATAAATATTTGAAACCTTAAAATAATTTATTTTACTATTATAATATATGTAATATATAGATAAAAATTCTGATATGTCATTTTGGTTTTATGTGATATAAATAATACATGATTTGGGTGCTAATTATGGTTATTGTTATCCATGTTATGTTTATAAACAATTTTTATTTAAAATTATAGAAAAAAATGTTATTATTATGCTCTAATTAGGTCATAGTAATTCCATATGATATTTCATGTTTCTTTATATGGTGTATATGATATATGTTTAGATTTGTGAATTTTTATTATTGGTTTCCTTGATGCGTTATCTGTATAATTTAACCATTAAAAGGTTTCTTTCAAGATTGTATTGGTTTATCTTATTTTATGGTTTTATACTTAGTGTTATATTCATAATTATAACTTTTTTGATTATTATAAAGTATGTTGACAAGGGTATATTATTCTCATAAATTTCATGGGAAAGTATTCTAAATGTGAATATATAGGTTATCAAACATGATACAAGATCACGATGACCCTATTTATTCAACCCCTTCCCCTTTACTAAAGGGATTGATTATAGGACTACTCATTATAGGATATATCACAATTGTGGTTCCAATTTTTAATAATTTAAGGATTGTTTAGTTTATTTTGAACATATTTTTTTTCAAGTTTCACTAAAAAGTGTCTTGTACAGATGTTTTTTTACCTTGGGTGTATTGAATTTTGATATTGCTTTTTATATTTATAGATTTTTACCAATACGAAAATCACCCTTTTTATATAGGTACCATATTAGTGGAAATTATTATGTTGTTCAATTGTTTTATATCAACTTTTCATGGATAATGAATTATGAATTTTGTTTTTTTCTATAATAATCTGTAGTTGTTTAAATCACCATGAAATTTGATGGTGATGTGAATCATCACAAAAGTTTTCTTAAATATAGTAGATGTTTAAACCACTATTAAGAAAGATATGAAATTTAAAATATAAAACCAATAAAAATGGAATAACCATTATAAAGAGAAAATTTCAGGGAAATTAAATAAAACCACCTCAGAATATTTTTGACATCACATCTAGTTGTGGTTTTATAATAACTTATCAAAAAAATTGCCATTAACAGCCCATTTTCCTATAGTGAACCTGGTTTCCTAACCAAGGATGTCCAAAAGGAATTAGTATTACAAAATACATACAATATAGTGGTATATTTATATCCTTACCCTTATTAATGTTTATATTATTGAGTCTCTTTGATATATTTCAATATTTTCCTAAGAATCTGTTTACTTCCCATCATTAGGAGAAACAATTTATGGACATGGAGGTTCCCTCCTTAGTACCATGATCATCAACCCTAGACGTACTCCATCAAGTAACCTCTAATGGGGTCCTCCCCATAGAAATATGGAGATTAGTTACAAAGGTCCTCCTTGTGACATCTGTTATGAAGGTAGTCCCGAGGGAAATTTTGAAAATCAGTCATGAAGGTCTACCTCATGACACTAGTTACAGAGATACTCCCTACTATATAATGGTCAATTGGAAAGAATGTTATGGCCTCACTAAATCATCAACATTGATTAACCCTAATAGCCATCCCTATGGGTACCAGGATGATAAACCTAGAGGTACTACCCAAGGTTTATGTTGTAGAGGTCATCCCCACAACAAAGCAAAGAACCATAGTGGAGGTCCTCCGCATGATGAAGAATTTGAAATCCATATACATGAAGGTACTCTATATAGTGATCATTATAAATTCCCACCTCACAGTGATTTATCTTCTCTATACGAAGGTCCTCCCCATGTTTAATTTTCTTTTATTTTCCCTCATACCAAGTGGCACTTGAATAATTAAGGTTAGATATAGCCAATTCCTCATTACAAACTGGACACATCTCATCCGAGTCAAAAGATAATTCAAAGAAATAATAATTATTTGAGCCTCCCTAAAACTATTTCCCCTCTGATGAAACTGAATATATTCTTAATGATCCCACTTATATTGAAAAATTGATATGGAAATAGACATTATGGTTGAATCAGGTCAAGGAATCCCCCAAAAAAGATGAGTATAACACCATGGTTATGTGGAAGGATATGGATGAGTATAAAATAATGATCACGTTTTAAACCATTTTCACTCCCCACTTTTAAAATCATGGAGGAATTGTAAGAGGATTATATACCCTAATTTTGTAATAATTTATGGCAGAATATCCATCAATTTATAACTAGATACCTTTCATATGGGGAGTATGCTATCCCTCTCAAAAAATTGGGTAAGATTTTATGTTGACCTTGATTCCTTTTCAATATCCCAAAACCATAAGTTTTTAAAATAGTTTGATTGTTACCAAAATCCCCACCTTACCAGTATTAAGACCCTTTTCAAGATAATTTTACATATCTAACTTGATTTTCATATCAAAGTGTATGGTGAATATGGAAATTATAATTTTAACCTACTTGTAGGCCCACAAGTTCTATTGAATAAAAATATTTACAATGTCATCGCTATAGAATAAGTATGAGGATAAGAATTTAAATATTGCAGTTGTTCTATCCTATAAAACCATACCATTATTAAGTCTTAGAAATGTAATACTCAGTTGGAACGATCCATTAACATACACCTATATACCTCTACTAGGAAGTTCCTTATGGCCTCCCATTTGTGGAAATAAAATCCTAAAAACATAGATCAACCCTCAGCAATGAGATACTTTATCCCTAAAAATGTTTTTCATATAGAAAATTTATGAATAGAGGTTTTAAAGGTTTACAAGGCCATGCTTATAAATGCCTGAGTGGAATTATAAGAGAAACCCCAACCCACCGGACTTGGGGAATTTTTACCACATTCTCTTCCCCTAGAATCATCAAATCCACAATGGATCTAAGATATGATAGTATTAGAACAATACCAACATTATCCTAATAGTCTAAGAGTATTATTAACACCTCCTCTGAGGAAGTCAGTGTTTTTTTATAATAAAATGAACCTCACAGGAAATACCATTGATATTTTTCCTCTCATGATCCATCTTATTCTTTTGGAACACACTTAATATAATCCATTGGATACACCCTATAAATAAACCTATACAAGCTTCTTCTTGAGGAATACGAGGGAGAAATGATCAAGCCTTATAGGGTCCATGTATAGAAAATTACCAACAAGAAATTAGTCATCTGTTGAATGTTTTCCCTAAAACTAACTGGAGTTGTAATTTTAATTTAAAAAATATTAAAATAATTTAATATTAATAAATATCTTATCACATGAAGAGATTTATTCTTCATAAAATTAGTGTAATTATTTTTTAAAAGTATTTATCACATCAAAAGGTTATAAAAGTTCCTTGATATGATGAGAACCTTGAAGTTTTATGATAATATTCTTAAATATATGTTCTATGGTTAGAATATATCTACCATATTGGGGACAGATAATGTTTTAACATTAGGTTTTGGATGCTCATAATACATTTGGACTTATTTTCATGAAGCTCGCACTTTGTAATCTTCAAGAGAGAAGGTTATGGGAACATACAAACCAATACTAATTCCACATGTTATATATGTTGTTGTATATTCATTTTTTTTGAATTTTTTATTAATCCTTTGACATGATATTATTATTAGTTCATTTCATGAATCATGTACTTTGTTTTATTTATGATAACCATGATGGAATTTTTTTATAGCAAGGAGGATATGTTGGGTTTATCATAAGTGATATGACATTAATAGATAAGTTAAGAATGGATTTATCCTCCCTAAATTGGAAGAAGTAGATATATATAAACCTTTTATTGAAATAGAACAATCTGATTAAATCAATAACCATGGTGTATAATTAGTGAGTTCATTTCAGGAAGTCAACAGAAGACAAATCAATCATATTGGTTGATGACACAAGTATGCAACCTTCTTGATGAGACACCATGAAAAATAGATTATATTACATGATGGACACTCATATTTGGTCATTTTAATTATAACATTAATTTATTTTATATAATATCCTTGCAATGTTTCTATATGAAAATACTATACATTAGAAATTTTCACCCAATGATAATAAGAAAGAAGACTATATGGTCAAGAACTAAGTCTATCCAGAATACAAGTTAAATTTAATTTGAATTTATCAATTAGAATAAATATCCTCCTCCTAACCAAGTAATAATAATTATTAATGTCTTATTAATAAAATATATTAAATCAATATATATTAAAAAATAATATATGTGTTATGAGTATTAAATAAATATTATTTTCTAGAAAGAAAATATTTAATATATATTTATCTCTTTTTTATTCTCAAGCTAAAAAGTTCTTCATTATTTGGTCACATGAATATCATAATAAATAAATATTCTCCATTTTGTGAATATAATATTTATTTATTAATTTAATTAATAATATAATGATATATATTTATTTAAATAAATATTTATTATTCATGGTTCAATAGATGATATGGAGGAGTAATGAGCTTAATTAAGGTACTAGACAAAATGATATTTAAGTATCTGTTAGTTAGCACATATTATCAAATTTATTATTATTATTATTATTATTATTTGACATGGGTTTTATTTAGATTCAACTATTAGATGAGGTACTTTGTGAAATAATCGGTAGTCTAACCCTAAGTTTAGTTACATATTTCTATCATTTATTTATGGATGATAATTTTTTGTGTATAATGATATTCACTCTAGATAATTCTCTCTAGATCAAGGAGAACTCTAACAAGAATTATCTCAATAATGGGAGGTGATCTTCCTACACACTATCCAAACTAATATAATAAGAAAAATAATAATTTGAGTCTGAAAGGATTCTTGTCGTGATAAATAGTGAATGATTCAAGATGATCAATGCCCCTTCACCAGCATCTAGAGATCCATCGGTGATGTTACAAGATTCTCATATCATGTGTGGATAATTATAAAGTAATTATATTTTAGATTATTTATCACATTAATAATACAATTATATAAATCAAAAAATTCATCAAAAGAGAAAGAATACTCTAAAGAGGTCATTATTATCTATAAATTAATTGTAAATTATATGTGAAAAAGTGCATCTCTTCAAATATTGTAGGATTTATTTGTTTAGTTATGATTATTTCATCCAATAAAAAATATGTAATTTTTTTAGTTATGGGCCACACCACTTATACTATGCCATAGAACCTTCAAGTGATATTAAAATAGTCACATATTTATACATAATTATATATTATTTTTTATCATTTACGCATTTACTTATCATTTCCAATTTTTCATTCATTAATATGAAAGTTGAGATAATATGATACTTTAATTTCATATAATGAATAAAATGATAAAAAAAAGCACTCAAAGATACCATCCAAAGGTTAAAATGTTTTTTTCTAAATTACATAGATACATGAAGTCTAACATGAATGTTTATGACATGTACCTATATCCAAACACACAAGGATGATGCACGTAAATCATGAAATGATGGGTAGAGGTTCAGTACATAGTTACATTACACACTATGTATTGACCACCAGTTTAAACATAGTCTTAAATTGTGTATATAGTTTTTAGGTTTCATACATTCCATGTAACCCCCAAACGGTTTTGATCCTACAAGAATCATATAAGCTGTGTTGTCAAAGTATGTGGCATGAAAATAATACATAATGCATGATTTCTTTCAACTGAGTGAAATGACATTGTGTAAGGTAAAAAACATGTAGTGTGTTTTACACACCATATAACATGTAATAATTCATGTGAAATACATTTCGAGACCCTAGGTGTGTATTGGGGGATGCCAATAACGAATCACATTCCATGTAGCTTACTTTACATGACATGCAATTCAGTTTAACTCTTATATAGTGCACACTAATATTGTAAAGTCATGTGATTCAAAAAAATGGAGATAATTAATTAATTAATTCAAATATAACTACATGGTGTGTAGCTAACTATTCACATCATGTGATAGGGTTTTCACATGGATTACACACTGGGTGATTTTTTGTGGGTCATGTGTGATATTAAATAAATAAATAATTAATTTCCATCTTAAATCCATAAATACATGATGTGTATGGTTTTCATAAAAATAATATACTTAATAGAAATTTATAGTGGTATACACTATATATATTCAAGGCATTACATGTAGTCATAAATTCCTTATAAACTACACAACATGATAAATAGAACAATACACCATGTATTTCGTGACACCCTGTATAGGAATATATGTCATATAAGTACATTATACATGAAAAGGACCATAAATAATTTTATTCACATTCTATTTCATGTTATGGTACACACTGTGATATACTTAAACTCTAAAAATGGTTTAAATAGAAGCATAAGGGTACACACTTTTCCACCTCCAGTACACACTATGTACTTAATTAATTAAAATTAAAATTAATTAATTTAATCTCTTTAAAAAATTAAAATGGATACGAATATATAAGACTCTTTTGTTTTTAATTAAGATAAATAATTAATCAACTAATAAAATTATTAATAATTGATTCTAAAAAATTATCTTAATAATGAATTGATTGAAATGAATGATATATTATTTTTAAATTTGTAGTTGTTTCATGCATGGATGATCATGATCTTTACTGGCCTATGTATGTGTTCGGTTTATATTTAATTAAATTATTTATTATTGATATTTTGGTGATAAAAATATTATTAAATTAAATATGATGATCAATGTGCCATCCATTCTTCCACAATATATATAGGCATATGTGTCCATAGCTTATTTTATGTAACCCCAAACCCTTATTTTTCCCCTCACATATGAGTGAATATACATATGTAAAGAATGTAACTTCTAGGCATGGGAATAGGATTAAACACTAATCGAAGGTGAGACAAGACAAATGAGAAACACATGTTAAAGGTGGAATTCTATAACTCAATCCCAACCCAACTCAAGGAGTTATTCCCCCGTGGTCAAAGATTAATTTATCACTCACTTGATAAATTTACTTATAGTATAATCTAATGATCATGAAACATGTTTATTTTTTTATCCAATGAATGTTTATATATTTATGCAATGTATATTTATTTAAAGATAAGAACCTGAAGTTAATAAATAAATAAGTATTTAATATGAAATAAAATATATCGATTATGCATAAATTTTTATATCATATATGGTTAATTGAATTATATAAAATCCATAAAATATTAAAAAACATGTAAAAGGATAAAATAAATAATATTTATGCATAAGATAAATAAAATACCTTATGTAAATATTAATTCAAAAAATAATTCCATCACTTGAGTTAAAATTCAACTATAGTTCAAATTACTTATCATGCTAAAGTCATGGTGCTTTCAATTATTGGGGAGTTATAACTAATGTTTTTGACCAAATTAATCAAGTTAGAATCAAGGGATGATTACCTAAGAATGTATTGGGGTAACTTGGGGGAAAGTTTTAGAGAAACTCGAGTTGAGGATTTTAGGATTGGAAAGTCCACTCAACAAATCAAGGAACTACAAGTTAATACAGTTCAAAATACTACCTAGCTAAATAACTTTGTGTAATTTTCTAGGACTAAGTTAGGATTATGGGAAGGGAAATATAGATCCTATCCACAATAATATCCACATGATATGACATTCATAATTAAATGGCTATTAATACTTTAATTTGATAAAATAGTTGGTGACTAATAAAAATTTATTTTGTCATATTTTGTAATCACGATAAAGTACTATAATATGATTTTAAGTATTATAGAAAATGTAAAGAATAACCCCATGAACAATGCTGTAATTTTTGGACATAGACCATTTCCTCACTATCACCCATTTACAAGAGTGTTATAGTTATTTATAAACATCACTACAATAGTAAAATTTATACTATGTATTATAGTCCCCTATTCCTGATTAGCCACCTCATCGAGAAAGCTTAAGTAAAAAAGGATTCCTACGAGACTTATATGAAGGATAGTTCTAATGTTCATTACATCATACTATCGTATATGTTTTGAGATATGAATATGAAGTAAATAGGCATATATGAATACACCATAATATCTAATCTCATATCATTTGAGAAGGATAAAGAGTGGATATGGAAAAATGAGATTGTCACTACACTATACCAGGGTAAATTGGGAGGCGAGTACATAGATAGTCATATTTAATTCAATTTATTGAAGTACATTTATTAATTAGTGATCTTGGGTTTGCATTTGGATAATAAATTATCCATTAATATGATATTATCATCCTTTTCGTCATGATTTTCCATATTCATCCATTATTAAATGATGAATAGTATAGAGAATCAACTTTGGAATATTTTGACAATGATTCTCTAGGTAGATAAGAATTTTTGAAAATATGGATCCACACACCTTTCAATGAAAAAATTTAAAGACTCATCATGATAATTTCAAATTTAATGGTTCCATTACAACATCCTTTAATAAGATAAATGATGCAGAGATAAGGTCGAGAACAAAATGTTATCCTCTTCTCGTGAAAACATAAAGAAATTTTGAATATAAATTATAGTTAATTAAATAAGAAGATAATGTTATAATCTAATATAGGTATATTCATAATTTTATATGTTTGGTTTACTTCTTGTGTATAAAATATAATATGTTACACATATATTTGTATTAAAATACAGCAACCAAGGAAGTTTATAAACATTATGGGAAGTAATGTAAAATCTATAAGTAGTTGATAAAGGTTGATTTTTAGGTCATACAAGAGGAGGAAAAAAATTAGATTTCCTAGTGGATTGATTCTATTTAAGATATTATTTTGTATTAAGTATTTCAAAAAAAAAGTTATCTCAGTGTCTATTTAGGACAACAAGAAATTATTTCATTTTTGGAATATATTTTATTGTTGCTTTTAATAGTTTACTAATAGTTATGTTATACTTGAATAACATATATTTAAATCTAAAAATAATGATAAATATAAAATATAAGGATAAAACCCAGCTTGTAACCTGATAATTATTTTGTTAAGTAAAGATAAAATTAGTTTTCAATGATATACCCAACTGAAACAAAAAACTATTATGTATTTTACATACATAGTTATTATGTTTTAAGAAAAGAAACCTTTAAAAATAAATGAAATCCATAAGATTTTTTGTATTTAATTCAGTCAAACCACATGAACTATTCTAATGTGAAACTTGATATAAATTCATATAATTCATGGCATTTATTAATGAAATTTTGGGAATTCTTAGTGAAGAAATGAATACACTTGGTAAAATATATAATAATATTTAGGATATGTTTTTAGAGTGTATTTTAACCAATTATTCATTGATCATTTAATTTTATAGAGGATTTACCCCTAAAATATTATTTCTTTGTACA
This sequence comes from Viscum album, assembly GCA_963277665.1. NCBI lineage: Eukaryota > Viridiplantae > Streptophyta > Magnoliopsida > Santalales > Viscaceae > Viscum > Viscum album. The sequence continues at coordinate 987,947,661 of OY728121.1, forward strand.
CATAAATGACTATATAGTAGCCAAAAGGAAGATCGATGATGATTCTTATGTCTATCATAATCTTCCATGATACCTTTATAGAAATGTTCTTCAAATAGTAGTGTAAATACTACCCATATGTTAACCATATTGACTAATAGTGTCCTATAAGTCATTATATAAAAGAAATAAATTATGTCAAAACTTATTTTACTTGATTAATTTTTTTATTAATAGTTAGATTCAGCCACAAATGTACATCAAGGTAAAACTCTAAGTGAATATTAATTAATTATCCTATAGATAATCTGAATATTAACATCCATAATATAGAAAAGTAATAGTAAATAATGACTATATTATTATAAAAAGGAAGAACTAATCCTTCTTAATAATGGGAGAAAACTTGACTTCTATGAGGTTAAGGCTTCCAATGTATGTTATTTTGAATAAGAGAATAAGATTCCACCAAATTCAGTGGGAGGTGTTGTTCTAGAGACATATAATACATAAGGAATTAAAAACCAAAGAGGTGGTTTTATCTCCACAAAGTCTGATAATATATTATTCAACAAGAATAATGGATCCAATAAGGAATTATTAAATCGAAATAGGATAATAGTTGAAAGTTCATACAAATTATTAGATGGCTTCTATGAACCAAATATTGGTCTTTAATTTTGGTAGTATCTCATATTGATGTAAATTAGTTGGAGATATTTAAGATAAACCAAACATGGATATTAAAATCTAGCACTAATAAGGATTTACTGGTCACTAAAGGTATTAAGAGATGTCTAGACATTCTCTCTGAAAAAAAAACTGTCACAAACCAAATCTGGTCGCCATCAAACCAGCACCAAACCCGGCTCATGGCAAGACCCGAAGGGCGTTCCCCATCCCCACGGGCAGGCACAAGTGCCCGGGTATCATAAAAATTCATTTGGGAATGATTTACCCGAGTTTGGGTTCATAAGATAACCAAAAACAAACAACAAACCAAATCTGAAAAATTATGCCAAACAAGAATTAATAAAAATTCAGAACTTAGTATATGAGTTTAAACAAGACACAAGAGGTCCAAAGGTACATAAAAGTAGTAGCAAACAGCCCATGAGACTCCACATGACAAGGGGTCATCACCCACAAGCCGTCTCCACAACACCGCACCATCGAGAGAAACTAGCAACCCGAACCGCCATCGCCCAAGGCTTTTCCTTTGCCTGTGTCAAACATGATCAAGTCTACTTACACCCAAAGGTGTAAGTAGGGTGTGAGACTAAGCCCAATAGGATATCACCCAAGGATTTCAAGTGATAGGCATTGTAAAATAAAAGGCTTGCAAGAGTTATAAATAGATAATAGTGGCATTTATTTTTAAAAGTGCAACTTTGAAAAGAAAATAACTTTCAATGGGGATAACTATAAAGAATCAGTGAAATTGAATAAAAACATTCAAGCTAATGGTTTTCACATCCCAAAATACCATAAAGAAAGTTTAAATGCCAAAAAGGCCACGAGCACCAAGCGTAGGAACCCCCCTAGGTACTAGTTTGTTGTGAGCCCCAAGTACCTCGTACCTCAGTGAAAGTAACCATAACGAAATTCGTTCTCATGCACGAGCCACTAGTAGGGAGCATACCCATAACCTAGTGGTCTCCAATCATCTCCATTATAGTTTTGTTAGTGTTATCCATGTCAGACTTGCTAAATGAACCATTGTCAAAACCCCTCCGTTCACTAGCGTACTAGTACATGTTATCCCACCTAGATACCCGGGTTTCCTGTATTGTGCTCAAATAGTCACCACATTCTACCAAAATCAATATTCACATATAAATATCAGTTCTGGTCACACACATTCAAAACAGTATCTACACCTTCTTTTCACCTTTTGCATATCTACCACTTTTAAAATGCTACCCAAATCAATTTTTGAAATCAAAATACTGAATTATGAACATAATGGAAACCTAAATACAGCAAGCCAACTCATTATACAATACCTACATATGAAATCACCTACCAAAAGAGTCAAAACCCCCAAATCCTTGTGCGTCACTTCAACCGCACCTCCGCCGCACCACAAAAGAGTAAGATTGAACCTAAAACCAGAGGATTGGACCAAGAAACTCAAAACTAAAACCCTAGGTACGAAACCCCATCTTCTGGAAATTTGGGGGTTCAATAAAAAAAGGAAGAAACCCTAAGAAGAAGGGAGGAATAAGGAAGAGAAACAACTTACTTGAGAAATATGGACGTTTTTTGGATCTTCAGAAGTTCGGCCCTAAATCACGATCAATATGAGCTCCAAATAGGCGAAAACGAATATAGGGGTGTGGCTGGGTTCGATGGGAATGTGTGAGAGGTGGAATCACTGAAAAAGGATAAAAAATAAATATTTTTAGAAAGAATTACAAAACAATTTTAAAACTGGAAATGGGCTTTCGGGTTGGCCCAATACCTAATTTTATCACCCCAATCCATGATTCTAATGAATTTTTAAGGGGCCCAAAATTATTTTGTGGTTTTAATATTTAAATTAAGGTCATTTTGGAAGTTTAATGGTTGAAAAATGTTGAAAAACGAAGGAGTTATTAAAGAAACAAAATATACTTTCAAAACTGGAAATGAGCTCTTAGGTTGGCCCAAATTTTGGAAACCCACTATTTCATTTAAAAATGCATGAAAAACCACCAAAACAAATCAAGGATGTAAATTAAATGAAAAATACCTCTAAATATTTCATGTATGTGACAATTCTCCCCCCCATGAAGGACTTTCCGCCCCGGAAAGTCAACATGAGGCTTGATTGGAAAACAAGAACGGGTACTCTTCCTCGACCCACGACTTTCGCTCCCATGCCTCATGTGTATCATTTCCATGCTGCCATAGAACTCGGACTAATGGAATAGACTTCCCTCGAAGTATCTTATCTTGGGAGTCCACTATTTTCACTGGCCTCTCAACAATAGAAAAGTCAGGCTCTATCTCCAGTTCTTCCCAACTCAACACATGGGACGGATCCGGGTAGTATTTCTTCAACTGAGAAACATGGAAGACATCATGGATGGACGTCAACTGAGAAGGTAAGGCCAACCTGTATGCCACCTTTCCAATACGTTCGATGATCTCAAATGGCCCGACGTACCGCGGAGTCAGCTTACCTTGCTTCCCCAATCGACGATGGCCTAAACGAGGGGCCACCTTCAAAAATACTCTATCACCCACAGAAAACTCTAGGTCTCGATGCCTCCGGTCAGCATATGATTTATGATGACTCTGAGCTGTCAATAAACGTTGCCTGATTAATTTTACCTTCTCAGATGTCTCCTGCACCATACTCGGCCCCAGTAGTGAGGTATCACCTACCTTAGCCCAACAGAGGGGGGACCGACAAGGCCGACCATAGAGCGCCTCAAAAGGAGCCATTCGAATCGAGGATTGGTAACTGTTATTATAAGAAAACTCAACCAATCCCAAATGGGTATCCCAAGAACCTCCAAAGTCTAGGACACATGCACGAAGCATGTCCTCCAAAATCTGATTCGCCCGCTCTGTCTGACCATCCGTCTGCGGATGGTATGCTGTGCTCATCTTAATCTGGGACCCCAAGGCCTTCTGAAGGCCTTCCCAGAATCGAGATGTGAAACAAGGGTCTCTATCTGAGACAACTGATGATGGAACACCATGGAGTCTCACCACCTCCTGAAGATACAAACGGCCCAACTCATCCACTTTAGATGTATCTCTGATCGGAATGAAGTGGGATGATTTGGTTAGACGATCAATCACCACCCAAATGGCATTCTTTGCTCGAGGTGTACGAGGTAATCCAACAATGAAGTCCATGGCAACCTCGTCCCACTTCCAGGTAGGAATGGGTAGTGGTTGGAGCAAACCGGAGGGCCTTTGGTGCTCTGCTTTCACCTGCTGACATGTGTAGCATCTCGACACAAAGTTCGCTATGTCCCGTCTCATACCAGGCCACCAGAACTGCCGACGGACATCATAATACATCTTAGTGGCACCCGGATGGACAATCCACTGAGACTGGTGGCTATCCTGCATCACCACCTTCTGTAGAGATAACGGCACTACCGAACGACCCTTGAAGCACAAGATGCCCTCGGGAGACGACGACCAATCAGAGGATGTCTCCCCACCATGAAGAAACTGCTTCGATCGCTGACAAAGCTCATCACTAGGTTGTTCCTGCTGAATTAACTCCAACAGAGAAGGAGTCAACTGGATGCTCGCTAAGAATGCCCCTACACTATGTTCCTTGGTCTCCACATGCATCTGAGAAAAGATCCCCATCAATGTCCACTCATCACTGGACTTCCTCAAAGCCTACACTGGAACCCTTCTGCTCAAGGCGTCGGCCACTACATTACCCTTACCTGGGGTATAGACAATGTCAAAATCAAACCCCTGCAAGTACTCGATCCAGCGACGCTGCCTCATGTTGAGGTCCTTTTGTGAGAAGATATAAGCCAAGCTTTTGTGATCATAATATACCACAAACTTCTCCCCAAAGAGGTAGTGACGCCACGTCTTCAAAGCATGCATCACTGCTGCCAACTCCAAGTCATGGGTTGGGTAGTTCTTTTCGTGTGGCCGGAGTTGGTGAGAGCCATACGCCACCACGTGATCATCCTGCATAACCACGCACCCAAGACCCATACCTGAGGCATCACAATAAACCACATATCCCTTTCCAGCCTCTAGTAAAATCAGTACGGGGGCAGTAGTCAATCGCCTCTTCAGCTCCTCGAATGATGCCTGACATTCTGGACCCCATACAAACTTCACCCCTTTCCGGGTGAGGGTAGTCATCGGTGAAGCAAGCCGAGAGAAATCCCGAACGAATCGCCTATAATAACCAGCCAGGCCAAGGAAACTCCTAATATCGAACACATTCTTCGGCTGCTCCCATGACATAACCGCACTAATCTTATCAGGGTCCACTGAAACTTCATTCTCTGAGATCACATGCCCAAGAAATCTTACCTCCCTGATCCAGAAACATCACTTTGACAACTTTGCATAGAGGCGGTGATCCCGTAATGTACCCAAAACGACCCTCAAGTGATGTTCGTGTTCCTCCTCAGAGCTAGAGTATACCAGAATGTCTTCCACGAACACTACAACAAAGGAATCGAGATATTGATGGAAAACCCTATTCATAAGTTCCATAAAGACTGCTGGATCATTTTTCAATCCAAAGGGCATGACCAAATAATCAAAGTGGCCGTACCTGCTTCGGAAGGCTGTCTTTGGGATATCTGACTCCTTCACCCTGAGTTGATGATACCCTGAACGCAGGTCTATCTTTGAGAACCACTTTTCCCCCTTCAACGGATCAAACAAATCATCTATTCTGGGTAAAGGGTATTTGTTTTTAATTGTTACCTTATTCATCTTTCGGTAGTAAATGCACAACCGGAGGGATCCATCAGCCTTTTTTGCAAACAACACAGGAGCGACCCAAGGAGAGACGCTCGGGCGAATGAATCCTTTGGATTCTAAGTCATCCAGCTGTGTCTTTAATTCCCTCAACTCGGTGGGGTCCATGCGATAAGAGGGAAGAGATATCGGCTGTGTTCCCGTCGCCAGATCAATTGAAAACTCCACATCCCGCTCTGGGGGAAAGCCTGAAAAATCATCTGGGAATACCTCCGGAAACTCATTCACTACATGAGGTAGTGCACCTTCAGGGGAAATACCATCCTCTAGCATAAGTGAAGATAACTGGAAGATAACACTTCCCAACTCTGGGAGTGAAGGCCCTGCGCGACCTGACCGAGGATCCCATTCTCCATGAAAAACCTGACGACTCCCATCAGGTGCCATGAAACTCACACGCCGTCTATAGCAATCGATGTGTGCCTGGAAGTGCACTAGCCAATCCATCCTGAGTATGACATCAAAAAGGTTCATATCTAAGACCAAGAGGTCCCACTCTATCTCAACCCCTGACACAGAAAGTGCACATGATGGGCACCTGAGACCCTGCTCCTTCTTCTTTCCCAGCGGTGTCACCAACTCCATTGCGAATGACATCAAATCAGTTGGCAGATTCAGAATGTCCACAAAACGGGAAGAAATGAATGAAACAGAGGCACTAGTATCAAAAAGAGTAGCAGCTATAGAAGATGAAATCAAAACGGTACCTCGAACAGTTGACAGTCCCGCCTCTGATCGTGGTGGTGCATGATCCACCGCATGGAGATGTCCAGTCTCTACCTGAAGACGACCGCTAGTCTGTGGCTGTGCCCTGAAATGGATCTGCCCAGAAGATGACCCAGCCCTACCACCACAGCTACCAAATCGAGATCCCCCAGTCCTCGACGGCTCAGACTGTACTGGCACTCCTCTGGGAGCCATGGATCCTGCCCCACTTTGAAGTGGACGCCCTATCCCGCAAAAGCGTTGCACGTGTCCCATGCCTCCACACTGGAAACAGGTCTTCAGAGGATGAGGGCATGCTGGACGGATGTGCCCGGGCTTCCCACACTGGTGGCACACGACCGATCTCGCATCAGAAGCCGCTGATGACAATTGCCTAGAAGAGTTCCCTGAACTGCCTCCTCCTTTCTTCACATGATCCTCCTGATTCCTTTTCTTCTCTGAGGAGATTCCACTTCCCACTGCTGATACAGAACCATAGAAACCAGCCCTGCCTTTTCTATCAATCTCCACCATGCACGCCCGATCAACGACCTCAGCATAGGTCCTCAGCTTAAACAAGAACACCTGGGAGTATATCTCTGGTCTCAAGCCTTTCTCAAACCTCTGGGCCTTCGCTTGCTCATTAGAGACAATTTCTGGAGCATACCGAACCAACTCAGCGAAACGGTTGGCATACTCCATCACAGATAGATTTCCCTGAACAAGTTCCATGAACTCTCTAGACCTGGCATAAGCCAACACCCCAAGGCAGTACTGTTCATTGAAGACAGCCTTGAAATCTCCCCAGCGCATCTGCTCATTCTTCCCAGCCTGAAGCACTGACTCCCACCATTTACGGCTGGGACCCTCCAACAGAAAGGAGGCACACTTCACCCTGAGCTCCTCGGGTGTTTCCAGGAACTCAAACATACGCTCGATCTTCTCGAGCCATTCCTCTGCTTCTTGGGGTTCTGAGCTGCCTCAGAAGGTTGGAGGCTTATTTTTCAGGAACTCCTGGGCCTTTTCCTTTCTAGGACCAATCTCATCCTCTCTAATAGGAGCTGGAACTGGAGATGGTACATATCCTAGAGCCTGGACAGCCCGGACCACGGCCTCGACTAGCCTCTGATCAATTGGTGTGGGAGAACTCTCTCCGGCTTCCTCCCGTGGGTGGGTGCGAGCTTTCCGGGGAGGCATGTTGCTACAAAATGTAACAGTCACAAAATAATAATCAATACCACAATTCTGAAAATTTTAATAAAATACCTCAAATATAGATAATCAAAACACATTTCAATAATAAAATAAACAACTACAACACATCCGCATGATGTCCACATGTGGTCTGCAGCCCACACGTCTCACCTGGAAGTGAAGTCAATCTTTAAATTCCAACATCCCCTGGTGAATCAGGGTATGCCATGAGAGGTGTGGTCCAGACACCCTACTCACAACCAAAACCCCGAGCCCCGACAGTCCTAGCTCCTGTCTATCCTAACTCATCCCAAAATAACAATATAACCCAAAAACATTAACCACCTCTGATACCATTTTGTCACAAACCGAATCCGGTCGCCATCAAACCAGCACCAAACCCGGCTCATGGAAAGACCCGAAGGGCGTTCCCCATCCCCACGGGCTGGCACAAGTGCCTGGGTATCATAAAAATTCATTTGGGAACGATTTACCCGAGTTTGGGTTCATAAGATAACCAAAAACAAACAACAAACCAAATCTGAAAAATTATGCCAAACAAGAATTAATAAAAATTCAGAACTTAGTATATGAGTTTAAACAAGACACAAGAGGTCCAAAGGTACATAAAAGTAGCAGCAAATAGCCCATGAGACTCCACACGACAAGGGGTCATCACCCACAAGCCGTCTCCACAACACCACACCATCGAGAGAAACTAGCAACCTGAACCGCCATCGCCCAAGGCTTTTCCTTTGCCTGTGTCAAACATGATCAAGTCTACTTACACCCAAAGGTGTAAGTAGGGTGTGAGACTAAGCCCAATAGGATATCACCCAAGGATTTCAAGTGATAGGCATTGTAAAATAAAAGGCTTGCAAGAGTTATAAATAGATAATAGTGGCATTTATTTCTAAAAGTGAAACTTTGAAAAGAAAATAACTTTCAATGGGGATAACTATAAAGAATCAGTGAAATTGAATAAAACATTCAAGCTACTGGTTTTCACATCCCAAAATACCATAAAGAAAGTTTAAATGCCAAAAAGGCCACGAGCACCAAGCGTAGGAACCCCCATAGGTACTAGTTTGTTGTGAGCCCCAAGTACCTCGTACCTCGGTGAAAGTAACCATAACGAAATTCTTTCTCATGCACGAGCCACTAGTAGGGAGCATACCCATAACCTAGTGGTCTCCAATCATCTCCATTATAGTTTTGTTAGTGTTATCCATGTCAGAATTGCTAAGTGAACCATGGTCAAAACCCCTCCGTTCACTAGCGTACTAGTACACGTTAGCCCACCTAGATACCCGGGTTTCCCGTATTGTGCTCAAATAGTCACCACATTCTACCAAAATCAATATTCACATATAAATATCAGTTCTGGTCACACACATTCAAAACAGTATCTACACCTTCTTTTCACCTTTTGCATATCTACCACTTTTAAAATGCTACCCAAATCAATTTTTGAAATCAAAATACTGAATTATGAACATAATGGAAACCTAAATACAGCAAGCCAACTCATTATACAATACCTACATATGAAATCACCTACCAAAAGAGTCAAAACCCCCAAATCCTTGTGCGTCACTTCAACCGCACCTCCGCCGCACCACAAAAGAGTAAGATTGAACCTAAAAACAGAGGATTGGACCAAGAAACTCAAAACTAAAACCCTAGGTACGAAACCCCATCTTCTGGAAATTTGGGGGTTCAATAAAAAAACGAAGAAACCCTAAGAAGAAGGGAGGAATAAGGAAGATAAACAACTTACTTGAGAAATCTGGACGTTTTTTGGAGCTTCAGAAGTTCGGCCCTAAATCGCGATCAATATGAGCTCCAAAGAGGCGAAAACGAAGATGGGGGTGTGGCTGGGTTCGATGGGAATGTGTGAGAGGTGTAATCACCGAAAAAGGATAAAAAATAAATATTTTATGAAAGAATTACAAAACAATTTTAAAACTGGAAATGGGCTTTCGGGTTGGCCCAATACCTAATTTTATCACCCCAATCCACGATTCTAATGAATTTTTAAGGGGCCCAAAATTATTTTGTGGTTTTAATATTTAAATGAAGGTCATTTTGGAAGTTTAATGGTTGAAAAATGTTGAAAAACGAAGGAGTTATTAAAGAAACAAAATATACTTTTAAAACTGGAAATGGGCTCTTAGGTTGGCCCAAATTTTGGAAACCCACTATTTCCTTTAAAAATGCATAAAAAACCACCAAAACAAATCAAGGATGTAAATTAAATGAAAAATACCTCTAAATATTTCATGTATGTGACAAAAACTATTACCAATCATTATTAAAAAATATTTTTATAATTATAATTATCAAACCCACCTTCCATTATTATAGAATATTTTATTGGAATGAATGTGTGCTAGGTCCCTAAAAGAGGCTAGTTAGCAAGAAATTATTTTACCAAACAAATATGTTGATAATATATGGAAATTAAATGATTAGTATTATAGTTAATTGAGACATATGATAATTTATATTTTAATGAGATTACATGAAAACCTATGTTCTAGGAAACAGGATCTTTGGACTTGGATCTATAGGGTTGTTTAATATAGTCATAGTAACTACTTTGAAAATTTATTAAAATACAAGTTGAAATGTATCAAGACTAGATCATTTCTGGTGTCACATGGAATATAATCTCTCTAGGATGATGTGTGAAAACATATGAGGAAATTCTTCTAAAAAATAAACTACATATTCTTATTAGTACTTTGGAAATCTATCTAAAATTCCATGATATATACCAAGGTTTGATATTACTTATGTGTAAATAATAGTGTGTTAATATCAAACATAACATGGATAAATAGACAGAATTTTAGTTGGAACTATCCAACAATACTTAAGAAATTAGAAATAGATGAGTTTATTGTAATATGAGAAATGGTAATTCTAGGTTCCATGGGGATACCAAACTATTTTTCATTTATATCAGTTTGATCTAGTTTTGAATTAATAAAAAATGTAAAATACTAAAAAAAATATTATAGTCAGTGGTTTCTGTATCTATATAAAATAAGTTTGTTTCAGATTCTATTTCCATTCAAGAAGATATTCAATAATGTTTTGTCCTAGGATATGGTTTTATCCAAGGTGTCATGTTTTTATAGAGGGAAAATGGTAAATACATGGTGAGATCACATATTGAGGGATTTTCTCATAGGGGTAGAGTCTCAATAAAAATAAAAACCACAATAATGTAGTAGACCTATAAATAATAACCATACCTCAGAAAAAGTATGTTTATCATGTGAGGTTAATTAGTAAGTTATAAGTTGGCTCAAGTAAAAGTGGGTATCTATTGGAGTTGGTTCCATTGAATCAACTGAATTTAATCATTTTGATTATATGTATGTTAAAATGCATGAATATTAATAAACTTCTTATCACATGATTAGTGTTCTTCTATGAAACATTAGTGTAATAATTTTCATAAGAGTATTAGTCACATTGAATGGTTATAAAAATTTCCCACTATAATTAGAAGCATTATGTGATATGATAATATCTTTAAACATATTTTCTATAGTTAATAGACATAAATTTGAAAGTATATAGAAATTTTTTGACCATCAGGTGTTGGTGGATAATTATACATTTATACTTATTCTCATGAAGTTCACAAATGGTAATCTCTAAGACAAGAGGTTATGAAAACAGACTCAACAATAGTAATTCCATATATTACATGTGTTATTGTATGTTCTTATCCTTGACTGTGTTTATTGGTCCCTAGATATGATTTTATTATAAGTGTATATCATGAATTTCATACATTGATGTATTTTTGAAGATTATGATGGAATATTCTCATGTCAAGGTAGGATATGTTGGGCGTGTCTTAAGAGACATGACATCAATAAATAAGTAAGGAAAGGATTTATGCCTTTAATATTAATCAAAGTAGATATATCCAAACCTTTGATAGAAATGAAACCACCTACTTAAATCATGGTCTGTGGTATATTATTGACAAGTTTATTTACAAATGTCAAAGATATATATATATATATAGAAAATATATATTTTTGACACGATTATACAACCTTCTTGATGTGGTATTGATAAAAAGGATATAATTTAATAACAAATATTCATATGCAATTATTATCATTATGAAATTAACGTCATTATCTATGGGTGACTTGTTGTATTTTTAGATGATAATCTTGTACTATAAGAAAGTTCCCCTAATTCCACTAAGAAAGAATCCTAGAGGGTACCTCAATAAGTGCATCAAAAATATCAGTTAAATTCTATTTAATTTTAAGATTAAGAATTATTATTATTATCTAAACCAAGGTTAAATAAATATTCATATTTTATTTATGGACTATCTTTAATCACTAGTTACTAAAAATAATTTATATGAGTCAAATATTAAATAAACATTATTTTACAAATAAGAAATATATATTATTTATTTATCTCTTATATACATTCATTGTAAGAAATAAATTAATATTTATTTATGTTAATATTATAATAAATAAATATTCATCAGTTAGAGAATCTGACATGTATTTATTTATTGAATGAATAATTAATTAATTAAATATTTATTATACTATGTTTGATAAATGTTGAGGAGTATTGATGGTATAATTTAAGGCCCAAATAAAATGATATTTAAATATCCATGTGTTTTCATTTATTATAGAATATTTATATTATTATTATTTAACATGGGTTTTATTTAGAGTTAACTATTAGATAATGACCCATGAACAATTATTTGTTGTCTAAAACTAAGTATATTAACACATTTATATCGTTTTAATATCAATGGTAACTATTATGTGCAATTTTATTCTCTTAAGATAATTCTATCTAGATCAAGGATAAATCTATCAAGAATATTCTCAACAATGTGAGTTGATCTTCCTCCTTACTCCAAAGATTGATATAATTAGTTAAATAATCCTTCTAGACTAAAAGGATTCTTGTTGAGATCAATAAGGAATAAGTCGAGATGATTGGTAATTTCATGCAAGCATATGGAGTACTATCAGTGATGCTCTGAGATTCATAAAGCATGTGTGGATACCACTACAGGAATTCTACTTTGGATTCTTCAAAAAAATAAAAAAATACAATAAAACGCACAAAATATATTAATAAAGATAGAATAATAAAGTATAGGAAATTATTATCTACAATTTAATTATAAATTATTTCATAAAAGATCTTATCTTTGAATATTATGGGGTTTCATCATCAAGTTTTAAGGATTTTATCTGATGAAGATGATGAAAAAAATTATTTTTCATGATCCAAATCACTTTTTCAATTCCAAAAAACCTTCAATATTAAGAAGGATTGGTATTTTTAAATTTATTGATATTTAGAGGATGAAAAGTCTCCCAAAAAATATGATAAGGATATGATTACCAGTACTCACTTTTCACGAGTTAATGTAATTAATTTTAGCACTATAGTTAACATATAATAAGAAACTAACACATAAGAGTGCAATGTGGAAGATTTTTTTCAAAATATAGTCTATGCCAATGTATGTGAGGAATTTGAGAATAATATCCACTAGATAAAGGCTTATGAATTATAATTTACTTCAAACATTCATCTATCATATAAAAATTGAGCTTCATCCAATGATAAAGAGAAAGGCATTGATCTTTCCCACCCTCTACTTAAAGAAGTCGAGATGCTCTCTACTGAAGAGGTAATTTCTCAATATAAATTCAATTCGAAGAATTTGAATCTAATCAACACTAAATTTAATATAGGAAACATTATACTAAGTGGAACTCATAAGATACAGAATATATATCTCCTCTAGAGAATCCCCTTTCAAATAAAGGGAAATGTCCATCCCATAAGAAATGAATCGATTCACCTAGAAAACCTGGGGTCTATACAACAAGTTTACCAAACCATTTTGGATGAGTAATATCTTGAAAAATATATACTAGGGTAGAAACCACTTCCATTTCAAGAGATATACCCCATATCAAGTCAAGTTGGTTGTTTATAGAATACATAGGAAGGAAAAACATATCAGGCTCCACCCACTGCCTCCAATAATGTTTTACTGAAAATAACTATCACACAAGAACCTCTTCACTCCATCAAGTCCCTTGTGACATGAATAGAAAACATATATGGATGAAACACAATAGTGTGTCTATAATGGGAATCATATCCCTAATGAGTGAACTTTAGTCCTCATCCATCCAACTTTGGGAACCCCACATTCCCAATATTCAATGGTATGGGATATCTAGAGTAATATATTACACAAATAATGTATTTATATGGCCCCAAGATTAGAAAATTGATTACTAGACATAGAAAAAATCTACTTCTTTATATAGAACTGATATAGACCATCACTCATCTTTTATATAAATCTACCATGTAGGTCTATTGTCCACTATATTTAGTGGATTTTACTTTATCAATACATCGCCATGATTAGGAAAAATAGTTTCCTAAACCTCTATAATTGAAATAATAAAAAAAATTTGTTTTAAAACTCCACTTCCAAGTAGAAATAACTGAAAAATTCCCTAAATATAAATCTTATTTAAGAGTAACTTCTAGAGATATGTATAAAAAATACCCAAGAAAAGATGTAACCCCCCATATTCCCTTGAGATACCATGGTTTTTTTGTACTTTTTATTATTCAAACAATATCTAAAAGATGATACTTGTTAATTTAAGACCAAATATTTATCAACATTATCCTCATAAGGGAATGATAATAGTAGAGAGAATACTATAATTTTCATGCTCAAACTAGAACCAATGCCAACTCTAGTTCCTAATCCCAGAAAATATCATTAAATGATTATAATTATCCACTTAAACAGGATAATATTGAATGTTTAGATTATAATATTCATGTTATTCAATGTTTATAAACACTTTTATTAGTGTATTTTACAATTTGAACTAATTTTCTTATCATGTATGTAATTCCTTCTTAAAATGTACTATTATATGGTATATTTTTGAACACCTCCTAAAACAAAAAATGGTATTGATTTTATATTTGTATTTATTTTTTAGTTATTATTTTCCATGAGTAAAATTATTTAATTCTTGATTTATTGAATATTTAAATTGTAAGATGACAAAAGTGGTCCTTAAACCTAGAACATTCCAGGTGAAGTGGACTGGACAACAGTCCAATAAAATGCCTATATTGGCTAGGACCAAATCCCAATGAATCAAAATTTTTAACTATAGATATAGGACATCATGGGAAAAATTTAATTTAATAGTTTAAAGAGCTAATTATGTTGTTTGAATGGAGTTCTAGGCATCCCAATTTGAAGATAAAATCTTGGGTTAGATTTTGTGGACTGGAATAATATCCCACCATATCAGTCATATCTCTAAATAAAAACATCTAATTGGGATAAAATTTTACAACATATTAGGGTAATTCTTAGGATTAAATTTATTATTCTGTGGACCACTCACATCCTACCATCTAGAGGATTTTTTGGTCATATCTTCCACTGGTATGCAAGATGGATCCCATTTCATGTCAATGGTGGATAAGTCCACATTCCACAAACATTACACCACCCTATGACTAAAAAAATAAAATGAGAAAATTTTAATTTTTGGGATCTAACCAAGTCTCCCTAAAATTTTATTTAAGGTAGTTGTGGTGGTGTATTTGTGAGGAAGTAGTTTATGTTTTCATTGTAATATTATGCTTCCAATTTGATGTCATAATCGTATTTTCCCAGTTGTAAGTTTCCTGAATCTACTTATATTAATAATAATACTTATTATTATTATTCTTATAATTTTATATTATTTTTGTTTACATGATGATACCATTTAATTAAGGTGTGAATTTATTCACACAAAGAAGAGATAAATCCTCCACAAATGGTGCGTTGAGTGTTATTTCATTGTTTTTACTTCTTCAATTATACCCTCATGAGTCTACTCTCATCTTACAGAAAAATATTTTCAATAATGAAAGGATAAAACTATCATGTATTGATCTAAGGGAGTATAAAGTGGATGTATTGGATGTTATTTATCGCTCTTTAAATTTTTAATCATTTCTTTTATTTGAGTTTTCATTCAATAATTTTCCTTCTTCCTATTCCTTGTTGGATTTTACTACCACACTTTTCATGTGATAATAAGATCCTTCACCTAGGAGTGTTCATGAAAATTATCCACCAAGTTTATAGGTGATTATAATGTGAATTTTAGGGTGTTAAACTACTAAGTGATGAGGTTAGATTGATTTCACTAAATTAATCCTTCTAAAGTTAATGAAATTGAAATACTAGGTCGATTACATCCTCCACCATGGAACTCAACGCAAGGAAGAAAATTGTAGTAAATCACAGCCTTGGGGACTTGAACCCACGAACTACCTCTTACCCCACCCAAAACCTTACCACCACCACAAAAAATGGGTCAATTTAATGAAATTGAAATAATTTTAAAATAAATTCGTCCAATCTATCTATTATAATAACCTAGGATCAACTATTTATCATAAATTGAATTCACTTATGTCCCTTAGTGTTCGTTTAAACGATCTCAAAATAACCCAATTTTTTCTACTCAATAAAAAATCTCCCTCTTAGAATGGATGTATATTTAGGTTTCTTCTTAGGTCTTTGAGGATTTGACAAGCCAATCTACACTATAAGTTACTGACTCAACCCTAAAAATTTGGTAAATTTGGGTGAGATGAAATTTTGGTGAATTTTTTTGGGAACCTAATAATTTATATTGAAACTAATTCAACTATCCACAATTTCTATTTTACCAATTCAATTTATCTTATCACCTCAATTTTTTTTCACTTTTCATGGTGCATGTCTACCTATAACCATGACCAATCAAACAGTGTAGTTAGGGTGGATATTCATAGGGTTTGGGAGTCAATAAATCCTAGGGGTCTCATACCATTAGATTGAAATATTCCTTATACTATAGATTGAAAAATTTATTTCATTCAAATGATGGATTTTTAATGAAACAAACTCATAAAAATGGGCATGAACCAAAATGGAAATCCAAATGAGGCATCCCCCAATTTGGGGAATGTTGTCGATCAAACCATGAATGACTTACTCAAACCTAATTTGACAAATTCACCCTCTTGAATTATACCTAATTCCCTAGGATAATTTCACTATCCCTTCAAACCTCATGTCCTAAACCACATTCCAACCATTCACAGGATAGAGTCAGAAAACACCATACCTTTCGGGTTAAGGAATTCAATGAAATTGTTGAAACTATGTTCCCACCACACCAACTTGAATTATTTTAGATGATACATTTTACTTTATCACTGAAGGATTAAGACAATAATTGGTTAAAAAATCTATTACTAGCACCTATCCATTCACGATAACAATTTTAATGATAATTCTATAAAAATTACTCTCCCCAACACAAAAAAAATTCACATAAAAAGAGAATCCAATTTTTTTTCAAAAAATAAGAAAAGCTATCTTGTGAAACATGGGAAATGTTCAAATACACACTTAACATGTTATATAACCCTGGATTTTTAATCCTAGAACTTTTTTTAATATTCTATGAAAGTTTGGGCCAGGGAAGTAATAAGAATCATTGACATGATGAATAATGGAACCTTAAAAAATAAATCCACAAATGATTCTAATGAGTATCTAGAAGGTCTGGACAAACAAAACAAAACATGGGGAACATCACCAAACTATGAGAAGCCACCAAAAAACTTGTTGAATTGACAATCTTATGGAAGAATAAATTCTTAGGAAAAAAATTACTGCACTCACTAGGAAGTTCAAGGAGATCACTTTGAGGAAGGTATAACAAATCAAAACTTTTGAACCTATTTTCAAAAATTGTGACAAACATTACCACAAGAGAGATAACTACCTAACCATACCTTCCATAAAGGATGTTATTTTAGTGTGAACACTACCAGATGTCAAAACATTGAACATTAAAAATACACATTACCAAAACCCTTTAAATATAAGGAATAATAACCATCTAGGATTCAATTTGAAATATTACCAACAACCCATCCAATAACTCAATCGACCATAATGAACAAACACCTAACATCCACAAAATTCTCCAAACCATAATCAGTTCCAAACATAATAGGTCCAATACCAAAAAACACTATCTAATTCCAAAAACCCATCCATCAACCCATTCAATATCCAATCCAACAACCAAAGTATCCTCTTGGAATAAACCAACTAACATAATCCCCTACCCAATATTCCCCTCTACTAATACTTGAAAATTATTGCAAACAAATAAAAAAAATTAATTCTGAATACTCATCCCATAAACATTAATTTAAAACCATTAAAACATAAAAGGTACCCATTCCTAGTCAAGTGGTACCATCCTTAACTATAAGGGGGGAATCTAGTTACACATAAACGTATCATGAATAACTAAAAGAAGAGGCTATCAGAAGATGTGGGAAATGCATTGAAAAACCTAAAAAACCCATTCCAATACAATTAAAAGCTTTAACATCACATGGTAATGATTAAGAAACACCTATAGATTCAAAAAAAAAAATCAATGAGAATGTGAAGGAACCACAACCACACTAAAAAATTAAACAAAATTCTCCCTTCCCTCAATAAATGAGAGGAAAATATAAACTAGAATAGAATGAAACATTAAGGGATGTATTCTATTTGGTTATGTTTTAAATTCACCTTCCTGATAAAACCCAAACCATACCTACCCACTAAAAGTACCTTAAGGACTGTTGAACTTTTAAAATAATTGTTCTTGTGATAACGAGACCATTTTGGTTGGTAATGCGTGTACCACTATTTAAGGGACCATTCTACTTATGTTGAAAGACCCAGGATGTCATTACATAAACATTGAGTTAGGAGATAATAAATTTGTAAAATCTCTTTGTGATCTAGGTGATAGTGTGAACCTCATTCCATACTCCATGTATTGTTAGTTAGGGCTTGAGGAACTCTTACCCACATCTATCACTCATCAACTTTCTAATCTTAGTGTTCAATTTACCAAGGGGTTCACAAAGAATGTTTTTATGAAAGTTGAAAATTTTATTTACCCTATTGACTTCATTTCCCTTGAAAATCACCCAATATTAGTTCATAGGGATAAAAACTCCATCATCCTTGGTCATCCATTATTGTAAATAATCATCCCCGTTGTCTGATTTTGGAATGGGAAAATGAAAATAACCTTGGGAAACACGATCCTTGATCTAAAAATTTATAATGAAAAATCTAAAATTGGGGATGATAAAGAAATTCATGAAGTCAATTGGATAGGTAGTGCTGTGAAAAAGAGGAACATTCGGGAATTCTTGAAGGATGTTTAAGTAAAGATGATATTTATTTACTTTTTTAATATGAGTGAAATTTTTCTCATTGGATTGAATCTCTTTTAAATAACTCCTTTGATTATTTTCTAAAATCACAAATCAATGAAAACATTAGATAAATAAAAAATATCGAGTTCATACCCATTCCTGGAGTTTATCTAGCCATTATGTTGGATGAAACTTCCTTTCAAAAGGAACCAATTCTATCAAGAAATTTGGAAAAATAAAATGGATTTGATGCAAAATAACATCCTTATTTTGAAAGTGTTAACCAACCTGATCTTGAATTTAATGTCCTACCTTAATTAATCAAGTATTAATTCTTAGGGGACAATCAAACCTTCTGATTTAGCATTTCTTCTTCTCTTGAATCCAATAAATAGAGGATGATTCTGGAAGTACTTGGAAATTATATGAAAGCAATTGTATGGACCATGTTTGATATTCCAAGGATTATCCTACTAATTGGAACTCATATTATTGATCTAGAATCTAACTCCAAACCATGTAGTAAATCTCAGCAGAGAATCAATCCCAATATTTTGATTGTGGTATGGAAAGAACCTCTATAGTTGTTGAAATTGAGTATCATCTACACCATTTCTGGGAGTGAGTGGGTAAACCCAATTCAAGTGGTTACAAAGAAGGATTAAATAATTGTGATTACCAATGAGAATGGTTATCTTATCCCCACAAGGATAATTAGTGGATGGAGAGTGTTAAATAACTATAATAATCTGAACTCATGTACCAAGAAAGACCATTTCCCTTTTCCATTCATTGTTTCAAGTCCTTGAGCAAGTGGTGGGTCATCAGTTATACTGTTTCCTAGATGGATACTCTAGGTAAAATAAAATTGATGTATCCATTTAATAACAACTAAAAACAACATTCACATATACTTTTATCACTTTTTACCTCAAGTGTATTCCCTTTGGGTTATGTAATTCCCCAAGTACCTTCTAGCGGTGCATAATTTGAATATTCTCTAAGTTGGTGGGTTGCTATTTATAGGTCATCATGGATGACTTCTCCATATCTCGAAATATATTTGAGGGATTATTTATAAATTTTGAAAGGGTTTTATCTAGATGATAGGATATGAATCTTATCCTAAACTAGGAACAATTCCATTTCATTTTATAGGATGGACTAGTTATAGGACATCTGGTCTGTGGTAGAGGGATTAAAGTTGATAAAGCTAAGGTTGATATCATTCTTCAACTCCCCTCTCCAATTTTTTTTTGATGAAGTTATTTTTTTCTCAGGACATCCTAGTTTCTATAGAAGGTTTATTAAGAATCCCAGATATATTTCTTGAAAATTTTGTGCTCTTATGGTGAAATATGCTTCATTTATATGGATAAAAATCTATAAGGATTCATTTTTGACACTTAAGTAATATATTATCTCTCCACATATCATGAAATATCGCAATTGGAAAATTCCATTCAAACTCATGTGTGATGTGAGTAACATTTCTATAGGAGATATCTTATGAAAACGTTGTGCTAGAATCCCATGTGTAATTGTTTATTCAAGTAAATCATTAAACTATGCACAAATCCACTACACCACCACTGATAAGGAGTTTTTTTTATCTTTTTTTAGAAAAATTTAGGTTCTATCACTTTTGATACCGTACCGTTTTCTTCACAGATCATTTAGCTCTGAAATTCCCTTTCCAACAAATAAGATACCAAGGATAGATTGAATAGGTAGTTCCTTCTTCTTCAAGTTTTTGATATAAACATTAAGGATAAAAAGGGTTCTAAAAATGTTTTAGTTAATTGGCCCTCTAGGATGGAATTCAATTAAAACTCACATAACCTCTCTACATATGATTCATTTCTTGATGAGAACTTCTATTTAGTGAGTGATTTCCCCTGGTATGAAAATATAGAAAAACACATGGTTATAGGTGTCTATCCACAATTCTTTGAGACCCAAGATAAGATAAAATTGGTTTTTTATGTCAAACAATATTTGTTTGATGATCCAGGCCTCTTCTAGTTCTTTCAAGATTATGTCATAAGGAGATGTGTTCCCGATTCTAAGAAAGAGTCCATTTTTAATTTTTTTTTATGGAAATGCATGTGGAATACACCTTTTCATAATGAAAACCACTTCAGAGATCTTCCAAAGTGGTTTCTCTTATCCTACACTCAGTAAATATTCATTCAAATTCTTCCAAAGTTGTCCTCAATGTCAAAAATTAGGATCTATAACCAAAAGGTATAATGTTCCAGATTTTCTATATTTTTTTTAATATTATATAGAATTAATTCAAGACTAGGCATAGAGAAAGTGTGCAATTATGAGGCCCAGTGTGCCATGGATAAATGTTTGAAATATATTAAATATATTAAATATAATGCATGAGCGGTTTTCTAGAAAAAGTGGAATAACTTCTAAATGGGTTACAAGATTAGAAATCCAAGGGCAATGTTGTGTTCAGAACAATGACTTTACCCTAGGCCTGTCCTAACATCGGTCTCCGTGATTCAGCTGTGAAAAGTAGTTTTTGGTGTTTTTAATGAATACAATAAATTGAGAATTTATTTTATTTATTTATGTTTCATCGATGCAGTGGCACAATGATTATTTATTAAAAATAAAACTAGATATAGAAATCCATGCTTAAGCTCATAACCCTATAATTCCCTAGAGGCTCTGGAGAGAAACCCTAGAAAATTATCTCAGCAGCGAACGATGATAAAACCTTGGATCGAAGATTGAAGAATGTTTTTCTTGATATATCTCTCCAATGGAGAAGATGTGATAACCTATATTATTCAACGAGTGATCCAATACCAAGGTAGGATTCATTATTTTGGTTTTCCTTTTCTGTTTTTTGATTCAACGATGAACACGAACTAACCAACGTATTGGTTGATCCATGGTTCGATTGTTCTTGTCTGGTCCGATTTAATCATGGTATTTTATTGGGTTTTGTTGATTGAGAATTTATTTTTTGAATTATTGATCGTTCTCACGGGAAAATAACGAGGCCGAAATGAACAATGGCTGAGGTTCGTTCCTTGAGTTTGTTCATTGTGCCTTTTCTCCCCCGATATTCTTTGCTTTCTTCATTCTTCATGGGTTATGAATGATTGATCAGTTCACCTTATTTTCTTGGTGAAGTAATTTGAAATTGAAGATCCTACATCAGGATGACCTAGAGGAGGCGCAATAGTGATGGAGACAGACAAATCGAAGTGATTTTGAAATACCCACTCTTTGGACAATTTACAAGCGGATGAATGGAATCAGTTTTATGAGCCGATTGAAGGATCAAAACACCTCGATTAGGTGTTAGGGTGATTAGGAGACCCTAAATCTAGTGTTTTGAGATGAATGGATCTCCATAAATAGATTAGGATCATCAACCAATTCACACGGAGGAAGAATAGTGAATTTAGGAATATCACAAAGAACACGACGTGTAATCTGAATTACATAGTGTGTAGCCCCCACTGAGCGGCATCTAGGGTTTCAAGAGATATATAGGTGTCACATAGAATTTGAAACTTGTAACATGTCATGTGGTACCTCCAAAAATACATGGTGTGTATCTCAGGAGATACACGAACACGGGGAAGAGTACATAAGTAGCTGACATGGCGTGTACTCCCCAACACGGCTTGTGCTGAATCAGTTACATAGACTACTTGGTGTACTAGTACATGGGAAGAGTCACATGGGTTGAAGGCATGTACTGGAACATGGCTAGTGTACATGGGAAGAACCTAGATAGAAGGAAACAATGTGTGAACCTTTCTACATGCCATGTATATCTTTTTAACACGACAGGTTTGAATGACATGGGCCGTTGTACACAGGCAGTACCTGAGGTCAAGGGACACAACATGTGACCCACCTATACACCATGAACCCCTTTCTACATGGATTTAATCTCTTTTTCACCATATCTTAAACAAGTTTCATTAGGGTTTGTGCCCCCAATCATTTCCCTGAAGGTTGGTGGGTATCATTTCTTACTCATAGGAGTATTATCTGTTCAGAAGGAATTTCTGGATAGAGTTGTTGGAATCCCTTGAGAGGCCCAGAGTGGATCCTCTATTAATTATTCATTACTTATGTAGTGTCTTCAGTATTGACTTGACCAACTCCAATGGGTGTTGATCCTTAATTAGTGGATTAATCTGGATGGAGTTGTTGGTATCCCTCCATGAACCTGGATGCGATCATCATCTAATGTATCATATCTCTCTTTATATATCTCATTGTTTCTCTCTCATGATGGTTCCTGATGAACAATAATTCTTATACAGACATCATTAGTTCTATCGGAATCAGGAGTGTGTTTTCCCGGTTGAGTGATTTGTGGAATCTTCAAGCAGAATCCCTAGTGGTGGTATGCAGTAGTTGTGACTTACCTTTAGACTACAAGTCTTGATTTGAGTATATCTGGATATTCTAGTTATATATATTGTAGACATATACTATGTAGAGATGACTACATATTGCCTTTGTGTATTGTTTTGTGTTTTCAGGGTCTCCTACTGAGTATTGTTATAATCACCCATGAATGGTCTTTTCAAAGACTTTTCATGTCTTATGAGGATGAGAGACCTTTTTATGGAGTCCTAGGAGGAACAAGACCAGAAAAAAATTTGTGATATCAGGAAGGATGAGGTGTTCCTATGGCTATAGACAACAGTCACAATACCATTGTTTACATGTTGGACTTTGTGGTTCACAAACTTTTCTTTTTGGTGGTTTTGTATTCTGACCCGGTTTACTTTACTACACTTTACTTTCCTGTCATACTCTAGTTAGGATATAGTTGTATGCATGCATTGTTTTTTAGTGGGTTTTTACATTTCAAAATTTGTAGGCTTGGAGATGTGTTCACGCATATAAGTACATAGGAATAGCCTCCCATGTTAGTGATATGCCAACT
Source organism: Viscum album (assembly GCA_963277665.1). Taxonomy (NCBI): domain Eukaryota; kingdom Viridiplantae; phylum Streptophyta; class Magnoliopsida; order Santalales; family Viscaceae; genus Viscum; species Viscum album. The sequence continues at coordinate 987,971,314 of OY728121.1, forward strand.
TGGTGCTAGTCACCAGCCCCTGGCCTATTAGAGGAATGCATGGGGAGTCGCGACATGGGACCCATTGCGATGGGTCATGAAAGAGTGGTATCAGAGAAGGTAAGTTCTAATTTAGGATCGGGAGTCTATGAGATTCATTTGGTGAAAAATGTAAAGTGTTTAGAGTTTAGATTATAGTCTAGGGACTCTAGTGTTGGTGCAGGCGGTTGAAATATCCATACACCAGGACTCTGATAACCTGATTTTCGGCTCGGTATATGAGAACACTAGTTTCAGGAAAAAAATATTGGTAGGTGAATCATATAGGAATGGGTTCTGGTTTCCATTTCATTCTTGAGTCAGCTATCAAGATATACTCATTGACCGTGATACATTTTGTTTCCTTACAGTATGCCTCTACGATGCATGCTATCTTGGACTCAGTAGATCGATAAAAAGGGTGAATACCTCAGTGATTAAGCAATGATATAGGGACCAGTTCCCCAGATGTTACCACTAGGTGGTGCACTAGCTATACCACCACCTGTGGATCTGAACGTGGTACTCGCAGTACCTTAAGACAAGGAGCGCAGGCTGAGCGCACTCTATGAGTTTCAGAGATAGAGACCCCTAATGTTCTGAGGTGAGCCCGACCCTCATGCAGATGATGACTGGCTTGAGGTGGTGACCCAAGTTTTGTATCTAGTTAGGACACCAGCCAATTAGATGGTGGTCCTAGCAGCGAGCCTTCTATAGAGCTCAGCAGGGTGATAGTGGAGTTTGGCTATCCCGATCATGATTATGCGACTCTTTCATGGATAGAGTTCAAGCGCATATTAAGAGAGGAGTTCTCACTAGTTACATTGAGAACTATGTGTATAAAGAAGATTATTCAGATCCATCAAGGTAGCATGATAGTGGATGATTATTCATCTAGGTTCACCAACCTTTTCAGGTACTCGATGAATATGATAAAAAATAAGTACTTCAGGGATCAGACATTCGAGTGAGATTTGCACAGAGACATCCGAGTCAACATTATCCCCCTGGGAATTCCTACTTATTCTAGGGTGCTTGAGCGAACTTTGGTGGTTGAAATATTACTGGATGAGAAGAGATAGCCAGTGATAGTCATAAGTGGACAACCAGGTGGAGATACCTCAACAGTAGGGAGATGATGTTAGTACTAGGGATCTAGATGTGGGAGATGTTTCAGGAGGAGGTACAGGTCGTATGATCCACAGTTCATGGTTGACAGGGTGGATCTAGTCATCCTAGAGAGAGGTGGTGTTACTCATGTAACGTCAAGGGACATCTTACTTGAGATTTTCCAACCTATCATGCCACTGATAGGGATATAGTGGATGAACCACCGAGGAAGAGGCAGTGGCTAGAGCAGGAAGATCCGCAGGGTGGTGAACATGGAAGAGGAGCTGGGAGAGAAGCAAGAGGTTGTTGATGTTTCAACTTGTTACAACCACCACCCCAGGTTATCCACACCATGATCATGGAGTTAGAGGATAGGGTCAAGGACAACTGCATGCAGTTGAGTCATATGATAGAGGGGCTCTAGGATTGATTTGAGGTACTATCTATGTGTTTTCTACTCTAGTTTCCATACTGATAGACACAAGTTCCATTCTTTCCATTCTTTCCACATATCTTGTGTCATACCTTGAGATTATGGATAAACCATTGACTTGACCCATATTCTCGGAGACACCAACGAGAGAAGACTCAATGATCACACATCTGTGCTGAAAATGTGACCCGACCCTTGGAGGTGAGAGTTTTGGTTAGAACCTTTTTCTAGCAGCATCAAGGCCTTACGACGTCATCCTTGGTATGGATCGGTTATCTTCGGTCCAAGCCCAAACTGACTATTTTCGGTAAAGGGTGCAGTGTTCCCATAATGATGGAAAAAGGTTTTCCTTTCTTTGTGAAAATGAAACCCATATAGCATAGGATAGAATCATGCATAAGAGGGTGCAGTAGATTACCCATCAGTTGGCTAGTCTGAAGTTCAGTGCATCAGATGTTATGAGTTTCCAGTTCCCAGTAGTAGTGGTAGAGTATGAGGAAGTCTTCCCTGCTTATGTTTCAGGATTATCACATTGTTTGGAGATAGACTTTTTCATTGATTTACATCCTGGGGTGGCACCTATTTCAGCACCAACATATTGGATGGCTTCTGCAGAGCTTCACAAGATAAGGGTGCAGTTAGAGGACTTGTAGAATAAGGGCTTCGTGAGATTTTTTCACTCTGGGTGGTCCTATTTTTTTTTCAAAAAGTTAGATGGTATCTCGAGTTTGTTCATGGACTACCGACGCTTAAACCAGGTAACCTTAAATAAAAAGTCTAACACCCTGATATTTTATGAGATAGACCCCTTTTAATTTATTTTATGTCTTGTGTTTTACACTATACCAAGATTATCTTATGCTATACGCAACACCGTATTATCTTGCAGTATTTGCAACACTATACTTGGCTTGTGTTACACACAATTTCAAGTTCTTTTGATAAAATTCATTTCATGCAATAATGAGTATAGATTTTTTTCAATGTATAAAAGAACTATGTTTGGATTATGTTATATGGAACCCCAAATGAAAATTTCACTAGATGCAACAATAACTTGGTTTACATTAAACACAAGAGCGACCTTCCTCAATAGCTTGTGTTGTATTCAATACCGAGTTCCACTAAACAACGATATATTATTAAAATATTATTATTTAATGGGATATAAACTAAACTTTATCAATATTATTAACAAAATTTTTAATTTTATATAACACTAAAATTCAAATTATGTATTTTCTAGAATATGATATAAGAACAAATTCAATTTTTCGGATAAAAGAAGTATTTCTCAAAAATTGTTGTTTTGCCGCCTTTTGATGGTGCACCAATTATAAATATAGTTTTTAACACTTTTATATATTCTATTTGAAAAAATAAACATATTATTTGAAATAAAAACATCAAAATTTACTATGGTTTAATTTTTGGTATTTTTTTTGATAAAATTCATATTTTAATGAATAGTGAAAAATACTTCACTTTAATTCAACACTTCCTTTCCATCTAATTTATTTATATAGTTGGATTATATTTTTAATTTATTTTAATGTGTAATTGAGTTATGTTTTTATAATTTAATCCAAAATTGGTCATTAGAAGTAATTTCAAATTTAAATTGGACATAAACACATGTCAATCATTTGATAGTTTTTACTTCTTAAACACTTTCTTTCTGGTTTTGACAATAGGAATTAATTTTAAATTAATCACTGCAACTTTTTTATTTTTATTTTTTAAAAATATATTCAATATTTGGAATCATTGGGTCCAAATTATCTTAATAGGTTACTTTTATTTTTTGGATATTATGAATAGTAACTGCGCTTATTTTTATTTTCCACAGTTAAAGGTAAATCAGGTAAATTAGGGTAACAAACAATATGATAAAGATAATAAAATTACCCTAAAACCTACCAAAATCTTATTTGATGAATTAAAGTCAATGAATATCACCTAAGGGTATGAATTGATTCATTTATTGGACTTTTCTCCATGAAAGTGATGTAATTATAATTAAAACAAAAGAATGTGACAACATGTCACTCTCTTATCTTTTATAAGTATACTAATTTTAATATAGTCATAAACTTTATAAAACTTCAAAAATAAATATTCTACATAATTATAATGAAATTATATATTTCATTTGAATTTATTTATAATTTTTATATATTAAATAATTACCATTAAAGATGACACGATAATGATGTAGAAATTATTTTATTGATAGAAATATCAAATAAATGGTTTTAAAAATATTCAAATAAATATCAGATGAACTAATTGATGTTCTCCAAAAATTTTATAGGTGACTATGAAATGTTTGGAGTGTATTTAATATTTTTTTCTAATTATGTTATGTTTGGATTTTATTTGAAAGTCAAATAAATGAATAGTGTCAAAATTGACACTATTGATATTTTATAAAAATAACATATTATTAAATTATTTATAAATCACAAAAATATTTAAAAATTACAAAGTGAAAATTATGTGGTCTAAAATTTCATAAAGTATCCAATTAAGGACAATTTAAAACACATAAGTAAATATTTATAACCATTTAATATTTAGAATACTATTACCACAAATAAAATTAAATCGATTAAATAAGGATAAAATAAAAAGATAAGGTTTAAAATAAAATCAAAACATGTATAAATTTTATTGGTTGAGATAATTTATACCCATACTCATCTTATATTTTAAATAAATGAGTTTGGGACCATTATAAATCGAAAATAAATTTATAATAAATTAATATTTCAAGACTTTCCAAAAGTGCCGCTCCTCCCTTTTATAAAAGGTCACCACCTCTAACAACTTACTCACACCATTAAATCACTTTGGCTAGTCCAACCTCTACTAAAATAAGATCCCAATATCCCTCCCTTACTCTTAGAGGCTATAATATGGTCAGAAATCCATCCCAGGGAGACCTTTTGTGAAAATCAAAAGGAGAGACTCGAAAAAGAAGTAATTGTTTTATCACCTCTCTCAAAATTCTTTTCTTCTTATACTTCCTATTATTATGTTATTATAATAATAAAGTAATAATTACAGTATCTTATACATGATTAGATGTTATTATAATTATGGTACAACCTTATACCTCCTTTTATCCATCCTATGAATAACAATATCACTATGGGTGCATACGTACATCTTACCGTCTCCACGCTATGGTGTAATTTTTTATTCAAAAATACTTAAATTGAATGGGTATAATGATGAGTATAATGGATTTAAATAATTAATATAACATGATAATTATTCTGTATAATTAATATACCATGCCATTTCATATCATTTAACCATTAAGTGAATGATATCGTCTCTCGTGCGTACGTACGGTTTACCGTCTCCACGACGAGATGAGATTCATTATACACGTTAACCATTAACGAATGATTATAAAGTTTATATAATAAATAAGTATAAAATATATTACATAATAATTCTATTTTATTAATGTATATATATATTTCATTTACTTGATTCCATTCAATTTAATAAGAAAATTGAAACAACATTCATGCATACGTACGACCTACTGTCTCCATGAACGGTGTATTCCGTTTCATTTATCTACCTATTATATATATTTTTATACTGAATATTTATAAAATATAAATAATTGTTTACATTATCTATGTAATTAAATCTGGATCTATGTAATAAGATCAATAATAACGAGTCAAAACACGCACGATAAATAAAATAATTATTACCCAAAATGTTGCTTTAACATGGAATTGATAAATGAACGGGTAATATAATGTCATAAGTGAATAATATATGATATAATAAATATTATTTTAGTTTTTTTACAAGTAAATTATATGTTTAAACCCACTATATAGGATTTTTGGATACATAAGAAGCATATCAGACCTAAGGTAAGGGATAATTCCGCAATCTCATTATTTTTCGAGATTGTTATACGTAAGTATTTACTGGGGTATATTTATAATACAAATCCATGTTTCCTAAATATATAATATTATTTATATTCTTAAAATATTTTTTAAATTCAATTTTAACCATTGGTGAATTTTTATTAAACGGCATGGAAGGAATATTTCTTTCATTTTCTATACGTGGTACTTTTCAATTTTTTCGGCAAGAGTACGAGAAGAATGTTTTTTAAAATTATACAGAATGGAAGTATTTTTATGTCTTATAGTTACTTATTTCCATGAATATTCCTTTATAATATTTCAATTTTATTTTCAAATTAATTCTTTTATTTCAAAATTGCATGACATTTTGAGAACAAAAAATGTTTTTGAAGAAGGAAGGACATTTTCCTCCAGAATTAAGCTGAATTGTTTTACCAATATTATTATCAATCTAAGATTTCATAGGGTTACGTTCCTATCCCTATTATTACATTGATTTTTTTATTATAGAATTATTTTTATGAAATCCCTTTATCTTATATGGATTTTTTAATGATGAAATGATGTTTATGAAACCCGTTTTTTTCATGGGTTATGCTATGATGAATGATTTATGCTTTTGTAGAACATGTAAGAATGATTTCATTGTGATATGGGTGGAAAATATATCTCCCTCCAATGCATTTGGTAAATATTTATATCTAATGACATAGATATGACAGGAAAAGAAAGTAAATCTGGTTCAGTAATACATGGCTGGAATGATAAGTAAACCCAGTTTAGTAATGGACTTTGTCCACTATGATGGTCTTGGCAGCAATGCCTTGGCTACTATGGAAATAATATTATGTGCTTATTTGTTTTCCAAAATTTATTTTTTATTCCAAGTCTAATTTATCATGGTTAATGTTCCTTTATGATCCATTCCTTACATTCTAGAAATATTTATTTCACAACTCAAGATTTTGATATTTAAACTTTATGTTCATATTTTTACATTCCTATGTTTGTGGTTTTATTTTATGTTCTCCATGATTACCCTTACTGAGAATTTGATCTCACCCTTTTATGTTTTGTTTTCCCCAAGATATAAAGAAAGGTTTTATGTAGGAAAACAAAAAGGGGAAGATCTATATGGAAGATGTTGAAGATTTTCCACCAATATAGAATATTATGTTCCAAGTTTCCAAAGACACTAAACTAATATGGCCTTTAGGCGTATATTTGTGTAATGTATTTAGTATTCTGCAAAAGAAATTTAATTTCTATGTACTCCAATCTTGGGTCATTAGAATATGTATTCACTATTGAGGATCAATTATACCTTCAATCAGTTGAGAGGTGCACAATGGTTCTCAAAAGATGATGTCAGATCAAGCTATCACTGATTTCGAGTATGGTAAGAGGATATACCGTTGACAGATTTTAGATGTCGTTGTGGAAATTATGAGTACTTAGTGATTACATTTATCATGAAAAACTCCCCAGTAGTGTTCATGGGACTCATGAAATAGATCTTCTAACCTTATGTGGACCGGTTCTTGGTAGTCTTCATCGACGATATCCTTGTGCACTCAACATCTGAGGAGGAGCATGAAAGGCATTTAAGGATGGTTCTGGACATACTCTGATAGAACTATCTTTATGGGAAACTCCCAAAGTGCTAGTTCTAGATTCATGTTGTCCACTTTCTGGGAAACATTATCTCACTAGATGGAGTGGAAGTGGACCCAACCAAGGTTGAGGAAATGTTATCATGGGAGCCACCTAGGAGCGTGATGGAGGTGCAGAACTTCCTTGGGATGGTAGGAAATTACTAGAGATTCATACAATATTTATCCAAGATGTTAGCACCTATAATATCTTTGACTTGAATGGGGCAACCTTTTGTGTGGATAGAGAAGTGACAACAGAATTTTCATAAGTTGAGGTAGAGTTTGATGAGCGCATCGATCATGAGATTTACAGAGGGGGGTGTCAAGTACGTAGTGTTCTGTGATACATCAGGATCTGGGCTTCGATGTGTTCTGATGTAGAGGAAAGAATTGATTGCTTATGGTTCATTCCATTTGATACCACATGATAATAACTATGTGACCCACAATCTTGAGTTAGCAGAGGTAGTGTTCTTATTGAAGATGTGGCGACACTACCTAATGGGAGAGCAGTTTATTGTATACTCCAATCACAAGAGTCTCAAGTATATCTTATCTCAGAAGGATATTAACACGAGACATGGGTGATGTCTATATTTCCTCTAAGATTATGAATTTTAGATTGTATATACTCCTAGGAAGGGGAATGTGGAAGAAGATTCTCTCAGCAGGAGATCGAGTTCACAGTTTCTAGACGAGGCATCCGAGTAGTTGACCTTATTGCAGTTATCCTTTGTGGATGTAGAGTGGGGAGAATACCTCTAGTTGATGAATGCTACCCCTCCACTCTTATAGTGAGTTAGGGACACAACACTTGAGGATATCAACTGCGATACTATACGTGCTTAGATATCTGCAAGACATGCTATTAATGGATATGAAAAAGGTGAGGATCATATTATTCTTTTCAGAGGACGTACAATAGTACCAGTGGCGTTACAGGATGAGGTTATGAGTTAGTTTCATAAATCCCCTTTGGTAGTACATCCAGGTGTGGTGAAGATGTAATGATACCTTTGACAATAGTTCTGGTGGCTGAGGATGATGAATGGATTTGTAGAGTTTGTCTCTTGATGCCTTAATTTTCAGTAGGTGAAGGCTAGGAACCAGGTTATATCAAGTTTTGGTCAACCCCTTGAGGTTCCAGAATGGTAGTGGGATGGAATATCAATTTAATTTAGGATGGATTTACCACGTACATACAAGGTAAATTATTCCATATGGGTAATAGTTGACAAACTCACCAAGTCATCCCACTTCCTAGCTATCCAAGAGCAGAGTTTAGTAGAGATCTTAGGATTCCTCTATATGCAGGAGATAGTTTTTACTCATGGAGTTATATTGATGATTGTTTCATATCATGATTCTCATATTACATCGTAGTTAAGGAATGTATTGTAGGAGGTTTTTTGGAGTCATTTACTCTTGAGCACGATGTTTCACACCCAGAAAGATGACCAGACTGAGTGGACCATTCAGGTTTTGGAGGACATGCTATGAGATTTCATGTTATATTTTAGCTGTAGTTGGTAGGATCAACTACTATTTTTTGAGTTTTCATACAACAACAACTACCATTCCACTATTGGTATGGCACCATTTAAAGCTCTTTACGGGAAACCCCACTGGTCACCACATTGCTGGACTGACCCAGGAGAGTTAGCACTCATGGGCCCATAGTTGGTTTGAACTACTATCGAGAAGGTAAAGATCATACATGAGCGGATGATGACTGAACAGATCCATCAGAAGTCATATTACAATAGGATATGGATTCCCTTGGAGTTTGAGGAAGGAGACTACATGTTCCTATGTATTTCAACTCTACAAGGATTGTGGGTATTTTCCCAGGGCGGCAAGTTATCTTCGAGGTTCATCATCCCTTTTTTTATACTGTGTAGATTTTACGAGGTGTCATACCTCATAGATATACCCTCACAGTTTCATTAGGTACATGATGTTTTCCATGTGTTTCAATTTAAGATGTTCCTGCATGAACCATCACACATCATCAATTGGGGTGAGCTAGAAATTGATGATGTATCGAATTTTGATGAGTACCTATTGAAGATCGAGGATTATTAGGAGAGGATCCTTCATGGGTGAGTGATTTCTTTGGTGCATGCTCAGTGGCAACACACAAATATTCAAGAGAGAACATGTGAGTGGTAGGATCAGATTCGTGCATAGTATCCACATATTTTTGAGTAGACTTGTTTTTTTTGGTTTTTTAGGGATGTAAAATCCCTAAGGTGGGGAGAATTTGATGTCATTAATTTACCATTTATTATTTTTAAATATTATATGGAATTAATTCAAGACTAGGTGGTTAGACATCATGAGATTCCAGTGCCCGAGGTTCCCAGAATAAATGTTTGAAATATATTAAATAGAACTCGTGAGTGGTTTTCCTAAAAAAGTGGAATAACTTCTAAATGGGTGCTTGGATCAGAAATCTGAGGGAATCAATATTTTTAAAATAGTGACTTTATCCTAGGCACAACCTAACATCGGCCGACACGGGTTGACTACAAAAAGTAGTTTTATCCATTTTTAATGAATAAAATAAATTGATAATTTATTTTGTTTATTTATTTCTATTCGATGCAATGTAGATTTATTTTAAATAAACATAGTGAAATGGATCCATAGTTAAGATCATAAAACTATAATTAAATGGAGGATATGGAGAGAAACCCTAGATAATTCTCTCGGTGAAAAACGATGATGGAACCTTGGATCGAAGATTGATAGACGTTGTTCTTAACGGATATCACCAATGGTGATGACATGAAAATGGATCTTCTTCAGTGATTGGTCCAATATCTAGGTAGGATGTGTTATTTTCATTTTCCTTCCCCATTTTTGGATTCAATGATTAATACAGGCCAACCGATTAATATGTTAATACGTGGTTCAATCTTTCTTGTGGGATGGGATTTAATTTTGGGATTTTATCGGGGATTGTTGATTGAGAATTGATTTTTTAATTATTTATCATTATCACAGGAATGGATAAAGGATGGAATGAACAATAATCGAGGTTTGTTCCTGGGGTTTGTTTATTGTGCTTTTTCTCCCCCAATATTCTTTGTATTCTTCATTTTTGGGGTTATGAACAATTGATCATTGTGCCTTAGTTTCTTGGAAAAAAAGATATAAAATTGAAGATCTGGCATCATGATAACCTAGAGGTGGTGCAAAGGTGACAGAGGCAGATGAATCAATGCAATTGGGGAATACCCATTCTTCGAGTGATTTATGAGCAGATGAACATAATTTCTTTTCTGAGCTAATTGAAGGAAAAAAACACCTCAATTCTGTGTTAGGGTGATGAGGCGACCCTAGATCTAGAGTTTTGAGACGAAAGGATCAGAAAAACAATATTGAGATCACCAACTGAGGTGTGTAGAGGAAGAAAAATAGAGTATGGAAAATTGAGAATAACATGATGTGAAATCTGGATTACACTTGTGTGGCCCCTGCTGAGTGGTGGTTAGGGTTCCAAGAGAAAGATAAGTGTCACATGACATTTGACCCCTATCACACGGCATGTGGAACCTCCATAGATACTTGGTGTGTATCTCGGTGGAAACATGGAAATAGGGAAGAGTACATGCGTTTCCAATGTTGCATGTAATCCCCCACACTGCTTGGTCTGAACCAGTTACATAGACTACCAAGTGTATTGGTACATGGGAAGAGAGACATGGGTTGAAGTCGTGTACTGGAACATGGCCAGAATACAAGGGAAGACCCTAGATATAAGGTCATCGAATTTGACCCTTTCTACATGTCATGTACACCTTTTCTACATAACATGTTCAAATGACATGGACCGTTGTACTCAGGTAGTACCTAGGGTCAAGGGACATGTTGTGTGACCCTAATACATTTTGTGTACCCCTTTCTACATGGATTTAATCTCTTTTCCACCATATCTTATAAAAATTTCATTAGGTTTTTTTCGTCGATCATTTCCATGAAGGTTGGTGGGTATCGTTCCCTACTCATAAGAGTATGATCCCTTTAGTATTACTTCCTGCATAGAGTTTTTGGAATCCATTGAGAGGCCTAGAGTAGATCCATTATTCATTTTATGTTCCCTTGGTATAGTCTTCGGTATTTATGTGACCAACTCCACCGGGCATTGATCCTCTACTTAGTGTGTTAATCCAGATGGATTTGTTAGTATCACACCATGACCCTGGCTGTGATCCTCATCTAATGTATCATATCGATCTTTAGATCTATCAGCATATATCTATCATGAAGGTTCCTGAAGAATAGTACTTATCAGATGGATGTTCTTAGTTCTATCCGACTTAGGAGTGTGTTCTCCCAGATGAGTGCTTTGTGAAATCTTTGAGCTGAATCCCCAGTGGTGGTATGCAGTAGTTGTGAATTACCTATACACTATGTGTCTTGATTTGAGTATATCTGGATATTCATGTTATATGTGCTATAGATATATACTATGTAGAGATAAAAGTATCTTTTCTTTGGATATTGCTTTGTGGTTTTATGGTGTCCTATAACATATTGTTATAATCACCCTTTCATGAGATTTTCCTACACATGTTGTGTCTTTTACATTAGATAGACCTTTAGACGGAGTCCTAGGAAAACTAGGACTGTATGGAGCTTTTTGAGATCATGAAAGTCAAGGTGTTCCTAAGGCTATAGATAGAAGTCCCATTACCTTTGTTTATAGGTTGGAATTTGTGGTTCACAGACTATTATTTTTGGTGGGCTTGTATTCTAGCCCAATTTACTTTACTGGACTTTACTTTCCTGCCATACTCTGGTTGGGATATAGTGGTATGCACACATTATTTTCATAGTGGGTTTTTTACATTTCATCATTTTTTGGGTTAGATATGTGTGTGTGCATATAGGTATATTGGAAATTCCTTCCATGTAAGTGATATTCCTAATCCGTGCTAGTCAGCAGCCCCTGTCCTATTGGAGGTGGGATTAGGGAGTTGTGACACAGGCCCCACTAGGATAAGTCGTGAAAAAAGGAATCAAATTACCCTTACTCCATTTCTGGTCATTGATGTAATGCCCCAACCCCAGTTACCCAGAGTCGATGCATTATTACGTATTATTGGCATGATCACAAAAGATCAAGTCTCGAAAGACCGATTAGTTTAGTAGCCTTGGAAACACTAGATACATTCATAAGTTTTACATTACATCATAAAATGAAAAACTACAACAATATTTTCCATAGACCACACTCATTTCCCCTTAGACTATCCCTACAGGTCATTCATAAAATACTTCTTCACATCTAGGGAAAAATAAAACATAGAAAGGGGTGAGCTCAGATGCTCAGTATGGATAACAATATAGTGGAAACTTTCATAAATAATCACAAACATTTAAGGCAATGTATAAGTCTAAAACAAAAGCCTTTTTAAACATAAAATTAATAAAAATATGGAAAATATAAATCAAAATAATTCCATTTAATTACTCACATGGATATTCTACTAGTCAAATAATCACATGCAATATCAAATAGCCACTTTCATAATGATGGGATGCATAATGCCCGACATTCGGAAACATTTTGTCAAGGCCTCAGCCAAGACGTCTAAAAATGATTTAGGCCTAGGCCAAAAACATATATCAAATTGGGAGAGGCCTCAGCCAATTCCACGTCTAATTGTCTCATGAGACCTACCGATGCACCGAGGAGCTATAACAGGCTCCACCCGTCAGTTACTAAGTCCAATGCATTCCTCATATGAAAAGGTTTAAACATAACATAAACATTCGTATTAAAAATAGCATACGAAATGTCAATACTTTATCCATAAACCATGAATGGTATAAAAATAACACATCCATAGTCAAACATGTCACAAAACCTTCAATACAATATATATGTTTTTTATTATAATAAATCAGCTTCAAATAAGCTTAAAATCCATCAAAGGATGTTGACATAGATGAAATCAAAACTATTTGAGAGAAATATATCTTTTTTGAAATCATTTAAAAGTCACATAATTATAGAAAAAAAATTTATTTTGAAAATATCCTTATAATATTGTAAGGGTAGATTCAAAGGTGTAATAACGTTGGAGAATAACCGCACCCGCCGTATAAGTTAAAAAACATTCTTACCTCAATTTTGTCGAAAAGGTCATAATGTGCCTTGTTTGGAAAACAACAGAAAGATTCCTTTAAAAAAATATAAGGTCAAATAAGGGTATAAATGAATTTAACCCATATTCTAGTAAATAAAAAAAATGTGTTGAAATATATTTTTAAGAAAACACGGATGTGGATGATAAAGACGTCCCAATAGATATTTACGTAAAAACAACCTCCGATAAGTAAAGAGATTGTGAAATTAACCCTTACCTTGTACTTTTCCTTGGTAGAGGGTAGGTTACCCTCATGTATAATACTTAAATCATTGTTATTAAATTATAAAATAACCATATACATAAATATGATATCTTATATGATCCTTTAATACTGCTTTGTTAATAATATTTTAGTATTATCGTTGTTTTGGGTGTTAACTGATTCATTTTATTTTATATTTTTTGATACATAAGCCGTGTTTGTTATGGATAGTATGTATCTTATTCATATACAAAATTATATCAAGTCTTTAAACATTATTTTTAATCATCAAATGATAATTAGTCTTGAATGGATACGATGGGGAATGGATCTCATCGTGTTCGTGGAGACGGTAATCCGTACGTACGCACGAGCGAAAATATCATTCTTTTGATATTAAAATCATATATAATTGGATGTTATATCATATATTCATAATCATTATAATGTTATATTTATTATTTAAATGAATTATATATAATTATTATACCCATCCAAATAATAATGTCTCGAATAACAGTTACACCACGACGTGGAGACGGTAAGCCGTACATACGCACGTATGGTGACATGTCATTCAAAGGATGGATATAATACTGAATATGGTTGTACCATATTTATAATAACATCACAGTATATAGAATATACTGGAGTTATTATTTTAGAATGGAAACAACAAAGAAAGAGGAAGTGGAAGAAGAAAGGAACTTGAAAGAGGTGATGAAATATTTACCTCTTCTTCGGGTTCTTCCTTTTGATTTGATCAAAAGGGCTCCTTAAGTTGGATTTATGACTAAAGGATTTCCTCTAATATTAAGGGATTACAGTTTAGAGGGTATTTGGGTAGGGTTTGGCTGAGACAAATGGCTTAGAAGGTGTGAATTAGTGAGAAGGGGGAGTTCCCTTTTATAAGAGGGGTGATGGGCACCTTAGAAAAAACTAGAAATATTACTTTATAAAAAATTAATATTCGGTTTATAATGGCTAAAAAGTGTATTATTTCTAGGATAAGGTGAGTATTGGTCTAATATATTTTTTAAAAACACTTTTATGTCGATTTTGACACTATTTGGAATTTGATTTTTGAGAAAGTCATAACAACATGATTACTTCGAAAAAAGTTAATTAAATAAATACTAACATGTAATATTATCATATAAAATTATTGTAATTAATAAAAAGTCTCAAATTAAATTTATTTGGGTATTTATAATATCAATTATCTTAATCATTCATTAATACAGTAATTACTGCATCATCATTGTGTCATAAATAAATTAAATTATTTAATGTCTAAAAATTATAAATAAAATACCACTATGTACGAAATCTTTTTATCTTTCTAATGAATATTTATAATAGAATTTAGCTTATATATAACGCTATATTAAAAATATTTTAGTCATTAAACTTTGATTTTAACTCTTTTAACTCTTCTTTGAATTAAAAAATAATAAATGTCCTAATATAATCCAAGTGGACCAAAGAGGTTAATATTTTATTCGTATGGTTTTTTGGTCGAATTATACTTATCCAATAGAATTAGTACATGTGTTAGGGTAAAAATAATATCATTTTTACATTTAATTACCCTATTTACTTTTAACCATGGTAAATAAAAGTAAAAAGTTACTATTCACCAAAATTTATTTTCATCTCATTGAACCACATTTTACTTACTGATATCAACCATGTATCTTGGATTTTTGAAATTAAACTCACAGAAGCGGTAAAATTAAGTTTTATGCAAATTTGCAAATACTCCAAGGAGGTGGGTAAAAGACAGTAAAAAGTTCAATAAATTTTTTTATATATCTAAAATTATTTTAAACTCACTCCAATGAATTACATTGAACTTATATAGGAATTATGTATCTATTTTGACCTAAAATAAATTTAAATAAAATAAATAATTATTTAAATAAAAATTCGGTTTTAAACTATAACTCAGTGTTTTTCACTATTCATCAAAAATTGAATGTTTTCAGAAAAATACCAAAAATTCACCCTAGGCTAATTTCGATATTCCGAATTGAAAAATGAATTCCATTTTGAAAGATAAAATTTATGAAATTTCAAAAAGTGGGTATTAATATTCATAATGGCTAGTTTGATTGGTTGTGGTGTGTTAGAACTTGAAGTTGCGTACAAAAAACGCTATTGTATTATTCACAGAGAAACGTACCGTGGAAGCTTGGGGTGTTACATTCTCCCCTACTTCAAATAATTTCGTCCTCAAAATTTCTAGAATATTACTGCATAAAAAGACTCAGGTGGTTATTCATCATATGTTCCTTGGGTTCCCATGTTGCCTCTTCCATCTTATTATTTCTCCATAGAACTTTTACCAGACGAGTCGTCCAGTTTCTCAGCACTTGTTCTCTTGTATCAAGAATCCTGACAGGCTCTTTGCAATAAGAAAGATCGGGTTCCAGTTCTAATTCCTCATAGGTGAGTACATGTGTTGGGTCAGGCATGTATTTTCTCAATAATGATACGTGGAATACATCATAAACTTTGGAGAGACTTGGCAACATTTACAAACGGTAAGGTACAAATCCCATTCATTCTAGAATTTCGAAAGTTCCAATATAACTGGGACTCCATTTACCCTTCTTACCGAATCGTATAACTCTCTTCCATGGAGATACCTTCAAGAAAATATGGTCTCCTACCTGAAATTCCAAATCCTTCCTTTGGTTATCGGTATAGCTCTTCTGCGTACTTTGAGCTGCTTTGATGTGGGTTTGGACAACCTTCACCTTTTCCATCATTTCCTCAACATGTTCTGGGCCTACGAGTTTTCTTTAACCAACATCATCCCAACAGGTTGGTGTGCGACATCTCTTTCCGTATAACGCTTCATATGGGGCGTAGGTTACTGTAGCAGTACTGTAGCAGCGGCGAAACTGTTCATCAGTGGGTACTGTAGCGGCGGCAGGGCACTGTAGCGGCGGCAATTCTGTGCGGTACTATAGCAGCAGGTTACTATTCACAAAATGTGAATTGGCCTTAGAATTTGGGCCTACGAGCTATGTAATGGGCTACAAACCCACTGGGCCTTCGGGCTATGTAATGGGTTTCCCTCTACCCAGTTAAAAGAGGACTTTGCTTTGATTTAATAATAAAAATGAGGCTTCAGCCCCAACCTTTTAAAAAAAATAGGAAAATTCTATCAGAGTTAAATAATTATCCCACATACCTTGAAAGTCAAGTGGTAAGGATATCAAAGAATCTTCCACCTTATTTTCCTTACTCAGGTGGTTGTGTATAGTGTAATCATAATCCATGAGTAGTTCAAGCCATCTCATTTGCCTCATGTTGAGTTCCTTCTCTGAGAAAATGTACTTCAAACTCTTATGATCGTTATATATCTCACACTTTTAACCATAGAGATAGTGTCTCCATATATTCAAAGTAAAAATCACAGCTGCTAACTCAAGATCATGAGTAGGATAGTTTTGTTCCTGAATTTTTAGTTGTCGTGATGCATAGGCAATTACCCTATCATTCTGCATAAGGACACAACCAAGTCCTTTCATTGAAGCATCACTATAAATAACAAACCCATCATTCCCCGATGGTAGAGTCAATATAGGAGCATTGACTAATCTTCTATTCATTTCTTCAAAAAATTCTTCACAATCTTTTTTCTAAACAAATTTAACCCCTTTACGAGTGAGCTTGGTTAATGGGTTATCCAATCGGGCAAAATTCTGGACGAAACGTCGATAATAACCTGCTAAACCAATAAAACTGCGTACCTCAGTTATACTCATTGGTGCTGGAAATTCTTGGATTCCTCTTGTCTTAGAAGGATCAACATAGATTCCATCCTAAGAGACAATATGGCCAAGAAAAGAAATCTCCTGAAGCCAGAATTCACACTTGCTAAACTTCCTTTCAAAGCCATAGGACTCAAAGAATTCTTTACTTATCATATTAACACATGATACTATTTATTTATATGATGAGAATACATGGGAGACTATTTCCCTTCTAAATGTTGGCTTAATACCCTGAAATATATGATCATTCTTAATCATTCGATCATGCGTATTGCATGAGTTCTCATTCCTTTTACCAGGCCCCATTTCTGAACAATGACATACATTATGTATGTTTATGAATTTCAATTCATAATTCCAAACTCGTAAAATACCTAACTTAAATTGAACAGTTTATGGATATAATCCATAATCATAAAAATCTTATCTTTGAGGAAGTATTTACTCTTAAATCCTTCATAATGGATTGTAATGAAAATGCAAATTATCCTAAGCATATCCCTCAGGAGTGTCATAACTAAGAGTGTAGAAAGGCCCGTTGTCATGCACCAGTTTCCGTTCGAGTCTAGCTCAAAGCGGTGTTTTCGGCTTTTACCCCTAGGTACATCTGTGCTAGAGCCGCCTCTACCTGCTCGTATCCAGATAGGGATGTATTTATCAAAAAACTCACAAAATATCTACATTAACAAAATTTTAGGAAGTTATTCTATACTAATTCTCAAATTCTATCTTAGGGTAATGTGCTCTAATTAGAGTTTATCTAAATCTAGTTTCCAAGGTTGGTACTAAACTTCCTCTCATAGCAACTATAAAGCCCGACCCTAGTTACCCAAAGTCAGTGCATTATTACGTATCATTGTCATGATCACAAAAGATCATGTCTCTAAGGACAGATTAGTTTAGTAGCCATGGAAACACTAGATACATTCATAAGTTTTACATTACATCGTAAAATGAAAAACTAAAATAACATTGTCCAAAGAACACACTCATATCCCCTCATACTATCCCAGTAAGTCATTCATAAAATAATTCTTCACATCCTGGGAAAAATAAAACATAGAAAGGGGTGAGCTCAGATGTTCAGTAAGGATAACAATATTGCGGAAACTTTCACAAATAAGCATAAACATTTAAGGCAATGTATAAGTCTAAAACAAAATCCTTTTTAAACATAAACTTCATCATAATATGGAAAACATAAATCAAAATAATTCTATTTACTTACTCACATGAATATTCTACTAGTCAAATAATTAAATGCAATATCAAATAGCCACTTTCATAATGATGGAATGCATAATGCCGGACATTCTGAAACATTTTGTCAAGGCCTTGACCAAGACATATAGAAATGATTTAGCCCTCTACAAAACCATATATCAAATTGGGAAAGGACTCATTTAATTCCACATCTAATTGTCTCATGAGACCTACCGATGCATCGAGGAGCTATAACAGGCTCCACCCATCACTTACTAAGTCCAATGCATTCCTCATATGAATAGGTTTAAATATAACCTAAACATTCGTATAAAAAATAGCATAAAAATGTAAATACTTTATCCATAAACCATGAATGGTATAAAAATAACACATCCATAGTCAAACATATAACAAAACCATCAAAATAATATGGAAGTTTTGTATAATAATAAATTAACATTAAATAAGCTTAAAATCCATCAAAGGATGATGACATAGATGAAATCAAAACTAATTGAGAGAAATATCTCTTTTTTGAAATAATTTAAAATAACATAGTTATAGAAAAAACATTATTTTTAAAATATCCTTATAAGCTTGTAAGGGAAGCTTCAAAGGTGTAATAATGGAGGAGAATAACGGCACCAGCCGTATAAGTTAAAAAAAATATTCTTACCTAAATTTTGTTGAAAAGGTCATAAAGTGCCTTGTTTAGAAAACGATGGAAAGATTACTTTCAAAACATATAAGGTCAAATAAGGGTATAAATGAATTTAACACATAGTCTATTAAATATTAAAAATGTTTTGAAATACATTTTTAAGAAAACCCGGATGTTGATGATAAATATGTCCCAGTAGATACCTACCTAAAACCAACCTCAAATAAGTAAAGAGATTGTGAAATTAACCCTTACCTTGTAATTTTACTTTGTAGAGGGTAGGTTAACCTCCTGTATAATAGTTAAATCATTTTTATTAAATTATACAAGAACCATATACATAAATATGATATCATATATGATCCTTTAATACTGATTTGTTAATAATATTTTATTATTATCGTCATTTCGGGTGTTAACTGATTCATTTTATTTTATATGTTTTGATACATAAGCCATGTTTGTTATGGATATGATGTATCTTATTCCTATATATAATGATTTCAAGTCTTTAAAAATTATTTTTAATCATCAAATGAAAATTAGTCTTGAATGGATACGACGGGGAATGAATCTCATCACGTTCATGGAGACGGTAATCCGTACGTACGCACGAGCGACAATATCATTATTTTGATATTAAAATAATATATAATTGGATGTTATATCATATATACATAATCATTATAATGTTATATTTATTATTTACATGAATTAAACATAATTCTTATACCCATTCAAATAATAATGTCTTGAATAACAATTACACCACGACGTGGAGACGGTAAGCCGTACGTACGCATGTATGGTGAAATGTCATTCAAAGGATAGATATAATACTGAATATGATTGTACCATATTTATAATAATATCACAGTATATATAAGATACTGGATTTATTATTTTATAAAGGAAAAAACAAAGAAGGAGGAAGTGTAATAAGAAAGGAAGTTGAAAGAGGTGATGAAATATTTACCTCTTCTTCGGGTTCTTCCTTTTGATTTGATCAAAAGGGATCCATAGGATGACTTTCTGACTAAAGGAGTGCCTCTAGGATTAAAGTAGGATAGTTTAGAGGAAATATGGGCAGGGGTTGGATGATTCAAATGGCTTAGAAGGTGTGAATTAGAGAGAAGGGTGAGTTCCCTTTTATAAGAGGGGTGAGGGGCACATTAGGAAAAACTAGAAATATTATTTTATAATAAATTCATATTCGGTTTATAATGGCTCAAAAGTGGATTATTTAGAGGATAAGGTGGGTATTGGTCTAAATTCACTCAACCAAGGGGTTATAGACAGGTATGGTTCATAATATAACCCTTATCTTTTAGATTTAACTCTTAGTTAATAAGTTTGAGATTTACCATGTCTCTTTGTATTTTATATTATATGGATAATAAACGTAATATATACTTACAAGAGAACTCCAAGTGTTTCATTAATTATACACCTATCATTATATAAGTCATTTTGCCGAACCTTATATTTTTAGGAATATAATATCAATTAATAATATAATATTTTTTTTTAAAAACTCTTTTATGTTGATTTTGAAACTATTTGGAATTTGATTTTTTTGAAAATAATAACAGCATTATTACTTCAAAAAAGTTAATTAAATTAATCCTAACATGTCATATTATCCTATAAAATTAGTTAAATTCCTAAAAAGTCTCAAATTACATTTATTTGGGTATTTATAATATCAATTATCTTAATCATTCATTAATACAGTAATTAATGCATCATCATTGTGTCATAAATAAATTAAATTATTTTATGTTTAAGAATTATAAAAAAAATACCATTATGTAGGAAATATTTTTTTCTTTCTAATGAATATTTATAATAGAAATTATATTATGTTAACCCTTTATTAAAAATGTTTTAGTAATTAAACTTTGATTTTAACTCTTTTAACTCTTCTTTGAATTAAATAATAATAAATGTTCTAATCTAATACAAGTGTACCAAAGAGGTTCATATTTTATTCCTAAGGTTATTTTTGGTCGAATTATACTTATCCAATAGAATCAGGACATGTTTTAGGGTTAAAATAATAGCATTTTTACCTTTAATTACCCTATTTACTTTTAACCGTCGTAAATAAAAGTAACAAGTTACTATTAAAAAAAATATTTTCATCTCATTGAACCAAATTTTACTTACTAATATCAACCATGTCTCTTGGATTTTTTAAATTCAACTCACAGAAGTGGTAAAATTATGTTTTATGCAAATTTGCAAATACTACTAGGAGGTGGGTAAACGACGGTAAAAAGTTTAGTAAATTTTTTTATATATCTAAAATTATTATAAACTGACTCCATTGAATTACATTGAAATTATATGGGAATTATGTATCTATTTTGACCTAAAATAAATTTAAATAAAATAAATAATTATTTAAATAAAAATTCGGCTTTAAACTATAACTCAGTGTTTTTCACTATTCATCAAAAATTGAAAGTATTCAGAATAATACCAAAAATTCACCCTAGACTAATTTTGACATTACGAATCCAAAAATGAAGTCCATTTTGAAAGATAAAAGTTATAAAATTTCAAAAAGTGGGTATTACTATTCATAACGGTTAGTTTGATTGGTTGTGCTGTGTTAGAACTTGAAGTTGCGTACAACACACACTATTGTATTATTCAAAGAGAAATGTACCGTGGAAGCTTAGGGAGTTACAATTGAAATTGTTGATTGTTGGGGAATTGATTTATTGGGACCCTTACCAAAATATATAGTATATCTTAGAATCCTATTATCTATTAATTATGTGTCAAAATGGGTAGAGGCCATTCCCCTCAAGTCCAATGACCATCATGTTGTGATCTGATTCTTGAAGGAACACATATTTTCTAGATTTTGAATTACTAGTGCTATTGTTAGTGATCATTGAACCCATTTCAGAAACCAACCCTTCTCGGCACTCATTTATAAGTATGAGATTCCTCACAATGTTTCCATTACCTACCATCCTCAAACTAATGGTCAAGTTGAGTTGGAAAATTGGGAAAATAATAAAATTATTAAAAAGACAATCAATCCCACTAGGAAAGATTTATTTGATAAATTGTTGGATTCCCTTTGGGAATACCATACTGTATATAAAACCATTTTAGGCATTTCACCATATAGTTTATATTATGGAAAATATTTCCACTAACCTATTGAAATTGATCATAATGACTTTTTGGAAATAAAAAAATAAACATTGAAATTTATTTGGATAAAAAAGAGAGTAAATTATATCTGAATGAGCATAAGGAAATTATGATGGATGCTTATAAAAATTCAAGGATCAATAAATCTAGAGTTAAAGCGTACCAATCTAGGAGTCTTAAAGTAAAAAAATTTGAACCATGAAAATATTTTCTCCTCTATAGTTAGAAACATCACATACATATAATAAAGTTAGAGTCGAGATGGCCATGACCTTACATAATTCATCATGTGTACCCCCATGGGGAAGTAGAGATTTAAGATCCCACTGGTGTTCATATCATCAAATTCAATGGTCATAGGTTAAAACCATTCATTGAATCATTCAATAAATAATAAAAAAGATGGGAAGTTGACTAATCCAACCTTTTAACTAGACAAAAATTTATAAATTTAGGGTTCTTATTGAGCTAATGACATTAAAAAATGTGATTTTTAGGAGGAAACCCGACGTTTACCTATTCATTGACTTAGTGTTTGGAGTTACAAATAAATAAGTATATTTTTTTCCTTTCCATTTGTATTTAGTTTTTTATTTAAGGAAACCTGAAGTGGTTAACATTGTGTTCTAATTGTGTTTGTGTGAAAGATTTTTTGGTCGATGAGATTAATGAATTTTTAGGTGAATCACATTTATACAATGTTTAAAATAAAAAACCGTCATCATTGGTGAGGATTCTATGAGTAAAATAGAGATCTAGGTATTAATTTGGAGGATCATGAAATTTATCTTAAACCTCTAGGTGACTTCATTCCATGATTATCATTTTAAAATTTTATTTTGGAGGTACAATCCTCTACCTATAAATCCTTAAATATTTTTATTTCTTTTAACATTGGAGATAGTGTTATTATATGTTTAGGGGGATTAAATAAAAAATATTTTTTTATGTACACAAAATAATAATTTTTTTAAAAAAATGAAATGAAAAACCACCTTAATGGAAGGAAAAATTTATTTAACCTTGAAATGATAATAAACATTTCATAGTTCGAAACTAAATATCAAATAATTTTTTCTTCCGTGATTCTGATTTTAATCCAAGTTTTTGTTCTTGAGAATTGATTTTGGAATGTGTGGTTATTAGATGTAATTTTTTACCATTCACATTTTCATCATATTTAATTGAAATATCACTTTGCACGATCTTTGGATTATGGGGCATTAGTTTTATTTCATGGGGTATCTCAATAATTTTATTAGGTTTGGTGATCATTTTAATTTTAAAATAAGTACAAAAAATATCATAAAAAATGTAAATAAAAAACAATAATTTTGCGTGTAGATCAATGGATTGACATAATGCACAGATTTCAGCACTCAGGGATCATGACTCCAGAGTTTTCTAGCTCATAATTTTTCATTTAATCTCTATTTTTGGTTGTTTGAATTTGTTATTTATTGATTTAACTCAATATTATGCCTATGTTTTTGAGTTTCACTTGGTACTCTAAGGCCTTTGAGACTAAGAGTCATCAACAAAGTATTTCTATAGGGGTTGACTCAATTGAGTGAAATTTAAATCACCATGTAAAAACTAAAATAATAATAAAGAATACTCATCTTATTATTAAAATATAATTCCAACTAGAACTTACATTTTTCCCCTTAAATAAAAATTAACCTCATGTCTAATGTGATGCACATCACAACATTATGATTAATTGAGACTTGATGAAATTTGATGATGAATTTGAAAAAAGTAATGGTCTCAATCTTGATATATACTCTTTGTCCAAGCTTGTTTTATATAATTTTGATAGTTTTTATAATTATTTGATGTGAAGTTGAAATTTTATGAATTGTATGTTAAAATGTTCTTGGAAAAGGGAATTCAATTATCATATTTTTAAAATACTTTTGGTCAGGACTAGAAAACCTCAAGTAGGGGGGGTGATTAAATATTGAAAAAGGATAATATTAAAATTTTATGTTATAATATTAATGTGATTAAATGTTCATAAACACTTTTACTTGTTCATTTTATAATTTGAACTTATTTTTTTATCATGTTTGAAATTCTTTATTAAAATTCACTATCACATGGTACATTTTTTAACACCCCCTAAAACACCCAATGTTATTGATTTTATTTTCATATTTTATTTTCAGGTCTCCCATGTTATGAGGAAAATTATATTTTTATAGAAATATTGAATATTCAATTGGGATGATGACTAAAGGGGTCCTTAAACCTAGATCATTCTGGGTGAAGTGAACTGGACAACATCCCAATAAGATAACTTTATCAGCCACGATTCAAGCCCTATAAAGCTAAAATTTGAGCTAGATATAGATTAAATCATGGGTAAAATTTCATTAATTTTTTATAAGATAAAATACAATGGTTATAAGGGAGTTCCAGGAATCACAAATTGAAGATGAAATTCTAGGCTAGATTCCGTGGCCCAAAATGATAACCCACCACATCGTTCATATATCATAAAAAAATACAATTGGGATCAAATTTAAGAGGGTGTTATTGGAAATATTTGGATTTAATTTATTCTTATATGGAACACTCACATTTGGCCATTTATAATATTGTTTGGACATATTTGTCAGATGAAAGAAAGATGGCTCCCATTTTGGGTCAAGGGTTGAAAATTCCACATTCAATAAACTTTCCACCACAATAGGACTACTATAATAAAGTGGGTAGAATTTGAATATTGGGGTCTCTACCTAAGGATACAAAAATTATTATTTAATGTAGTGTTGGTGTTTTATTTAGGAATAATTAGTGTAGGTTTTCATTGTAATTTTATGCTGCTGAATTGATGTTGTAATCACATTTCATCATTTGTAAGTTTCTTAAATCCCCTTATTTTCCCTGTAAAACATAATTTTATTATCATTTTATTTTTTTATTAATATGTTGATAATTCTTCATTAAGTTTTGAATGTATTCACATAGTTATGAGATAAAACCTTCACAAAATGGTGGAGTGATTGTTATATCATTTTTTTTACTTCTTCAATTCCCCCCACATGAGTCTACTATTATCTTGCATTGAAATATTTACATCAATGGAAGTATAAGAATATCATGGATAAATATAAGTAATTATAAAGGGTATGGATTGGATGTTATTTCTCACTCTTTAAATTTTTAATCATTTATTTTATTTTATTTTTTTATTTAATGATTTCCTTTCTTCCTCTTCCTTATTTAATTTTATCGCCAGAATTTTCATGTGATAATAAGATCCTTTACCTAGTATTTCTCATGAAAATCATCATCCATGTGTATAGGTGATTATTATGTGTATTTTAAGGTGATAAACAAGTAAGTGATGTGGTTATATTGACTTAATTAAACGAATCCTTCACCACTTAATGGAATTAAAATAATTTAATAAGAATTTCATCCAACCCATACCTTGTAATAACCTAGGATTAACCCTTTCTCATAAATTGAATTCACATAGGTATCTTAGTTTTCATTTAAAACATATCAAAACAAACCAATGTTGTCCACTTCATACCCAGATATCCAACTTATAATGTATGTGTATTTAGGTTTCTTCTTACATCTTTGAGGATTCAACTACCCAAAATACACTTCAAGTGACCACTTCACCCCCAAAAAAATGGGCAAATTTAGGCAAGACCAGATTCCCCCTCAACAATAACCACATAAAAATTTCACTTTTTAGGATATTAATACTTATAAAGGTCATATGAAATTAAAGGAAAATAATAATAATATCTATTAATTTCAAAAAGAACATGCCTAAGGGTTTTTATAGTGACCTTAGAGAAGGACTTGATTAAGTGTTTAGAGAGTATGAATCCCAATGAAATTTGGTTTAATAATAATCAAAATTATTTCACTCATCACTAGATGATGGGAAAAACATTAAAGAATACTTTGTCTTCATATATATAATCCAAATGATAGTTGATTATGGATAGATTAATTTAGATTGACAATGCATGTGACCTATGCCTATACGATTACACTAAAAGAAGAAGGAGATTGTTAAGAGATACTAGATAGGTATTTTCATAAATTTGAAAACTTTATGAACATGAAATCGATCATCTCGTGTATGATATAATCTAGGAACAATTTAGTTTTATAATTATTACCCCCAATTCACCATACAATTATAGAGATGAAAAATTCATCGTCAAAATATTCCAAGAGTCTATGAAATCATCTCCAATAAAATAAGGTGAATGAAGAATATCCCTTTTAATACCCAGGTCAATCCATAATCTTCTTTATTTCTTAACCTCATCACTGGGAGGGAGAGTATCACCCTAAAAAAATGTGATTATCACCATTTGAGGAGTTATAATATTTTTTTTCAATATTATCCATGTGATTAATCCCTTCTATAATGAGGAGGATTTATATAAACAAAATTTACTTAATAATAATCAATTAGGATGTCAAAGAGATGAAGGATATTTGGGAAGATAAAGTTATGGTGGAACTTGATGTTCAATGATTATATTTTCTGATGCTATATACACAACTGGAACCCAATTTCATTCATTATAATGAAATCAATATAAACATCAATATAATATTGGATAATTAAGAACTCATTTATAACCAATCATACTCAAAGACTAAATAGCATATTTTCTATTGTCCAATCAAGATCAAAATATAAGAATACCAATTTATCCCAACCCATATACCACAAATATATCCACTAATTTTAGTTTGGGTAAGGAGTTGTCAGTGTAGTTAGTATCAACCCAAAGGTCTCAGAACAGAGAACAACCTCATGGCAAGAAGCGTCATCATTTGGTCTAGAAGTACGATATCATGAAGTAATTATCCATTATCCCAACAAGTTTATCAATCCTGGATCCCTTTCACTTGTATACAAAACTCATGGAAGCCCTTATTATGGACCCTACAAGTCCTCAAGTGTTTATGGATGAATTTTTTATGTTACGAAATATTACATAGAGAATATATTTTCTAAATCCCATATACTTTTTTTCATTATAGAGTAAGATAAAAAAAGTTTTCATAGATGGGAACATTAGACCATTGTACATATACATCAAGATTGATTATATTAATATTGTTAGTTATATAATTTTAGAAATGGAATAATTAGTACACTAATTGAGAATGAAAATAAATAATGGGGAGAGGATGTAATCTGGGTTCCCATATGATTTCAAAACCACCACCAAAACTCCACACAACTACCTGCCCAAGTGACATATGTACATCCTGCTTACCTTGGTGTCATTCTTCACTTTAATTCCCAACCATGATTCACGATGACATCAAATTCCATATTTTTAAGAGATGTTTTCTCAAGGTAGTGACCAACATTACTTAGGTTCTTAGTCCTTGATGCTTATATAAGGACCCTAGAACCACTAATTTTGACACACGAGAAAGTGAAACCAAGTTCATGGGAGTGAAATATTAGTGCATGAAATATTCCCCTATCCACTATAACACCCTCTAAAGGTGAGTCTCAACTATAATATAAGGGTAAAATTAAGTAAGTTAAGGGAAATTTAATCTTTTAATAGACATGACCTTTAGAAGACCATTTTTCATAGGTCATCAATAATAACAATGTGAAATAAACTCCTAACAAAGTTCATTAGAGGGACTGGGGATTGGCATCCTAGGGCCCAATATATCCCAAAAGTGGTGTGCCTTGGTATTACTTAAAATATTATGTATAAATTTTTTAGTCCATCTAATTGATATTATATTGATTCATATATCTAGTTGAAATTAAAATTTATCTCAAAAACCTCATTTTCAAGGTTCCCTAATCTTCCTAGAATAATCCATACCCAGTTACCCATTAAGGGTATATACCCAAGTCACCTAACTAGGTGCCTCCTCACTTATGTCACCTACTTTGGGGCCCCATTTTCTTAGGTCTCTTACATGGGAACCCCTTTACCCCAAATATCTATACATGGGAACCAATTTTCTAAATTCTTCATACCTAAAAAAATTCACCCATATATCCATACTTGTGTTCTACTCATCTAAGTATTCATACCTCATTTATACTTTTCCCAAGTCCTCAAACATAGGTAACACTTCACTCAATTCCTATACCTGGGTGTTGCATTAATCCATATCACATACCTGGGCACATATCTTACCTAGCCTCTACAACATCTAGAAATATATTATTGGGTTATAAACACCAGCTTCCCCCCCTTTTATCATGAATTCCATTGATAATGGATCTCTACTTGTTTTCTATACAAACTAATATGAACCTAAAAGTTATTACAATCATGTGTTACCTTTATACTGAGGGTTTATGTCATTAAGATATTAGACAAAACTCACTTGGTTCATGATGGTCATCATGGATACCCCCTTCAAGAATTTTGTCTGCACAAATATCTATTTGGACCCTTTAATATACTCAATGTTTTGTATATTAATATGAGTTTTATATCTAGGTGTAATCACTATTTATATCAACATTTGTGACCTCAACCTTTTTTCCATTCAATGATCGGTCCATATTTAGGCCTATGATATAGTGTGAGACCCCAAAACTACCTTCACCATAGTTATCTTCTTGGTTGAATATCTATGATCCATTGAGTCATAATCCCCAAAACATCATCACTATTACATATTCATTATGATCCTAATCATTCTTCTCTATTTAGTGATATGTAGATAGGATGTGGGAACATATATGGGCCTCTTCCTTAGATGTAATCTCCAACTATACCCTCATTAATGATCTCATCCATATGATCTATTAAGGATGCATGTTACTCAATGAGACTCCTATTAGGTACAATCCCTAACCCATCCTCAATGAACCATTTACACGAGAGGCCAAATCATCCTCAATGTTCCATGTCCCCTATGAACCAACTCTTCCTCAATGGGCCAGATCCCCTATGGAAACCCATATTTAATAGTTTATATCCCTTATGTTCCAACCCATCACCAATGATCCATATACCTTGTAATCCAAACCATCCTCAATGAACCTTATCCCCTACAAGTCACACACCCCCAATAGTCCATATCTTCTATGATACAACTCTTTTAGAGTGACCTATATCACATGTGAGTCATTCTTACTCAATGGGCTATAACCCTTATGAGTCACTCTTTATAAATGGTTCATATTACCTATTATTCACTCTTAATCAAAGGGATATATCCCTTATGAGTTACTCGACCTCAAAATTCCATGTTCTTTGTGATTCACTCTTCCTCAATAGGAAATGTCCTCTATGACTCACTCTTCCTCAAGGATCAACATTACCTACGAGTTACCTTTCCCCAATGGGTTATATCCTTTGTGATTCATTCTTCATCAATGAGTTATATACATTATGAGTAACCTATTATCAATAGGCCACGTCCCCTATAATCCAAATCATCTTCAATGAACCACATTCCATATGATTCATTCTTCTTTAATAGTCTATACCCCCTATGAGTAAATATTCATCAATGAACCATATTCCCTATGATTAAATATTCCATGATAGGCCATATCCCCTACGATTCACTCTTCCCTAGTGGGATATATTCAAAATGAGTCAATATTCCTCAAAGTGCTATATAATATATGAGTTAAACTTCCTCAATATTCTATATCCATTATGATTCACTCATCTTCAATGGTCCATATCATTTATGATTTATTCTTCATTAATGGGTAATATCCCTTACAAGTTAACCATAGCATATATTATCGAGTTACCGACATCCAATATGAACAATAATGGGCCACCAATGCATATGACCCATTCAATATCTTTTTTATTTCCTTTCATGAAACAAATTTATTTACCACACAATTATAAACTGCATGGATTAATTCTGGAATGGAATCTTGAATTATGTAACTCAATATATGTGGGATTTTATTCTTGTTAACCAGGATATGTAGGATTCTATTTTAAGTTTAAACCGCAACCACCAATAAGTCATTGATGAATGAAATTAAAAGGAACAATATTAGTCCATTTCACATAACCATAAAATATACAATATGTCACATTAAGTGTCCCTAAACTATGTAGGTTCTAATTCCCTTCACATGGATACATAGAAATCCCTTCTAATGGGCCTGATACCAACTCCATAAATCCTACCACATCTCTAGATGATAATAAATTCTAGATCAACCATACTTGAATCCTTAAATCCTAGAACAATTAATCAATCACAAGTAAAATTCATGGTTAACATTGACCACTTGAATGATAGTAACCAATTGTAACATTATTACTAAGAATAATACATGAATATGCCTTAAATACTTAAGAGAGTCCCAAAATAGGGATCAAACCATATAGGACTGAGCTATAATCCCATCCTATAATCTAATAAAAAACATAAAGTATCACTGGGTTTCCCCAACAATTGCCTACTTTTGGAAAGAATCTCAACACCAACCTAAAACATTATAGGCATAAAGGCATGTTATAAATTAATTGGTGAACCTAATGTGAATAATTTACCACTGAAATGGATTTATTACCCATTCATTTTCTTATCATTTTATATTTACATGATTCTTGTTTGTAGTTATTATCCCATGAAGGAATTGATTTTATCAAAATAGAATCATAAAATAAATAATTGAATATCAATCTCTCAAGAAAATATAGAGGTATCTATAGGGAACCACTTTTCCCAATGTGTAACCAGCTGATGCACTGGAATATTTCCTCAGTTTTTGGGAAGGTTGTAACCCTGGATCCATGACATAAACTATCTCTAAATTATCTCCTTTAGTGGAACTTTGTGAACACCGTAGACTATGAGTACTGAATCAACACCTCTATTATGACACTGGAGGAGTCTCGTGAAAGCCTTTAGGAGATAAATATCCATTGTAAATACTATCAAAGATGGGCTATGAAGATTCATGTGGAATTTATTTCCACATCCAACCACATTATGAGTCTATAACCAAATAAAAAAAACCCTTCCTCCATTATTTTAGGGAGATATAAGAGGATTATTATTAATTCTCTTTGGTTACTCAGGAAGTTCCTAGGATGGATCCTTCAAGGTACCATTGTCATTATCTCAATGTAGTATGATATTCTTAAGAATTCAGTGAATAAATTACATCAAATATATAGTTGGTTGTTGTTTGATCTAGGCCACCTAGATTTTGGTCCCACTAGGAGAAGATGGATAAGGAATCTTGGGAGTATATCTATTTTTATGGTCCTACTAATGAATCCCATTATCATATCTTGATGGTAATTAAAGCTATTTAGTTGGCTCATATACGTACTCCTATCAATATATATGAGACCCATCAATATATTATGATGGATAAATAGAATATAGACTATATTATATGCCTAATAAGCATCTAGGAGGTTCATCAACATATCAGAATGGAGACATATAATCTGGCTCATATCACAACTTCTATATAGAAATCCCATCAACATATCCTAATAAAAACTAAAGCTCCATAGAATTATCATATTCTTTAACTCATTAAAAGATATAATACCCATCAATATATTTTGTTAGTTACTCAGTATTATTATCATACCCTTACTACTAGCAAAATTTTGGAATGCTCATTAGCATATTCTAGTCAAATCACTAGAGAAATACCACACCCTTATTCTAAAAAAAGAATCCCAATGGAATATTCTAGAGGAAATCATGAAGAATTACCATAAAACTACCCTATCTCAGGATTCCAATTTTTATATTCTTGATTTCATGAACCAATTTTGGTTCATCCCTAATCTGGTCACCCAAACCAGCACATGACATATCCAAGGTGATTTCTCGACAACCCCTGTCTAGAAAACAATGCCATAGAATATAATAGGAGCTCGTGGGAATGATTTATCTTAATAAATCAACAAACATAAGAGGGATACACTAGAAATTATTCCATGAAAACTCTATAAATTAGATATCCATGTGTAATAATAAGTAATAAAATTATGAAATATATAATAAAGACTAGGAAAAACCAAAATAAACAACCAAAAAAATTCAAAATAAATATCTATCTATAGTGGGAATGGTATACCATGAAGAAACAAGCATGGAGTTAATAATACATAGAAGATAACAAAAGAAAAACTAAAACACCAAACATGATCTATGTGTGACCTCATGGTCACCATCAAACATCAATGAAACAAACCCACTACATGAGTGATCAAGAACAAAATCGAGAACCTGAACAAAAGATTGATTATGCTGAATCCATGTGGCACAAGTATGGTGTGAGTATAAAATGGGTCAGTAGGTAAGAACCATAGAGTTCATGAATTTCCTTTCAAAAAATAATCCAAACCTTTTAGTTTTAAAATACTCTAGTTAAATTAGAGTATTTATCTTTAAAATAAAAAAAACCATGATCTTTTCTAGAAAAAAAATATAGAACTCTAAAATATTTTAAAGAAACATTTAATTTTTTTTAATTTTCAATCATCCTTTTAATTTTTTAAGATACTATTTTTATAACAATAAGAGAAGGAACTGGGGGAGAATCAAATAGTAAAATAATAAACTAAATAAAAAAATTGAACCAATAAGTTAGTAATGTAAATATTAAACAAGTAAATGTCATAATAATGATGAAATTGTAGAAAATACCCTGAGAGATTAGGAATAAATTAAGTAAAATATAAAAGAAATGATAAAAAATAGTTAATCATGGGAAATTATTGAACATCCTATTAGGAGACCTTAGATGTACTGGGGTTGGAACCATCTTGCAGCTTATTAATGCATTTCTAATCCTATAAGCAACCATATTCTCTAAACTAGCCTCATCAGTGGCACTACCCTATCGAATTTGATAGAATATAGGATCAATTATTTAACACGCTAAAATTATAAAATATTTTTTTTAAATAAATACTGTATTCGATAACATGTACCACACCCAACATTAAGATTAAACGAACCCTGATACACCATGGAAATAATATTATATAATTGTGACTATTAATAACTAATCTTTGGATCAAAGGTTATGAATAGTAATAACTAAATTATGAATATATATATATCTATATATATTAGTAATTAAAAAATATTTATTAATGCTTAGTAAATAATAAATTTATTTAAAATGTTAAAAACAATATCATTTTATGTTAACTGATTAATTTTTAACAGTATTTTATTTTTATATATTTTATATTTTGGTCAATAATGTAGTTTTATTTTGATGAAATACACTAGTAATTAATTTAAAAAAAATGAATAATTATTCATACATTGATTATAAATTGGT
The DNA here is from genome assembly GCA_963277665.1 of Viscum album. NCBI lineage: Eukaryota > Viridiplantae > Streptophyta > Magnoliopsida > Santalales > Viscaceae > Viscum > Viscum album. The sequence continues at coordinate 988,004,920 of OY728121.1, forward strand.
TATAATTGAAGATAAAATCATTTGAAAGAAAAAGGTGTTATTTTTTAGAAAACTGTTTTTATGTGAACAATGTATTTTTATCTTGGTAAATTAAATTAATCATTACTCATAAAGGATTTTAATGATATTTTTATATCAGGTAATCAATAAAATTTATTAACATACATCTAATTATTGTTATTTGGAATTTAATGATAATAAAAACATTTTATCTTTAGAAAAAATTTTCTCTAAAAATTGTTTTTATGTGTTTTGTATGGGTATTTTAGAATAGTTTTTTGAAAATCATATGAATTTAATATTTTAAAATTGATTCAATATTTAAAATCATAATAATTAATTTTATTTAGTAGTTTTACTTATTTTTTTGTCATAATTAATAGTAGATATGGTAAAACTTTAACATCACAGTAAAGGGTAAATTGGGCTAATTAGAGTAAAAACTATAATATTAGGTCTATAAATCTCTATAAAACAAACTTTTATTTCATGGAATGATTTTATTTTTACCAAAACGTTACTATCATTAAAAATATAGGAATTTTGTTCTATTTTCCTTTGATAATGACCTTTATATTATTCTAAGTAAAGAATAAGTACAAAATTTCACTATCATTCTTTTAATATCTCTATTTTTTTTCTATAAGAATAAAAAGATGTAATTAATGTTTATAAATGGTTATTTTGAATAATAATAATTTTTTTTATTATATTAATTTATTTTTAAATTTTTAATGGTATAACTTCCAAAATGCTAGATCCTGAGAGATGAAATTCTTGTAAGTGAACCATGACTGAGGAAATGATTTTATATACATATAAGTATGGAGAAAAATATATATTATGTTTATTATATGTTCTCAAGGCACATGATTTATTATTTATGATTCCACACTCCTATGAATTATGTCATTTTTTATGAAAAAACCTTATTCTATGAATAATGATTAATCATCTTTGAATGATTGGGAATTGATTTTGTAAGTTATGATGATGGTATTATACCATTATTATTATCTTATGATCAATTATGATTATTTATCAATATATACCATTTTTACCCTTAATGATCATCTATTCTCACCCTTTATTATGTTTCCATTTCCCTATGTTATGAAGAATAATATTATGTAATAATTTTATAGCATGCTATCTTGTATGGAGAGATTATTGGGAGATGTTAAAGTCTTCTTATGGAACAAGAGAATCTCAATATAATGGAAAAATGATTATTTGATCAGAAATACATGGGTTTTGTTATGTAAAGGGGTTTACCTAATTCTCTAAATTATTAAACCTAAATGGTATTGGGTATGTAAGTGATTCAATACATGTTATTGATATTGTAATTTTGGATTGTTAAAATCGGGTCATTTTAGTTGGCATCAAATCAAGCATGTGATGATTTTTTAGCACTAGATTTGTGTGTATAGGTCTCAGGATATATCAATTGGTATCAAAGCCATATTTTAGATAACTTTATATATATTAGGATATTATTGATAAATAAAATTTAATAGTTTTTGATACCATTATTTATTGATATGTTTATGAATTTTCATGAATTTAAATGCTTAAATTTCATTTTTTGTTTTATGGTATGGGTTTTTATGGTGACTAAAGATTTTTGGGAAATTTTTATTGGATTTTAATAGATAATTGAGGTATATATAACCCTTAGGATTTACATGTGATTTAGGATGATTTTATATGAGATTAAATTTATTGAGGATATATGTTTAAATAAATATATAACCTTTAAGGTTCATATGTTATTTGATGATGAGGTTATTATTATTAATCAGAACAAAGGGGTTATCATATTTTGGTAATAAATTTTGTTGAGTAAGAGATTAATGTTATTTTTAATGAGGTTCACTATATTCAGAAAATTATATGTTTAAGGAAAACAAAATATTATTTTATAGGATGGTTTTTTAGAAATAAATATTTAGTTAACTTTTAGAAAAATATATGTTTTTTTTGTGGTTTTATGATGATTCAATTTATTTTAGGAAATAATTATCATATTTTGATAAATATATGATTATGGTATATAATGATTAGGTATGTGACTTTATGAGTGATTAATTTTATTTAAGGATATATGTTTAGTTGATATTAGAATAATATGTGATCAAATACTTCATATTTGGGGTTTCAAATTGGGCCAAACTAATTTTGGAAGAGTTTTAAGGTTAATTTTTTATGGAATGATTTAAGTTGAACATTGTGTGTTATTTTTCAGATTTATTTATAAAAATTTATTCATATTGTTTATTATATTAACATGTTCTAAAAATTTTGGTTTTTTTAGTGGTTATAAACAATGTGAATAACTTTTAATCCTTTTGTGGATACTATTATCCATTAAAATATAATTTTAGTACTTCACACATGAAAACTTCATCATAGTTATATATCTTATGACGTGATTAAGAGATAGAAAATTGATTAAAACATAAATAAAGGATGGAATTATGGGAATAAATCAAGTAATTACATCCTCTCACAAACTCTTTATCAATGGTAAAATAATTCCTCAAACTCAAGATAGAATAAGATAAATCAATAAAGTATTATGTGGAAAATATTAATCAACTATAAAGTTATGATTTTTTAAACTCATTCAAAATTACAAGTCTCACAATCCTAAATTCATGATTTTTTAAATATTTAGGAAATTACAATTTTACTAGAATTAACATGGACATTAAAGTCATTTTCATAAGGAAATGTAATCAATGTGGTTAAAAAGTACTTCTTGAAACTTATCTACATTTATCTTTTACCTGTTATAATTGATTATAAAAATGTCAAAAACCATTTTTATCATACATGAGATAAAATTATCAAGTTGAAATTTATTTATGGGGGTAAAATATAACACCTTTATATTTTAAAATGTATTTTATTTTAAATAAATACTACGTTCAATAGCATGTACCACACCAACACCAAGATTAAACCAACCACAATACACTACATAAATTTTATTATTTAAATGTGAAAATTATATCATAGAATTTGGATTGAATGGTATAAATATGAATAAATAAATATTAAAAAATATAAATTTTCCTTACTTTTAGAAAAAATTATATTTTAATTCATAGGAAATATGTACTCAGTTTAAAAGTTTAAAAATAATATAATTTTATGTTTAAAGATAAAATTTTCAAAGTATTTTATATATCTATGTTATTTATCTTGATCACTAATGGAATAGTATTTTTATGAAATATATTTTAATTTACATTTAACAAATGAATAATTATTCATACATTTATTATCAGTTGGTTAGAAGTGGAGATAAAATCATTTAAAGGTAAATAATAGTTATTTTTTAGAAAATAGTTTTTATAAGCCCAATATATTTTTATCATTGTAAATTACATCAATCACAATTAATTAATGATTATACTATAATTTTTAGGCCACTTATTCAATATAATTTATTAACATTAAACTAATGGTTTTACTAGTTAATGAATGATAATAAAATAATCTTTATGCTTAAAAAACATATTTTCTCTGAAATGGTTTTTACGCATTTTGTGTATGGATATTAAAATTAATTTATTCCAATTATAGGGATTGAATATTTTAAAATGGACTGTATAATTTTAATCAAAATAATTAATATTATTTAACAAGTTTAACTTACTTTTTGTTCATAATGAATAATAACTGTGATAAATTTTTAACACCATGGTAAAGGGTAAAATGGGGTAATCAGGGTAAAAAATATTGTATAAAGTATCAAAATCACTAAAAAACATTAATTTATTTCATTATATTACTTATTTTGTCTATATTAATCCTATATTTTAAAATATTACATTTTAGTTCCATTTTCTATTGATAATGACCTTTATATTATTCATAGTACAGAATAAGTACAAAACGACACTCTCTTTGTTTCAATATATCTGATATGTTTCATAAGGATAAAAATATGTTACATAAAGTTATAAATTGTTATTTTTAATATTAGTAAATAATTTTTATTATATTAAATTGTTTCTAAATTTTTATTAGTATAATTACATAAAACGCTTATGCATCGTTGATGTAGATGTTGTTCAAGCACGTGAAAAATGAATGTAAATAGTTTTAGAATATTAAAATTGATGTGTTTTGGATAATTTCAAGTATTAAATGATTTTTATTTATAATAATTGAATTTATGTAATGTTTTCAAAATTAAAATTCCAACTCCATTGTAATATTGATGTTTTTATAGTCAAATTATGTGAATAGTCTTATATATTACGTTAAAAAATTTTAGTTAAATATTTTAAATATTAAAAGAATGTTTTATTTTTTTAATTTAATGGGAAATGGTCTATAATATAAACTATTTTCCCCTAATGATCTAATTTCTCTTTTGGAATGACATTATTGACCCATAAAAATTATGCATCTTATTACCACGGTAAGGGTTAAAAGGAATAATGGGGGGATAAATTAACACAAAAAGTTTTATATATCCCATTGGTGAATTAATTTGGAACCTATATCATCCCATATTTAAAATATAGAAAATTTGGAGCCAATTTTACATGAATATCACCTTATATTATTTTAAATTTTAGAATAATTACAAGTCTCTAACTCCCCTCACTTATAAAAGGGCACCTCCTCTCATCTCTTCTCCACCCCAATTGAGAAATTTATCTAGAACAATATATCCGTAAATAATATCATAAACCTCATCCTATAATCCTATAATTATTTTAATTTATTAAATACCACCCTAAGAAGGCTTAAGGTACTTCCCAAATGAGGATACCTGAAGAAGAGGTATGTATTCTTACTGATCTTTTTTATGCTTCTTTCTCTTTAAACCTCCTATAAATCTTATATAACCATCATAACAAGATTAAATAAGTATATTTAGTATAATTATATTTTTTATTTCAAATTTATGAACAATTTCTACCTCCTTCACATTTTTTGGTAGATAAAAACATCACTTATATGTATATATGAACCACCGTCTCCCTGAAGCAATTCATTTTATTTTTCATCAGTATCTCTATTAGATGTTTATGTAGATTAATTTAATTGATATATATTATTTTTATAAAATAAATCTTATTTTATAAATATAATATATAATCTAATTTCTTACCCTTTAGTTTTTTTTGGAAAATGATAACATCTCCCATGTGTACGTGTCAACTACAACATCCACAAAGTTGTGTGATTCATTTTTTAATTATGCCTTACATGACTAGTAATAATGAGATATTTAATGGATATATATAATATTTTTTGTATAATTATTATTTATTAATAGTGAATTATTATCTAACTTACTTTCATTCCAACTATTAAAAAATGGAAACATTTCTCGTGTTCAAGTGCATAATATCATCTCCATAAAGTGATGTAATTCATATTTAATCATCGATATATATGAATGGTTATAAAAGTGTATATAATGAGTAAATATTATTCTTATGAAATTATTATTATTTTTATATGATTAAACAATGACCAAGGATCAATTATTGAAACCATTAAATGAAAACATGCATGGGAAGTAGACCAATTTTCACCGGAATAATTATTTTAATGAAGAATTGTTAATAAAAGTGTAACTAGAAATTATAAAAGAATGGTATATAGTATGATTTATATGAAATTTTTTCTAAAATATATTTATTATATATTAGGTTTGAATTCCTATTAAGAAAGATGAGACTTGAGGTAAGAGTTTCTCATCTCACTTTAGTTTTTGTGAGACATATACCGTATTCACCACTTTTTTCTTTTGTGTGGTATATATACTGCCCATTAATGTATTTAATATTGTTTTTATGAAAATTATGTGTATTTAAAAATACATCTAAGCTTAAATATTCAATGTATTTTTGATTAATAGATTACAAAAATTATAAATGTTCTTTATATCAATATTGTTTCATTAAGACAAGTTTCATGTTATGCACCTATTTATGTTTATATAGTGTATATACTTATGATTTTTTATATTATATTATTAATTATTCATATTAATGGTATTTAATTTATCTATTTAATGTTATTTCTCTTCTGTATAATATCATTGAAAAGTCTCTAAAGCAGTAAGCGTTTCTGTTATAATCTCATTTCTTTTCCTGATTGTCTATCTTAAATTTCTATTATAGTTAATTTTATGATCCTTATCCTTTAAAGACCAACAATTATATTCAGAATTTTTTATATATTTATCCATTATCATTTACATATTATTATTGTTTGTACTTAAAATTATTGAGAAGATATTTTTAAGAAAAGTTTACCATATTTCTTCTTTTGTGTTGGGAATATTTGTCTTCCATATCCATGTTCTTCAATTTTTTATAGAAATTTTTTCAAATTCTTGAAATCATTTGAAATTTTTATTTTAAATGACTTTTAATTTATTTAAAAATGAATAAATGGAATATTTTAAAATGTTTTATGTATGACTACATTTTGAGTTTTTATAAAAGTGTGAAAATAATATTCTTTTTAAAAGTATACGACATGAATGAATTTTCACACCAAAAACATAATTATTTAATTTGAATATTCATTTATATGTATCCATAGTTATTTTTAATGAAAATATATGTATCAATATTCATGGTATCTTTAGTTTTAAATATAATGAAATAAAATGATATTTTCACTATTTTAAAAAAAAATGTTCAAATGCTCTTTTAATAATATTTTTCATCTATTTCAACATCATTTAAGGGTTGCTGAGTTTCACTGGGGATATGATCTTATGATACCACCTTTTTTCTTCCTCTATATGTATCATTATTATGATATTTTAAAAATTATTATATGCAACTAATTTCATTCCAATGGGTTAATTAAGTTGTGTGATATCTATATTAAAATTATTTCTTTTTCATGGGTTATACTGTGATGAAAGGAGGAATATTTTTTTGGTATTATGAAACACTTATGTATGGTTTTCATTATGTTTTGGGTGGGACCATAATTAAAAATCTTTACAATTCATTGGGTAAAGATTGATATCTCATGGGATAATATGGACTTGAATGGGGAGTGAACCAAGTTCAATATGGGTACCTATCCACTATGATAGTCTTGTGAGTAAACAATGACTAAGGAAATAATGGAATGGGGAGTGAAAGAAAATCCACTATGGGAATTTATAAAATATTATAGTATTTTAATGTAAAATTTACTAAGGAAATTATTTTCTATGCTTATGGATATTCCAAACACATTTGTCTTATTCTTATGATATGTTCTCATGGATTATGATTGATTAACGATGATTCTAAACTCTTATGACCTATGTCATATGTTATAAAAAATTTATACAACATGACTCAGGTTTAATGATATTTTAATGATTGGGTATGGATTTTATAAGTTATCATCATGTTATATACCCTTATACTTATCTTATTCTCACATATGATAACCAATTAACATTTCCCATGTTTACCTTATTGAGAATCAAAGCTCATCATTAATATTTTTCCATTTCTACAAGTCCTGAAGAATGATATTATGTAATATTTGTCTAGAAGGGTATCATTTGAGGATAATTTTTTAGGATATTTTGAAGTCTTATTATAAAAAAAATAAAATCTAGGTATAATGGGAAAATTTCCATTTAATGATAAATGCATTAGTTTTGTTACATAAAAGGGTTTTTCATAATTCTCTAAAACTATAAACCCAAAAGGTTTTGGGTATGTATATGGTGAAATTTTGGTTATTTATATTGTAATTATGGATGGTTAAAATTGATTTGTTTCAGTTGGTGTCAAATCCAGTATGTAAATAATATGTTTTTAGCACTTGATCTGAGTGCACAAGTCCAAATTTCTCACACATTCTATCTAATTTATACTATATAGTAACCTTATCTCATCAATACCTAAAAAAATTAATGATTCCCTTTCATTTAAAACTAGTGATAAATTATCAAAAAGATCTTTCCTGTAATATATTCCGTTTAAAACCCAAAGTGACTGTAAATATCTTTAGTTAAGGTTCTAAATGAGCCTATAAACAATGATTTTAAAGTACAATATTAAAGACCAAGAAAGAATTTGAGATCCATTACTTAAATAATGCATCCTATGATATATATATATATATATATTAATATATTTGTAAGACATAAATACATATATAAATATTTCCATTCATATATATATAGACATTAATAGGGGATTTATTGGAAGAAACAAGAGAAACAATACATGTGACACATCAGGATGTATGAACCTTCAATAAGTATCTCCAAAATTCAAAAACCAACTTATATTAAAAATTATAGTCCAATCATCATTTTGAACCCCATAATTATTTTAAAAGGCCCCTTATGAATTTTAGAAAATAGATAAAATATAATTCTTTTTGACCCAAAGGAATAAACATTTTAGACATTAGAAAACCCAATTTTTAATCAAACCATTAATAGTTCAATAATTAAACATTAATTTAAAATTTCAAAAACATTTTAAATTCCTTTAAAATGAATTTATAAACGTCAATAATCTCATGGTGTTCCTTGGAAAGTAAAATAAAAAAATCAATTACCTGGATTGTGTGTTGATGCGATGAAACCCATGATTATAGAAGGAACAAGGCCCAAAAAACTAATAACACACCCTTAAATGAAGATAAAAAATAGATGAGGGCCAAAAACTAGCCTATCATTTAAGAAAAATAAACCATAGACATAGGAAGAAGTAAAAACAAGGATGGAAGGAGAATTGAGGTAGAGGAAGCACTTACCTAAGGATGAACCACCCAAAAACCAAGAGATAATCACCCAATAGAAGGAAGGGATGTGGTGTCTTGATTTTCCCTTTATGTTCCTCATCCCAGTGAATAGGATGAGAGTTAAATTAGATTTTATATTTAGGTGTTGTTTTTTGGGAATATAAACATTTAGAAAAATTGGGTAAGTTGCACAGTTTGGACACACAATTTAACAAACCATACACCAACCGTGAAACCCTCACTAGATTCAACCAAGACATTCACTATTTGACCACATCATTTGGGAAACCATATTCCAACCATGAAAAATTAATCTAGTAACAAATTAAATAAATTTCATGGTTAACAACATGGTTTTCACTAACTCTGTTCCAACCTCACACTAAGCATTGAAACTTAAAATTTTGAAATTTTCATAAAAAATAGGCCTGAAGCCTAAGAAAAAAGTAATAAAATAATAAACAAATAAAAAAAAAGTTATGGTCATGAAAATTCAACCCTCAATATCCCTTTACCCCCCCCCCTATAAAGATAAAAAATTAAAGATTGAATCAAAGTTAAAAGGACTCTCAACCTTGAAAGAATAAATTTCCCAAATAATAACTTGAAAACTGATCCAAAATCAAATGAAACTACTACACAAGGTGTTACTCTTAACTCTACAAAGAACACACCATAATACAAAAGTGGAACTAGAATTATGAAACCCTAATGGGTATTCCCCCCATTTAAGGGTTCAACCAACATGGTGGTCTAATAATACAAGGAACTGAAGAGGAACACTACCAAACACAATAAGGCTTTCAAAAAAAAACACAAATGAACCACTCACTTAATAAACAATAAATAATTCAATAAGGTGCCCATTCCCTCGAATAAATCACTAGATATAGAATTTTCCCAAAATATAGTCCAAACCTCTAAATGAAAGTACTCTAATAGAAAGACCCAACCAAAGAACATTAATAATTCCTCAAGGAAAAAATCTTACTCTCATAATGAGTATAAGATATCATGTATCCCCAAAGAAGATCACAACCTTATAAGTAATCCAATATTCCAAATATAAGGACTCTCAAGCGAGCCATCTATCCCAAAAGTTAGGAAAGAAACCTAAATCACAAACATGATCCATCTAAACCACATATTCTCTAACCCTAGTTTAATTAATAAGGAAGGGTAACCTAGGAAAACATACTTGGGCCAGTAATTATGTAACGAACCAACTCAAGTTGATCAAACACATAACCCAAGAAAGACTGCCACAAAGTGAGATTCATAAAAAAACCCAACATGTCTCATATATAACTAGAATAAGGAAAACCAATAGAGTATATAATGGAAGAAAGTGTACATATCCATGATATATACAACATTGAAATTAATTTTCTAAACTAGGAATAGAAAATAGGACAACCCAAAATTTGAAAGCTTTATGTGACCACCCCTCACCTCTGAACCATCCTTACGATGAAAGCATCAACAACTAAGAGGAGATAATAAACTACATGACTCCATTCACTTTACCTATGTTATATAAAACCACACGAACAAACACATAAATGAAAAATTAGGTTGTGAGTACAAAGGCCAGTAGGATTTCACTATAATAATCTATATAAATTCTAACATCACGACTAGTTCTAGCATTAAATAAAAAATAAATTTATATGGAATTTTCAAAAGATAAAACATTTTGTAAGATATCCATTGGTTTTTTATAAAAAACCTTTTATATTAATATAATAATGAATATGAAAAGTATCTATATTAAATCATGTAAATATGATAAGCCATCCTTGGATACACCATAAGATAAACATGTGATCAACCAACCATGAAATATTCCATCATGTTTAAAACCAAGAATTAATGAAAAATAAAAATACGAGGTTATATCATATGGGAATACATACTAGACCTAGAAGTAATCATAAACTAGGAATAACATGGTTCTAATAGATTTTGAATACCATAATGGCATGTCAATATAAAAAAACCTATAGTGGCATTACACACACTAAAGTGACATTTCCATTTCCAAAAACATTAAAGGTTCATAATTTTGTATAATTTTTAAAATCATTTGAAACCCCTGTTCACATTTTATAAAACACTTTTTTAGGGAAACATGTCTACTTCTATGCTTGAAAACCTATTTTAGATCCAAAACCACTGTAAAAGGAATTTCAATAACACATCATGTGTTGAAACCCATTTTAAAATAAAATCCATATAAAAACATTCATTTAAAAATTAAAATATACTTTAATATAATATCCATAAATTTCATAAGATATAGTAGAGTCATTTATACAAGAATATAAAAAATCCATGATTTAGAGCCTTTGTATAGAGACACCTACCTTAAGAATGAAGAGGAATCACCAAGAATTATCCTCCAAAATATCAAGGTTGAATCTAATCAAAAAGGGATTTGATAGTATTCCAAATTATCTTTTGGATGCCTAAATCTCAATAGATAAATTTGGAAGAATTTCTAGTTTAGGGTAGGATTTTGTTTTTTATGCCCATACATTATTATAGAAGATCACGTCACAACCCATGGAACCATGCCACAAGACCTCTAGACCACACCACAGATACCCCGCCCATACCATAGTTAATCTTGGTCAAATAAACTCTAGAAACCATTATTAAGGGTGCACTTATATCCTAATTACCCAAGGGTGAGGCCACACCACAACCTCCCTTCCACACCATAACCCCTCAATTGTTGAGTAAATCATTATACCATAGCCAACCATTACACCATAAGGGTGTCCAAATAAGAAGAATCAAACAACAACTACCCCTCGACCCCTTACGGTGAAGTAGATCCATCCACATCATAAAGATCAGGTATTATTATACTTACCTCGATCCACTATGTTGAGGGTACCCAAATGGGAGTGGTTCCAAAATCCTCCCTTAATTATACTATATCATAGCTCAATGATCCATCTGACAACTAGCATGCCCTATGCCATAGAATGCACATCCATTATGTATCCCGCTATTGAAAACTATAAAAAAATCTGAATTACTCCTAAAAAACTATAAAATTTAACTATCAACTGTTAAAAATAGAGAGTACCAAAATCTAGAGTGTGTCAAAATTCTCCCCACTATAAAATATTTATGTCCCCAAAAAGTGATCATGAATCTAGACTCGAAAAAAAGAAGGCCACTGTTTCCTCACCATGATTCCCATTCCCACATATCATGGATATATTATCCAAATTACTATAGTATATAGACCAAAAGAATAATTTTACCTCATATTACCTTATCTGAAAGATCCATAATCTGAAGTGGTCCTTCAACCATAGTGGTGTCGGGATCAAGACCAACATGTTTCCATTGAATCACATGGGAAGTGTCTGGTTGATACCTAATCAAATGGGAGAAATGAAACACATCATGAATTGACGTCAAATGAGAAACAATTTACTACTAATACACCACCATTCTAATTTTTTGAATGATTTCAAAGGGACCAACAAACCTCAGTTCTGAATTACTCTGTTTATCTAACTGATGGTGTCCCAAGTGAGGTGAAACTCAGAAAAAAACCTGATCACCAACCTCAAACTCTAGCATCTGATGAAGAAGTTCCTCATAGTATTTCCAATGACTCTTTTCCATGACCAATCTCTTTTAGATAAATTTCACATTTTCTGTTGTCTCTTGTACAAGGCTCGGTCCAACCAAGTATTTCTTTCCCAACTTATCCTAGCACTATGGAGATCTACATGGATACCCATTCAATACTTCAAAGGGAGTTATCTTAAAAGAAGCATGATAACTATTACTATAAGAAAATTCAACCATATGAATATAATTTTCCTAGGGACCACAAAAGTCAAGAACACATTCTTGGAGTACATCCTCAAGAATATGAATAGGTATCAACATTTTCCCATCTATCTGTGGATGATATGTCATAATCAAATTCAATCTGGATCTTATATCCTCTTATAGAACCATCCTTAACCTAGATGTGAATCTTAGTTCCATGTTAGAAACAATCAAATAAGGAATCACATGATGTATCATAACCTCTTAGACATACATTTTCTTGAGATTTTCCACCATCATTACCACATTAATAGCGAGGAAATGAGATGATTTCATAAGTTGATCAATGATCCCAAAAATCATATACTTCCCAATAGGATTTCATGGTAAACTAATAAAGAAGTCCATGTAAATATCATACCACTTTTATATCAGAATGGTTAAAGGTTTCAAAAACCTAGTAAGTCTCAAGTCTTATACCTTAAATCTTTGATAAGTCAGGAACCGTTGTCCAATAATACTAATGTCGCAAATAATGATATATATTGGTAGTATTAGGGTGTATAGACAAAAAAATTTTGGGTCCAATTTCTATAAACTTATGAATTAGAGATATAGGAAAAACCATCTAACTTCAGAAACATAATACACTAATGGGTGACTGATACCACTAACCCAAGGTCTCCCCACCATTTAGGATTTTACTAAAGCACTTGAAATTAGTGTCTGAAAATTGATGAATCCGAACCCACTAATTAAATGATGAGTCATCCTTAACTGAATCTAAGAACACTTTACAACCACTTATACTTACAAGCTCATCTCAGTGATAAAACTCATCAAAGATCACTCTTCCATTAATTGCTTCAAGTCTTGAGTTAGTAATTTCATACTCAATACAATAGTGAACATGTTATCTTTCCTATGAATATAATAAATATCAAAATCAAAGGTTTATAAATACTTAAACCATAATATCTATGGAGATTTCAAATAACTTTGAGTTAAAATACACTTTAGACACTTATCATATGAGTATACCATAAATAACTCCCAAAAGAAATAGTGATTCCATGTTTTGAGTGAATGTATAACAACTTCCAACTCAAAATCATGGGTAGGGTAGTTCGTCTCATGAGGTACAAACTTGTGGGACCTATAAGAAACTACTTTCTATCCCTGAATTAAGACACACCACAAACCCACACCAAAATAATCATAGAAAAATTCATTACCCAAACATGGTTTCTGAATAATTTTAACTGATGATGTAGTCAACCATAGCATAAATTCTTTAAAAAACATCTCTGTCAATTTTTATGCCACTAAAAATTTTCACCCTTACGGGTTAATGTTTTCATTAGATATGTAACATTGGAAAAGTAATAAACAAACTACCTTTAATAATTATCATATCCCAAGAATCTCTGAATGTAAAACACATTTATGGGATGTTCCCAATACAATATTTCCGGAATATTTTCTAGATCCACTAAGACGAACCTATTAGATATGAAATTTCCTATAAATTTCACTTCCTAGGTACAAAATACACACTTGGAAAGATTACCATACAAAAGAAAATTCTATAAAGGGTCTAAGGATGATATACAAATGATCCATGGAATCCTCCTCTGGCCTAGAGTACACAAAAATAACATCCTAAAATAGGACGAAATATTTTCCAAGAACCGATGAAGGATATGGTTTATAAATTCCATAAATACGAACATAGTGTTAGTCATACTAAACAACATAACTAGAAAATTTAAATTACCATATCATCTCCTAAATTTTGTCTTAGGTATATCCCCTTATAGGAATCTCAACTAGTGATTCTATAATCAGAGGAAAATATTTGAAAACAAACAAGCCCCTATAAGTTGATCAAAGAGATCAAAAATCCTCGATAAGGGATACATATTCTTAATAATGATATAATCTAACTTTTGATAATCCATGCATATTCTGAGGCTCCCATATACCTTCTTAGTAAAGAGGACACACAATGCCCAAGGTGACATGATAAGAAAAATAAATCCCTTTGCCTCTAGATCTTACAACTAAACTTTATTCTCATTTAATTTAGCAGGTGTGTCATGCGATAATATAGAATAGAAATGGGTATTGTACCTGTGAGTATGTTAATTGTGAATTATACCACTCTCTATATTAGTAACCTAGAAAAATACTTAGGAAATACCTCAGGATACATAATCACCATTTCAAGAAGAACACTACTCAAATGAGGATCAATTTTATCAAGAAACCCCTATGACAATTTTCAGGAGATCACTTCATCATAGTGTACAACATTCCCCACTCTCCTAGACCTAGAATACAACTCAACTTTAAAGACATGAGAGACTCATTCAAGATATAGAAACTGAAATCAACAGTTATAATAGTCAATACAGGAAATAATTATTCTCAACCAATCCATTCCAATGATTGGGTTTTAGATATAAACATCAAGAACCTAGATATCCCAAACTACTTTGAAGTTGGCTATCATCACTCGACATGCAGAACAATTGAAACCTTGTTTGGAAATCTTTCCCATATGAATGGAAATTTCCATAGAAAATGGCATAATATTAGTCTTCAATCCCAACACATCAACCAAATTTTGTAATACAAATGAATGAGTAATACCTATATCTAAAAAAGGTAGTAGTATAGAGGATGAAATAAACATAGTACCTCAAACAATATACGACCCTGTACGAGACTCCTTTAGAACATACAACACCGCATAAAGACTTCTAGTATCACCTCCTCCTTGAGTTTTCTTAGCTTTATGAAGATATATCTAGGTCTAAGGATAAGAAACAACACCCTTGGAAGCCTTAGAATAAACCTGTGAACCCTTGATAAGAGTAGATCCTGCTATACTGCCTTGGGAAATCCTTCCATAAAAACACTTGAGATGAATATATTTTCCACAATTATTAAAAGTTTATTGTTCTTCCATACAATTAGACGTAGTATGACCAAACCCTCCACATTGATAGAATAAAAACTGCTAATGTTCTGAAGAAGCTTCTGAAGCTAGCCCTGATGAAAACTAGGAACCCTTTAATTTTCTTTTTTGGCTAGAAAACACACCATCACTAACAATTTTTTCATCCAATGTTCCACTTAAACCTATTTTCCCTACAATGTCTACCTCATCCATAACTTCCTTTTCAAAAACCTCCAAAAAGGTCATAGGTCACAATAGACTCATCATCAACCAAATATCATCCTTTAAACCCATATCAAACCTTTAATCCTTTAGGTAATAATTTGTAATATGCTCAAGTGTATGGTTCAATAACTTAGAAAAATGGTTAGAATAATCCAAATATATATGCTCCCATTTCTCGAAGGTTATAAATTCTTGGGGTGTGTACTATACAAAATGTTTTTGGATAAAATTTTTGGTTGAATATTTTCTTGATGGAATCCTCGGTAAGATCCTCATGAAACTTAGCTTGTACAATAATTTCCCTCTATATCCTTCTCGAACCCTCAAGAATATATGTGAAAAAACCTACCTTAGTGGCAACAATATTTTTTAGAAAATAGAGGATCATTTAAATCCATTGATGCCACACCTCAAATTACCAGGGTTCTTTGTCACCAGAAATGATGGGTGGATTCTACTATGTATATTCCAACCATGATCCACTTCTTATCCCTAGTTTTTGACACTGCTTGACCCAGTGATTGAATGGTGTGGATTACAACTTCCACTAAAGGAGGGTCTAATATATGATTTTCCTATGTAAATTTCCTTGATTATTCCTCTCTCATATTTAAAATATATATTATTGGAGGGATTTTATAATTAATACAAAGACAATAACTAATTAGCTTATGAGTAATTCCCAAATCATAAGACCAATTTAGGAATCCATATCAATGCCTTTAAACATCAATAATTTAATTAATCCTAGAAAATATAGAAAAAATATCACTTTAAGATGGAACATGACCATTTAAATAAACCTCAAATACAATTTATTCAAATATACCCAAACACAAAGTCTCAATCTTGGAAAAAAACCTAGACTACCCATGGAAACTTGAGTTCAGACATAGAAGAGAGGTATCTAGGCACCCTCCAACACTTAATATCCAAATTACTATGGTCTTAAATACTATATACCATTAAACATGAACTAATCCCATGTAGAATCATAACACTTTAGGCGGTGTATTCCTTATAATAAAATGTTTAATGAAGCAACTTGGGTCGATCAAACACATCACCCAAGAAGGTCCACCATAAGGTGATCATCCTAAAAATTTCACAACATGTATTATGTATAACAGGAAAAAGGAAAACTAATATATCATGTATAATATGAATGATTACATATCCCTAATATAAACAACATCGAGACCAAATATCTCAACCAGGAAGATAAAAAAAGACAATTCAAAATCAGAAAAATCCATGTGATCATCTATTACCTCCAAACTATCCTTAAGATGAAAGAATCGACAACCAAGAGAATTTAGAGAAATACATGATGAACTTCCCTTAACCTATGTCCTAAAAAACACATATCTAAATAACCAAAGTCCAAATTAGTGTGTGACCACAAGGCCCGATAGTATTTCACCAAATAATATATACAATTTCTAATAACTTGAAAATATTAGTTCAAACATTAAAACATAAGTAGTTTACAAGGAATTTCCAAAATATAAAACATTTTCTAATACATACATAGGTTTTTCATAAATTACATTCATATTTACACAATAAAGAATATGAAAAGTATTTTTAATAAAACATGATCATAATATTTACCTTCTATGGATACACCATAAGATAAAAATGCAAGCAACCAACCTTGAAATATTCAATCATGTGTAGAACCAAGAATAAATGAAAAAGTAAAATATTGGGATGTAGCCTATAGGTATATATACTAGACATAAAAATAATCATAAATAAGGAATAATGTGGATCCAAATGATATTGAGTCCCATAATGGTATGATAATATCATAAAAACCTCTAGTGTAATTATAGAAAATAGAGTGATATGTCCATTTCCCAATGAAACCAAGGTTCCCAATGTGCCATAATTTTCAAAAACATTTTAAAAACATTATATTTTTTCATAAAACATGTTTATAATGATTAATTCCAACTTACATACTTGGAAAATAGTTTTAGAACCAAAACCACCTTAAAGTAATTTTAGTAACACATCACGTGTCTCAAATCATTTTAAAGAAAATACATTTTAAAATAGGTATTTCAAAAATCCATAACCACATTAATATTAGATCTATCAATTTTAAAATAAAAACAAGAGGAATATATAAAATAATATTAGAAATACATGATTTAGATTCTTTTTATAAAGATAACTACCTCAATAATGAAGGATGCTCACAAATAATTGATCTCCCAGAGCCTGGGGAGGAATCCAATAAAAAAGGGGTTTTATGGACTTCAAAATTATCTCTTAGGAACATAATGATGAAGAGAACAAATTGGAATATGTTTCGATTCAGAGGAGGTTCATAATAATTATAACTAAAATTTAAAATAAGAGACCATGGTGTATCTTGATGAACCACATTATAGACCATCCAAACCATACCATAGAGACACCACCCACACCATAGGGTTCCCTGATCAACTACTATCTAGGAACCATGAAACAAGGTGCAACCAGATCCTCTTTACTTATGGGTGAGGGCACCCCATATCCTGGTAGGTTTAATGGAAAGTGTAATGGTGTAGCCCACCATTGTATCATAAGGGTTTCAAAATATAAAGAACCGACCAATAACTACCCTCAATCCCCTATGACACAAAAAACCCTCCACACTGTCGATCTTAGGGAATATGAAACAGCCCTTAATCCATGCCACAAAGGGTAACCAAATGGAAGTGGCACTAAAATCCTCCCTCTTGGGAACTATGTCATAACCCATTGGTCCACACCACAACCAGTATTCTTTATGCCATAACATGAACGTCCATGGAACAACTCGTAGTTGAAAACTAAGAAAAACATCAAATTACTCCAAAAACACCACAAAATCGAACTACTAGAACTTAAAAATTAAATTACAGAGTATTCAAACTTGAAGGGTGTCACAGATCATGGTAATCATAATAAAACTCACAACAACTTCAGCTGGTGAGTTTTATCGACTATTTAAACATGTGTCTTTATTACACAAACCACACCCCAAGGTTTCTCCTTTAGTAGTAACATCCACATAAAAAATTCCCCATATTAACCTAAAAACATCACAATATATTTTAAATAATCAAGAGGAACCTAAGTAAGCACACCCAAAAAGGATCTACCCAAGACCCAATCATTTAAAAACCTAGAATAAGTTATCCTCTAGATCGATTAATACTCAAGAAAATTTTTGGGAGGAATACTCTAAATTATATGGAAAACCTAAAAATCAATAAATAACATAAAAAAACAAGGTGAAAGAAACATAAAATCAAAAAACTAATCCAATAGGATGAATCACATTTATATTTCATAGAACCACAACATGAAACAAATCAAAAGTTTTCTTTTAAAACTACATCAACATTACCCACTTTAATTCTTTATTCCATAAAATACCACTTAAACCATTTTAAAATTGTATAAGTTCCTTTACCAATATCATTCAACCACTTGTCAAAATAAAATCTATTTTTTCCATTTTATAATAACTCTTCCAAAATGATAGGTTTCATTTTAAAATCAATTTCTTATCATAAAATCTATAATCCAATGTTCACAATCCAAATCATTTTTCTTTTAAACTAAATTTTTTAATTCCAACATAAACTAAAACTCAATAAATAACAAAACAGACCATGGAAAGTCACTTAATATGGACTAGTGGTTGTTAATGACTTGGAAACATGGTCTGGAATACCATGTTCCAATTATTCAATGACCACTAGAAGTCATTCCGAACTATACACCCAGGATCAAATTGTTTAATAAGTCTTTTGAGCTCACCCCATGAGACTAGTTCAACTCCCATTCTCATATCCCATAAAATATGATTCCTTTAAACAACCTAAAACACCATAAACATGAACCAAAATACACTAAAAACTAACATAGAGTCTTAGAATGTAAGACTTACAACCAAACATCCCATGGAAACTTTAGGCATAGAACAAGCTAAATATTATTATACTCTCCCCACCATTACCTATCATGTTTCAAAAAAAACACAATCTGTTCTACCATACACAACAAAATATAAAATTAACTCAATAACTTAGTCCCTTTTAGAACCTAGTCAATAATACAGTTTTTTCATGAATTAAATCTTTTCCACCCCTCAATCAAGCACATGAATAGGCTCATGACATACCCGAGGCATGTTCCTGATTACCCTAGGATGGAAAATACAACCAAGGTATCAAATATTAGATCATGGAAATGATTTAAACCAAGAAAAAAAAGGGTTCTTTAGAGACTCTATTTTCACCTTGTAATACTTTGAAATATTTATTTTTATGTTTCTAGGGTTGGGTGCTCAGACGACATGCAATTTCAAGGCCCGGTGTGCCTGAAATTAATTTTATAAAAATATTAGGTCTGTTTTATACTATAAAAAAGGAAACAAGATAACTCTTAAATAGTAGTTCGGATCATGAATATGTGGCCAAAGTTGAGTCAAGAACATTTCATTTACCCTAAAGGGTTCTTAACTTTCATCAGCGAGGGAATTCTGTGGAAAAAGCCACATAAGGGTAAAATCATCATTAAAATAATTAAACTTAAATATTTTACCCCTAATGCCAGAGAAAACAAATTTCAAACGAGGATTAAGACTGGAAATCCAATACTGTTGTTGAGTTCAGAATTGGGTGTTTTTCCTAGGTGCGACATAAAATGAGAGGGAATATAGATTTTAGATTTCACGACTGTTAGCAGGTTCTAACATTTATTTACTATAAATAGAAATTTAAGGGGTTAGGGTTAGGGTTAGCCCCTAACCACTGCCTCTCTCCACCAAACATATCTCTCTTGGGATCTTAATCAAATCGAGGAGTTATTCATTGAATCATCGGTGGATTGCAATAGAAGAAAGGCAGCTGCAACGATAGTGACAATTAGATTGTTTCGAGGTAGAATTTCTTGTTGTTTTTCCCACCACAAATTTCCATTCTTGGTGTGTTCTTGATTTTTTGAACAATTATTTTTTGAGCGTCAAGGTTATGACCAAACGAACATGACCACCACCCAATCCCCATTTCGAACCCCCCCCCGTTTTGTCACGTTCTTCGCGTCCATCACATTAATTTCTTGCTATAGTAAAATGATGCAAAATCACTGAGCGGAGGATAGAGTTTTGAATCCCTCAACCTTAGGATCCCGAAACATCATTCGTTTCAATTTTACAAACACCAGAGTAATACCAGTGGACTTCAGAGGGAGATGGTGGCATGACTCCGGCTAGGGCAACGACGCGTGGTGGCTGGGTAGAGAGGTGGCTGGCGGTTGGTGGTGGGAGGCAGCTGGTGATCGGAGAAGGCAGTGGCTAGCAGGGTGGTTCCGTGGCAGTAGGTTGGAGCTCTGATGCGAGATGGACAACATGGTGGCATCGAGGTGAGGCTGGAGCGAGGTCGAAGTGAGAGGAAGTCGGTGACCAGGTGACACTGACCCGCGCGGTGTGGGTCTCATGTTGACTAGGAGATCGCGGGGTCCCAAGGCGGTCAGCTTCCTATGGAGTGGAGCACCAGTGAGGCGCGAGATGGTGGAAGGAAGGGTTGGGCCATCAGTTAGGTTGGCTAGATGGCAACAGGCAGGTCGTGGGCTAGTGGAATAGGACTGGGATGACCGAAGTTTGTCGGCCTAGGCAGAAGGGTCTGGCCATAATGGGCTCGACTAGTTCGTTTTGATCCCTTAAGGCTTTAAAAAGATGTATCTTTTAAATGGCGCATCTTTTTGATGCACTGCATACATCCATGAGTCCCTCTCTTCGAGAAAGATCTTTTTAGACTTGTTCTCGAATTTTATGTTTTGGATTCATTATTTGGTTTCATGAAATGACTAAGTTTAATAATAATAGGATATTTATTATTATTTGGGGTTCTTGTATTGGATCTATCTTCTAAATGGGATGTCCATTTGATGTGCTGTCAGTGGTAGAGTGACCCTGGTCCTTGCGAGAAATTCTTGATATAACTTTTGGGTGTTTAAACTAATGTAGAGATGCATGCACCATGCGGCCCGGTTCACATGTTTTGCGGTGAAACAAAAACTTTTCACTGGTTATCTGTTTTGGATGATCGAGTAAGAGATCCTATGTGTTTTTCCTAGAGGATCAAAATCATGCATCCCATATAATTAATTTCAGGACCGATGTGTGGGACCCATGAGATTCCTTTAGATCATAGTGAAAAATTATGACAATTTTCTATCGGATGTTTGTTTGGGGCGAGTGAATATCCTACCTCGCATTTGTTTTCTACAAGGATCAAGGTGAAGTGATTCTTCTGGGATGGACGAAGCCTTACACGTGAAATCATTAAATGTGGAAACATGAAAGATATATTGGTGGAAGATCCTTTTGATGAGTTTTAAGTGTGGAATCCCCCATCAGAATGGGCATGGGTCCTATATCAATTACTTCCGAGTGGAATACCCCTCATGCACTAGGGTATGGGTCCTCAATGAACAAGAGTGGAATCACCCGGATGCATTTGGGAGTGATTCCTCTATGATTACTATCCAAGTGAAACCCCCCATCGACATGGGTAAAGGTCCTCTATTAGGTAATTCCGAGTGGGATCCCCCTAACGCACTAAGTAGTGGATCCAGGATAACTATTAGAGTGGAATCCCCTTGATGTGTAGGGTGTGGGTCCTCTACTTTGACTTTAAATTATCCATATTTTCATATCAGTGGAAAGACATTATTTTATGTTACCTTAAGCTTACAAGTAAGAGGGTTTCTTTTACCATCGAGACACGTCCTTATGACATGACCTAAAACCATGTGGGAAAGATAGACCCACCCAAAATAGATAGAATCGAGGTGTTGTGTTGGATCCACTTTGACTTATGGTTTAGGGAAGATGTAAAGATTTTTGGTATTGATGGTGGTTACTTTTAGGAATGTTGGTGAATATTTTCCTAGGATGAACTGTAATATAGAGATCCCCTTAGTCTCCCTTTTGGGTTTCTTTGAATGATCATGTGAAAAAATTTTACACCGTATTATAGTACCCACTTCATGGGTTTTCGTTACTCTCCTTCCAGGAGAGGAAAAAATGCATAAGGTATTCTACGTTCTTTTTGTGTATAACTTCTCATGGTTGGACGAGTATACTCTCCTACTATAGGTAGCAATGACATGAAAAGAAGTTCACCTTGTCATTGTTTCAATATCCTTGTGTTTTGATGAGTTTACTTCACTCTCTTGATGGGTTGAGTTTCACTCATGTACTGTACAATGGTACATCTACTGTATTTATTTTACTCTTATATCTCTTACTAATCCCCCTTATTTTTGGGAAATCCTACTGGTATGTTTATACTCACCCCTGCATAGGCTTTATCGTCATGTATCATGCCTTAAGTAGATAACGCACAAGTTTGACCGCAATTATAGAGTAGCTCAGGGGTACGGGATCTTGGACCACGTACAGTGGTCACAACTAGGTTTTAGGATCATGGCTTCTTCAGTATATTTATTTTCAATTTTCTATGAGGCTGGGAATATTTTTTGTTGGGAGTGTATTTTCCCCCTTTTTCTTTTTAGCTTTCTTTACTGTATCCTTACTATTTAGTGGTCCATGCATGTATGGTTTATTTTTTTTATAGAAGTTTGTATATTTTAATTTTCTACCTGTACACTTTTACATCGAGTTGTCAGTGCATGTGTGTTTATAGGTTATTAGGAAAAAGACTCCCTAAGTTGTTGTGCCTTCGGCACAAGTCACCACCCCTTGGCTTATATAGGCAGGCTTGGGGTAGTTTTGGCTCGAGCCCAGGCATGGGTCGGGTCATGAAAAAGTGGCATCAGAGGTTGTTAGACCCTTGGGATTTTTTTCTTACATTTCACTAAAAAGGTATTGGTTGGGTGTAGGGAAAAATGTCAACATTTCTTGAGAGTGGATCTCATTCCATGGAGTCTAGTGATGGTGCGACAACTAATGTAGCCATTCACTAGGACCCTGATTACCAGCTTGTTGACTTGGAATGCTGAGACATTCATTGTAGGGAACTTTGGTACATGCATCATATAGGATTGAGTCTTTGATTTTTATTTTTGAGTCATCTCCCCTTTTCTATTGTTCTTTTAATATATATATATATGCTCATCTGACTGCGGTACTCCTTGATAACTCTCAGGATGCCTCTGCAATGACAACCATCCAGGATACTCGCTCTAGATCATGATGACGATCATGTGTGCAATGAGGCCTCAGTACAAGGACCATCACGCGATCCCATTCCTCTGGGTGGGCCAGTGGAGACACCTCCACCTATGGGGAAGTAGTTATTACCAGAAGAACATTCCAAGTAAGAGTAAAGTATGAGCATGCTTCATGAGTTCTAGTTCTTAAGGCCGTTGAGATTTCATGGTGAGGTAGACCCACAAGTGGAAGAGGACTGATTGGAGTTAGTAGTTTGACTTTTTAGGTTGGTGCAGACACTGGAAGAGCATATGGTGGCTTTGGTAGCCAACCTTTTTCTCAGGATGGAAGGTTACTGGTGGGGTTTAGTTACTGAGATGCACGATGAGATGAACCTCTTATGGGATGAGTTTTACTAGATGTTTAATGAGGAGTAATTCCCCTCGTGCTTGTGGTCTATTAAGATTCAAGAGCTTCTAGAGCTAAATAAGGTATCCATGACATTGGCTATATATGCGCCTAGGTTTACTGACCTTACATGCTACTCCCTAGATATGATTTGTGATGTTTACTTATGCGTGAGAAATTTCAAGTAGGGTATCCACCGAGAGATCTATTCTAGTGTAGTGCCCATGTGAATCCCTACCTATGATGAGGTGATGGAGCATGAACTCATGATGGAGAGCTTCCTACCAAAGGGGTGTCGGTTGACAAGGCATGGTATGTGTCGCTTCAGAGTAGAGATGTCCATAGAAGCTGGAAGACGTTAGGTAGTAGGGACACAATTCTTGAGGCCTCCCCATGATCAGGATCAGGAATGTGATAATGTGGATCTTGGGCCGCGCAGGGCTCCGAGTCAGCCTGGATAGGGCCAGTGCTACACTTGTGATATGCGAGGTCACATAGAATGAGACTACCTGACCAAGAGATCTGAGTATCCCGGGTAGGTAGTAGGTGGACCACCACGGTAGGGGGTAGCACCATGACCAGGGTGGTCCACAGGGAGGCGGTACTAGAAGAGGAGAAGGAGGAGCAGGAGGAACAAGTGTTGGGGGATGATGCTATGAGATCCTCCCACCACCACCACCGAGCGGCCCATGTCAGGCTTAGGGAACTAGTGGCCGGTGCCGAAAACAGTTGCAGGCTATGGATGTCCATTATCCTCTAGTGAATGAGATGATCCAAGGTACAAAATATGTTTATTCTACTCTTTATTTAGTATTGGTACACATAGGAGCGAGTCACTCTTTTATCTCGTTACTTCTGGTATGGGAGTTAGAGCTCCTAGTAGAGGCACTATTACAATGGCTTTGTCTGGAGGTTCCTATGGGAAGTGCCACTTCAGTATCTTTTATCTTCCGACAATGCGAGATTTCATTTGGTGGGTAAATATTCATGTGGGACATATTTTTCATCACGATGGAACCTTATTATGTTGTATTGGGAAGGGATTATATTTCCATGGTTCAATCCTAGATTGACTATCACTACAGGCTAGTCAGATGCCTGCACACTGATGGGATATGGTTAACCTGTCTTGGTGAACGAGACCTCATATCAAGTTAGACAATTACTGTGAACAAGAGACTCTAGTATTTTTCCCATTAGTTATCAAGTGTGACCCCTGGTGCAAAAAACTCTTTAGGCACCTAGGTTCCTTCATTTTTAGATTATTACATGGAAATCTTCCCTAAAAATGTCCTGGGACTACCTCTGAGGCGGGAATTGGAGATTTTCATTTATTTGCAACTAGTGACTGCCCCGATATCTCTCCAAACAAATTGGATGGAACCCACCAAGATACAGGAGCTACATTTATCGGTGGAGGAACTTCGAAAGAAGGATTTCATCAGACCCATTATGTCCCCCTAGGCATTTCCAGTTATGATTGTAAAGAAGATAGATAGGAGTTTACGTATTTTTGTGGATTATCGTCACATAAATATGGCCATGATAAAAAATAAATACCCCTTACCAAGGATCAAAGAACTCTTTGAACATTTTTGAGGTGCGAGGTGGTTGTTCAAGATTGATCTAAGATCCTTATATCACTATATACATATTTTTTAGGCTGATATTCTGAAGTTGGACATTAGTTGTTGCTAAAATCATTAGGTGTTCCTAGTAATACCCTTCAGAGTGATAAATTTAAAATCCATTTTCATGGCTTTGATGAACCAGGTCTTCCATCCATACATGATCTGGTTTGTTGTTTTCATTAGAGATGACATGCACGTTTACTCGGTGTAATAGGAGGAGCACACATATCACTTGTGTATGGTCCTTGATTTACTTTGAAAACACTGACTTTATATAAATCTCTTGAAGTGTCACTTCCGGATACACGAGGTTCACTTTCAGGGGCATGTCATATTTAAAGAGGGTTTAGTTGGGAATCCCACAAAGATTGAGGTAGTGGTTTCTTGGGAGCCACCCCAGATTGTGAAAGAGGTTTGAGTATTCCTTGGTTTTTTAGGGTACTACTAGAGATTTGTGATAGACTTCTCCAGAATTGAAACCCCTTTGACTTCTCTGACATGGAAGGGACGACCGTATAACAGGTTTGAGCGGTGATAAAGGTACTTCGATTTGTTGATTATAAGAAAGATGAGAGCTCCAGTCCTGAGACTACCAGATGAGGGTGCTAAGTTCATGGTGTACAATGATTCCTCAAGATCTAGGCTCAGTTGTGTTTTGATTCTACAATAGGTAGTCATCGCATATGGGTTGAAGGAATTCAGAGTAGTTGGATTCCCTACAGCTGACCGTGATTGAGTAGGAGGGTACAACTTTCCTATAGTCGATGGTATTGAATTCTATGCTCCCTGAGCATGTGATATAGTCCCAGCTAGGATACATAGACTACGAGGTTTTGCGTGATCATATACTAATGGGAAACACACCGAATGGGTATTCCGAAGGAGGGAATCCCAAGATCTTATTACAGGGGAGGACAATGATTCTAGTTGTGATTCACGATGAAGTGATGTAGGACTTCCATACTTCTCCCTTAGATGAACATCCCAGTGTGGGGAATATGTATAGGGATATTCAGAATTAGTTTTGGTGAACCGACATGGAGCGAAGAATTGCTGAGTTCATCTCACAATGCATTACCTGTCAACAAGTGAAGGTTGATAATCAGGTTCTATTGGTTTTGTTGCAGCCTCTCGAAATCCTCGAGTGAAAGTAGGATGAAATATCCACGAACATCATTATAGGGTCTCTATGCACATTGAAGGGCCATGATAAATTTTAGGTGATAGAAGAATGACTCACCAATTTGGAACACTTCTTTTCTATCAAGGAGCAGAGTTTGATGGAGAGTTTGGGACAGTTATACTTATGGGAGATCATCTTCCTTCACAGGGTACCCTCAACGATTGTCTTTGATCATGACATGCAGTTTACATCATGATTTTGGAGAGGCTAGTAGGAGGATTTCAGGGCATGGTTGTGGATGAGTACAACCTTTCAACCCCAAACTAATGGAAAAACTGAGTGTACTATCCAGGTGCTAGAGGATATATTGAGGGCCTGAATGCTAGATTTCATCCAGAGCTGCGAGGATCACCTGCCTTTGGTAGAGTTTGTGTTCAATAATAGCTACCACTATACCATTGACATGACACCTTTTGTATCCCTATATGGGAGACCTTTCAGGTTACCTCTATACTAGACGGAGGTTGGAGAATTGTTCTTATTAGGAGAATAGTTGGTGCAATCCATGATGAATAAGGTTTAGGTCATCCGTGAATGGGTGAAGATGGCCTAGATTAGAAAAAAATCATTTGTAGACTACCGTCTTAGGGCCTTGGAGTTTGAACAGGGAGACCAAATCTTCTTAAGAGTCTCCCCAAAATGTGGAATACAGAGGTTTGGCCGATGAGGTAGGATATCCCTGAGATTCATCGGGCTGTTCAAGAACGTTCAAAGGGTTTTCGAGGTTTCCTTCTTCCTTGCCCTACCCCCCAAAGCTGGAGTGGGTGCATGGAGTCTTCCACATGTCACAACTGAGGTGATATGTGCATGATCATACACATGTCGTCGACTAGGGTGAGCTAGACATTGAAGATGTAGCCACCATTGTAGATCACCCGAGGGAGATCCAGGATCATTAGGAGTGAAACTTACATAGAAGATCCATCCCCTTGGTTCTTGTAATGTGGCAGCACAAAAATGTGAAGGAGAGTTCTTGGGAATGAGAGAGCCAGATGCAGGCTCAGTATCCTGAGTTTTTTTTCTAGTTTTTTATTTTTTGAGATGAAAATATTGAAGGAGGGAATGATTTAGGGACCCATTTTTCATCTTGTAATACTTTGAAATATTTTTGTCTAAGTTTCCAGAGTTGGGTGCTAAGAAGACGTGAAATTATGAGGCCCGGTGTGCCCAGAATTAATTTTATAAAAACATTAGGTATATTTTATACTATAAACAAAAAGGAAATGGGATAACTCTTAAATATTAGCTCATATCAGAAATATGAGGCCATAGTTGAGTCCGAAACATGCCTTTTACCCTAGGCAGAGATTAACTTTCATCAGAATGGGAAATCTGTGGAAAAAGCCACCAATGGGTAAAATCATCATTAAAATAATTAAACTTAATTATTTTACCCCTGATACTGAAGAAAAATAACTTTCAAATGGGGAATCATATTGGAAATCTGAGCCAAACTTTGAGTTTGGAATGGGGTTTTTTTCTTAGGTGTGACATAAAATTAAGGGGCACCAAGATTTCGGATTTTGTGACCGTTGGCTGGTTTGGGATTTTTTTTCTATAAATAGAAATTTAAGGGGTTAGGTTTAGGGTAAGACCCTAACCTATCCATCTCTCCACAAAACCCTTATCTCTTTGGATCCTCATCAAATAGAGGATTTCGTCGTCGAATCGCCGACAAATTGCAATAGAAGCAAGGCACCCGTAGAGGCAACGACGATCAGATCATTTTGAGGTAGGATTTCTTATTGTATTCCCACCCCAAAATTACATTCTTTATTTTTTTCAACATCTCTTTGTTTGAGTTTTGGTGAAGTGACCAAACTAACATGACCATTGTCCAATCCCCATTTTGAAACCCCCCTTTTTTTTTGCGTTCTTAGCATTCTTCGTCTTAATTTCTCGCTACAGGAAAATGCTGCAAAATCATTGAGTGGAGGATGGTGTTGTGAATACCTTGAACTAAGGATATAAAAACAACCTTAGTTAAAAATTTCCAACCACTTGACTGGTCCTGGCGTTCTATGGATGGAGACAGTGGTACAACTCCGAGTAGGACAATGATCAGCGGTGGCGCGCATCGGCCGAGGTGAGAGCTGGTTAGAGACATTGAGGTGGCTTGCGGTGAGAGGTGGCTAGAAGGCGGAGAATGCTGTGGCTTGCAAGATAGATCTATAGTGAGAGATGGATGGTTCAGTGGCATTGAGGTGACTTTGGAGCGAGGTCGTGGTGAGAGGCGGCCTGTGACCAGGTGACATCGACTCGTGCGATGTGGGTCGTGTGTTGAAGAGAGGACTATGGGGTCCTGAGGCGGTTGGATGCCATTGGGGTGGAGCGCCAGTGAGGCGCGGGTTAAAGGAAAGTAGGTTCGGGCCATCGATCAGGCGTACTGGACTATGGATGGTGGACCACAAGCCATCAGAATAGGATCAGGTCGGCTAGAGTGGGCCGAGCCAGGCAGACGAGTCCAGCCAGA
Source organism: Viscum album (assembly GCA_963277665.1). Lineage (NCBI taxonomy): Eukaryota > Viridiplantae > Streptophyta > Magnoliopsida > Santalales > Viscaceae > Viscum > Viscum album. The sequence goes on from OY728121.1 coordinate 988,034,521, forward strand.
ATGGGTTGGACTGGTTCATTTTGGGACCTTAAGGATTTAAAAAGCTATATCTTTTGAATGGAATTTCCATTTTATGATTCGTCTATGACCACGAGTCCCTCTCTTCAAGACAGATATTTTTAGATTGGTTTGAAACTTTTATGTTTTGGTTTCATTACTCAGTTGCACAAGATGCCTAATTTTAATAATAATAAAACATTTATTATTATTCGGGGTTATTGTATCAGATCTATCTCTTAAATGAGACATTTTTTTGATGTGTCGTTAGCGGAATCACACCCTTGGTCCTTGGGAAAAAATTTTAAGACAAATTTCAGGTTTTTAAACTATAGTTTAGATGTAGGCCCCATATGGCTTGATTCACATGTTTTGCGGTGAATCACAACCTTTACACTAGTTATCTGATTTGGATGATCGAGTAGTCAATATTGTATGTTTTTTCGAGAGGATCGAAATGGTGTGTCCTGTATAATTAATTTCAGGACTTAGGAATGGGCTGCATGAGATACCTTTATATCATAGTGTAGAATTTCACAAATTTTCCATCAGATATCTGTTTGGGGTGAGTGAATAGTCTACCTCGTGTGTTTTTACACAAGGATCATGGTGGTGTGATTCGTTTAGATGTGAAAATCCTTACTTGTGATCTCATTAAATGTAGAAACATGAAAGTTTTATTTATTTAATATCCTTTTTAAATGTTTGAAGAGTGGAATCCCCTATCATTATGGGTGTGGGTCCTCTATCAGCTACTTCTCAGTGGAATCCCACTAACACACTAGGGTGCGGGTCCTCGATGAAAAAGAGTGGAATCCCCCTAACACATTAGGGAATGGGTCCTCTATGACAACTAACAGAGAGGAATCCCCCATCATCATGGGTACAGATCCTCCCTCATATAATTCTGAGTGGGATCCCTCGAATGCACTAGGGAGTGGGTCCTCGATGACTATTAGAGTAGAATACCCCTGACATATAGGGAATGGGTCCTCTACTTTGAGTTTTCATCATCAGGATTTTCAGATTAGTGTAGATATGTGATTTGATATTACCTTGAGCTTACAAGTAATATGGGAACTTTACCCCATCAAGATATTTCCTTATAACGTGACCTAAAACCGTGTGGGTGAGATAGACTCACCCAAAGTGGATAGTATCAAGGTGTGATGTTGGAGCCCCTTTGACTTAAGGTTCAAAGTAGATGTGAGGATTCTGGGTATCGATGCTGGTTACTTCTGGGACTGTTGGTGACTCTTTTCCTGGGTTGAGCTATAATATGGGGATCCCCTTACTCTATCATTTGGGTTTCTTTGACTGGGAATGTATATATTTTTACACCCTATTATAGTACCCACTCCCTAGGTTCTGGTTACTCTCCTTACAGGAGAAGCAAAGACGCATGAGGTATGCCATGTGATTTTTGTGTCTAGATTATAATGATTGGGCTAGTCTACTCTCCTACAATAGGTAGATAATACTCGATGAGAAGTTCACCTTCTCACCATTTCTTTCTCCTTGTGTTTGGATGAGTTTAATTCACTCTCTTTATGGGTTGAGCTACACTTGTGTACTGTACTATGTTCGATCTACTATATTTATTTTCCTCTTGTATCTCTTACTGGTCCCCCTTGGGTGATCCTAATGAGTATGTTTATACTCACCCCTATATGGGATTTTCCCACATGTATCGTGCCTTATACAGACGATACCCAAGTTTGATCATGACTCCAGAGGATCTTAGGGGTACGGTACCTTAGACCGCATGCGGTGGTCATAGTTGGGTTTTAGGAGAAAGGATTCTCCAGCAAATTTACATGAATTATTCTATCAGGTTGGGACACTTTTCAGTTGGGAGGGCATTTCCCCTATTTTCCTTTTAGTTTTCTTTACTGTTTAGGGGTCCATGAATGTATGGTTTATTTTTATAGAAGGTTTCATCATTTACTTTTCTCCCTCTTTACTTTTGCATCAAGTTGGATGTGTGTGTGTATAGGTTCTTATGAAAAGTCATCTCCGATTTGTAGTTCATTTGGTGCTAGTCGCCACCCCCCGGCCAATGGAGGAAGTTTTGGGGTAGTTGCATCTCAAGCCCCGACATGGGTCAGGTCGTGACAAGTTCTTCCTCTTAGAATCCCAACCTGATCCCTCAGTAATTTAAAAATCCATGCATGGCAACGAGTAAGTATATACATAAAGAAGCTACAAAAACAATGAATTAATAGGATAAATAACCAAAACAACATAAAATAAATATCAAACTAAAATAGAACATGTGTAACATACACAAGAAAGAGGTTGAGATGGTTGGTACATCAAGGATAGAAAAAAGAAAACCAAAACATCAGACAAGATATATGTGTGACCTCATGGTCACCATCCAACATCCATGAAACAAACCAGCTCTAAGAGTGTCCAGGAACCTGAATCAGAACTATAAAAATACCCCAATTCTACCAATTTTGAGTAACACAAGTTGGGTTTGAGTATAAAATGGCTATTTAGTTATTTAATTTAGAGTCCATTCATTACCTTTATAAAAAAACTCACATATACTAGTTTGAAAATACAATTATTAGTAGAGTTTTTATATTTGAAGGAAAAAGAAAAAAAATTCCTAGAAAATGATATCTAAAACTAAAAACATGTTTTCAAGAATCATTTAATTTTTTTTTTAAATTTTCATCTTACCAATGAAAATATTATATTAAAATACCCTTTTTTATAATCATATGAGGAGAAACATAAATATAATAAAAAAGAAAAATAATCAACTAAATAAATAAATTGAACCAATAAGGTAGTAATATAAATATATAATAATAAAATGCCAGAATAATAATGAAATAGTGAAACATAATATGAGAGATATTGAATAAACAAAGTGTTTTATGTAAGAAATGCTAAAAGATTGGTAATCATGCGAAATTCATAAATATTTTGTGAGGATACCCTAGATGTACTCAAGTTAGAACCATTTTCTAGCCTATTGATACATTCTTAAGACAATAACCAATTGTAATATCTAAACTAGACTAACCAATGGCACTCACCTATGGCCTAACATACTGTAACAGATCTAGTTTGTTTAATATGAACAAGATAGTAACTATATCTCATCTCTCACTAAGATACCTAGGATCCACATGAGTAATAGTAATGGGAGGTGAGGTAAAATTTTTGTAAACCATATCAATCTTGAATCAATATAATACAACAAATTATGTTCAAACCACATCCCTATACCTATCCACGTGAAAATCCCCTTTAAAATAGAATAATAACATCCCATCATAATCATAAGTAAGGTCCCTACATAAAGGGTGAACAATTTTATGAAAACCATTACAAAGTACAAACAAAGCTTTAAAATTTGGAACTAGATAAAACATTTCAAAATGAACATACCTATTTTAAATTCCTTTTAAAAAATAATGTGATTTTCAAACTCTTTACTCAAGGTTCTAAATAGGCCTCTAAACCATGATATAGAAGTATGAGTTTAAATTATATTTTGAAAATAATTTCAAAATCCATGAGAGAATTTGATAACCAAATATTATGAAATATACATATTTATATATTTTTTAAATGAATATAAATATATACACATATCCACTCATATATATATATAGAATTCATAGGGGATTCTGGGGAATAAATAAGAGACATGATTTAAGTCAAATATGAAGATGTAGAAATTTCTATTTAGATAGGTGAAAAATCAAGAATCAACTTATATAAAATATTAAAATCCAATAATCATTTAAAACATATAACTACTTAAAAATACCCCTTATATATTTTAATAAATACATAGTATAAATACATTTTTAACACAAATAAATAATCTTTGAAAAAAATAGAAAACCCCCTTTTTAATCATACCTTTAAATCATAAATCTTTCAAAATCAATTTACAAATTTAAAAAAATTACTGATTATTTAAAAATGAATTTAGAAACATCAATCATCCGAGGGTATTCCATGGAATGAAAAATAATGGAAACACCAACATTGATCATATGCATATGTGACTAAACCCTTTATTATGGAAAGAAAAAGGCCAAATGAACCAACTAAAAACCTTAAAACCAAGAGAAACAATGGATAATGATTAAAAACTATCCCAGGGTTTGTTCTACGCAAACCTTAGAAATTGGAAGAATGAAAAAAGGGAGGAAGAAGAATAGATGAAAAGGAAGAGCTTACCCAATTTGGAACCACCAAAAAATCGAGATGTAAGCCTCAAATAATCAAATTGAAGGAAGTTATGGGTGGATTAGAGATCCATTTGTGAATCTATACTGAATAAGGAGGAGGGGAGTTTAATGGGATTTTATTTTTATGAGGGGTATTTTATGAAAATAATCTTTTATAAAATCTAGTAAAGTCATATAGTTTGGATGAACAGTTTACTAAACCATGCACCAATCATGAAAACCACACTATAGTAACATAGAGACATTCATGATTTTGAAAACTATTCCCCAAACATGAAAAGTTCATATAGTAAAATTACATACTTTTCATGGTTATCTAAATATTTTTTTACTAACCATGATCTAACCACAACAATTATATACGTTGAAATTTTCATTGAAAATAGGCCCAAAGATTGAGGAGAAAAGAAAAAACCCATAAATAATTTAATTAATAAGTATAACAAAGGAGAGGTTGATGATTCTATCCACTATTGAATTTTATTCCCCTATAAAATATTCAAATTCATGATATAATCAAAGTGATAATGACTCTAAAACTATAAAGAAGGAACTTCCCACATTATAACCTCCAAAAAATCCAATTTTTTTATTACCACATATGGCATGAATCTTAACTTTGCAGGTCACACCCAATAATATTATGTGGGAAATAGAACACTAAGCCCAATAAAGGGTCTCCCCACAATTCATAGATTTTAGAAACATGGTGGTGTAATATTAAAAGAAACTTGAGAGGACCACCACAAAACATGGTAATAATATATAACAAATAAACTCAAAGTAATCACCTTATTAATACACAATCCATAATTCTAAAAGGCACTCATTTTCTATAATCAACCACTAGATATAGATTTACCCAAAATATAGTACAAACCTCTAACTATATGGAGTCCATTCGAAAGAATCAACCAAGGAACATTAATAATTTCTTAAGGAAAAAAAGCTTAATCACCTAATGAGAACATGATATCAAGAATACCAAATGGATAACATGGACTTAGAAGCACTGTAAGAATATGTTGATAAGGAATATCAATCCAACAGCCAATTAAAAAATAGAGAAATGTGGTATAAACACTAAACATGCAGCATCAAAACATCATAGGATATATCCCTTATTTAAAGAACATGGAAGGGTATATAATACCATATACCCAGGATAACAATCATGGAAATCCCAAAAATGTTACACCAACTCCAACTAATTCACAATCTCGACTAGTTCAACACACATATTAGTTAATATAGGAACAGCCCGTAGTTTTATCCATCATAAGTCCCATATGCATCAATAAGGCACAAGAAAAACTCTAAAACATCACACTCTATATAAAACAACTGATAGGAACCATAGTAAGTACACCCAACAAGGATCACCATTAGGTCAAATAAACTTAAAACCCAAAACATAAAATCTTTTTTATTGGAAAACACATGAGATGTTTCTATGATTTATACTCAAAATAACACAAAAAACATAAAAATAAATCAATAACAATAGAAAAAACTAGAAGAAAAACTACAACTCAAAACATTAAACCAATAGGATAAATCATAATTACAATTCATAGAACCACAACATGAAATAAATAAAAATATTTTTTTAAACCCAATTACAAATTACAAATTTAATTATTAATTCCTCAAAATCCATCTTGGAAACCATTTTAAAATTACTTAAGGGAATTTAATAAATTCATTCAACCAATTTTAAACATCAATCTAATATTTTCCCATTTCAATAAGACTATTCCGAAACCTCAAGGTTTCATTTTAAAATTATTTTCTCATCAAAAAACCATTTTACAATTTTCAAAAACTAAATCATTTTTCTTTTAAAATAACCTTTATTTATCACTAAAAATAAACCAAAACTCAATCAATAACATCACACCAAATTAAAATTTAATTAATATGGACTATTAGTTGTTCATAACTTGGAAACATTGTTTAGTGAATCATGTTCCAAATGTGCAACCACCACCAGCTATCATACCGAACCATTAACTTGGGCCTCACATGGGTTTATAGTCTTTTTAAGTTGATAGTGTGATGATAGTTCCACTCAAATTTCCATACCCAAAATATGTGTATCCTTTAAGCATATTAGAGAACTATGAACATTAACCTTAATACAGCAGAAAAAAATATTGAAATAAAAATTCAAGATATACAAACCAACATAGTAGGGAAACTTAAGACCCAAGATAAGAAAGAGCTAGAAAGACTCTTCCTAGTCTTACCTCTCAAGTAATGAAAAATCTAGGTATGTTCTACCATAAAAACCCAAATAAAAAAGGGAACAGAAAAACAAAGGCTCTATGAAGATCCTGTGATTTGATACCATTTTGTCCCGAACTAACTCTTGGTCACCCCTAAACCATGAACCCTAACTAGACTATAATATAGCCAAGCTAAATTCCTGACCTCCATAAGATGACAACTAGTGAGAGGGTAATAGATATGAGCTCTCATAAATGATTTCTTATAAAAAATAAACAAAGAAATACATCTTCTATTGGTAATATTGACATGACCACTCCACAGATCAGATGACCATGGGAAACAACATATATGAGAATATTGGAATAAGAAACACAAACAAGGAATAAAAAAAATAAATGACAAAAATATATATATCCAAATATAGTGGAATAGGTATAATATATAGAAACAAGGAGGCCTAAATGGATGATATATCCAAAAGAAAAAAGAAAAACAGAATATCAGACAAGATCATTGTGTGACCTCATGGTCACCGTCCAATATTCATGAAACCAATCTGATCCAATAGATATCAAGTATTAGAAAAAAAATTAAAAAACACATGGGGGATAATGATACTAAGTGTCATAGTTTTTGTGTGATCACAAAATTACTCTATAGGTAAAAACAAAAAATTCCATGAAAATATTTCTAGAAACCCACCCACACATTCTAGTTTTAAAATATACTAGTGAAATTATATTTTTCTTCATAGAAAGAATACAAACCACAAGATTTTCCAAAAAATGATCTTTAAACCTAAAATAATGTTCCATATAAAAATTTAAACCATTAAATTTAATTTAAAATACCACCTTTAAAACCCCCTGTTATGATATCCTTTTTATAACCATGTGATAAGGAAATCAGAAATATAAAAAATGAAAAGAAATCAAGTAAAAAAAACAAATTTAAATAAGACAAAATAAATTTAAATAAAAAATAGATAAATTTAAAAATAATAATGAAATAGTAGAACATACCATGAGTGTGTAAAAATAAACTATGTGTAGTATACATGAAATGTTAAAAGATAAGAAATCATGAGAAATTCATAAATATTTTGTGAGGAGACCCTAGATGAAGTTGGGCCAGAACCATCTTCCATCCTATCGATGAATTCTTAGTCTTATTACTTATTAGATGATTTAAATTGGACCCACTAGTGTAAGTTTCATATAGTCTCTGATACTATAGTAGATCTATTTCATCTAATCATAAATAAATAGTAACCTTCCCTCATCCTCACTAAGATTCCTAGGAATCCCATGAGTAATGTTAATTCTAGGTGAAGTGGACTTTGTATAAAACATATCAATAAAGAATCAAAATGATCCAATAACTTATACTCAACCCAAAACACCAAAACCATCCATATAAAAACCTACTTTAAAACACAATAATAACATATCATCATAACTGAATGGAAGGGGCTTACATTGATGTTTAAAATTTTTATAAAGGCTATTCCAAAGTACTAACTCAGCCTTAGAATTTGAAACTAGTAATAAATTTTCAATAATAACTCCCCACTTTTAAATTCCAAAAAATCCCAAATTGGTTATCTAAATCTTTACACACGGTGCTAAAGAAGCCTCTAAAACATGCTTGACAAGTACACCTTTAAAGTCTCTTTTGAAAAAGAATCTCAATATCCAAGAGGGAATTTGAGAACCAAATATTAAATAAGATATAATATTATATATATATATATTCATACACTTTTAAAACACACACACACACATATATATATAGATATATTCACTCATACACACAAACACACACACACATACACAAATAAATACACAAATAAGTAAATAAATACACACACACACACACACACAGATATATATATAGACACACACACCCACATTCACAGGGGATTACATGGAATAATATTGAGATATGAATTAAGTAACACCTTAAGATGCATGAACCTCCATGTGGAACCACCAAAACTCAAGAACCAACTTATATAAAATATTTAATGTGAAACATATTTTAATTCCTCATAATTATTTCAAAATCCTCTTAATTAATTTTAGAAAACACATAACATACATATGTTTTTGATATAAATCCATAAGAATTTAAAACCTTAGAGAAAAACCATTTAATTAAACATTTAATTCATAATCTTTCAAAAAAAATTATAATTATATCATCATTTTAAATTTATTTAAAATTTATTTAGAAACATAAATCACCTCATGGTATTACATGTAGATTGGAAACACCTACATTGATCATGTGAAAAAGCGATGAAACGCTTGATTCTAAAAGGAAAAAGTGTTATCAAACTAACTGTAGACCCTAACACAAAAAAAATGATGGATTAGATCAAAAAAACCACATATAGTTCACTAAACAAACAACCTCAACATGTGGAGAAATAAAAATAAGGGAGGATAAAGAATAGAGGAATATAAAGTGCTTACCCATGTATCAACCACCTAAAAATTGAGAGAGAAGCCTCTAAAAATCAATTGGAAGGAAGGGGGGTGGGTGGGTTGGATCCCCCTTTATAATCCCTAAATGAGTGAGGTGGAGGAGAGAAAAATTATATTTTCAAAGAGGGTTTTTATAGGAAAATCAAATTTTTTAGAGAACATATTAATTCATATATTTTTCCATATAGTTTTCCAAAACTTTCCACCCCTCACTAGAGTCACTTGGAGTCTTTTATGGTTTAGCCGAATGGTTTGGTAAACTTTGGGGAAACCATTAAAAATTAATCTAATAAAAATTTTAGACTTTTCATGATAATTCCGATAGTTTTTACAAACCATGTGCTAACCATATTCCAAGCACAGAAAATCTAAAATTTGTAATTTTAATGGAAAATTATCCAAAATATTGAGGTGAAAGACATAAACTCACAAATATATTAATTAGTAAGGGAAAAAAGTCCATGGGGTAACACTATAGGTGACATAGTAGTAGGATAATATCTCTGCTCCAATCCAACATGTTGAGTCAATAAGGTTTTTTTTATGACTCTTACATTCCTTCTTGTTTTGAAAATCACAAACACCTTATCTTTAAGAAAATTGATTTTATAAGAAAAATTGCTTTTATAAGAAAAATTGATTTTATAAGAAAAATTGCTTTTATAAGGAAAATTGCTTTTATAAGAAAAATTTCTTTTATAAGGAAAATCACTTTTGTAAGAGAAATTATTCTTATCATATTTTCATTCATATTTTTTCCTAAGTATAAAATTCGGATTCATTTCTGTTTTCTCGGATTTGTTTGAAACATTGATATAAAGTATTCTTTTTTAGGATCCGAATTCTGAATAAGAACTGTAAGGAAGTTTCACTCCGAATTCCAGATGAGAACTGCAATAAAGTATCATTCCGAATTCCGGATATGAATTCTGACTAAGTCCTATTCCAGATTCAGGATACGAATCCTTATGAAGTTCGACATTGAATTCTCATTACGAATTCTAATTACGAAATCTCATTATGAATTCTGATAATGGATTTTCATTAAGATTTATGATGACGAATTCTCATTACGAATTCTGCTGATGAATTCTCATTACGAATTCTTAAGATGAAATCTCATTACGAATTCTGATGATGAATTCCCATTACGAATTCTGATGAGGAATTCTCACTATGAATTCTCATTCCGAATTCTCATTCCGAGTTCATCTATTAAACAGAAACTGATCATCTTTGTTCTATACACTCCGAATTTATTCAGACTCCGAACATTCATTCTGAATCTTCACTCCGAATCTTTTGAGTTAGATTTTAAAACGATGTCGTACATTCTGTTTCACTTGTTTTGTTATAAAATGATGTCGTCTATGCTGTTATAAAACTAACCATTGGCTAAGTGACACATGTACAGGTCCCTCCGATTTTTAAGGAAAATATGACCGTTGGGAAGGAGGCCGACCTTACCTATAAATAGGAACTCATTTAAAAGAGCTCGGTGCAGAAAGGCTGATTGATCTTCGACTTATGTGATTACATGTTGTTGAAGTGATTTATAGAGAGAGAGGCTCTTAAAAACTCTCAAAGCTTCGTGCGACTCTGAATATTAGTGATTACATTCGAGGACTTCCGGGGATAGGAAGACAAAGGTGCTGACTACCTTGATGTTCGAGGTCTTCTTTGCTGAGGAAGACAGAGGTTGAAAACTACCTTGAAGTTGAGGGCTTGCGGGGATAGCAAGACAGAGACACTCTGATCTTCGTTTCGAGGGCTTACCCTGGTGTGGGTAAGACAGACTTTCTTGAAAGTATAAATCAAGGGACCTTTATCCAAGGTTGTTGGATACCCTTCTCTTTGGGTTAAAAGACTTATATCTTTTTACTTGTAGTTCTACTACTTGATTATTTCCATTAAATTTTGTATTATAAGGAAAGTATAACTTTCTTATACTTCCTTACTTGTACTCTATTTCATTTAGATTCTATACGCTTTAAGGTAGAATCTCATATTGTAATCTTGTGTTAAGTTTCAATTTCCGGAACCACATTTCCGAAACCTACTTCTGGAATCTCTTTTCAAGTTTTCATTTGATATTATAGGTGTTGTGAATTTTCTTAAGTTTAACTTTGTTAAACTTAGTCCTTTCCTTTGCTTAAGGAAAACATAGTTAATCGTAACTAACTTTAAAGGTTCCAAAGGAATTTTTAAAGTATACAATTCACCCACCTCTTGTATATTGAGAATCTACATCATTATTTCGATCCTACAATTGGTATCAGATGAGGTCTCTGAAATAATTGTACTTACAAATAAGTTTTTCTTGCTCACTTTATCATTCCGAAATTTTCCATTCGGAACTTTTTCATTCCGAACATTGTTATTAAGAATCTTTTCTACTAACAAGTTTGTGTGCTGAAGGTTTTTATAAGTATGGCAGGAATTAATGTAGGTTCAATTGATAATCTAAATCCTACAAGACCACCAATCTTTGATGGTAATGATTATGAGTACTGGAGAGATCGAATGAATACTTTTGTTATCAATACTGGAGTGGACAATTTTGTTATGCTTACTGGTGATTATAAAATTCCTAATAAGGAAGTTAGAACTTTTACTAACCAGGAAAAGCAAGAATATCAACTCAACTATAAGGTACGCAATGCTCTAATTTGTTCAATGACCAGAAATATATATAGCCAAATTTCTTCTTGTGAAACAGCTAACTGTATCTGAAAGAAGTTAGAGGTTACACACTTTGGAACTTCTAAGGTGATTGAGACTAGGAGAGCTATGCTCAGAGCTGAATATCATGGCTTCAACTTTCCTTATGGAGAACCAATCTGTAAAGTTCAACATAGATTTATGACTATCGTAAATAGACTATAGTCTATGGGAGAGAAAGGTTTAGATGATGAAGCTCTTGTGGATAAGATAATTGATATCATGCCTAATGAGTGGGAGTCAAAAAGAACTGCTATAGATGAGAACAGGAAAGTCACTCAGATTGCTCTTGATAAGATTTTTGGAACTCTTCTCCAATATGAAACCAAAATGAAGAGAGATGTTGACAACATCAAAAAGAAAAATGGAAATGGTACTGTAGCTTTCACAACAACATCAAACCATATGAAAGCTAAGACTCCTGAGAGAGTAACCAGATTTAAGTCTAAGAAGATGATAGTTCAATCAAATTCTATTGAGAGTGAAATATCAGAAAATGAATTAGCAAATCTTGCTCGAAGGATGAACAAGATAACTGGCTAGAAAAATTTCCAATCCAAGTATAAGAAAAAGGAAAGGAAAGATAAGAAAAATGGAGAAGTTACTTGTTATGAATGCAATAGAGCTGGACATATAAGACCAGATTGCCCTATGCTCAAAAAGAAAGAAAGGAAATAAAGACATTCAGACAGGAACAAAAAGAAGTATTATAAAGAAAAAGCTAAGAAAGTTCTAAAAGCTAATGACACCTGGAGTGCTAGTGGTGGTGACTCTTCAGATGAATCTTCTGATTATGAATCTTCAGGACAGAAGAATCTTGGTCTTATAGCCAGATTACCTATTGATAATCATTGTTTTATGGCTAAGATATGAAATGATGAATCATTGACCAATGTTTCTTTAAATTCTAATGATAGTAAGTATTATAATTCTTCTGATGAAGAATCATCTTCTGATGAAGAAAATACTTTACCTACTTATGAAGAAGTCTCTAGGTTTGCTGAACTTCTTGAGATTGAGAATTCCAAACTCAATAAAAAACATGATAAGGAAAACTCTAGGAATTATATTCTTACAAAAGAGTTATCAGATCTTTCTAAAGATCTTGATAATAAAAATTTTGATTTTGAAGGTATTTCAGAAAATCTTGAGGAAGTAAGTTCTAAGAAGAACAAACTTTCTAAAGAATTAGAAAAAGTAATTTCTAATAAAAATGTTTTTGAGCCTTGCTCTAGTTCTAAAACTAATGATTTTGAGGATAAAAACTTGGTTATAAAACTCAAGTCTGAAATTTTTTCCTTAAAGAAGTGTTTATCAAACTTTACCCATGGTAAGGAAAATTTTGATAAAATGTATTCCCAAATACAACCTTTAAGAAATAAATCCGGATTTGGTTATACCCATGCAAAACCAATTTTCAGTAACAATTATTTTGTTCCTCAAAGTGCCCCATTTTGTACCAAGTTTCAATGTCGTGGTCACTGGGCAAAGGATTGTTCCCTAAACAAAACCCAATATCTAGGATTTCACAAATCTTACATTTCTAAGAAGATGTGGGTACCTAAAATTTTATTGTCTAGAAATCTCGGATCCAAACATGTTTGGATTCTGAAAGTCTAATTTTCTTCTTGATTTCAGGAAAATAAAGAGAGTACCAGCAACAATACACGGTACATGGATAGTGGATGTTCCCGACACATGACTGGTAACAAAAGCTATTTTGAAAAGATTATCAAAACGAAAGGAGGAAAAGTATCTTTCGGAGATAATGCTAAGGGTGAGATTGTTGGTATTGGTAATATTGTTCTTCTTGGTAAAATGTTAATTTCAAATGTTCTTTTTTGTTAAGGGTCTTAAGAACAACCTCATTAGCATAAGTCATTTATGTGATGAAGGTTACCTTGTGAATTTTAGGAATGATAAGTGCTTAGTTCACAATTCCAAGGAAGAATTTATTCTCTCAGCCAACAGGCAAGAGAATGTTTACACCTTAAACATAGAAGATCTTAGAATCCAAGATTTACCTTGACTTAGTGCAATGGAAGATTATTCCTGGTTTTGGCATAGAATACTAGGTCACTGTAACTTTAGGAACCTATGTAAACTCTCTAAGAAGAAACTAGTTAAGGATCTATCGGAGCTTAGATTTGATTCTTCTAAAGTTTGTGATCCTTGTCAATATGGTAAGAAACATAAATCTAGTTTTAAATCAATCGGTGAAGTCTCAACAACCGATGCATTACAGTTAGTGCACATGGATCTTTTTGGTCCAACACAAACTGGAAGTATTGGAGGCAAATACTATGTGTTTGTTCTAGTTGGTGATTACACTAGATTTACTTGGGTATATTTTCTAGCAAAGAAATCTGAAGATTTTTCTTATTTAAAAAGTTTTAGAGCTCAAGTTAAAAATGAGAAAACCCTTCCATTGAAAACTATTCATAGTGATCATGGAGGAGAATTTCAAAATTCTGATTTTGAAACTTTTTGTAGTAAAAAAGGTATTACTCACAATTTTTCAGCACCTAGAACTCCTCAACAAAATGGTGTAGTTGAAAGAAGAAATAGAATTCTTCAAGAGATAACTAGAACCATGTTGAGTGAATATTCTATAGCTAGACATTTCTGGGCTGAAGCTGTAAGTACTGCTTTCTATACTATAAATCGAGTGTTAATTAGACCTTTTCTTAATAAAACCCCTTATGAGTTATGGAATGGTAGAAAACCAAGACTATCCTACTTCAAGGTTTTTGGTTGCAAAGTATTAATTTTGAATACTAAAGATAACTTACATAAATTCGCACCAAAATCTGATGATGGAATTTTCTTAGGTTATTCCACAACATCTAAGGCTTATAGAGTTTTTAATAAAAACACTTGTACTGTTGAAGAAACAGTACATGTAAAATTTGATGAGTCAGATCCTTTTGTTTTTAAAACACCTCAGCCTACATCCTAGGATGTGTTTTCAAAAACTAATTGTCAACCTTTGATAGAAGAACCTTTTGATAAGGATAATGTTCAAGAAGATATTCCTGAAACATTTACCCCAGAAGATTTTCTACCCTGTGTTGATAAACAGGCTTTTCAAAACCCAAATAAGGCGTTTCTTAAGAATCATCCCAGTGATAGTATCATTGGTGATGTAAATCAAACTGTAAGGACTATAAGTTCCTTAAGAAATGAAGTAGAACATCTAGAATTTCTTTCCCAATTAGAACCTAAAAGCACTGATGAAGCTTTAGGTGATGATGATTGGATTAAAGCCATGCAAGATGAACTAAATGAATTCGAAAGGAATAAAGTCTGGACCTTAGTTGAAAGACCTAAGGAAACTTCTGTAATTGGAGTCAAATGGGTTTTCAGAAATAAATGTGATGAAAATGGAGTCATAGTAAGAAATAAAGCTAGACTTGTTGCTAAAGGCTATAATCAACAAGATGGAATAGACTATGAAGAAACCTATGCTCCAGTATCTAGACTTGAATCTATCCGTATTCTACTTTCCTTTGAAACATTCTTTAATTTCAAACTTTTCCAAATGGATGTGAAATGTGCTTTTCTTAATGGTTATGTTCAAGAGGAAGTTTTTGTTGAACAACCTCCTGGCTTTGAAGATACAAAACATCCTGATTATGTTTTTAGACTTACCAAAGCTCTGTATGGCCTTAAACAAGCCCCACGAGCATGGTATGATAGACTCACTAGATTTTTGCTTCAAAATAACTATGTTAAGGGAAATGCAGATCCAACCCTTTTTATAAAGAAAGAAAAGAAAAATGTTTTGATTGTTCAAATCTATGTTGATGACATCATATTTGGTTCAACTCAGCAATCTTTGACCGACTCTTTTGCAAGTCTAATGAAATCTGAGTTTGAAATGAGTATGATGGGTGAGTTAACTTTTTTCCTTGGTTTTCAAATTTCTCAAAAACCAGAAGGAACCTACATATCTCAACATAAGTATATTAAATATCTTCTTAAAAAGTATGGTTATGACAACACTAAAAGTATTAGTACTCCCATTGGTACATCAAATTCTTTAGACCTTGATGAAGCTGGGAAACCAGTAGATCAAACATCTTTTAGAGGTATGATAGGAAGTCTACTATACTTAACAGCTAGTCGAACAGACTTAATGTTTTCAGTATGCTTATGCGAAAGATATCAATCCAATCCTAAGGAATCTCACTTAAAGTCAGTAAAAAGAATTTTTCGCTACCTTAAGGGAACCATGGATCTAGGATTATTTTATACTTCTGGAAATGATTTTATCCTAAAAAGCTTTTCTGATGCTGACTTTGGTGGATGTAGAATGGATAGAAGAAGTACATCCAGAACTTGTCATTTCTTAGGAGATTCATTAGTTTCTTGGTCCTGCAAGAAGCAACATTTTGTAGCACTCTCCACTGCTGAAGCTGAATATGTAGCAGCTGGAAGTTGTTGTGCTCAAGTGTTGTGGATGCAACACACACTCACAGACTATGGATTGAGTTTTACTAAAACTCAAATTTTGTGTGATAACACTAGTTCCATTTACCTCAGTAAGAACCCTGCACATCACTCCCATGAAAAACACATAGATATTAGGCATCACTTTCTTTGGGATCACACACTCAAAGGATATATTATTTTTCAGTTTATCGGAACGCAAGATCAACTTGCTGATATTTTCACAAAATCTTTGCCTTCTGATAGATTTGAATATATTAAACAGAAGTTAGGAATGATAACCGTAAGGTAATCCTTCTTAATTAACTTTCTGTTGAAATAGTCTCCTAACAGCAATAAACTCTTTTTCATAGGGGGAGTACATTTGATTGTTAGTTTAACAAAGTTTTTCAAAAACTGTTTTCAAACTTTTCGGAATTAAAATTCCGGAATGGAATTTCCGGAACTAAAACTTTCCAGAATGGATATTTTCGTATAGAATACTTCTAGAATGGAAGTGTTCGTATTGAAAAAATCCGGAATGGAAATTTTCGTACTGGTATTTTCATAACAGGATTTTCATACCGAATCTTCCATAATAAGTTTTTTGTTTTCAAAATTTTGTAATGAAATTTTCGTACTGAGTTTTCCTTAATGAGTTTGTTTTTCGTAGTCAATTTTCCGAATTTTGTCTTTTCTTAATAAAGTTTTTTTATTTTCGTAAGAATATTACCCATTACGAATAATCCTCCTAAGCCAATACGAAAGTTATGATTTCCTTACCCAAGTTTTCATAGTCATATTTTACTTTCTGGAATTTTCTTATATTTTGTTTTTGAATTATAATTTTCCTAATTCTTTGTTTTAATAAAAACCTCAAAAGATCGGATTCAAGAGAATTGGTTTTTGACTGTCAGATCTGATCTCATCTTATCCCAACCGTTCGATCAACCGTGGAAGTTGAACCATTTTCTTGTAGCCTATATAAAGGGGACCCCAAATGGTTGTCCCACATCGGTTTTCAAGATCCAGCATCTCAAAGTTCTGCGTCGCTGTTTTAAGACCGTTCCGAACCTCAGCTTTTTCAGTTCCGAACTTCTCAAGAGGTCTTCAAATCCGAATGTCTGTGGAAGTATCTTCTCAAGACATGTCTTCATCTAAGCATATCTTGAAGTGGTTAATATATAGAGAGAGGTTGGTTCATCTAGATTTCTTCAACAAGTACGATTCTCTTATTTCCAAGAATATCAAGCTAAATGGTTGGGAAGATATTGCGGTGTCAAAACCCGGGAATCAAGATGAAGTGTATTCAGATTTGCTTATAGAGTTTTATGAAACAGTCTCCTTTATTATGGAAGATGGAAAGGATAAGTTGTCTTTTAAGTCTTATGGTAAGACTTATAAACTTTCATATGCCAAGGCAGCCAGATTGGTAGGGCTGAATAATGAAGGAGAAGCTGAATTCATATCTCATGTGTTTCCAGATTCAAAAGGTAGTTTCAAAAAGGAAAAAGCTTTAGAAACTCTCGGACTGGCAGATGACAAGGCTCCGAAGATTGCTAGTTTATCTACAAATTTCTGGATTCTGGAGTTATGGGTACATGGTCTTATCGTACCAAGGAAAGGTGACAAAGATAGCTTGAAGAAGAGTGAGATCTACATCCTAGATTTTCTGATAAATCTGAGGAAGTTTAATTTGATGAATCACATTCTCATTACTCTTGAGAATTTCAAGAAAGGAAATCTGAGAGCTCATATTATTATGTATCCAGCAATCCTCTCCAAGTTGATAGTTCTGTGCCTTGATTCTTTCAAGGAGGCTTGCAAATCTAAGCCAAGAGTTTGCAAGATCATGCTGGTGAGTGATGGTACAGTCAAAAGAATGGATGTAGCCTTTGACAAGGAGTCTGGACAGCTTATTGATCTACCTGCTCAAAAAGAATCAGTTCCGAAAGCTGCTGATCCGGAATCTTCTAAGCTGGTAAGAAAGAGAAAGCTGAAGGAAGTGGAAGTAGAAGCCTAGGATCCCAAGTCTAAGGAAGTTCATTCCACACCTCCAAAACCAAAGAAGAAGAAATCTTACCCAGATGAGGTTGTTGCTAAATGGAGGGAGATGAAAGAAAATAGAGTGCAAGGGGAGCCTCAGTTTGGCTTGGACCCTGCAGAGGCTAAGGCCTTGAAGTAAAGAACTGCGGATGAGCTCGAAAAACAAGAAAAAGAAAAGAAGCTCAAGAAGAAGATGTCTGAGGCTGAGGTAGATCGTGCTTTATTAAAATTCAATGAGATTGTTTCTGCGAACATTCCTGTTCCGAGATCTTATTCTCTAGAATCTCTTCCTGAGACTCCAGGAAGAAATTTCGTTGCTCCGGAAGAAGTGGTTTCCAGGACTGCTGAGGAAGTAGAGCAAGTTGAGAAAGTGGAAGAAGAAGAAGAAGATGTTGCTGAAGGAAGTGGTGAAACCGGAGATGTGTTGAAACAAGTAGATGATTATAAGGGGACACCTTCGGAACACTTATCGCTCCGAACTTCAGAAGCTGAATCTTCGAAGCTAGTTACTCCAGAAATGGAAGAAGAGAAAGGAGAAGAAGAAGTAGCTTATCATGGAGAAGAAGAACAACTTTTACATGATATTGCTCAGATGGAAAACGTAGAGGTTGGTGTTCAGGAAGTTGATGATGAGGAAGATAATGTTGTCCAAGTCTCTGATAGTGAAAAAAAAAACTTTGAAACAGGATTCTATTCTGAAAAAATACAAGGGAAAGAAAATTCTTGCTGATACTCCGAGTTCAGTAGTGGTGAAGAGAAAAGAAGTTGGTAGTTCATCAAAGAGAAAACTTGACCTTGTTGAAGAAGAAAATTCTCCAAGAAAAGTTTCGGATTCGGGGTCATCTTCGGTGGGGCATGACTTTGTTGTTCTGTCTTTAAAGAAGTTGGTGGGAACCATTCCGACCTTCTCATGTATTGACACAAGATGTCAGATGCTCCAACATTCTTTAAATCAGAAATCAGACTCCGTATCTATGGTTATGGACAAGTGTGTTGAAATAGAGGCTCAATTCAAAACGTTCTTTGTTGGCTACAAAGCCTATAGAAAATCTTTCAAGAGGATGACAAACTGGTCGAGGAATACTGTAGAAGAAATGAGGTTATTTGATGAATTTCAAGACAATGTTAAAGATGCTTTTGAAACTGGGGACAGAAAGATAAATGACCCGACTTCTTCCTTTGAAGAGAAGCTGACAGATGAAAAGAACTTTCGGATTCAAGAAGTCAGAGATTTGAATGGGAAGCTAAATTTTGTCTCTCAAAACTGGAAGTTTGAAAGAGATCATCGGATTGAGTTTCAAGAGAAATTGAAGGCTCAGGAAGAAACGATCAAAGCTCAGGAAGAAAAGCTTCAAGCCCAGGAAGAAAAGATTGAAGCTCAATCTGCAAGAATAGTGTTCTTAGAGAAACAAGATGAAGAAGATCATAAAGACTTAAAGACGATAAAGACCATTCTAAAGGGTCTCATGGCAAAGGAGAAAGATCCCAAATAGACAGATCCGATCATTTGTTGTACCTTAACTCTTTTGTTGTTGAAATTTTCAAACTTAATGAAAAATTTGTACTTGCTTGTTTTTTTCTTGTTACTACTAATCTTTCAGGTACTTTGCTATATTTTTCCATTCCCTTGTATTCTTTTTGAAAATCAAAAAGGGGGAGAAGGAAAAGAACTCTAATGAAAGGGAAAAATAATCCTAACAAAGGGTGAGAAAGAAAACAAACTCTAATAAGAGTTTATCTAAGGGGGAGTTTCTCATTAAAGAAGACATTCTTATTCGTAATGAAATATCATTCCGGAAATCTAGAATATGATCCTTAGAGTTTCAAATCCTAAGGGGGAGTTAGTCGTATTCATCAATATCCTTAAAGCAAAGGGAGATAAGCCTTAATGTTTTTCTTTCTTCTTAGAATTTCTTTTTCAAGGATGTTTGTGCTTTCCAAAAAGGGGGAGATTGTTGAGTCAATAAGGTTTATTCTTATGACTCTTACATTCCTTCTTGTTTTGAAAATCACAAACACCTTATCTTTAAGAAAATTACTTTTATAATAAAAATTTCTTTTATAAGAAAAATTGCTTTTATAAGAAAAATTGCTTTTATAAGGAAAATCGCTTTTGTAAGAAAAATTATTCTTATCAAATTTTCATTCATATTTTTTCCTAAGTATAAAATTCGGATTCATTTCTGTTTTCTCGGATTTGTTTGAAACTTTGATATAAAGTATTCTGTTTTAGGATCCGAATTCTGAATAAGAACTGTAAGGAAGTTTCACTCCGAATTCCAGATGACAACTTCAATAAAGTATCATTCCGAATTCCAGATACGAACTCTGACTAAGTCCTATTCCAGATTCAGGATACGAATCCTTATGAAGTTCGACATTGACTTCTCATTATGAATTCTAATGATGAAATCTCATTACGAATTCTGATAATGGATTTTCATTAAGATTTATGATGACGAATTCTCATTACGAATTCTGATGATGAATTCTCATTACGAATTCTTAAGATGAAATCTCATTACGAATTCTGATGATGAATTCCCATTACGAATTCTGATGAGGAATTATCACTACGAATTCTCATTCCGAATTATCATTCCGAGTTCATCTATTAAACAGAAACTGATCATATTTGTTCTATACACTCTGAATTTATTCAGACTCCGAACTTTCTTTCCGAATCTTCACTCTGAATCTTTTGAGTTAGATTTTAAAATGATGTCGTACATTCTGTTTCACTTGTTTTGTTATAAAACGATGTCGTCTATTATGTAATAATACTAACCATTGGCTAAGTGACACGTGTACAGGTCCCTCCGATTTTTAAGGAAAATATGACCGTTGGGAAGGTGGCCGACCTTACCTATAAATAGGAGCTCATTTGAAAGAGCTTGGTGCTGAAAGGCTGACTGATCTTCGACTTATGTGATTACATGCTGTTGAAGTGATTTCTAGAGAGAGAGGCTCTTATTAACTCTCAAAGCTTCGTGCGACTCCGAATGTTGGTGATTACATTCGAGGACTTCCGGGGATAGGAAGATAGAGGTGCCGACTACCTTGAAGTTCAAGGGCTTCCTTGCTGAGGAAGACATAGGTTTCCAACTACCTTGAAGTTGAGGGCTTGCGGGGATAGCAAGACAGAGACACTCCGATCTTCGTATCGAGGGCTTACCCTGGTGTGGGTAAGACAGACTTACTTGAAAGTATAAATCAAGGGACCTTTATCCAAGGTTGTTGGATACCATTCTCTTTGGGTTAGAAGACTTATATCTTGTTACTTGTAGTTCTAATACTTGTTTATTTCCGCTGCATTTTGTATTATAAGGAAAGTATAACTTTCTTATACTTCCTTACTTGTACTCTGTTTCATTTAGATTCTATACTCTTTAAGGTAGAATCTCATATTGTAATCTTGTGTTAAGTTTCAATTTCTGGAACCACATTTCCAGAACCTACTTTCGGAATCTCTTTTCAAGTTTTCATTTGATATTAGAGGTGTTGTGAATTTGCTTAAGTTTAACTTTGTTAAACTTAGTTCTTTCCTTTTCTTAAGGAAAACATAGTTAATCGTAACTAAATTTAAAGGTTACAAAGGAATTTTTAAAGTATACAATTCACCCCCCTCTTGTATATTCAGCATCTACATCATTATTTCGATCCTACACAACAAGCCTATTAGAATATTCTGGTGGAAACCATAAATCAGGCTCACAGTCCTACTCACTCTCAAGATGCTTGATGGTATATTCCTAAGGTGACAAAATAGAATCCTAATATTACTACTCCCATACTATAATACTTTTAGTATATTTCAATAAAAACCATATAGAAATCTAATATTTCAACCCAATCTCATAAATCCCATTGACTTTTTGTGGTGGAAACTATAAATCTGGTGCATATCCCTACATGATACCAAGAAAGATTTCAACATATTCGTTTGAAACTCAATTAAATATCTCCATCCAGAAATCTCATTGAATAATTCTTATATTAATAGAGGATTTTTCTAAGAGAGAACCCCCTCATTAGGTTTTGTAATATCCCCATCCCAAGAGCCTCTAAACAGTTCCCTAGGCCGAGTAGCCACATGAACTCAACCACACCTCCCCATACGCCAGTGGTTGCCAACTAGCAGTCAGGGTATAGATGAGTCACATGAGGAGACTATAACATCTTTACTAGATTAATACATAATAGATAACAAGCATAAATAGTGGAAACAAATTACAATAACCAATGAACATGAATAACTAACATCTCCCAAAACTGGGTACAAACCATAACCAATAATAAACATGGTATGTCATGCTAAATAGTGATAAAGTGAACAAAACATGAAATAAAAACAAACAGAAGAATACCAAAAAATGGTCATGACTCCAAGTATGGAACCACATCCATGAATTTCCCATTCCCATGTAAATTACCTATCATAAGGCTTTCCCCTTTTCCAGACCTATAACCATGAAGTCAACTCAGGTACCCAATGACGTCCCGAGAAGGGTGTGAGTACAACTCAGTAGGCCACCACAAAAAGTGTCTATAAAATATCCAATAAATATATAGTGCATGAAAGATAAAATTAAATACATGTAAACAAAAACGAGTTGGGTTCCATTAACAAGGTTCACCTATGTAATTCCTAGCATTATTCCCAATTCTAATACTTAAACCAATTTCATTACTTAGTTCACTTTTATCACGTCATCAATGGGTTTTATACTTTCATCAACTCAATGCATAGGGGAAAATCAATTTCCCTATCTCACTAGATATAATCACATCATCACATATATAACACCCTCACTTGGAAGCCTTGGTCTAGGTGTTCTAATTGACTGAAACCATTTGGGGACTAGAAATCCACTCCCTTCCCTAATCTGTGAATTTTTTGGTGGAGTTTAGAGCCTCAGTATTACTCGACCCATGGGCATAGATCCTCATGTCAATACCCCACTCTATGAATCCATATGCACATGCTTATTTTCCTTTCACCACACATATACCATACTAAAACCAAACATAACCAATGCCAATAGAAATCACAAACCGTAACTTCCAAAATGAGAAGTAACATTATTCTATTACCCATTATCATATTTACCATTTACATTACATAGAATTTTATCCCAAATCAAATTTCTTATGCCTAAATCACTAATAATATTTATTAATTCCACTAAATTTACCCAATTAACACATCCAACCCTTTCCATATGTTAATTTATTTAACACATTTATAATTTCCCATGTATCATCCCACTTATTTATTTTGAGTACAATTTATAATTCATTTCTCACATTAACACAAATCCAATTTAACCCATTATCATACCTAAACAAATATTCCCTAATAAATTATCCATATCTAGGAACAACTACCCATATTCCCTTATTAATCATAACATTTAGTAATTTATATTTTCACCTCAGGCTCTATTAAATCACTGGAAAATTTCAATGTTTACATTTTTGTAAACTATGCTTAGGGAGGTCTGTGCACCCCATGGGTGGCCCTAAATTATTCAATTCATCCATAATTCATCCTAAAAGGATAATGAGGGGGTTAAAATTTTCATATATACACCCATTATATCAAATATCACTGAAGAAATTAATAACACAAGATACAGAAAACAAGAACACAACTTTGCATGCCCAAATCCATATAAAAAACATGGGATATAACTTGTAGTCCACCTACCTCAAATCCATTGATCAACACAATACTAATAAAATTTTTATATCCCAATTAAACCACCCATTTAAGCCTCAACCTAGATTTCACTGGAAAATGAGGGGTTTAGAGCTTCAGATGGAGATAAGAGAAAGACGCAAACCCTAAACCAAAAAGAGAAGCAAGAGAGGGATTAGAGTCACCTGAATCTTCGATCTATAACCAATGGTGCTCAAAATGGATTACGATCAAAGGATAATCACCTATTGTAATATTGGGAGGTTTTGGATCAACAATAGGGTTAGAGGGAGGAGAAGAGGAGGAAATACCATGTGAGGTTCTTAAATCCTGTAATGGATTTTTTTTAAATTTTCCCAACATTATTGGATTTCACGGTTTACCCACTCAGTTTTCTAAACTGTGAGAAAACCATGTTCAAGAAACCATCCATGTTTAGTTGGGTCATATGGTTACCTGGGGAGACACACACGATTTAAAAACTGTTTTCCAACCATGTGATCTTCCATTGCACAAAATTTCACGATTTGGCCTCCACCTCACACGGTTTATTTAACTGTGCTCTAGCCATATACATTGCACAGGTTGGCTTGGTTCCCCCCTTTTTTCAGGTTATGAACCCTTAGATCACCCATGAGGCCCCTAAAATATCCGATACATACTTAATTAACCAAAACAAGTGATTTAATTCAAAATTTTAAACAAGGACATACCTTGATGAAGTCTAGGATCTTACAACCTACCCATCTTATAATGGCTTGTACTTGATCCACTTTCCCAAGAATTATTGAGATTCCAAAGAAATGATATCGGGACACCCATCCCATATATCTAACTCACCCTCCCATGTTTCTTTATTAACATTTCCATGCTACCACATAACATGAACCAAAGGCACAACCTTTCTCTGTAAGTGTTTCTCGGTATGATCCAAAATAAAAACCGGATGCTCCTCAAAGGATGCATCAACCTCAATCCCAACGTACTCAACATTAACAACATACGATGGATAAGGGTGATACTTCCAAAGCTAAGAAATATGAAAAAAAAATTTATTCCACTACACCATTGTGGAAGAGATAATCAGTAATCCAACAATCTGATCCTCTTCACAACCTGAAACGAACCCACGTACCTGGGTGCCAACTTTCCCCCGTTCCAAATATGATGGTGAACCAACTTTGGTGACACTAAAAGAAACACAATATCTCCCACATAAAACTCAAGAGGTCAATGAACCTGATCCTCATATGACTCTAGCCTACTCTAGGACATTTCCATATGTCTCTAAATAAAATGTACCTTTTATGACATCTCATGAACAAGACTTGGTCGAAAAAGTTTAGACTACCCTACTTCTAACCAACATAGTAGAGATCGACATGGCCTCCCATAGAGATTCTCAAATAGTTCCGTTTAAATCATAGCATAGAAACTATTGATGTATGAAAACTAAAAAATGACATGTTTTTATCCCACAAACCACTGAAATCAAGGACACAAGCTCTCAACATGTCCTCCAACACATGAATCATGTGATCTGACTTCTCATCTATATAAGAGTAAAAATACATACTAAAAAACACTTGGCTACAAAGAGCCTTATGTAATACCTACTAGAAGTGTGATGTGAATTGTATATCCCAATCTAGAACTATATTCCTCAATACTCTGTGAAACTACACTTACTCCAGAACATACAACTCACCCAACTGATCAATGGGGAAAGTCTCCTGGATTAGTTAGAAATGAGCCACTTTAGTCAGGTAATCCACAACCACCAAGACTGAATCAATCCTCTAAGGCATAATTGAGAGACCCAAAAAAAATCTATCATTACATCATCCCACTTCCATTATGTAATGGGAAAATGCTGTAACAAACAACCTGGGTACTGATTCTTAGCCTTCACTTGTAGACAGGTGAGACATATGAAGTTTCCCAGTCAGGATCTAAGTATCACTGAGAGGGGGATGTGGTGAATCAGTGATATATTTTTCTTTTATGTTTTCAATTTTTGAAACAAACTTCACCTCCTGTTAAAGAGTTATTTCCCTACTAAACACAATCAAAACACACATCCATAAGAGCACAAGATTTACAAGGTTCACTACTCAACATGAGTAGCTACGTCCTTGGTATGGTACGATAATAATCCACTACCACATAATCCACTAGAAAATAATCTTTTGATGTGGAATACAATGAGTAGTATATACCTTTACACTCATGTGGCACTCGGAAAACAATCCTCAAGTGTCTGTTCACCCTTTTAGCACAAAAAGGGAGAAATAATGTTTCAGTGATACTTAATCAGCTTTCACAGTTTGATCTTTCAAGACAATTCTTCTCTTTCGTACCTAGATGCTGGTAAGAAGTACCCTACACACAACTTACTGCTTGTGTTGAACCCAAATCTTTAATGAAACCTTTTTAATTTCTTGTGTGAAACTTTTATTCCATGTGCGAAATATTTGACTTTTGTTATGAAACACCTCTTGCACACAATTTCAATCTTGTGGGAAACTCTCTACTTATGCACAACTTCTACTTCTTACGTACAACTCTATTACTTTTTCTCAACTCCATTTACATAAATTCATTCCATGCTTCGGAGATTAGTATTTATCTATGCGTCGAGCTTCTTAAATGAGAGGGGTTACCACTTATTTATAGGCATCACTGACCCTCGCGTGCAAAAACCCTAACGCTTCATGCAAGATCCTGACGTGTCGTGAAACACTCCATTCAACGTTGCATTAGGAATGTAAGTCTATTTTTTGACAACCTCATATTTCATGAAATTCGTGAATATTTCTCTCACTTCATGTCTTTTCGAATTTTGTATGTTCTGACCTTGAATCATTCCTTGCACGCAATATTCCAAACTCCCTTCAATCTTTTACAGAAGAAAAAAACATTCTTTCATGATAGCCTTTCCATTTCCAAATTTTTATGTTCCGATCTTGGAACTCCACTTCAGTGCAACATACCAGTACATATTAAAACTTGCATGCAAAATAATTTTCCAAAATCACATTTCTTCATCTCTCAATTTTCAGCCACAAAAATTTGGAAAACACTGGAAAACAACAACACCCTAAAATATGCTTCGGCAAGAACACCAATGCTACTTCACTGTCATCTAGATTATTCAACAAACAACTAATTTCACCATGAACAATATCTACCATGATATATTATCTATGATCGAACACCTTTAGCATCTTCATATTTTCAATGGAATGCACTAAAACTTGTCTATCTTCTAGGAACATCCTTCTTTCTAATAAAAACTGAATATGATTGGCATAAAATTTTCTCCCTCTTTCCTGCATAAAGATCACATAAAAAGTTCTCAAAACTTATGATATTTTGGAAATACAAATCATAAAATCATCGTCTATTTTTTCTTGGATTTTACCATGTGAATTTATTTATCCCCATTTTGAAAACAAAAGACAACAATCCACTTATCCATCCAACTAGGTCCCAAAAATCTCCCCCTTTGGATTTTGTTGTGAACCAAGATTCATAAATCACTTAACTTTTTAACCTCAATCTATGGATCACATATCAATAATTCTAATCCTACATGACCTAACTCACTATAGGAAAAAAGAATTATTAATAGCAAAACCATGCTATCCTAAAGTAATGAATATGAAATTTCATCCTAATACTTCTCCAACACATAAGTATATTTATTCCAAGACTTATCCCTAGGCATTATTCCTATAATTTTTCACTTCTTCAACTTTCTCGGAATACAAATTTTTTTTTCCTACAACCACTCCAACAAACTGTTAGAATAGTTCACACACGTACATTCTGAATTCAAAACTTACCCCCCCAACTCTCTCTTTATACATGAAACCATAAAGATAGATTTATAAACCAATTCTACACTTTGAAAACACTATCCAAATGTAAGATGAGAGAGGGGAGAATAACATGTACCTCAACCTTGATGAGAAGGAGGTTGGACACCCATGTTCCACCTCAATTTAGAAAATTGTTCCTTCAGTAAAAGTTTTATGAATATGTCAACAACTCGTTATGATGTAGGAACTTACTCTAGCTTCAATTAATTATTCTACACATTATATTTGATGAATTGGTAGTTGATGTCAATATTATTTGAATGACAATTTGGTACTAGATTCCGTGAAATATTTATTTCACTTTGATTGTCAGAACCCAAGAGAAAGGTAAACTTTACTTTAGTAAGTACATCTTCCAACTGATTCTTCATCCACACAAGTTGGGTTAAAGCTTGAGTGGAAGAAAAATACGCAGCTTCAGTCATTTTAAGAGTCACTAAATTTTTATTCTTTATATTCCAACTAACACAACTTTTCCCCAGAAAGAAAACTCCATCAGATGTGGATCTTCTATCATCGAATTTTCCTTCCCAATCAACATCTGAATACTTGAATCGATCAATATTTTCTAATCCATCATACCTGATTACAAAATTTTTTGTGCCTTTGATATATCTAATAATTATTTTTTCAATAATAAAATGTGATTTTTTAGGAGCTCTCTGAAATCTTTCACATAATGTAACATCATAGACAATGTTGGGTCTTGATGAAGTCAAATATAACGGACTTCCAATTAGCTTTCGAAACTCTTTCTGAAAAACTTCCTTCTGTTCTCCATCTTTGTACAACTTTGTTCCCACTGAAATTTTCGTGTAAACTAGTTTCAAATTTTCCATTCCAAACTTATTCATAAGTTCCTTCATATGCGTTTCTTGAGAAAGAAAAATTTGGTCCTTCTTCTCTAATATTTTGAACCCAATAAAGTATTTCAATTTCTCCCAACATGGTCATCTCAAGAAACTTCTTCACCTCCTCAGAAAATCTTTCAAAAGATATTTCATCATTTTAGGAAATGATAATATCATTGACATAAATAGTTATGATCAAAGAGAACTCATGAAATTTCTTGATGTAAAGATTGTAATAAACTCTTCCTTTCTTGAAATTCATCTTCCTCAGGCAAGTATACAATTTTGAATACCATGCCCCTAGGGATTGTTTTAGCTGTACAAATCCTTCTTCAACCTGTACACATAACTTTCATCTTTACCAAAATTAAATCCACAAGGTTGTTAAATGTATAATTCTTCCTCAAGATCACCATTCAAGAATGCATATTTAACATCCATTTGAAAGATATTTCAACCTAGTTATTCAGAAATATAAAGAAAGATTTTGATTATTTCTAACCTTTCCAACAGAGTAAAGGTTTCATAAAAATAAATACCTTCATTCTGTGAGTAACCATTGCACAATAATATTTCCTTATTCCTTATCACTTCACCTTCTTCACTTAAGTTGTTCCAGAAAACCCATTTTGTACCAATAACATTTTTGTTATTTCGATTGGGAACAAGTTCCCAAGTATTACTCTTTTCAATCTAATAAAGTTATCCATTCATAGCTAGAACCCATTATGGATGCTCAAAATCTTAATTAATATAATTAGGATCAAATTTTGAATACAATGATGTATGTGTAACCACATTCATTGTTCTTATGGTTTGAAATGTCTGATGTTGATCTCCAATAATGTTCTGAGACTCTACTTGCTTCCGTAGCCAGGGATAAACTATTTGAATTTCATCATCATAACTCAAAATTTTTGAGTCTGATTATTCTTCTTGAGTATGATTACCTCTTTCGATATCATTATCATAATTGTTAACAAAACTTTCCTTATCATGCTTAACTTCCACATCTTTATAAGACTACTTTTCTTTCTCAAAACTTTCGAAAACTTTGATAGTAGAAGAATCAAGCATTCTTTCTATTTCTTTATTGAAGCATATATATCCTCTTCATTTTGGTTCTTAGAAAAGTAAAATTCCATCATCTCTTATTTTCTCAAACTTTTCAAGTTTCCACCTTTCTTCTTTATAATGCATGGACTCCCAAAAACTCTTACGTGTTTCAAACATGGAATTTTTCCATAGAACATTTCATATGGAGTCATATATGATTTTTTCCTATAGAAATATTGGTTCTAAATATACACAGCAGTTATCATAGATTACCTACAATAATAATAATAATGACTATGTTATAGTAACATAGTTCTCCCCATTTCTACCAAACTTCTATTCTTTCTTTCAGCAACCCCATTTTGTTTAGGTGTGTATGGTGAACTAAACTCATGCCAAATTCTATGCTTCTCAAGATAAATTTCAAAATATTCATTCTTATACTCTCCACCATTATCAGTTCTCAAATTCCTCACTGAATACTCACATTCCTTCTCAGCTTTCCTCTTGAAGCTCTTAACATTTTTAGAGCATATGACTTATGTCTCATGTACATGAAACAAGTAATGTGAGTAAAGTCATCAATGAATTTAATAAATTAATTATCCCTATTTATTGATTTATTACTCTTTTTTCCATAGATATCAAAATGTATAAGTTCTAAGGATCATTTTGAATGAATGTAAACTATCTTATTCACAGAGTTTGTAATTTTATATTTCTCACAAATAGTGCAACACTAATATCTTTTTCTTGATAAATCAGGCATATATCGGACACTATCTCGAGTTGATAACTTTTACATGTTTCACTGACACATATATCCCAACCTTTTATTCCATAAATTATTTTCATCCACCATACCCAAGTAGAAAGAGTTCTGTACTTCACCAACTTGGAACAAGTTCCCTTTTGTACGTTGGCCTCTTGTAAGTACCTTTCCATCATTTTCACTTTTCACAAAAAAACCCATATTTTCTAAAGATCAATTTATTTCCCTCATCACAAGGTTGTGAAACACTCAGAAAACTGTGTTTCAACCCATCATCATATAATCTTTTCCTAGATTTCATCTTTTCTTTCCCGATGATGGCTGATCCACCACATTTGATCCTTTGAGATTAATCATTTTCCAATGGCGTTGTTCCTTCTTTGAATTCATTCAAATTCGTCAGAAAATTTAACCCTCCTATCATATTAAAAGAAGACCCACAATCAAGAATCCATGGATGTTCTCCTTTTTTACCTTTCAAAGTGGTTTCAACAACAGGAGCTTTCTATTCTTCCTTTTAATTCTTAACCTTCATCTTCTGAGATTTTTTGATAACCTTTTGTCATGATGGAAACCAAAAAAGGCATCAGTTAGTATGATTTCTAGGTTGTTCACATATTTCAAAAATAGTTTCCATTGGTTGAAACCTATTTTCAACTTTCACACCATCCTTCTCATATTTCTTTCTGAACTTCCTTCTCGTAATTATTCTTTTGAGAGGATTGAATCCCCCTCAAACCTTGTCTTCCATAACTTGTGGAATAGTTTTAATGTTACTGGTTGAACCAAAAAATATTTTCCATGTGTCGAAATCCACCACAATACCAACAGTATACATAGAATTAATATTTACCTCTAAAACATACATACTGACCAAATTTGTGAACATGCTTCTCAATATTCTTTTTAACATAAATCTGCTGACCATAAGCCTTATTGTTTTCAGTCGTAACTTTATTATTCAGCTCATATTTTTTTCTACTTATCAGAACAATAATTAATAGAAATATTTTTGGACTGAGGTTTTTTAGAAACTTATGATTTTTCGGCATTGTTAACTTTGGCCACATATATAGCCTTTCCATATTTGTTCTTATTAGAACCAGTTCCATATTTCTTCTTAGATTTTGAAGGTAACTTGTGTTGATCCTTATTTGATTCATTGTTATTAGAACTTTCACCACCTTTAGAGAAAGAGTTTTTGAAACTTATATTCCTTTTTTCAGCTTTAGAAAGTTTCAGTTAGAAAATTTTCAACTCTTCTTCTTTTGAATTTAGGTTTACATACAGATGTTCATTACAATTATTTTCACTCTCAAGAGAATTATTCATATCATCAATATCTTTTTACAACTTGAATTTCTCATCATGAAATATTTCTTGATTTTTTAATAAGGAATCTTCACTTATAAACATCATGTTTTCCTTATCAAGACTTCTTATTTTTTCAATCATTCTTTCAACTCTACTTTTAGATGATATTCAAGTTCAGTTTCTTCTTCTTTGGAACTGCGGCTCCAGTAATGTTCATTATTCAAAGCTGCAATAAATTTATTCTATCTTTCTTTCTCAGTAAAAGTTTTTTTGGATTCAGCTTCACTATCCTCTTCTTCTTCATCTTTGGAAAAAAGGATTCTTCTTTTGGATTTGAAGAACTTTTAATCTTTCCATCTGGAAGAATATTTATCTTTATCACCCATTTTCTTTCATGACTTTCTTGGCCTTCCATCTTCATCATCACTATCTTCATCCTTCCCTTTTTGAGGACAATTAGCCACATAGTGGCCAATAACTCCACATCAAAACATTTCAGAGGATGTTTACCCTTGTATTTCCCTATACCTTTTTTTACAATCATTGAAAATAAGTATAAAATTTCATCAAAATTTTTACATACCATATCTTCATAATCTTATTCACCAGCTTCATCTTCAATGAGATTATTCTTTGAACTCTCTTTATTTGCAGCCTTGAAAGACATATATCTATCATCTTTTGTTTTGTTCTTCATATTCTTCTCCCTCCTCATTTCATAAGTGATGAGAGTGGTATAAAAATCATCTAGATACAATGTTTTGGGGTCTCTATCTTCCATTAAATAAAATTTAGCATCAAACTTGTTGGGCATAATTCTCAAGATCATTTCAACTACTATAGAATCCTCCAACTTTTCACCAAGACATATGATTGTATTGAAAATGTCATTTAACCTGGTAAATAAGTCCCTAATAGATTCAAACTCTCCCATTTTAAAGTCTTCATACTTCAATATCCAGATTTTTAGTTTTTCCTTCTTCTCTTTTGTATTTCCTTCATAGATGTTCTTAAGATTATCCCATATTCCAATAGTTATAGAGACACCTTTAAATCTTAAAAAATCACTCTCAAAAAGAGATGAGAGTAATACATTTTTATCCCTTCCATCTTTCTTGAGATTCATCTTATCGATACATATAAGAGGAACCTTATCATCAATATCAAGAAATCCATCTATTGCAGCTTCAAGAACTTCATACCCAAGAGACATAAGATAAGGCATCACTCTTTCTTTATAGATATTATAATTTTTCCCATAAAATATCATAATACCCTTACTTTTCACATAATTGAAATTCTCCATCATAATGCCTCCTCAAAATTTCACTAAATAACAAATAAAGGGAACCTGCCTCTGATACCAATTGATGTTTCCCAATCAGGATCCAAGTATCACTGAGAGGGGGTGGGGTCAATTAGTGATATATTTTTCTTTTATGTTTACTATTTTTGAAACTACCTTCGCTTCCTATTAAAGTGTTGTTTCCCTACTATACACAATCAAAAAACACATCCATAGGAACACAAGATTTACAAGGTTCCCTACTCAACATGAGTAGCTACATCCTTGGTATGGTACGGAAATAATACAGTACCACACAATCCACTAGAAAATAATCCATTGATATGGAATACAATGAGTAGGATATACCCTTACACTTTTGTAGTGCTTAGAAATAAATATAAAAGTATTTGTGCTCCCTCTTATCACAAATAGGGTGAAATATTATTTCAGTAATTCTTAATTAGCTTTCACATTTTGATTTTTCAAGACAATTCTTCTCTTTCCTACCCAGAAGCTAGTAAGAACTATATTGAACACAACTTACTGCATGTGTTGAACCCAAATCTTTCAGACACCCGTTTTTATGTCTTTCTCACTACTTTTATTCCATGTACTCAAGATTTGAATTTTGTCACGAAACACCTCTTGCACACAACTTCAATATTGCGTGCAACTCTTTTATTACGTGAAAATTCTCCTTCTTATGTGAAACTCTATTTATTTTGTGCAACTCCATTTGGTTAAAATTTTTCCATGATTCATATATCAGGATATCTCTATGTTTCAAGCTTCTTAAATCAGAGGGGGTCACATCTTATTTATAAGTATCGCTAACCCTCACACACAAAAAACCTAACGGGTCGTGAAAGATCATTATTTTTTGTGAAACAACCCATTTGACGTTTCATTGGGAGTGTAAGTCTCTTTCCCGCCAACCTCATCTTTCAAAATCTTCTTTAATATTTCAAAAACATCATGCTTTTTCCATTTTTTGATGTTATGACCTTGAATCATGCCTTGCACGCAATATTACAAACACCCTTCAGTATTTCATGAAATAAAAAAAAAATCTTTCACGATATCCTTTACTTTTCCAAATTTTAATGTTTGGATCTTGAATATTAACTTGAGAGAAACATACCAATTCATCTTCAAACTTACTCACAACATACTTTTCCCAAATCACATTTCTTCATCTCCTAATTTTCAGCCCCAAAAATTTGGCAAACACTAGAAACCGATGCAACCTTAAAATATACTTCGGCAAGATCCCCAATTATACTTCAATGTCATCTGAATTATTCAAAAAAAAAAACTGATTTCATCATGAACTATATCTACCATTATATAATTTCTTGGATCAAACACCTTTATCATCATTATATTTTCAATGGAAAGTACTTTAACTTCACTATGTTCCTACAACATCCTTCATTATAATCAGAACTGAATATGATTAGCATCAAATTTTCTCCCCCTTTCCTTCAAAAGTATTGTATCAAAAATTCTCAAAAAATATGATATTTGGGAAATAAAAATCAACAAATCATCATTTGATTTTTCAAGGATTTTATAATGTGAATTAATTTATCCCCTTTTTGACAACAAAAGACAGCAATCCACTTCTCCATCCAACTTGCTCCCAACAATATCTTACTTTGGATTTTGTTGTGAACCAAGATTCATAAATCACTTAACTTTGTAACCTCAAGCTATGGATCACATATCAATATTTCTAATCCTACGTGACCTAAATCACTGTAGGAAACAATAATTATTGACAGCAAAACCATGTTATCCTAAAGTAGTGACTATGAAATTTCTTCCTCATCCTTCTCCAAAACATAAACATCTTTCTTCCAAGAATTCTCACTCATAATTAATACTCAGATTTTTCACTTCTTCAAATTTACTAGAATACAAAAAATTTTGTTTCCTACAACTACACCATCAAATAGTCAGAATAGTTTACACATGTACATGATGAATTCACAGCTTACCCCCAACTCCCCCTTTATACATTCAACCATAATGATAGATTTATAAACCAATTACCCCCTTGAAAACAATATACAAAGGTAAGATGAGATAGGGGACAGTAACATGTACCTCAACCTTGACAAGAAGGAGGTTGGAAACCCATGTTCCACCTCAATTTAGAAAATAGTTCCTTAAATAAAGGTTTTGTGAATATATTAGCAACATGTTCCAATGTAGGAATGTACTACAAATTCAATTCATTCTTCTACAAACTCTCAATGATGAATTTATAATTGATGTCAATATGTTTTAAATGAGAATGTTGTATAGAATCTGTGAAAGATTGATTTCACTTTGATTTCCACAACCCAAGAGAAAGGGTAACATTAATTTAATAAGTAGATATTCCAGCTGATTCTTCATCCACATAAGTTGAGTAGTAGCTTGAGTGGTAGCAACATACTCACCTTCATCTATACTAAGAGTCCCTAAATTTTGTTTCACTGTATGCCAACTAAGTTAGTTTTTTCCCAGAAAGAAAACTAAATAAGATGTGGATCTTCTATCATCAACATTTCCTGCCCAATCAACATATGAATACTCGAATAGATCAATATTTTCTGATCCATCATACCTAATTCCAAATTTTTTGTTCCTTGGATATATTTGATAATTCTTTTTCCTGCAATCAAATGTGATTCTTTAAGAGTGCTCTAAAATCTTTCATGTAAGGTAAAATAATTGAAAATGTTGGGTCCTGAGGCAGTCAAATATAATAGACTTCCAATCAGCTTTCGAAACTCTTTCTGATCAACTTCCCTGCATTCTCCATATTTAGACAACTTGGTTCCCACATAAATTTGTGTGTAAACTAGTTTTTAATTTTCCATTCCAAACTTCTTTAGAAGTTATTTAACATAATTTTCTTGATAAATAAATATGTGGTTCTTCTTCTAGAATATTTTAAACCCAAGAAAGTATTTCATTTCTTCCAGCATGGTCATCTCAATCAATGTTTTATTCTCCTCAAAAAATATTTCGCATGATCTTTAATCATTCTAGGAAAAGATAATGTCATCAAAATAAACAATTATGACCAGAGAGAAATCCTGACATTCCTTGACGTAAAGACTGTTGTCAACTCTTCCTTTCTTGAAATTCATCTTCCTCAAGAAAGTATCAAATTTTGAATACCATTCCCTTAGGGGGTTGTCTTAGTCCATACAAATCCTTCTTAAACTAGAAAACATAACATTCATATTTTTCAACTACCAAGACACATGTTTTTCAATGTATACTTCTTCATCAAGATCACCATTCAAGAATGCAGATTTAATATCCATTTTAAAGATATTTTAACCTTGTTGTATAAAAATAGGAAGAAATATTATGATTTTATTAACCATGCCACTGTATAAAAGGTTTTATCAAAATCCATGCGTTTAATATGTGAGTAACCTTTTCACACTAATCTTGAATTGTTCTTTATCACTTAAACTTCTTCATTTAACTTATTACGGAAAACCCATTTTGCACCAATAATTTTTTTTATTGGGCTTGGCTCTAAGTTCCCAAGTATCATTATTTTCAATCTGATCTATCTCTTCATTCATATCCTAAACCCATTCAGGTTTCTCAAAAGCTTCATTCACATCATTAGGATCCACTTTTGAATACAACGAAGTGTGTGTAACAACATTCATTGTTCTTCTGGTTTGAACCATCTGATGTTGATCTCCAATAATGTTCTAATCCTCTACGTGCTTCTTAATCTTGGATGAACTATTTGAATATCATCCTAATCACTTGAAATTTATATGTCTGATTCTTCTTGTTGAGTATGATTACCTGTATCCGCATCATTATCAAAATTGTTAATAAAATATTCCTTATCCTTCTCAACTTCCACATCATCATAATATTTCTTTTCTTTCTCAAAATTTTCAACAACATTGACATTAATAGAATGAACAATTATTCATGTTTCTTTATTAAAGAATCTATATCCTC
This sequence comes from Viscum album, assembly GCA_963277665.1. Lineage (NCBI taxonomy): Eukaryota > Viridiplantae > Streptophyta > Magnoliopsida > Santalales > Viscaceae > Viscum > Viscum album. The sequence goes on from OY728121.1 coordinate 988,071,516, forward strand.
TTACTTCTGGATAATAGCCAAGAAAAATTCCATCATCTCCTCTTTGCTCAAACTTTTCAAGGTTTCCACCTTTCTTCTTTAAAATTCATAGACACCCAAAAAATCTTAAGTGTTTCAAACATAGAGTTTTTCCAAAAAAAAATTCATATGGAGTCATACCTGAATTTGGCCTGTAGAATCATCATTTTAGAATATAAATAGTAGTGATCATGGATTTCTTCCAATAATAATAAGAAAGACTATGTTCAAGTAACATAGTTCTCCCCATTTCTACCAATCTGCTATTCTTTCTTTCAGAAAACCCATTTTGTTGAGGTGTGTATGGCGAACTAAACTCATACTGAATTCCATGCTTATCAAGATAACTTTCAAACTCTTCATTATTATACTCTCCACCATTATCAGTTCTCAACTTCTTTACTAAATACTTTAAAAACTATTGGAGTATTACATAATATGGATAACATCCTCATATAATAAAATTTGAGAAAAGGATGTTGGAAAGTGGTCTTAACATGGTCCTCCTAAGAAATGGGTAACCAATAGTAACCTGAAAAAACATTTAAGAAAAAATAATGTGTTTTCTCATACAACCATTATATAATATGATAAATAAAAGGAATGTTGAAATGATCCTTTCATTTTTCATGGGTTATATTGCTATACTGTATCAAAACTCTCTGATTATTCTTAGTTCTAATAAAGATTAATTCAATTTTTTATTTCTCAAAAGTGTTAATCCTTTTTTATGAATAAAATGAATGAGGTTAATTAATTGTGAGTTAGAGATGGGGTGTATGGTGAAATTTTCTTACATATTTTATATCCCCTTTTGAAATCCTCTATAATGATGGGATTTAGTCTCATTTAGTCCTATCTAATTGTTCTAGAACATCCCTAAACAAAAATTATATGTGGTAATATTTTATAATTAAAGCATGGAATGTATATGAAACTCAAGATCATATAATATAAACTTAATCTCAACAATTCAATCAATTTATGTTAATTTACTTGGATATATCATTGGAAATTATTGATAGTAATTTTCTTCCATGTATTATATAAACATACATCAAATCATTCGAAAAAGGATTTAATTCTAGATCAGGAGGATATTAATTGGTTGAAATTAAATTTGGGTTAATAAATTATAAATATTATTAGTCATAATGAAAATTTATCATATATACTCCTTCTCAAAGAAATAAAATGCTAGATTCATTAAAAAATAATAAGTTAGTTATTCCTCTAATCTAAAAATAACATTTTTAGATTTATGGATACCTCCATAATCCATGTTATATTTTATCATTATATTCATCCATATAAATATAAATTAGTGTAAATTACTTGTATATTCACTAGTTTTATCCTCTATAATGTTTAAAGTTAAAGAGTGAATGTTAATTTGATGGGTTCATCATAGATTCAAAAATAATGAAGCAAAAAATAATACCACCAAACTCCATGGTGAGGGTACCTTATTGAAAAATGATTATTATCTCCATTACATGAAGAATTGTTTACCCACGATGAGGGGTAACTATGTTTAGTTTCTATATTCCTCTATTTTCAAAAAATTTATATATTCTATAAAAATAAATTCATGGAATCTAACTAAATAATCCTCCAAGACTCCTATAAGAAAATTAGTGAATCAATTTTGAATTTATACCACCACCCTTATGGGTTTCCATTATCCCATATGAATGGTGGTGAAATATAATTGAGGCATAATATTTATATATGAAACTAAAACATATAATTAATTATAAAATGTTATAGAATCAATGGTGTAAGGGATATAAAATTATCATGGTTCATGAAATTTTTTGGAAATGTTTTTTTATAAAGATTGATACACTTCTTCCCAAACTAATACTTTAATTCCCTTAAATCCTCCTCTATTTGGTGAAAATATAACTAAGGATCATGATATAGTAAGGGATTTTTTCATAGCATCATGATGTTTATTATTGATCTCAAAATTATTTAATGTTTATAGAATTTATATTCAAATTTATTCTTCTTGAATCATCATAAAATAAATCATACTTGATGGTAATGTATGTGGTGGGTATTTATTCTCCTATTCTACCTTTATAGTGTTGTTCATAGTATCTTTCAAAATCGGAAAAATCACTCCACTTTCTCTTTATTCTCATATTTTAGTGGCTACATAACAGTTATTTCTCTATAATATATAGTTTAGTTTTATTCAATTTAATGATGTATTTTCATGGGTGGCTGGTTGTTGAATCTCCGTGACACTTATTATAGTCACTATACTCCAATTATCATTAGAGTTAAGGATTTACTAATCTGGTATTGTCCTTGGGTTTTTGGATAGAATTTATACTAGGCTACTCAGTTAGATTACTGAACATACCACGTTATTCCTATGATTTTCAACCCTAATATCTTGATATTGGTATACAATTAGTGGTTCACTAGTTAAGGGTTGTTCAAAATGATTATTTTTTTCAGAAAATGGGGTTTTATATAGGTTGCCTGGTTATAATTTTATGTTAATTTTTTTAAATGGAGGAACATAGTGGTAAGGATATTGAAATTGATGCTTTTGTTGTTATAAGTATATTTATGGTGTCCTTGTTTTTTTTTTTAGTTTCCAAATTCATATTTGACTTTGGAATTTTCTCTACATCTTTGATTTCATTGTGGTGATTTCCATGGATAGAATGCTGATTCAAAAATATCAATACCACATTCTACAACATAATGGTCAGTAAAATGGATATGATACATACCATATACCTTTGATTATGTTTATTATTAAAAATTATATTTTAAATATATTTTTCATAAAAACTCAGTTAGCTCTACATGTTTTGATTCTAACAAAGGAGTGGAATGAGAAGTTTTTTCATCAGGGACAGTTCTTATTCTTATACCTATTTGCTAAAATATTATTATTTTTGTACTATTCACAATGAGAGACCATGGTATTATTCTTGTCAATTTTATATCATGTCTCCCCCAGAGGATGCATCAAAAATATTTTTATCATTTTTTATAAGGAATTTTTAAATGAAAACAATAAAGTTACGCTCTACTTTATATTAATGTGGAAAACTTGAACACATATTATTAAACTTATATTATTAATCATAAATGGAATCTCCATAATACTGTTTGATGAAAGGTAGATCTTTATTGATGGCAGTTCTTTTTTTAGATAGGAAAAAATATCTGAATAAAGGATCTATGAAAGTTATCAAAATCCTGAACTTTAATTGGTTACATGTTGTATAACCAATCTTGGGATTCTCTATCAAATGAAAAATCTAATTCCCATCAGTTGACTTATTCTTATTCTGCTCCTCTGGGGTTCAAGATAGGAGAAAAAATTGAACTATTGCATGTAATTATTTCGGTATTTACCTACAATTCCATGAAATTTATGATGTAATTGAATTAGACAAGTTCAATGATCAAAATAATATTTATAATATATAGGAAAACCTAATTTTTATTATTAATAAATTATGGATCACATAAAGATTTTAGTGTCTAGTTGGGATTTATTGGCATGATTGAAAGCTCACAGTGAAAACAGGTGATTACACTAGAGTCTATAAAAGTTATTTCATCAAATATATATTGCAATATCAAATTCCTAAGACTAGTTATTATATTGTTTTCAATTTATAAATCAAAATAAGAAATGATATTTACATGTTCTAGTCATGAAATGATAAAATTTAGACTGGGAAATAACTCTTCACCAATGAACCCATGTTTTTTATACACCATTAATGGGATGGTTCAAAAATATATTAATTATCATGTTAAATATATATTAATAGTGGTAATAATAGTGTTTTATCGATATATGAGTGAAAAAAATCTATATTCACATAAAATTTACTAGAAATGGGTGTTTTGGTGGTTCTGGTTTTAAAATTTAATGTATAGAAATGAAATAATGAAGTATGGAAATAGAAAAATGAATGGGGTGGTTATATAGAGATTTAAATTCTAATTAAAATATTATCCTTGTATTTAATTTTACTCAACACATATTATTATTAACTAATAGGTTAGAGGATCCATAATCACTTCTCATCACACCTTATGTTGAATGGTTTGAGTGTGAATATTCCGAACAGAAATCTCTACTTGGTATGAATTCCATATTATATATTTTTTAGTTTCATTGAATCACAATTAATTCACAGATAAAATACCTGATCATATATTTTTCTTCTTAAACAATCAATATTGTCCACTACCCTTCCACACATATCGACAATAATTGTGCAATTCACCACTTAGACTGGGGATAAACCATCATATATTGACTTAAAATAAGTTGAGGGATATTTTTGATCATTTTCCTAGGAAATAAAAAATAATAATAGGATTGAATCCAAATACCATCACATATAAAATTTATAACTATTGTTTAATATAGAAACTAGTTAACAGAATTTATAAATTTTAATTCAATGAAGTACGAAGACACAAACATAAAAAATTTAAAACCATCCCACAACTGATTACTTATAATTACCCCTCAATTTCATGGTTAAAATACATGAATGTGGAAGAGTAGATCATTAAAAAACATGAGAAATTAGAATCAAAACAAAGAATAAAAAATAGTGGAAAAATAATCACCGTAATAAACTCCCAAAAACAAACACTTGATGACTCATCATACATTTTATATCTTCATTTCCCATCTTAATTTTATGTATTCATACTCGAATAACATCATTTTTAATTTCTCATAAGTCTTTTTTCTGTATATTAAAATTTCCACATGATCCTTTTTCCAAAAAAATGTATCTTTCATTACATATTATTGATTAAAATATTTTTTATATTATGATCATTCTGGAATCCTATTATTGTCTTGATGTATGATATGTGTTCACACTAAATCCTTGGATTAGAGTATAGATTAATCCACCAAACTCACTTTTTTTTAATTCTTTATCCATTTTTTCTCAAAGTAAATGGTTATATATAGTGGAAAAATATCCCTCATCTCATAAAATATCATTCATTCTACCAAGACATCTATCTTATATATGTATGATAAATTTCATTTCTATATGTTGGAAGACCTAAAAATCATATGACAATCAAAAGATCTTATGGACTCTCCAAAATTCTAACACATATGCTAATTATCCTATATTTCCCAAAACATCATACATAGTTCACAAATTATCTTACAAAGAACCCCTAAGAGAATTTTGTTATACATTTTTTCAAAACAATTACTGTATATACAAAATGAGTTACATGTAGCAGAGATATCCTACATTAAGATAAAAATACATTTCCATTTTCCAACTATCATTATAAAATATCTGGGCTTCTCCAATGTACATCAAACTCTTCAATACTTAAGAACAGACATTAAAATATTAAATCAAAATAAAATCAAATTCAAGAAATTTAATTTAGTTGAGGAATCAAATGAAAAAAATAATTCCCTAATTTTATATCTTTAAGTTATATTTTCTGAAATTAACAAAATGATAATTCAATTCATGACTATACTAGGAAATAGATTCTAATATTCTAATATTTTATTAATGTTTATGTGAATTTCTTCTATGGTGGGTGATCCTTTGAATTGGACAACATGCTTTCCCAAAAGTTCCGTAAATGTTCATTGAAAAAAATTTATCTTTTATTAAAAAAAATATTCAATACCAAAACATATGAAATGAAGATGAATTCCAAAATATAGTTCAATAGAATGAATTTAATATTAATATAATATGATTAATTGATTGTATATATTAAGACCAATCAATGTAAATATCATAGTATGGGGTTTAATCATTAGTGGGTAGAATTTACTCATTGAGAAACTCCATATCCAAATGAAACTCTTTTGGGGTTCATATTATGGAAAGGAAATGTACTAGTTCTTATCCCATGAATTCCTTATAAGGGACAAACCTATTATCGAATTTCAAGAGAAATATGGACTGCCATGTAAATCATCATGTAAACATTGAATAACAGTGGATACAATTCAATGTATATCTATAGTATATCATCTATACCTATTGATTCTATAGATAATGATACATATTCTAAATGGTAAAAGTTAAGGCGTGAAAATTATTCTAGAAGGGAGAATATCTAACCTTGTGTCTATCATCATGTTACTAGGGTAATAAAGACAATTATATTTACCCATGATATTATTAGGGTTTGGAGTGTCTTAAAGATCACTCAAAAACATTCACATTAGGTATTTACGGTTTCCCATGGAAAACACAACAAGAATCGGAAGATATATCAAATATAACATGATTTTGACGACTGAATTATAGAATTATTCATCCCACTGGTAGTTGGTTCCTTTATTAATAAATTTTGAGAATGACTTACACATTCCTACCATACTAGAGATAAAATGTTGTATATATTATGGATTCCCTAGAAAGCCTCTTATCTAGCTCAAATTTTACAAAGGGGGTATCTCAATGATTGTCTTAATCTTCTCCGAGCTCATTTCGATGAAAATGAAAAATCAAATAAATTTATAGATGTGAAAAATAATGTATACATAGAGATTTTTGAATTTTTTTTGTTTGATTATTCATATGGATTTTTGAATTGTTGAGACTACACCACAAAATAATCAATTTATCACTCCACCATCTTTCCCAAGAGGATCAAGAATATTTCATTAGTGGACCACAAGTAGGTTTATTTTGTATTCGCTTAGATAAAGGGAGTAAAATTGTAGTAATATTTTCCTTGGGGTTCCCTAAATGTAGTGTCCTCATAAAATTTTAGGTCCATATGGATTTTATTTTATTTGTTGTATCCTTTAATGATGGAGGGGCCCCATAATTTTGTGATTGTACCAATGATAAACTCCGTAACCTAGATGTAGAAGTCATCCGTTGTTTATTTTCAGTTAAAATTCAATAATTTGATATATATATATATAATATAATTTTATTATTATTCTTCATTAATGGGAAAATTTTATATATCTACTTTTGGTACTTGGCCTCCCCCAAAATATTATATTTGACTATCTTATTGACTTTATCGCTGACCATGTCAAATCTGTAAGGATGAATTTTCCAAGGTTATTGCTAATAACCATTTTGGATAACAAGAATTCCTGAATGGTGGAAAATAAAATGAGGATCAATACCTATAAAATCCTATATGTTTCATGAAAATACATCATGGTGTTTCCTCATGAATGTCATGAACTTATTTTTTTGTTGGGATTCATAGAATATCTAATTAATTTTGTCCTTAGGTCTTCATCTTTATCAAGGTTCACATATATAAACTCATTTCTTATGGTGGAAACTTTTTGTTCAATGAAATAAGTTGATTTATCTAGAACATCATAATTATAATAATGATTGATAAATATAGGAGATAATTCCTTAATAATAGGAAGTGGAGTAGAATCAACTTCAACAATAAAGGAAGAATATTAAGAAGTAGTTATTTTTCCTTCTAATTCCATTGTAATCATGTTGGTGGATTCCATGGTTTCCAATCCATGCAATCATCTTTAGCACAGTTTGCTTAGTATTTCGAACCATTATGGATCAACTGACCTACATTTGGTCACCCCTACACTCTGATATAAATGATTGATTTATCTTTTTAGGACTTCTATAGTATTTTACTTCTCATGGTTTAGTTGTTTGAAGTCTTGGGAGGAGTTTTTAAAGAGGTTAGGGGTTGTTTGATATGAGATTATACATGGAGAGGTAGGTCACAACATGGTCTTCTTAGTCCTGGAATGAAGGGATATTTGTTGTATAGGGTTGTTTTGTAAGAGATAATTCATGGGGTGACATGGATGATTATAGTGGGAGGAGGATAATAGAGGATTTTGGAAAGTTATGAACTATAAATTTTAGGGAATGAACCTTATAGACTTTGGCTAAATCACAAGATATTGATTTTATTTATTTTTTCATTGTAAAATGAGAGATTAGTTCACAACTCAACATTCCTTATATAGTTTTTTAAACTTTTCATGATGTCCCTTCTTGGAGTGGTTATTTTATTGTAGAGAATAATATCTATGTTATTAATTACTACGTTCTAGTAGTTATTTATCATTGTGTGGCCATCCTTATCATGATGTGAGTTCCGCAAGCCTAATTTCAGTTGTTAAATTTATAGTGATATCATTTCATAGTGCCTTGTTCATATAATGACCCATCCATGGCTATATCATATTATAAAATGTTACCATGTTTAATAGGGGATTTAAGACATTATTTTGGGTGGTTCTATGGACTTGTCCTATCATGGCATGAGAAAAGTCTATCATTATGTCATGTTGTAGTTTCCAATAATCATAAAAATATATAATCCCATCTAAATTATTAAATTTTACTATGACTTCTCTAATCCTTGGGTGACTATATGTCGGACCCAATACACCCTTGAACCCCAAAGATTTGTGTTGCCTCTCAACATCAATAGATCAATTTCTTGATATGTGAGGTAATTTAACTCTATTCTTGTTAGTTCTATCAATATTTTCCTATATTAGGAGGTGATGATAGATGTGTTCAAATTTTTTGGGGACATTTGGAATTATTTTTTTTCATGAATTTCTAGGATTATGCTTATTCAAGTTTTCCTTATGTGGTTTTTGTCTTGCATTCATCTCCATTCCTCTGATTCTATTGCAACATTTGTGGAAGCCCCAATTGAGGTAGAGGAATTGAGAACTCACTTATATTTATTTATAATGTGTAAGTACAATGATATTAATTTAATTTTTGTTTATTATATATATTTATTAATAATGATAATGAATTTAAATGATGGAAATTGACGGGGGGGGGGGGGGTATTGCATGTGATTACAAGTTTCCATTATTTTTATTATGGTTGATGGATTGAAGTTATTGCTGTTATAAGTTTGATGTGGTTGTCATTTATGCATGACCATGTTCATAAGTTTAATTTTCTAAAACCCTATTTCATAGCAATAAAATCACATAATAATGATAATAAACCGGTTGTGTAGAGTTTTAATTTATTGTCCTGACACTTTTATTAGAGATGTTGAATGAATATGAAGGCATGTTTTATAAAAAAGGTATTGTGGAAGTTTTTATATCTTGTATTTTTTATTAGGTGTAAAAAAAATTATTATTAATTTATTGTGGCTTCTGTGGTTTTTTGAAACGTTTTACAGTAATTATTTTGGATATATTTGGAATGTTTTGTGGATTGTACATTAGGGTTATGACTAAAATCTTTAAATATCTTATAGAGGAATAGATTATTGGTGTGGAATGTTTTTAAAACTAGTAATATGGAATGTGGATGTTTGGTGTGACTGTTCTAAGTGGGGTTGTTAGACTGAGTAATGTGATAGTTGTGTGTCCAATGGATAATGATTATTGGAATGTTTTGTAGTTTTCTATTAACAATATAAGGTGATTGGTAGTGATGAAATTAGTAATGAGATTGGGTGGAATTGAATAAATCATTTTATATAAATAAAACATTTGATTAAATGAAATCAATGGGTGATAACTATATTAAAATTGGGTGATGGATGAGAATTGTTTTCAATAATAATTGAATTTAATGTAATAATGAATGATAAATTGTTGGTAAATAGTAAATATTTAAATGGTTAAAATATTTGATTAAATGAGTTATTGTGTATGGTTTTGGTGAATTGTTTTATGGAAAGTGGATATTTTTTTAGTGTAGTGGTTGGAAGTTATTGTGGTGTGTGGTTGTGATAATTTGTATGTTGTGATGAGAATGGAAGAGTTGTTTTGATATGAACCCTATAGAATTGTCTGGTCTGTGGATGTAATTTATTTTTACATTAATATGATTTATTTATCCACTCAACCAAATTTATATATCCGTACCGATGAACAAATGTTTTCTATTTCTGGTGTTTTTATCATGATCCACATTGGTGAGGGAATACATGGTTTACTACTCTATCTCACACATCTAGGTGTGGCATGTGATTTTTTGGCACAAGGTATGTATGATCACAAGAAATGGAAATATTTTATATATTAGTAGACCATGTGTGGTGATGGTAAGATGATATATATTTGGATTCATTCATTATTGTAGACATGCATGAGGTTTATGTCCACCATGTTCATTATAAACATCAATGATAGAAATATGTGTTGTGGATATGAATTGTGGTTGATATGTAGCATCTGGTGGTGGATATGGGATATTGAGGACTATATGAATGTGGTATATGGTATGGTTGTGATATGAGATATGATGTGATACAATATAGATACAAAAAGAACTGAGAGAATAAGATGTTTTACATTAGCATTTGAGAGAGACAAACCAGTGGGGAATTTGTTTTAGGGTACCTCATTGATATATTATTATATTAACATGTTATTATTATTGGATATGATATTTTGTTTTCATTCCTTTGTGAGGTTAGGTTATTTTTTACCAAGTATGTTCTTTTTTGGTTATAATATTTATTTACTAAGGAATGAGTATTCTTTTTCCTCATTTATACAAGAGATCTTGGTGAAGATCTTTTTGATTATACATTTACCATAACATATATATATATATATATATTTCATAGGTTTCAAAGAAGACATTGGTGGTAAGTTGGATAGTATTGGCCTATAATGTTAGGTTACATCTTGTGTTTCTTCCTAGGTTTTTTAGGTATTTTATTTGGGAGACTTGTGTTTGTATGACATTTCTGTGCATTGTGGTTTATTTTGGGTTATGGATTATATTATATTTTTTATTCATTGGTGATATTTTGTTCTATTCCTATAATTTATGAGGGTAATGCCTCCCATTGGAATAATTTAGACCCTTGGTGGTAGTCACTAACATAAGGCATGTTGAAAGTAATAATTTGAGGTCACTATTTCCTTCACTACAGGTATAATATGGGTTCCTAGTGGGATGGGTCATGAAAAAGTGTAAATAAAAAAATAGTTAAAAGTTAGGATAGAGACTAGAGTTGTAAAATTGTGAGTATTTCATGTGATTCATCGAGGAATATTTTTAGCAAATATTATTATGTGATATATAAATGGCATCCAACTAAGACATAATAGTGTATGTTCCCCTCTGATCCCATTCAGGGAACACAAGATTATTGAACACCCTAGGTAATATAATGATGATTGAGGTATAGATATCGAGGAGAGGTAAAATAATCATTCTTTTTTATTTTCTATAAATTCAGCCAATTGTTCAAATATTATATTAATTAGATTAATTGGTTGGGAATAAATTGATTCCATGATACATGTCTGATGAGTTTATTTTTGGTTTGCATAGATTTATGTGGATCATTATTAATTCATATTTCATTTTTACAAGTTACTAAAGTATGATACAGTTTACCACTAGAGGATTAATGTATTTATGAAGAATGAGAAATGGATGATGGAATTTTGTGAGTTTTAGTATCATGATATTGCAAAATATTAGGGGATATTTTCTGATTTGGAGACTGAGCCCTAGATTGAGAATCCCAAATTCACCATCAATATGAACTGATCCAGGTCCACAAATCAAGTTCCATTATCAATTATATTTATCCGAGGATCTGTTTTATAGTGGTATATATTATATCTTCAGGAGAAGAATTATTCATATGTTTTATGGGATTATTTTCATTGGAAGTTGTGTGCAATGTTCCTTTCATTGATGATGATAAAATAAAGTTCATTGTATTACTATTCCTTAAATTAGGGAGAGTTATTTTATTTGATCTATGAATTATCTTCATGTAAATTCTTCACTTTTCCCATAACCTATTTTTAGATGATAATTTAATGTCATGTAATTTGGAGGAGTCATGGTTCCCACTTATTAAATATATAATCACTCTATTTGTGTTGAATACATATTTACATGGGAAAAATAATGTCAAGGTGATTGAGAGGAAGTCTAGGGAGTATATATAAACTAAATAGGTGAGTCAGTATTGCTCCCTAGGGATAATGGTTAATGGAGGAAGTTCTATGGTGTCTCTATCATCTGGGTTTGAGTTAGTATAGAGTCTGAATTAGTAGTTTTCTTCTAATATTTCTGGAAAATTTAGCTCCATTTAATCCACCTTGGGATCTGTTTTTTATGTTTATATTATGGAGTAAATTATATTAGGTGATTATTTATCCTATCCATCTTCATGGGTTAGAATTGTGGGGCTAGCCAGTTTTTGTTCTATCATTGGCAGTATTTTCTTAGAGGTCATACAAGAAGTATGTAAAAAAGTCTTAACTTCCACTAAGAAGAGGTGAAGACAAAAGATATCTTCAACATTACTGTCCTCATCATTAAGGATATCTGGTTATTCATGGTCATAGAGGTTATCGTTAGCAACATGGTAGATGATCTGGGCATAGATAGGTTCATGTTATTGAGACACACATTCTAAATGAAACCAATAATGAACAAGGTATCATATAATTATATTCATCCCTAGTCATTTATTTATTTGACATTGGGGAATTTTATTCTACTATATAAAAAAAATTGTTATATTCCTTGAGACTTGAGGTGGAAAGGCTTTCAGATCCCTAATAAATGACAAAAAAGTTTTTTTAAATCAAGTTTGTTTGATGTGAATTAAGGATGTAAGCTCATGATAGGGAAGAATTTTCATTGGGGGATTTATTTGTGATTGAGATTTATTTATATTATTTAATTATTTTTATTGACTTTTTTTATTTCTTGTTTAGATTCATCATTTTAATGGAAGGATAGATGTTTTCATTAATTAGGAGGTCATGCATGTTGTTTATTGGAAAGAATAATTATCAAACAGATTGTAGGTGTCTATATCATTTTTCATGTAAGTAGGATATACTATATTTGGATTTAGTAGAGGTTATTGTGGCAGAGTTTCTTGGAATATTTGATGAGTTTTTTGATGTTTCATCAAAATAAGTTGTGATTTTACCCTCTCGACATGATATCATGTTCTGGAGAGAGTTATAGTCACATGCCTCCCCAATTTTGATCAAACCTTATTGGATTTTTCCTTATTATCTTTGATTTTTACGCATCCAAATTGATGTTATGGTATAAAAGGACATAAACTAGCCCTATGTTTCATTGTCGGGTTCCCCATTATATTCCCTAAGAGGGAATATAATAGATTAAGGATATGTAAATTCATATACTAATTGAGTCAGGTTACAGTCAATATTTTTTATCCCCTTTAGAGGATTGATGAATTTTTTAACATTTTGATGGGATCTAGTTGATTTTGGAGATTTATGTATAGTAAAATTACCACCATATGAGGTTTTATTATTCATTTTTCTTATCCCATGGCCAAATATAATTGTTTTAAAACCTATAATTCAACATAGGTCTAAACACGGTCATTTCATGAGTGTTTGTTGTTAGTTCTTCTCTATCATAATCACTTATGTATATATTTTTTATTTTCTCTATTATATTTGGAATAATTTTAGAAATTAGGTGGATATTTTTTTCATTAATAAAATGAAAATTGAATGCATATAGAAATCATACTATGTTAGGGTGAGTGGGGTTATTTGAAGGATTGAGGAAAATGGATAATCATTATCAACATTTCATCCAATAGTCATGTTATAACCAATAATTGAATTATTACTCTATTATAATTGTGGGACTAAAAACACATGAGTATAATACATATATATATATATATCTCCCCACATCCACACTCTATAGGTATTGAATGCATTCAATCAAGGAATCCATTCGCCACCCACCTAGCTACTATTGTAGGTTGTTCATTGGTAAATCTACACTGATTTAATAGTATACAATTCAGACCAACAGAAGGTATTTAGAGAGTATTTTATAGTTCTTAGGATAAAAAAAATAAATGGGAAGATTATATGATGATTATATATCCACATCCTCTCACTTATTTCTACATGAAGGATGGGAAATTGAAATGATAATATTAAAAAAAGGATTCAGTATTCCCAATATGATATCCCCAAAGGAATAATACCATAAGTCAGTACTCCATGATCATGTATTTTGAGAGATCATATTCATAAAATTAAATAATAATATAAATAAAGAATAAGATATAATTAGAATAAAATATCCCATAACCAAACATTAATAATATTTGGTTACAAAGCAGAAGAAAAAAATGATAGAATAGTTATCCTAGGAAGGGGATATTCTTCTCTCACTTACCCAATAAACTCTTAAAATACATTATTAAAACCTTTAACACATTCCAATAATATAACATAGTCCTATAAAAATTATTCCATAATCTAATTCTTCATATACTCTAGTAAAATTGAAGGTGTTGTGATTCTATCCTTCATGGAACAGTGGAAGATGAGTGTTGTATTAGGGATTTTCTATACTATGAGAGAGTTGAATTAATATTTAATTGGAAGAATATTCTAATTTATTTATGATATGTTACATAGTATTGGGCATGGTCTATTGGGTCGTGAAATAAGTGGGACTCATATTGTATCCCTAGTTTTACTCAGATAGAGTCTGGTAGTCATGCAGACTAAAGATGGATTGGTCGAGATTTGATGTATGTTAGGAGCCCTTTTACTGATCAATAATGGTTAAGTATGAAATAGGGTATCTTATCTTTTACATTCAATCTGGAGGATGTTGGGGATATTATGACTCTTTGGAATTTTAGGATACTTTAGGTAGATCTATAATCATGTGGTCTTTCCAATAGTCATATTATTGAGGATAGTTTATTATTTTTTTCATTTCGATGAGGGGTCTTCGATTTGGAAAATTATAGGTAGTGTCTATGGTGTGGTGATAAGTAGGGGACAATCTACAAAATTCCAATAATACTTTATTCTATAACAATGAGTGTTCTAGTCATCAACCCTATTTCTAGTTCATTAGGGTGATAAAAGGCCTCATCTTATCTTCTACTCTACATAGGAAAAAATATAATAGCCAATGAAATGTTGGTCTTCATAATCTATAAAAAATTATCATTGAAATTAGCCAACTATTTTAGTAAAAAAATCAATACATTTCACATCTTTGGTATGCCTAAGATAGTTGTCTACTTTCATCATGATGGGTCTTGTTTTTGGTTTGGAAACTGATGAAGTTTTACCACTCTTCAATTGAACTCATGATCAGTCATAATTATGGAATTTATGAGCCTCATATTCAAGGGAAATATCAATCAATTATTCCAATTTTGTGTATTTCATCATCCCAACATCATCCTTCACTATGTTCACATATTCAATTTTTTTTTTCATTTCACCAGCACACCATTTGTCATGGTTCCTCTAATCATTTTTCTTTAATTTCAACTCTGTGAGAGTTCAATGGAAGAAATCTTACAATAGGTTATGAATGTACAGAAGGTTTTATAAGGTCAATCAAGGGGATTGGGGTTGACCTAGGGAATGAGATAGGTCAAGGTACATCATGTGGTCAATTTCCAGTCTTGATGTAGTTGTCCATGAGTGGTATAGTCGATTTTGTTTTCATGGTCACTTAGAGGGGCACAAAACTTTGGGATGATAGATATCATATCAGTGAACCAAAATTAGGTAGTTAAAGAATACACATAATACCATATTCCATTTTCATTATTTACCTATCATATCAAATGAAAAAAACAATTAAAATATATGAAAAATCATACATGTATTAAATAAAAATAAGATATATTAAATAACACATAGAAAATTCCAATCTATTTTCAAAATTATAACATTAATTAAACTCAAAAAAATTATAATTCAACCAATTAAATATATATTATAATAAAAATTATCTTTTATAAATGAATTCAACAAATTAAACAACTTTATTTTTATTATATAAAATCATTCTAAATGATAAAAAGTTATAATTTTTTGAATTTTAATAGAATTTTAAGAGATTTAACAATGGATTTCAGATAAAAATTTAAAATATTTATCATCTCATCACTCCCCCATTCATCGAATATTTCACTAAAAGTAAATTTTCAATGAATTATGTTCTAAATATCATCAACTAGAAATATTTTTTTAATGAGAAGAATATTCTGAATCATATTTACTAATTTTAGCTAATGTGTATTTATTCAGAATGACCCTCCAATGAAGAAGAAAATATTTTCACAATAAATTAAAAATAACCCAATTAAGAGAGAGGGAAACATTATATTTATTTCCACTAAAAATTTCATCGTAATACATGTGTTAATATAATTACAAATTAACGAAATACTCCTATCCATATAAAAATATAAACTTCAATGTCTATTAAAATCAATTTTTTTACCAACCGGTCATGACATTTAATGTCACTATTTACTCAAGATAACCTATTTAGTTGGAGTTATACTCATAAAAGGAATGTTAATATTTATCATAGGTTTGTGAAATTTCTCATCACTCTACACTATGAAATAATAAAATTTAATAAAAATGAGGATTTCAAAAGGTGCTTATGTGGCATGAGGTTGATGGGAATGTGCTGAAAATATCATTGAACCAAAATGAGAAAATAATTAATGTATTAAATACAATTTATGATAAAATAATTATATAATCAATATATAGTTAACTAAATCTTCCATTATTATTAGTGTACCACACTTTCCTTTGATTCATTTATGTTTCCCACCGTGATTCAAGAATATTAAAAAGGTGAATGAATCCATCATAGTTCCCCTTTTTTCATTTATTTTTTATGTCTATTTTTTCATTTTCATTCCCTCATTTTTAACATAATTCTTTGAGATAATTTGATGAAAAAAATAGAATAAAATTTCTAATAAGTTCCAATTCCCTATTCCCAATTTCAACTGCACCAAAATGAGGACACACCTCTCACTTTTCCCATTAAATGTAATGTTACCCAATGAAAACACATTGAATATGATTTCACCTAAAATTTTTATTGAATTAATCATGACAACATATTTTATATTAAATATAGGTTATGGGTAATTAGTATTATAATCCATCGTTATCTTATAAGTTCATTCATCATTATATAAGGGAATGACTAGGGTAAATGTTGAAGTTAACACTCATAGATAAATGAGAATCTAGACAATTGATTTCCTCAATCATGTTAAAAATATCTCAAGAATATCAGATATTTGAATGAGAATAGAGAGATGTTATATTTCTTAAAAAAATCACAAAATTGTATCATGAATTTAGGGAAATAGAAAAATGATGTCAATGCTATTTTGAATCCTCTCAGGATATGAACATAAATTGGGATTTACACTAGAGGTTATGGATTTTATTTTATAGTAAAAAATCTTGAAATGCATTAAAATCACTATGAAATAAAACAAATAAATCTTAGTAATCATTTTTATCTTTATGGTTTCATTAATATGATTAATTTACCCATAAATGACATGTGGTTCAAAACGTATTTGTGTTTTAAATTTTTTTCTCAATGATGTTGAGACATATTATGCATAAGAGGTTTATAAAGGTTCATTAAGACCTAAAAATTAGGTTGAAAATGGTGATCCTTTAATAATATTGATTGTTTCACATCCTCACCCTGATCACTCCTTAACAATAATAGAATCAGTTGAGGATAAGGCCTTAAATGAGTCTTCTAATATTCTAATGGCTACTGATTAGTAGTGATGGTCTAATGGTGATATTTTGGTGATAATATAACCTCCATTTCAGTGATAGAAAATTTGAATCATAAATATATAAATTTTATAATAAGTATATCATCCCAATAATAATAAACCAAAAAACCCCTAACCAACATCATATAAAGATAATGATTCTATAAATCTACACAAAATGGGGAGCTATCATAAAATAAAATAAATGAAACAAAAAAATGATTAAATAAAAATAGTGAGTCTACAATAGAATTGTGATACAAGAATGTTCCTCTAATCATGTACTTCATCATAGTATATAACATCAAATATTCATAGATAGGTGTTTGTCCTGATCTATACCTAAATTCAGGAGATCAATCCAGGTTCCCATTGTGGCCCGAACAGGGTGTGAGTAAAACATAGTAGGCCACCAAAAATAGTTTATAATTAAAATTCAATCTATGTAGATAATATGTAACAGTTTTTAGGTATATCAAAAATAAGGAAATAGTGTTATTGTAATCCACATCTATTGAGGCTCCTCATAGGATCCCTAGATGACAATAATTACTTTGGCCTGACATGGAATGTCACTAAGAGTTTCACATTTATTATATAAATAGAAATGATACCCAGGTAATCTAACCAAATCATCTATGTCAAAATATAATCCCAATGATTTTGAAATTTAAATAAGTATCATCAATCCAAGAATATACATCAAATGGGAATACGGCATCATGTCCAATATTTACAAATGAATAAAAAGGAACACCATTTCGAATATTATGGAATTCCATGTCTAATGACATCAATAAATGAAAAGTAATTCCATGTCTAATAATAAAGAAGATCATGTCAAATTATTTCAATAAATGAAAAATGATTCCATGTCCAGTAATAAGGAACACCATGTCAAGTAATGAGGAAATCCATGTCCAACAATGTGTAACACCATGTCTAATAATAAGGAACATCATGTCCAATAATTTCAAGCAATAATAAGGAATTACATGTCTGCGACATTAATAAGTAATAAGGAATTAGATGTATTTATCTTTAACAAATTGGTGAGGAGATTTGTGTTTGACACCACTCAAATATTCAAAAACATGAACATTGCATTTAATAATTCATTATATTCCATTATGAGTATCCATTCTAATTAAAAATACAAGGACATGGAATATAATCCATGGAATTGAAAAATTCTATAGATAAAACTACATCGTTTCATTTATAATCAAACAAGAAGGCTATGGGTAGCATCCCTTCCAATATACAATATTCATTTTAAAATATATCATTTTACCTCAAAATCCATTTAATTAATTCAATTTATCAATTTATTTATAATTACAATGGATTCCTCATGGTATTCAACAATTTGGAAAATCATTTACGTAAATTAAAACATAAACCACAAAGAAGAATGATCCACTAAATACATCAATATTTAAAAGAACCTTTTGTATTGAAATTCAATAAACTCATTAAATATAATTTCATGATATTCCTTATAGTGAGTAAACCTATACATACCTAGGTGGTGTTTAGGTCAAATCCATGTAATGGAGATCATTAATAATTAATTGTACACAACCTATGGGTGAAGAAAATCAATTTCACAAACCTAAAACAATGTCAATCTATGTAAAAATGTTTCTAGGTCATGGTTTAGACAATTAATTTAGGCTGTTATAAAATTGAAAATAAACACATGGGAATCCAGATATGAAGAACAATATAAAAAATTAATAAAAAAGTGATGCATATATGGAATATAAATAGAAAAACTACCTAATTATTAGAAATATTCACTCATCCAAAACCAACCTTTGATTTGATCTAAAACAAGACAAATAAAACAATCAGACAAACTCCCTAAAAATTGGGTATATGAGTTTGTATAGATATAACACCCAAGATAGTGAGAGAAAAATATAATTAATCTAAGTGGAATAATATACTAATCAAGAGGCTTCCAAAAAAACTTATGGAGATTGATTCGAAGAATGTATAAAGGAGATCCATCAATGCCTCATGGTAGAGATATGGGGGGGGGGGGTTGAGCAGCTACTGCATGTGAAAAGAGAGAGAAGAATGAGGAAGAAGTAAGATTAAATACTAGAGGGATAAAAAGTAATTTCTCACTTTTAAGGGGATAAAAATTTGGTTATATGGCTTATTACACCATGCCCCAAATATGCGGATTCCGCTATGTAGTGGCCACACCCTACTTGGACCATCCAAATTATATGAAATACAGTGCATGTATCTTGTGCTCTATAGTTCCTCAATCCAACACCCCATACAAGACAAGGGACTGATTTGAAAAATTGTGTGCAATAGAAGAGGCACAACTCTAAATTTTTATTCATACTTATCACATGGTCATGCATCTTTAAATGAATTATTTAAAAAACTATGTGACAACCCTAAAAGGCCTCACCGTTGATGTTAATGATTAATACTAACTATACACTATCCTTGCATAAATGATTTCATTCAAGAGATAATTCATTCAAATCCTAGTTCTCCAAAAATATATTAAGAAACATGTGACACATCCAAGACATAAACTTCATCCAAAACAACTCATTATGGTGTTCCAACACACAAAAATATATTATAATTATCAAATTGAAAATTATCCCATCAACAATACAGAAAATCAAATTCCCATATAAATTTTCATCCAACATAATTGAAAAGTTCTTACAACCTCCCCACCTTATAAATTATAATTTCCCTAAAGCCCTTATGTAAAATGAAAACACATCTTAACCTACTCTGGTTGTGAACTACAATTCAAAAAGTTGTGTTACATTTCCAAATTCCCAATGTATATACAAATATAAACATAAACATGTCATATATAACCTATAAGAACACTATAAAACACTCATTGCCAGATAAAAAACACTAAATTTAAATGAGAAAAACACATCTAAGTAGATTTATGATCACATCATCATCTGTTCTGCCAAAAAACATTTGGTACCCCCACTACAGGTTCTTTCTTTCAATGGACAATTCCATGCCGTAGTACTCCTACCATCAGAATTGAATTTTGAAACATGTAATTAGCATCCAAATTTTTTTCCAAATATGATTCTCATCATAAAGAATACAATCAAACATGAGGATACTAACTCTGATCCTAAAATAAATCAAAATGGTTAAATTACAATCAACCACACATTTACTTTTCATGATGGAGATTTCTTGAAAATCCAAAAAATATCATCGAAAACACTAATAAAAATCACAATTATGTTTCAAATGTGATTTTCAACCCACCAAATAAAAATTATCAATAGATTTTAAATCGGACCACATGCATCCAACTATTTTTTAAATTTCTCAGCCTCTTCATCCAACACATTACAAATCAGGATTCTGAGGGCTTTATTACAAGGTCTACTAATGTTTTTCATAGAACAATACCATATTCATGTATCAAAATTAATATTACATATCCTAAACAAAAAATATCTAGATAATTTCTATTTATGTGTTACAGAACAGGAACACGCACATACCAGACCCAAAATCCTTGGATCATCTCCAGCTAACATGGGATTGATGCCTTCTCTCAAAATCCACTCAATTCCAACTTTGAAATTATAATTTAAATTTACTAACAAACCATACATTGTTCCATTTACCAAAAATAAAAAAAGAGTCAAATTTTCATCCAACAAACTAACTCAAAATCCAAATACACTTCTCATACGAGGGTTTCCTACTAGTGACCGATATCCCACTCCCGCATTAGGGTAATCCATGGATTCATACCAATGAATCATAATTTTTTCGTGATAAAAAAATACATACCCTTCAAACCCTGGATGAAATGAATGGCATGTCTAAGAACACAATCATCCATGAGTAATAACATAGATGTATCCAAAAAACATTCCCAATTTCATATAATGATTTAGATTACATCCATCAGGTTTCAAAACACAACGTGGGTCACCACCATTGACTACCATTGGTGTACTACCCACCATAAGGTATACCTTAAACTTCTCAACAAGAACAACTACCAAGGAGTCCTTCCATTAACCAAAAATCATACTTAGGTTGATATGCATATAGACGATTATCTCTTAGCATTTTCTAGATTATTTCATGATAAAAATCATTAAAATATACATCTACATGTACACAAATATTACATCAACATGAGTTTATCTCTCTCCCAAATCCGTTCCAATCAAAAAAATACTATACATGCCTTTGATCATATACTAACTCCATGTATCCCAACAATGCAGGGAAAGATCCACCCACCACCCAACTATCTCACGATACACTTTTCCCTTACATGGTATCCATTATCATGGGAATATCCTTTAATTTACCCAAATCACTAGGCCACCGAGTCCACAGACATTATATTTCAAACTATCAAACCTCTTCCACTCATCGACATTTCCTATAAAAAATTACTATTGACAACTAGATTGAACTAAAATTTCCATACATAGTGGGTGTACATACCATACCACCAAATTCAAGATCTTAAAATTTCTCATGCATATCATCCTCCAACAAAACAAATATTATTTTACTAGAAATAATATTTTCCTTGGAATTATAAGTGATCCCTTGTAACTACACCTAAAAAATGGACACCTCAACTGTGTATTGATTTATAAAATAACCACCTATAAAATAGAATCATTTTAGAAAATAAAACGCCAACCACATTACTAATGTTCAATTGTGAAAGTCACCAAAATAGTCATTCCCATAAAATCAAGTTTAACTAACCCAGAACCTTAGTTGCTTTCCCAAAAAACATAGGCATCACCATGCCTATATTACAAAACTCATTCACCTACATTGAAAAAATCATAAAACTAGCATCAAACAAAAATCACCCTCTATAAAGGCTTCAACAAACATGGTCCAACCCCTCTAATGGGGTTTCATTGATAATTTAAAAAATTGATTCACTAAGTTCACTTCAAAATTTGAGGGTATCATGGTCTCCCACCAAACCCTACAAATAAAATATCAAAATAGGGATACTAGAATTGTCCACATGGATATAAGGTCTCTCACATAAGAAACATATCCCACATTAAGGACTCTATTATATATAATATAAAACACCTATAAATCCTCTTAAAATAGGTAAAATGTAATGAGGGTAAGGAATCATTGACCTATGCAGGAAAAAACCAATCAAAAAGGCGTAACAACATCACCTATAATGTATTAGCCTATCATACTCTGATCCTCTCCAAGAATTATTATCAGGAAGTGTTCCATAAGGGATATAACATAAATATAAAAGGATAAATATTTGAAAGTCATGAGTATCCATATATTGTATAATTCCCTTATGGTTTAATTTACCAAAAAACCACCCATATACCCAGGGTTTCATTTCAATAACTATGATTTATTCCTAACTCAATAGTCAATGAACAACACAATATTTTCTTATAATCTTCTACTATATGTCTACCAATTTACATATGTATGTTCACAATCATAACTAGGCCATTCAGTCACTTCAACATAACATGTCAATTCTAAAACCAAGGTCACATAAAAAAGTTCACCAACCACTATCACCTAAACTCTAGGTTCAACATAACTTAATAATTAAACTAAACCCTACTACTAATATTCAATTTACCATTTAAGGTATCTTCTCAAGGCATCATCAAAACCGACCCCTATTTGAGGGTCTTAGATTCTTACAGAACTAAATGTTTTACCCATTTAATTATTTTGTATATATTATAAACATTTATGATGCTCAGGTATAACATTTACGAATTCCCAAATAAAAAATAAAAAATAATGAAACTATAAAATGTTCTTTGTTTAGATGATGCGTTGTGGAATTATTGGAAAATCTTCATATAATTTTATTTTAAACCATTAAATTTATCCATAAGATCTAAACACATTCTTAGTTGAGGAATATTTCATTTTTTAGCTATAGAGGAAAAAATCATTACGTTTTGATTGGAAATTTGAAAAACTAGGACCGCATTTCAATAAATACAAAAGCATAAGAAATTTCATTTATCATTTAAGTGGTATTTTTTTGGAATGATTCCTCCATACACATATTTATAAAACCATATAAGTGGTTGAAAACACTTTAAATGACCATTTCATTTAAAATGAATATACCTAAATGTGTTTAATTACTTTTCATTAGAGAAGAAAGAATAGTGGTGACCTACTAGGGTCTCATCATACTAATTTAAGATCAGCTATGTAGAAATCCATTCCCAATTTTTATAATCAAGGATCCATAAATTCAAATTGACATATATTTAAGAAAAAAATATAATATTTGATTTATCAAGATCCCCAAAAAACCCTCAAATGAGTTTTCTCATAGTATTATGATGCTAAAACTCACCTATAAGGGATGGGTGAAACATATAACAATTTCATTATGTAGTTCCTCATTCCCATGTTATAGTTATATCATCCTATGTAAGTGTTAATTGTAAAACCATTATAATATAAAACCATAAGTAATGACTTGAATTTATTGAAAATTATCCAATCCCTTTCCATTTTGAAGATTCAATTCCAAAATCACTCCATTTTATTAATCAATAAATGGTTATTTATACAGAATTCCATCACCTAGCCTTATAGGGAAACCAATTTATGATGATGATGACACACTATTTAACCAACCATAAATCATATCCTTATCAATGAATGATATCAAAATATTAGTGAAAAAATGTATTCAAGGTAAGAAATCACAAAATCATTGTATATGGGTAGGCATGCTAAATAATCACATAATTGTGGTAAATAGAAAAACATGTTTATGAAATGTGAGTCGAATTTTCCTAAAATGATTCATGAGTACATCTCATCTATTTCAAAATTGTGCCAAGAGATAAATTCCATAAATCAGGAACCAATTAAAATGTACATCAGTTACTCAACATGTAGTAATTACCAACAATAATAAAAAAACTATCATAAATAACTATCATGTCCCTATCAACATGATAATTCTCTATAGCTTGGTTTGGCCATTCCTAGAAATGAGTTATATACCATGTTCTGATGCATTTCTACTCTCCTATATAATATCCCAATATATTAATACAATAAATGAAAAATATATGTAACCAGTTTGTTTATCCACGACCCAGTTTACTCTATAATAGTAACATGATCAGTTGGAAATAAGGATTCATGTGTAACTCCCCATACACTAGAAGCGACCAACTTATAGTGAGGGTCTCAAGGTGGTACTATGGGCAGACTATCCCGTTTATATTAGTGACATGTATATTAGAGGAATTAATAAAATAAAACTAATAGAATTAAATCATCCCAATAACAATAAACATCCAAATACCACAACCAATGTCATATATAGATGATGATTCCAAAAATATGTAAAAAGTGTTGAGAAGTCACACAATATAATACTTTCTACACAAAAATAAATAAAGGCCAACAGAAAACACCACAAGAATCCTAAAAAAAAGATGAGTCCAATTTTCTCATACTCTATCCTAGTACAAAAGATCAAACATATGTACCTAGTTGGTTTCACTAAAATGTATGAGATATATCTAGGTTCCTAAGGTGGTATGAAAATAGTGTGATTAGAACTCAATAGGAAACCAACAATGGTGTCTAATGAAAATCAAATCAATGTAGATAAAATAAAAAAAATTAGGGTTTGTCAAAAGTAATGTATTTGAAAAACATGATGACTTAAAATACTCTTAGGATATTTGGCTAACTATACCAACTTTAGCCTAAGCCAGAATGACTATATGAATTTCACATTTAATAAATAGACATAACTAGGACCTGTGGTATCTAACCGATGCATCCATGTCATAAATTAATCACATGAGGCTTCAAATTTATATATGGAGCATCAGTCTGCGCATTTACATAAAATGGGAATGGGGTGTTATTTTTAATTTGTACAAATGAATAACAAGGAACACTATGTACAATAATAAGTAAACACATTGCAATTGATTTCAAAAAATGAAAATGAATTATCTATCCAATAATAAGGAACATAATGTTAAAGTATTTTAAAAATGAAAAGGAAATTCCATGTCAAATAATATCGAACACCATGTGCAGTAATGAGGAAATCCACATCCAATAATGAGGAACACCATTTCGAACAAATAGTAATGTCATGAACATTGATTTCAAAAGATAATATGAAAATCCATTTACACACCGTTAGTAAATAATAAATAACTCCATGGTAATAACATAAAAATATTGGTGAGGAGATCCATGACCAAGACTTGTTACCCATACAAAAACATGCATGTTTCATTTTATAATTTAACATATCCCTTACTGAGTATCCATGCTAATTCAAAAAACAAGACCACGGAATAAAATCCTTGCCATTTTAATATACAATTTTTATTGTTATATCATTTCATTCATAAACAAATATTATGGACTTGGGTATAATCCATGATCATTTACAATCTTCATGATTTAATATATCATTCCATCTAAAAACCCAGTAAATTAATCGAATATACCAAAATATTTATAATTACAGGGGTTTCATAATGGTATTAAACAATTTGAAAATTCATTTATTTGAATTACAACATATTTCACCAAGATGAATGCTCCACTCAATTTATCAATATGTAAAATGAAATACCCTATATTAGTTCAATAAACTCATTAATCATCATTAAATAATTTCCATTATATGGTGACAACCCAAAAAAACTAAGTAGTGTTTTGGTCAAATATAATAAATGATGGTTATGGATAATTAATAACCCACACAGAAGGGATTATCCAAATCATGGTCAGAACCCTTGAAAGTTTTAAATGTTTTTATGAAACGGTATAGGTCATGGTATAGATACATAATTTAAAGAGTTTCACAATTTAACTAGAATGAACAGAAGCACAACATGAGGCATAAAATAAAGTCTTTATAAACCATAAAGACTTTTATAGATATAAATAGACCACCTAGCCTAGGATTAGAGAGTTTAACCTTTCTAATATCGACCTTCGATTCGATCCAAATTAGATAAATCAAGAATCAGGAAAAAATCCTCAAAATAGGAAATATAATCTAACACGAAGATAATGTTGAAGATGGTGATAGAAATATAGAATTTAAAAAAGATCAACCATAAACTAAATTAGAGGATTCAAATCCATATGATAGTGATTGATTTGAAACATAGACAAAGGATATCACTCAATTCCTCTAGGGAAGGACAAGGTAGATCTCGAGAAGTTTCCAAATGTGGGATGTGAGGGAGTAATTAGGAATAAATAACCTTAAATGGTGGATGGGTGAAAACAGTATTTCTCTTCTTTTAAGAG
Source organism: Viscum album (assembly GCA_963277665.1). Taxonomy (NCBI): domain Eukaryota; kingdom Viridiplantae; phylum Streptophyta; class Magnoliopsida; order Santalales; family Viscaceae; genus Viscum; species Viscum album. Next base: position 988,098,456 of record OY728121.1, read on the forward strand.
GATCATAATTTTATATAACATGAACTACCCATGTGGATGGCTCTATTTAGGGGCCACACCCTATAAAAACCATGTTCATAGCTGACACACCATGCACACACATTTTTCTAAGAACTGTCTCACCCTCGCACCATGCATGGGAAAGATGCATGGTTATAAAAACCTTGCACATGTAATGTGGTTAACCTCTATAATTTTCTATAGAATAATTATATTGTCATGTTTCCTAAGTTTCATAGTTTAAAAAACATTTCACACCCCTACTGGGACACATGGTTGATTTTCATGGCTATCACTTTTCATTCCCTAACCATTCACCTAACTTACATTTCAAAAATCTAGTATTTCTTAGACTAGTACTAATTAAACTCATCTGGATAGATGAGATACGTCCATGACCATAAACCTAATTAAAAAATAACATGTTTTTTTATTCTAACATTCAAATTTATATTTTGAATATCATATTTGGAATTTCCCCATCCACAATAAAAAATCAAAATTCCTTTAGAAATTTCCAACCAACTCAAAACATAGTATCATACAGATTGGATACTCAATGAATCAAAAAAAATTAAGTTTAATAGTTATGGACCCATGTTTTCCTAACCTAGGAATACCCCTTTTAAATTAACATATATTTTTTATTATTTGTTATATTTATTATTTATGCACACACTTCAACATAACACCCATTTCTATTTGTTTTTATTTTAAATTAGAGAACATTAAAAAATTTAAAAAATTTATTGACATAGTTATAATCCATCCCCAAAAATCATTGATAATTACCCTAGTCTATCCCACAATACTAAATTATAGGTTTCATAAATTTATATTTGATTAGGGTCCATATTATGACTCTCATAAACTTATAGTTAATGAGAAACATGTTACAGTGCCATCAATAAAAAATATTTTGAACATGAATCTAATGCAGAAGTAGTGGGACCAGGATTGAATTATGGAAATGAGAGTGTTTGGGGTTTTTTTTTTTTTATTAAATGCTTTAGTGTGTAAAAATAGTGATGTAACACGATTTGTTTCGAAATTTGATTTGAAAATAGTGGTATCGGCATAGATGACTCATTTATTATCCAATTTAATCATTATTCAGGTTGTTTTTGGACTCTTTATATAATGAAATTACATCTCATTGATTAAAATAATCTTGTTTTTTTTGGATTTAATAAGGGATTAAAATTATATTATTTCTCTTAATATTACCTATTATAGTGATCAAATATCTCTAGTCACTCTTAGGTCGACCAACTACTCAGAATAATATACAGTTGAGTGATCCTTGTGGTCTACTAGTTAAATTATGAGAATTAAAGAAGATGTAATTAAAAAAATAGTATAAAATTTTGACTAGATAAGAAATTAAACAAATATATAGAAACAATTAGGATATATTAATATTTAATTAACAAAAATTAAACATTAGGTAATGGTTGAATTATACATTTCTTAATCACTAATGTCCTAGTGCTCTGTTATAGGATAATTATTTCAAAACTAAAATGAACGCATCAATAATATAAAATTTTCTTTTAACATCAATAGAATTGGCCCTTATTAGTGATAAAAAATCAATGAATACTAGATCATGATTAAAATCCATAGGATTTTATCTGTTCTTGAAATTTAATGATAAAGGGGTCTTATATCAGCATTAAAAAAATTGAAGATAAAGTCGTCCTATACTAGTTATTTTAGAATTGATGATAAACGACCCCATTTATCATCTCTAAATAAAATAACGTATAATGTGTCCCTTTATTAGTGCAACTGAATTCACTAATAACGGATGATTTTGTTAGGGATTCTAAAAGTACAGATAAATGTGTATAATCAAGTGTCCTATAAAAACACACTACAACACCATAAATAACACCATAAAGTAAAATAATCATGTACAATTACAGAATTTAAATGAAATTAAATTTACATCAAAACATCATATTAAAAACATCGATTCATTGGTTTATCAAATTATATGAGTAAGTAAACATTATCACAGGAATTCAAAAACAAATATTTCCATTTTTCATTTTCCACTAACCTCAACCCATGATATTGTAGTACAAAACATCACTACTCAAGTATAATAACACACCTGTATAGGAAAAAATTATTATATTAGTAACACAAAAAGAAATAAATTAAACAGGATGTGATAATTTTGAAATAAATATTGATTCATACAAGGAACACTCTATATTAGATTTAGTTGAGGTTGATTCTTTCATGTCACACCATTTCTTGTTCATCTTCAAGCATTATCTCTATTAAAATTAAATAAATAACTATGGAATAAATTATAATAAAACTAATTAATTAATATAAGATAGAATGAAGAGAAAACAATCCAGGCTCGTTTCATCTTTTTTGGTGATGTGATACACATTTTAAACAATAATGATAATTATATACTAAGAAGATTCGTTTAAGGTCATAACAGTCACACCAAGTGACATATTGAGGTGATGGTAATTACTATATATCAAAAATGACTTAAGGATCATTTTCCTAAATTATCTAAATAATCAGGATTTTTTATTTTTGTTTTGAATACATCACTTGTGTTTTTTAATAAAATTAAATTTTAAAATGGGAACATAATATTTGGGTCATACCAGTAACATTGTGCCTCAGTCTTATGTGAGACTAATTATTACACATCATAGATGGATTATGAATATTTTTCTTGTATTATCAAGACAACTTATGTGTGTTTTCTTGGTTTAAGGTGAGTGAAACTCTTTGAACTAAAAAGAAAGTTTTAATATGATCGCAAATTTTTTGAGTCAAGACAGGAATATTGAGTATCTTATTTTGGAGATGATGATTTATAAATGTTAGAAACGAAATATGGATCACATTCCGAATGTTTTAAAATTATCTGATTTCACTATATCAGTTTTTATTTTGTCAATTTTCTTATTTACAAAAAATTTATTTCAATTTTAAATAAAAATATTCACATAGAGTCATACAGATCACACCATACATTGAATTTAGGTTAATATGATTCATACAAAATGAAAATTTCCTATAGGTAATTATACAAAAATATTAATGGAATCCAAATTTTTTTTGTTAGCTTTTGAAATCATCACTTGTTTAATTTACTAAAATCCCAATTTAAACTTGAAACATGTAGTTTTGAGTCATAAAAATCACATAATATTTTGTTTTAACATGGATTTATTACTACATGTTAAAAAGGACTTTTGAATCATTGTTATAAATTATCAAGACAATCTGAATGTATTTTCTAATTTTTCATTGATTGACACTTTTTGAAAGAAAAATTCAATTTTAATTTGATAATAGACACATTAAGTCTAACCGAGAACATAATGGTTCAGATTGGGGTGAAACTAAATCCAACATGTCACAAATTAAATGTGGATCAATTTATTAAATTTTAAAAACAATATGAACACTTTTTATTGATTTTGAGTATGTGAGTTCACTTTTTTAATAAAACTATTGCTAATTTTAAATAAAAAGGAGAAAAATGTGTCATACAGACTTCATAATGTGTTGGATTGAGGTCTGGATGATTCCTCCATATCCCAAATTACATGTGGATCATTTTCCAAGGTATCAAAACAAACTAAATACATTTTCTCAATTTTGTGAATGCCCTTTGTGTTTATTAGAATATTTTCATTTTAAACTACAAACAAGCACTTTGAGTCACATAGGTCACATCATGTGTTAGTTTTATTTTAGAGGGATAATATAAATTCAAAATTGAATTTGGAATATTTTTCACAAGTTATCAAGATAATCCAAGTATGTTTTCACATTTTTTTAGTCTGTGACACTTCTTGAACTAAGTTGTTAATCTTCAAATTATAAGTGGAACATTGAGAGATACCAGAAACATTTTCTATAAAATGGATGTGAGGATCATTCATACACATCTAGAATGACTTATGGATCATTTTAACAAAGTATTGAAATAATATGAATGTGTATTACTGGTTTTGAATATGCCGGTAGTCTTTTGGTAAATAATTTTAGTGACAATTTTAAATAAAAATAAGTACTTGCAGTCGTACTGGTGACACCATAAATCAGAATGAGGTGAGTTGAAATCCTAAACATACAAATTACATATAGATTATTTTAATAATGTATCAAAACAATATGAATGTGTTTTCATATTTTTGAGCACATAACATTTTTTTTACAAAAATGACATTTTAAACATGGAACATGCCTTTTCAATCATATCAGTCACATCGTGTGTCAGTTTGATGTGAGACTAATTTGTACACTTCAAAAAAGGACTAAAAATATTTTTTCTATATTATAAATACAATCCAAGTGAATTTTATTTTATTATAGTGAGTGTCACTTTTTGAAAATAAATGTAAATTTTAAATTGAGAACGGAACACTTAGTCATACATTTCACGTAGTGTATAGGATAGTGGTGTTATTAATTCCTAAATAGTAATAATGAATTATGGGCTATTTTACAAAATATTGAAAAAATAAGAATGTGTTTTCTTTTTCCTGGATATGTTGGTTGAAATTTTAACGAATATTAATGTCAATTTTAATTAAAAATATGCATTTGGAATCATACTGATCACTCCATATGTAAGATTGTGGTACTGATGATACCTACATGTCCAAAGTGACATAATTAAATTTATTCTAACGTATCAATATAATCTGAATGTATTTTATAAATTTTGAGTATGTCACTTATGTATTTAAATAAAATTCCACTCTATATTGGAAACACACACTTTGAGTCATACCGGTCCCATTGTGTTTCTATTTGACATGAGTCTCATTCCTACATGTAAAAAGTGACTTATGAATCATTTTACTAAATTATTTAGATTATCCTTCTGTGTTTTATAGGTTTTCAGTTAGTGACACTTATTGATCAAAAATGTCAATTTTAAACTGATAATGGACACATTGAGTGTGTTTTCCCCAACCTGGATGCCACTAAGGGTGCCCTAATACTGGTTGGACACATGGCCTCAAGCGTATCTCTAGGAATTCATTGTATTCTGACTAGTAGAAAGGTCCTATGATATGTTCGTGGGGAGACAATTCCCTCCTCACTCGAGTGTATCACAGTAGATCAACTTGATACAACATGAGGTAAATATAAGAAATAATATATAAATAGATGGCATAAGATATGTATATTAGAGTAATAAACTACTGGAAAAATGAGAAAAATATACATAATTTGATGATGTTATATATCTTGTTCTAGAAAGATGGAAAACATGGATACAAGGTAGAATGCATCTATACTATAAAAAATAATAAAAAAGTAATCCCCAAACTGTCCTATGCATCCCAAGATCTAGATCAGTTATATGCTATGAGATTCATCCAAAAAAATTAAGTAGTAAACTTTTTGATATAGTACGCTTCACTATATAAAGACATGAAAACATATTGTCTACCTAGTTACCAATGGCGTCTGGATAGGGTGGGAGATAGATCTCAGTACACTACCTCCAATGGTGTCAACAACATGTATTCACTTTAATATAAACTAAAATAGTTTGGAAGAATTCATATATAAAAGTAAAGAAATAAAGTAATGTAGATACCAATGTACCTACTTCATCCATATACTCAAGGCTGAGCATGTCACTAGTTCATTAATTAATTATTTTTTAGTTTGTATAATTAATTCACATTAGTTAAAATGATCTCTACCATCACCTCAAGCTATTAATAGTGAACGTTCCAATATATAACAGGGAAACCCTGATGATAATAATAATAAGGAGGTTATAATGTAACAACAAAGGAAACTTTAAACTAAAGGGTCACTAACTCGTTAGTAACTATAACATAGCTTTAGGGTAAGAGTTTAATCTAAAGAGCATCATCCAAGTAATTCCACAGTGATCTAAATCTAATTGAGACCACGAAATACATCCAATGCGATGTGGGATAAGTTGTGGTTAGGACCAAGGATGTAACCAAGGCACCACATGTAAATGGAAACCATGATGAATCCAAGGAATGTATTCAAAGAATCATATAATAGTATAGGAGGGACCATAAGGAGCCATATGAAGCACCGAATGGTAGATGAGGATCAGTTTCCATGGTGGGTCTCACCCATGGCAACCAATATCCTTGAATTGGGATGGAAACCATGAGTGGTCAAGGAATTTCCTTGGGAATCCAAATGATAACTCAAGTCAGTACAATCCTATAAGATGTCAATGTCCATGTGCAAGTAGCATCCTTACAATTGACTCATTAAATATTTATGTCCATATAATATCCAAGCCATTTAATAAGTTATAAGGTTCAAGCCATTTCCTTTTATTAGGGCCTCAAGTCCAACTGAGCATGAAACCATTAATTTAATTCATGTAAGTCATATTAATTTAATATAGTTTACTCTGATACCTTCTACTATACATGGAAAGGGGTGCTAAATAAACTACTATACATCAACTAATTAGGCCAAGTTATATTTTTACAATATACATAACAATTTACCATTAAATATTGAGTAATAAAATTTTAGAACGTACCTTAGGTGTGTTAACTAGTACTAAAAAATAAAGGGATACCCATTAGATTTCAATAGTCAATTAATCATGGAATACATACCCTTAGAATGGTCAGGCCAAGTAAAACCTTAATATTGACTCAAGTAAACATGTCAAAGTTTTAAATCCCCAATTATAGAGAATTACCCTATATGTGGTGTTTATAATTGTAGACATAACCACCAAAAAATAATTAAAAATATAGTAAGAATCATAAAATATGGTTCTAACAAATATACTCATGGAATATTAATTAAGTAGGTGATGCCGGGTGAAATTTTCATACACACATGAAAATTTATAAAATAATGAAACTTGAGGGATGAGTTATAGACCCACAAACGCATACTCATACGACTCTATTAATCATTTATGAGCCTCTAGATAAAAGTTCATTGGAGTAGATCTGAATAATGGATCAATGAACTAACATTTTGGCATAGTACCCTACATCTAAATACCGTCTTTGTTTGGGAGAAGAACAAAAAAAATATTAAAAAAGAATCGAGATCTTATTGGAATGGATCCAAGGAGTGAACGATAATGGATTTAGACTTTTAAGAGAAATGCCATCTCAAAAACTATAAAATACCTTCAAAGGAGCTCAACTTTTTTTTGAAAAGATGGTTGTTTTCTATTGTAAAATGAAGTGGGAGGAGGAGTTTGACAAATAATTTCATTAAGGGAAACCCTATAATTTTTCCAAAAAAATTTCCCCTGCATAGGTTGGTTGCATGGCTTGTAAAAAAATAGACACCACCTATGTATGAGCATCCACAGTGAAAGGGCCTCACACATGTTTTTACCACACAATTTGGGAATATTGTTTGACCCATGAAAAGTGAATCTTCTAAAAATTACAATATTTCCCCTGGCCATGTGACCCATGGTGCATGGTTTTGGCGAACTATGCGCTATATACAAGCCAACTATCTAGATGTTCACAATTAAATATAATAGTGAAGCTTGCACCATGTAGTTTAATCAAAATGTGTGGGAGGAAAAACCTCCCAAAAGGCTGCATTTCAGGCTATAAAAATTCCGCGAACACAAATATAACCTTTTTGAACTCATTAGGTTTCCATATTAGGTCTATAATAGATATACATACAAAAATTTAAAATATCCATATGTTATTAAAAAACCATGTTTTTACTATCTTCCCCCTTAAAGGTACTCATCATCATGTAATCCTTACAAGGGAAGAAAAACACATTATGAGAACATCTTCGGACACTAGGAATGTATGTCGGCTTCCCACTCACATGTATTGTCTAGTACAAGACCATGCTACCATAACACACACACACCAGAGGGTTAGAAGAGCCTTGGAGATATGTAATGCTTTGGTCTACAATTATTATAGGATACTCCTTAGATAAGGCATAAACATCTCTCTCAACTTCCCCAAGATAAAATGTATGAGACAAGTTGGTATTATACTATGGATATTATGAAATGTAGAAAATGTATTTCATGGAATGGTCCTATGAGGTAGTAAAAAATGATAGGCTACCAGCCTGACTCTCTCTATATTGTTAAATGACCCTACATAACAAGGATATAATATCCCTTTCCTCCGTGTCTATTTATTCCCAATCCTTGGTGATACCCAGATGAAAATTGAATCCCCGACCTAAAACTTAAGAGGTTATATACTGTGATTTGAATATGACTTATTTCTAGGATGTGTAGTATACATATTGTTCCTTATGAGCTATACCTAATCTGATGTCTCTTTCATAAGATGAGGACCTATTAGGGATTCCATTTTTACCTCAATCTAGCATATGGTTGAATGGAATGTCCTACCATACAATTCCACAAAAGGAGACATCTGAATTTTCACCTGTAAGATATTATTGTAAGATAAATCAATGTGAGGATTATGATTATCCCAAGAACTATCAAAATCATCGACAAAATCTTAGATTATATCCTCCAAGATATATATTTTCTGTTTTTACTTTCCATTGGGATGGGGGTGAAAGGATATTCTCAGAAGCACCTATGTACCCATAGCATTCTCCAACCCCTTCTAGAACTGTGATGTAAAATTAGTATCCCAATATTAACTAATAGTACGATGGACCCCATTTAGTTGGATGATCTCATGAACATTAAAAAATCACATCTCATCAATTAAGAAGGTCTCCCTGATATGGAGGATGTGGGATAATTTCATTAGTCTGATAATGAAAAACCATAATGTGTCACTACCTCTAGGCGACATATGTAAATTGACTTCAATTTCTATGGAAAAATATTACCATTTCAATTATGGGGAAGGGAGAGGTTGTAATAGGCCTTCAGGTCAATGGAACATTACCTTCACACTACTAAAAAATAGGCCTTAATAACACTAAAAATGGATTTTATCTTTACTTGAGAAGCACTAACCACCAAAGTGAGATTAAAATCCCTAGTCATCTATCAAAACTAAAAATTCACTAATAATAGGAAATTATAACGCATGCAGCAACAACACACTAAAATAAAAGTTTATTGGGCTCTAACAACACACCATAGCACAAAAAACTGTATAAATTAGAAAAATCAATTATGAATATAGAATTTAAATGAAACAAAATTTACAAAAAAATATAAGAAAAAAACTATATTATAGAAATTTCAAACATGGGTTTATATAATAAATATGTATAAATTTTTATATACATTCCATAGCAAATGTCTTCCTTATTCTTTTGATCTTATCCTAAGCTCAAGAAAACAACACCCTTGTATAACAAATAATTATTATGTTAGTAATAAAAAAAGAAATAAAGTAACATAAAAAAGTTAATTTTAAACTAAACTTTGGGTCATACTAGGAACACTTTGTATCATATCGAGTCATGGTTGATTCTTCCAATTAACACCATTTATTGTTCATCATGAGGAATTATCCAAGTTAAAATTAACTAAGTAAGTAAAACATAAAAATTGTAAGGAAATTAAATAAGTAGTATTTGATACAAAAATGAGAAATCAATCCTGGATTTGTTAACAGATTTTGGAGATCTTGTGAACATTTGAATATAAAATGGCACTTATATTTTGAAAAGAGAAAACTAAAGTCATATCGGTCACACCATTCTTTGGATGGAGGTTAGGATGATTCTTATATCTCTCAAATGGCATATGGATCATTTTCCTAAAGATTCAAAATGATATGAATTTTTTTCTTATTTTTGAGTAGGTCACTTGTCTTTTTTATTAAAATGACATTTTAAGATGGAAACAAAAAAATTGAATCATACTGGTCACATTCTGTATCATAATGAAGTGATAAAAATCCATACACATCACAAATAACATCTGAATCATTTTCCTAAATTATCAACCTAATCCAAGCATGTTTCCTCATTTTTTAGTGACTGGAACTTTTTGAAATAAAATGATGATTTTATACTGATAACGAACACATTGAGTCTTAATTGGAACATATTGTACTATATTGAGGTTCATATGATTCATACACATAAAATGACTTATGGATAGTTTTCTTAAAGTAATAGAACAATTTTAAAGAATTTTCTAACGTTCTAGTATATAACATGTCTTTTTTAACTAAAATTTATTTCATTTAAAAAAAAAGACACACATGGAGTCATATAAGTCACACTGTTAATCAGAATGAGGTTTGGATGATTCCTACACAAAAAAATGAATTATGGATACTTTTTCTAAAGTATCAAATCAATATAAATGTGTTTTCTCAGTTTTGAGTAGGTAAGTTTTCCTTTTTTAGAAAGTTGATGACAATTTTAAATAAAAAGACACACATGGAGTCATATAATTCAAAAATTTCATGATATTGAGGTGTGTCTAATTAAAATATGTCCCAAATGGATTATGGATCATTTTCATAAAGTAAAAAAACAATCCAAATGTGTTTACTCAATTTTCAGAATGTCACTTGTCTTTTTTACTAAAATGTCATTTTAAACTGGAAACATACACTTTGACTCATACCGATCACATTGTGTATCAATTTAATATGAAACAATTTCCTACACATTACATAGTAATTATGAATCGATATACTATATTATCAATAAATTCTTAGTTTGTTTTCAGTTAGGGACATTTTTTGAATAAAGCTGTTGATTTTAAACAGATAACAGACACATTTAGTTATATCGGGCACATCGTGTATCCGATTAAATTTAATCTAATTTATACATGTAAAAATGTCATATGGATAATTTTAATAATGTATCAAAACAATATAAATGTTTTTTCTTGGTTTTTAGTAGTTAAGGTATCATTTTTACTAAAATTGTTGTCTATTTTAAACAAAAAGATGCACTTGAAGTCATACCAGTCACACTATGAATACGATTAAGGTGTTTTTGATTTCAAAACCTCCAAAGTTAAATATGGATTTATTTAATAATTTATCAAAACAATCTGAATGTGTTTCCTTCATTTTGATAATGCCACTTTTCCTTTCCTAAAATGTCATTTTAAACTAGAAACTGACACTTTGACTCATACTGATCACATTGTGTGTTAGTATGATACTGGGATGATTCCAACATGTCAAAATTTTCTTATTAATCTATATCGTAAAATATTTTTAAAATATAATCGTATTATATTTTTTTAAGTGACTGACATTTTTTTAACTATGATATTGATTTTAATCTGATAACGGACACAATTGGTCATAATGGTCACACTGTGCATCAAGTCGTTGTATAAATGGTTCCAACACAACCCAAATCACATGTGGATCATTTCTAATATGTATCAAAACAATAAGTATATGTTTTATTAGTTTGGAATATATCAGTTATCTTTTTTATGAAAATCAATTTCAATTAACAATTAAAATAACACATGGTTTCATATCGATCGCACAATGTTTAATATTGATGTGCAGATGATTTATACATTTCTCAAAGTCTCAAAAAAATCCTAACTACCAATGATATCATGTAGAAATTCTATTTTTATATCAAACATCCAAAACTGCATATTGACTAGATGTTCTTAGTTGAAAAACATTTATAATTATTAAAAGTCAGAAGGGATGATGAAGCGCATGTTATAATTATTAACGTGAGGTCACACCCATGGGAACATGGTGTTCTTATACTATAATAGATATAAACGATGAATTTTTTTTCTCGATAAATACATTTAATAAATATCTAGTGTTGGTAGTTCGATAATGAAAGGAAATGAAAATTGAAAACATGGTAACATTTGATGAAAAATCATTTTATCTTTTTTTGTGGCTTATTTCTGATAGTTGAAAGAAAAATATGACTTCCCTTAGTATCTGTGAAAAAAACAAATTGTTATTATATTAAATTGAAAAAGAAATTAACCTAAAAATAGTTGATAATATGATGTCAAAATTAAGTAAATAAGTAGTAGAAATTCACATTTCCTATTGGTTCTATGAATTCTTGATTAGTTTCCTTATTTTAATTATCTCAATTGTAGGCTTGAAGTCCAATAACTCATTAGAAAGATCATCATCGAACCAGAAACCTTAACTCAAACAAAATAATCCACTTATAGAAGAAAAAATTTATTATATGATTAATAATAAAAAGAAATAATAATATCAAAAAAAATGAAATAATACATTAATTATATTGATAATGACTTTAATATGAAAAAAAATATTGACCGCAGGGACATGCCAATGGTAAAGAAAATATAATGACTCAAAAAGAAAATATATCTCTCCAAACAATCCCTCAACCACTAATATGGTTGAGGAGAAAATAAAATACTTTCAATTGAATCTTTGAATCATATGAGAGAATGTAAAGATATCCCATTGGGTTCATAAAATATTCATTTTTTTAAGAAATAAATAAATACACATAAGATACTAATTATCAAAGGTGAATGTTATATATAATTACAATTTGTTATACACTACATTTGATGGTTTCAATGAATTTTAGTACACTTTGATGAAAATGTGTAATTTAATTTGGGGAAATAATTACTAAACTATGGTATGTGTTATCCATTGAATTTATCAAAAGGTGAAAGTTATAAAAAATTATCATTCTCATCATCTCATCTTCCAAAAATTTATCATTTCATTTTGTTGTGTGGAATTCAACCTCTATCTCATGTGGACATGAACCTGTCTTTCTTGAATTTCTCAAAGAAGTAGTAATCCATTTGATTACTATTTCTTAGAGTAGTTCAACCAATGTAAAAGGGATTTGTGATGAGTCCCAAGAAACAAATTATAATAATAAATATTTAGGAGATGAATCTGATGAGGATGATAGTTTTACTCACTTTTTTTCTCTAAAAGCAGTAATGAATCCCATTTGTGTGAATTAAATTGTTTCTAATCATAGATTCATATTTTTGAAACCAAAATATAATGTTAATGAATGATTTATTTTTAGACAGATTAATGTAAAACATATATATTGTTCATTAGATGTGGGATGAAAAAAATAAAATATTTTTAAAAAGTAATATTCAGTGGGTTATAATTCCAAATATATCTATATTTTTATAGATGTATAGAAAACTAACCACACCATTTTTTGTTTTTAGGTTGATAAAAATTAATTTTTATTGTGTTTAAAAGAGGAAGTTAATTATTATTTGAGAAAAATTGATCATATTATATCATATCACCAATAAATACTACATTAAAAAGGGTCAGTTGAGATATTTTTATAATGAAAATATAAAATTGACATATATTTTTTACCAATTAAAATCGGGAGATTATTAATAATTAAAATAATTATAAATCATTAGAGGAAATTAATTTTGAATTGAGTAGAATATAGGGGATAACATGGGGATGAGGTAGACTCAAAATAAGACATTGATGGTGAGTAAAATGAAGATTAATTATTAACTGTATAAAATACATTCAAGGATGAAATCAAATTATAAAATTTCATTGGTGATCTGATAGTTTTTTTGTATACTCTAAGGAGTAAGACATTAAAAAACCACAGTTTTTCTAAGAAGAGCATAAATTATTTGGGGGGGGGGTTGAAAAGGATGATAATTATATCAAATCTATACATGAGGAGCTTGATCCAAATACGAACAATGTGACATGGGAATTAGTTATAAGGATGGAAGATATAAATTTTATCAGAACATTGTGGGTGATCAATAATAACATCATTGAATATAGAAATGCGGCTCGAAATGAAGAATAGACAGTGTGTAAGGGGAATTCGTAGATCAAATGAATTTATATTTATGATATATTTACTCTCATATCCATCTTGGAAACTATTTGAATTTTTTTGACTATTTTAATGGAAATGTTGTTAAAAGTATTCTAAATGGCTATCAAATCTATGTTCCTTAATATACTTCTTAAGGGGGGAGTATACATTGAAAAACTATATGGGATTATTATGGATGAAAATTTATAAAATATGATCCATTTAATCAATAAATTGTATATGAAAATGAAATGATTAAGGATATATTATTTATAGTTGGATGAATACATACAAAATATTGGTTTTTAGCAAGGTAGCATTGATCACAACCTCAACACCAAGAAAGAGATTTATCAAAGAATTTTGGTTTTCATATATGTATATGAAATTATATTTTAGGATTGGACAAACCATAATTATTTTTTTGGATCATATGAGGTATGATATCGAGATATCTATGATTGGTGAAAACTTTTCTTTGGTTTATAGGCAACTCAAGAAAATCCTTGCTCATTAATTTCTCAATCAAAATATTAGAAAATAGGTTCCAATGTGATTTTCAAAGGTATATTCCCAACCAATGACATCACCGATAGCTTTATGCATGAATTTTTCAAAAATTAATGATTGAGAAGAGATATATGTAAAGGAATATAGGTATAGGGATCCTGTTATACCTCATAACAACATCATGAAACATATGGCCTGATATATTTCAAGTCCCAGAGTACCAATGTTTTCCCAATGGGAGCTACATGCTCTTGGAGAAGACGATACTTCAGAATATAAAAAATTTAATTTTGGGTTTTTTATTATAGGATTCTGAAACTATAGTTGTTTGGATACATTGATGTGGGATTAGAATGTTCAGTGGATAACTAAGGGTAATTAGAGATATAAAAAAACATGGATTTTGTCTGATCATTAGTTTCATTCAACCCTTGAATAACTTGAGCCTTGGATTTGAGCCTTGGATTGTTGGATCCTTTATTCTATCCATGATTTGAGCTTGGATTTGACAACGAGGAGTGCCAATAGTATGTGAATTCCATGGAGAGCTTCAGATATCACAAAATAGTTAATGATGGTTATGATTCATAAAAAGACCAAGACACGTTTATTTTCCCTTCTAAAAAATCATTGATAATGATTCATTTTATCATCGCTAAGTTAATATGTGTTGTTAAATGTATCCATATTAGTGTTTTTAAGCACTGAAAAAATAGAGATCTATATGCTCTAAAAAGAAATGAAAAAATCCATCTTTATCAGTACTAAAATGGCAACGCTGTTAATGATGGATTTTATCAGCGGTTTTTAGTGGTTATAAATCTCTATCTTTATTAGTGCTAAAAATTAGTAAATAAAAACGTAATATATTTTTTTTAAAGAAAATACTTTTGAAAAAATTATATTTATTATATATATCTATAATACTTATAATAATTCTATCCATAAAATAATAATTTTAAAAATCATTTAATATATACGTATTTATTTATAATTATATAAATAATATTCTAAAAAATAATACTTGTATCATTATATATATTTTTATAATTATATATATAATAAATAAATATAAATATAAATATAATAATTATTTTAATTAATTAAAAAAATAATTTTCCTTTGATAATTATTTAAATATATATTATTATTTATTTATAATTATATAAATACATTTTAATAAACAATATTCTATTATTTATAAATATAAATTTTTAAAAATTGTAAACAAACATTTATAAATATATTTATTTAAAAATATATTTTTTACAAATAAATTTCTAACATTATTAAGGAATATTTAATCATAAGTACATGCATGTTAAAAATCAACAAAATAGAACAATTAAAAATGAGTGCACTTTAATAATATTGAAAAATTGGGTTAGTTTTTTAATTAAATTTAAATCATTATAAAAAGGGATTTACATTGAAATAAAAATGAACACTTATTGAAAATAATTATTTATAGTAAATAAATAAATATATATAATAAATAATAGAAACTGATTTAATTCCAAAAAACATATTTGTGTGTGAATTGAAATGAATTAATTATGTATATGGGAAATAATATAATTAATTTCACCTATGTTAAATTGAAAAATAAAACAACATTCAATTATGTCAATTAGTCGATGAAATTATTTAGTAATTTTAATTCATAATAAGTTTTAATTATAAACCATTATTCACAAAATACATTACTATTTAAGGTAAATCAAAAATATTTTGTTTTATATAAATCATATTTATATATATTCATATATATATATACATATATTTAATATATTCTATTTATCAACATTATCAATAAATATTTAATTAATAAAATGTTTAATATTTTTTCAATTTATTTATTTTAAATTTTAATTTGTATAATTTTTATTTCATATAATTATATGTATTTAATATATACTTTTTATAATTTATATATAGTATAATCAATTAATTCATTTTGACAAATAATTTTTTAATTCATAAATTTTTTAATACTTTTTTAATAAAATCATTTTTTTATTTTTATTTATTTATTTATTTTTCATTTAATTTGTAATTTTATCGGTGCTAAAAAAGCACTGATAAAGGATTAATTTATGGGTGCAAAAAATAAGGCACTAAATAAGTTTCCCCTTTATCTGTGCTAAAAATAAAGCACAGATAATGGAAACCCTTTATCAATGAAAAAAAATGTGATGATAAATGGTTCCTTTTATCGGTGCGAAAAAATATACACTTATAAAGGGTGCATTTTATTAGTGCTAGAAAAAATATAACTGATAAAATGTAATCCTTATTTGTAACACCTGAGACTTTTATGTTATATAAATCATCAAAGAAATCTTTTTCTACACAACACTTTCTTGGCTTTCTTTACACGAAATCGCGACCTTCCTCGATAGCTTGTGTCGTACGCAATACCGAGTTTCACTAAACAACGATATGCTATTAAAATATTATTAAAACTAGCCATTATGAATAGTAATAACCACTTTTTGAAATTTTATAAATTTTATTTTTCAAAATGGACTTCATTTTTGGATTCGGAATATCAAGATTAGCCTAGGGTGAAATTTAGGTATTTTTCTGAAAACTTTCAATTTTTGATGAATAGTGAAACCACTAAGTGGTAGTTAAAAAACTGAATTTTTCATAAAACTTAATTTTACCGCTTCTGTGAGTGGAATTTCAAAAATCCGGGAGACACGGTTGATGTAAGTAAGTAAAATGTGGTTCAATGAGATGAAAATAATTTTTTGGTAAATAGTAACTTTTTACTTTTTTTACCACGGTAAAAAGTAAATAGGGTAATTAAGGGTAAAGATGATATTATTATTACCCTAACACATGTCCTAACTCTATTGGATAAGTGTAATTCGATCAAAAACAAACTTAGGAATAAAATATCACCATTTAGGCCCACTTGGATTAGATTAGGACATTTATTATTAATTTATTTAAAGAAGGTTTAAAATAGTTAAAATCAAAGTTTAATAAGTAAATAATTTTTAATATGGGGATATACATAAGATAAATTAGAATATAAATATTCATTAGAAATCTAAAAAGATTTCCTACATAATGGTATTTTATTTGTAATTTTTAGACATTAAATAATATAATTTATTTATGACACAATGATGATGCAGTAATTATCTTATTAATAAAATATTGACATAATTGATGTTATAAACACCGAAATAAATGTAATTTGAGACTTTTAATTAATACCACTAATTTTATAGGTTAATATGACATGTTAGTATTTATTTAATTAACTTTTTTCGAACTAATAATTCTGTTATGATTTTAAAAAAAAATCAATTACTAAATAGTGTCAAAATTGACATAAAATAGTTTTTAAAACAAATATTATATTGGTAATTTTTATTTTATTCATAAAAATCTAAGGTTCGGCTAAATGACTAAGATTAGGATATATATATTAATAATAAACAACTTGGGGTTCTTTTGGCTGCTTATAGTATGTTTATTAACCTTATAGTATAAGAACACAAGAAGACATGGTAAAAGTAAAATTATTAAACTTAATGTTAAATATAAATTATAAGGTTAAAATAGGAACCTAAACTTGTCTAAATTATATTGGATGAGAGGATTTAGACCCATCCCCACCTTAGCTTCTAAATATATCAATTTGGAGCTATTTAAAACCGAACTTGACTTTATAATAAAATAATAGTTTTAGTTATTCCAAAGGTGCCCCTCTCCTCCCTTATAAAAGGACATCTCCTCTCCCTCTTCCTCACACCACTTTGGGCCTTCAAGCTCGGAAAAACCCTGCCACTTTCTCCTCTCCACTTCCATAGAGACATCCTAGAGGTCCTGGTCTTCTTCAAAGACCAAATTTAGTTCCCTAAAAGAAGGTCTCAAAGAAGCACTTCAAAGAAGAGGTAATGTCCGTTACCGATTCTTTCATCTTTATTTCTTCTTCCACTTCTTCTTCTTTAGTTGTTTAATTATGAAGTAATAACATCAGTATCACTCATATAATAATATGTTATTATAAGTATGAAACAACCCTATTTCACCATCTATCCATCCTACGGAAAAAGAAATCACCGCGCGTGCGTACGTACGGAATACCGTCTCCACGCCGTGGTGTAATCTATTTTCCACCACCACCTTACTTGGATGGGTATAATGGTGTAAATAATGACTATATATGACTATTATAAAGTGATATTGATTCTGAAATAGTATACATATACTCCAATACAATTCCACGATCATAGGAACGATATCATCACTCGTGCGTACGTACGGAATACCGTCTCCACGATGTGATGCGACTCGTTCTACATGATATTCATTTCATAATGATTATATAAATGAATTTAATGAAGGAATATGATATATATTACACTAATACCATTCTGGAAATGAGGTATCTATAACCTAAAGAAAATAATAAGAACTTATTCGACAAAACACGCATAAGAACAAAAATTTATAAACACCCGAATAACAAGTAGCAATGAAATATTACTAATAAGAAGCTAAGAATATGACCATATATGATATCATAAAAATAATTACGATTCCGGAATAAGTCAATAACATTATTTAAATCATTATACAGGAGGTTCAGACACTTACAAAGCAAGTCGGACCTAAGGTAAGGGGAATATCACAATCTCATTTTTATTCGAGATTGTTTATACTTTGGTATTTACTGGGGTGTATTTTATCATCCACATCCATGTTTCCTCAATATGTAATATTATTTCCATCCACCTACAATTGTTTAAATCCAATTTTACCCTTCAGTGAGTTTTTAGTAAAAGATATGAAAGGAATCTTTTGTCGTTTTTCGTATGAGGTACTTTTTGACTTTTCCGACAAAAGTACGAGAAGAATGTTTTTTAACTTATACGACATGAATGGATTTTTAAAACATTATTTCCAAGGAGATCCTTTTAAAAGTATTTGTTGACGCTCCTTTCGTCACAGAATCTAAAGGTCGGAAAAGGGAATATCTGATCTCAAAGTGATTCATCCTTTGAAGAAACATCAAAAATCGACAAAGGGATGAACAAGGAGAACATTGCCCATAGGTCGCGCAAGTTCCCTCATGGTCGCGCAAGTACACTTGCGCGCCGCCTAGTGGTCGTGCAAGTACTTGCGCGACACCTTATGGTCGTGCAAGTGACTTGCGCGACCTAAGTGGTAACCGCTCGGTAACCGCCCAGGGCCTTATTTTGCCTATAAATAGACCCTGTGGGCCCCCCATTCGGGAGGATCTCTTTCCAGAAACTCGGATCAAAGCTCCCGACGCTCAAGTCTCTTCTCAAAGCTTCCGGAACACTTCTAAGGTAATTTCTTACCTAGAATGGAAGATCTAAAGAGAAGAAGGAAGGCCCGAGTGTTGAAACTTATCAAACACTTGCGCGCCAACTTAATTCCTTCAAATATAACTTGCGCATCCCTTCTCTGGAAGAACCTCAAGAGGATGGGAAAGGGTTTAATAAAGAGTCGCTCAAGTAATTCAACTCTGGTTGAAAATTGCGCAAGTATCCCTCATGTCGCGCAAGTATACTTGCGCGACCAACACTTGCGCGCCGACGCAGGACTTGCGTGACCTTCAAGACTTGCGCGCCCCTAGCTTTTTGGGTGCCCATCTTGCCCATTTTTACCCCTCTTAAGCCATTTCACCCTTCCTATTCAAGATTCAGTCTTCAAGATACTCTTCAAAAGCCATTTATGGCATGATTTCTTGATTTGACATCCTTATCTGAAAGGAATTCTGTGAAATACCTCTCAAACACCCAGTGATTTAAACATCTTTATGTCACCAAAGATTGAGAGTTCATTCATTTCAACCTCATCCTTTAAGATGAGAGAATCCTAACCTGGGTCTCCTTTTCCGGAATAAGACTCAGTCATAACTTTGGGCTTCCTTTTCAGGAGTAAGCCCCAAGTCCCCTAACCTAGGCTTCCTTCTCAGGAATAAGTCCTAGTCATAAATCTTGGGCATCTTTCTTAAGAATAAGCCCCAATCAAGTCCTTTAATCTTGGGCATCCTCCTCAGGAGTAATCCCCAAACCTTAATCCCTAACCTGGGTCTCCTTTTCAGGAATAAAGACTCAGTCATAACCTTGGGCTTCCTTTTCAGGAGTAAGCCCCAAGTCCCCTAACCTAGGCTTCCTTCTCAGGAATAAGTCCTAGTCATAAATCTTGGGCATCTTTCTTAAGAATAAGCCCCAATCAAGTCCTTTAATCTTGGGCATCCTCCTCAGGAGTAAGCCCCAAACCTTAATCCCTAACCTGGGTCTCCTTTTTAGGAATAAAGACTCAGTCATAACCTTGGGCTTCCTTTTCAGGAGTAAGCCCCAAGTCCCCTAACCTAGGCTTCCTTCTCAGGAATAAGTCCTAGTCATAAATCTTGGGCATCTTTCTTAAGAATAAGCCCCAATCAAGTCCTTTAATCTTGGGCATCCTCCTCAGGAGTAAGCCCCAAACCTTAATCCCTAACCTGGGTCTCCTTTTCAGGAATAAAGACTCAGTCATAACCTTGGGTTTCCTTTTCAGGAGTAAGCCCCAAATCCCCTAACCTAGGCTTCCTTCTCAGGAACAAGTCCTAATCATAAATCTTGGGCATCCTTCTTAAGAGTAAGCCCCAAGTCTCTTAAAATTTCTCTTAACCAGTCATAAATTTCCTTTGATTTGGGTTTCCTCTTTAGGAATAAAACCCAATCATAAGTCCCCTCCTAACTTGGGCATCTTCCTTAGGAGTAAGCCCCAAGATTAGAGTATTCAAATCTCCATGAAGCACATATAACTTTGTGGACCCTGTTCTTGGATTTTCTCCCTAAAAGTAAATCCTAAACTTTCGTCTATCTGGGCAGTCATCTATACATAAGCCCCAAAACAAATTCTTATGATTGCATCTTTTATGGCACAATTGTCTGAATTTTACCAATACCTCTTGTTTCTCACACCGAGCATGACTCACGTGAGCTTAGAGTGTAAAAGTAATTATGACATTCATCTTTGAGCCATCAATCATAAAACATCATATCCCATTCCTCGAACTACGTGGGTTCTGATTCCTTTTTCAAAACAAAGGATACGTAGGTAGCCCATTTATGGGTTCGATCCCAACATTGAAATAATCTCTGTCCTTCTGAATGACGATAAACTTCAAGTGCCCCACTGAGTGGCTTTAAAACCAGCCTGGTCATCAAAATGACCAAGAGACTTTTATATAAATGTTTTGAAGGATACCATTGACCAAGAATCTCTAAACAAATATAGATGATTCTATATTGATGAAGAACCTCAAATACATATAAAAGATTCTCTAAATTTCTTGCATATTTAATCATTGATTGTTAAAACTAAAGGAAAGCTCATTTTATACTTGGTAATGTAATAAGGATTCACGAACTTAACTTAAATCTATAAAGAGAGTCCCGGAGTAGACAATAATTCCCCTCAAAAAGGTGTGATGAGTCCGACCTCCCATCCTCTCGACCAATGCAAATTCCTAAGCCTCATTAGCCCACAAGCTAATGAGCGCCTGCCTTTGGAAAGTAGGTCCAAACGGATGTGGAATCATTGGATGTTTCCGGTTCTACGAACAAACCCGTTAGAAACCGATCGGAACGTTTGAATCTCCCGTCCAGGAGGTCATCCCTGGATTCCGCGCGAAACAAAAATGGTGAACCCGACGTGAATCCTTAACCAAATTAAAGTGATGTTCTTCTTATCTGTTAGGCCCTTTGGGCCAACAAGGCAATCATTGACATGTGCTCATCCAAAAGATGCAGTGGCCGGATTCATCTTGATTATGTTTGTTACATGGAACAGGCACTCTTTTTTTCAAGATCTTCTACAAAAATGGCTTTCCTTAAATTCACCCCTGTGAATACTGCTGCTGGGAACACCTCTACTGTGAGGTCTGCTGCCGTGAAAACCAATACTGCTACTCCTGCTGGAACGTCATCCGCTCTGAGGATGACATCACCAACTCAGCGTCTTCAACGCTGTGTTTCTAATGCACTGGTTAAGGAGTACCGTCGCAACGGTACTATCCCAACTCTGGAGGCCGCTCGTCAAGCCCTCCAAGTTAACAATTCTACCTGGTCGTCCGGACAACGGCGACCAGCAATCAAGAAGCAGACGGTGCTGACTACCGTCTCCAACCGTTTCGGGTCGTTATCCCCGGAACGCAATTTCCATTCACTCCCTTATTCCGAGGAAGTGAATGAGCAGGTCCCGCAGGACCTTAAATCAAAAAGACAGGAGTCCTTCTCAAGGGCTCCCATCAACAATCGCCGCCAGACTCGTGCGGTAGTGCGCCCTCAACATGATGAGGGTACCGGCTCCAGGCATTCAGCTCAGGTTCCTCGAACCCGAGCAGGCAAGATGAATCGCCAGAGACGGAACCCGGTTAACAATAGGCAGGTTGTCATCCCTGTCATCTCCGGAGAAGTCCACCAACCTAACTTGGTGGCAAATAACGAGCAGGCATACACACCTGTTCGTTTTAATCCTGCTGTCCAGCAGACTCGTCTGGCAGCATCAAGCCGATCCCGCCAGGCAATTCCGGCGGAGTACCATAGGCAGGAGCATACACCTGCTTATACATCAGCAGTTAGTCAGCAGGCTCATCTGACTACATATGATGGATCTCGTCAACAGCGTTTGGCGAAGTGTAATCAGCAGGCACATACACCTGCTAATACTAATCAAGCCTACCAACAGTCTCGTTTGGTAGCGCACGGAGAAGTCAGTCGGAAAGCCCCGACGACAAACAGGAGGCAGACTAAACTCTCTGCCTCCACACTTGAGTACTGTCAGGATTCACTGACAGGAAAAGGAGGACAGGAGCAGGCACATACACCTACTCCAAGCCCGGAATGGACGTATATCCCTGTTCCGGCGGCTGAAGTCACCAAACATATTTTGTCAATGGTGAAAGAGCAGAAGCAAATTCCTGCTCATATTCTGGATGCTTGCCAGGATATCATAACAGCTTCAGCATCATCTCAGGGACAGACACATAAATCTATCCCTAGCGGTGGAGTGACACATCAACAATTCACTCCGGAACAGACACACACATCTGTTCCAGTCCAAGAGGGTTGTGGGGCCTACTCCCCCATATCATATGGACAACCAAGTCAGGCACATACACCTGATTTGAGCGATGATCGTCAGCCTAACCTGACCATCTTTCCTGATCAGGCACATACACCTGCTCAGAGCAATCACTTTCGTCATCAAGTGATTTCTAAAGCGAGTAAGAAGGCATCTAAGAAAAAGATCCGCCCAGCACAGTCAGGAGATCAAAGGCCAATCTACAACAAGGACTTGCTCGATGCTGGAGTTCTTGAAGCCCTCAAACATTTATCTGTCGGAATTCAAGATTCTACTCCCTCAGTTCCCAATAACAGGAACATTAATCCCGAAGGTCTTCAACAGACACTTCCTCATGAAGACTTGCTTCATGAAAATTCGGTCAATCTTGAAGTTTCTTCTTCAGATGAGAACCACAGGAACCCTCTGTGTGGTCAGAAGACCAAGGAGCAAGAGATCTCATCTTTTGCTGTAACCCATCATGAAGGTCCTCCTCATGGTGATGAACTTCGCTGCGAAAGTCCTCTCCGCAGTAGTGATTCACATTGTCTCGAAAATTCTTCAGAAGGCAATGTAGTGACGAGAAAGCCCTCCTATCTCGAGGCACTTGCAAACGTAAAACCAGTCATGTCTGAAGTTTTACTATCGGCAGGTGAAACTCTTTCTCCATCAGAAGATAGCTTGGGGTTCAGGTTATTCTCCGAACCTTCCCTGGGTCATTCATCTTCCAGCATGAATAGTGATTCCTCTACCAATCTTGTTGAATCCGATGAAGCAACAAGGAAACACCAACTCTGGTCCAAACAGGTAGAAGAATCTTCATTTAATGATAAAGAGGAAATGCTGAACATGAGGAAAAAACTGGCAAAAGGTGAAGTACCAGTCATGTTTTGGCCTTTGGCTGATTCACAGTATGACATTCCAAAGATGTTGACGGATGATGGAATCCATGATATTCGTCTTAACATATGGAAAACTCTTTGTCAATTAAAGAAGAAGGTATTATCTTACGATGAATATGAAAATCATCTTAAGATAATAGAAGGGTTACAACGCCAGATTGATTTGGCATCTCTATCAGTCTCTCGGTATCCGAAGGCTGAAAAGCAACAGAGAACCCTTCAACGTTCATGCCTTGGCGCACTAAGAAGATTGCGTCAGTTAATTTCCAATGCTCCATCTAATGTTCATATCAGAGGATGGGGTATTCACGGAGCACTACATTTCACAGTGCTTTCCGGTCAGCAAAGCCCGCCGAAAATGGTCTCATGCAATGTTATTGCCCATGGCCGGCCACAGTCAATGGGCTTTGTTCATAATCAAAATCTTGCTCGAGATCAAACTTCAACTAGTTCCTCTCAAAATCAAGTATATAGAGAACAGGTTGTTGAATTGCTCCTACATCAAGCAGGCGAGAATATTGCACAAGCCTCTCGTCTGGAGCAAACACGTCATCAAATGACAGAAGTTTCGGAAATCATCCAACGGTCTGTTGAAACAGGTGATAAAAGTGGGTACAGGTTAATGCATCCAGCTAATTTCAGAACTAAGATTCGCAAGATCAAGAGAGATTTTAAAAAGATCTCAGACATAGCATGTCAAGAGACACCCCAGCTTGCCAGACTGGGGACTTCTCTAACCCAACCCTCAGAATCAACGAATGGGATTCGAGGAGTTGAGCAGAAGCAACAGGAACACCCCCAGTCCACCGGACTGGGGACTTTTTCAAATCTTCAATCCCTCCCTCAGAGAAAGTCAGTATTCTCTCGATTAGGGAATAAGCCTCAAGAGGAACGAAGAGCCAAGATGTCAGGAGATTCTCTCCAAGTGACGGTTCACAAAGAAATTCCTGAGGGGTCAAGTCAACGGAATGCCATGTCTTATCATGGACATAAAAGGAGACAATATCACAGAAATGCTGATAGAAAGGATTCCATGAAATATGCATCCATTAATGTCATCACTGCCGTTGCTGCTGATTCACCAGATGAGGCTCAATCAGAGGGATCAGATGAAGAGGTTCCTGCTCAAGAAGTTGCGCAAACAGACCTAAATGAAGAAGGTGTGCGCACACGTAATCAAAGGCTTACCCAAAATTTGGGTATTCCTTCAAGTAACCCACTTCCCCCTCTCCGAAAAGGATCCAATAAGGGGAAAGGAAAGAATCAGGTTACTTCTCACCCTTCCTCTGAAGGAGGTCAATCGCTCTCATTAGAGCAAAGGCTTGCACAACAGGAGGAAGAAATGAAAGAATTAAGAAGGTTGAATGCAGAACTACTTCAGAGTAGTCTTCTTCTTAAGAATGCTGAAGTCCGACAGCCGAAGGAATTTGTTGTAACTACTGAGATGGATCAGGAATATCCTCCTTTATCAGTACACCCACAGAGGTCTAATCCTACGGGTCAAACGCAACAACGGTTGGCAGAACTACCATTAGTTGCAGCACCAACCTCCACGGCTGTCCAAGCTCCATTCATTGCACCTACCCAAAACCAAGTTCAACCTGACATTTCTCAAAAGTTAATAACTACTATTGAGTCCTTAACAGCTCGGTTAGAAACTATGGAAGGGAAACGGGCGCAAGTTCAACCTGAAAAGAAAGTTTACCCTGAATGGGTAGATTCAATTTCTCCTCCATCCAGTTTTGGAAACCCTATTTTCCCTACTTTCAATGGATCAGGTGACCCTGAACAACATTTGACGCATTACGTGTCTTGTTGTGATCCTGTGATGGGAACTCCAGAGCAACAAGAAGCAGTGAAACTCAGATGCTTCGTGCGAACCTTGCAAGGACCAGCTTTTGTCTGGTATACAAGCTTCAAATCCCGGTCAGTCATCGGATGGGAGGATCTTCGTCAAAAATTCCTTCTTCAGTTCAGCTCAACTTTGCCAAAAACGACAGTTTTCGATCTTACAAACTGCAAGCAAAGGGAGAATGAAAGAGTCTCTGATTTCATTGCTCGTTGGAAGGGATTAACGTATTCCTTGAGTTTATCACTCCCTCAGGAGGAATTATTGCCAATCTGTGTGGCAAATTTGCGTGACGAATTACGCACGCCATTGATCCCTGTGAAATACACAGGAGGGTTTCGAGACCTTACTTCAATCGCTCAACAGATTGAAGATTCCCTTATGCAGGCTAAGGTTAAATCTCGTGTAATTCCATCAGCTCCAGGAAGAAGAATGGGTAAAGCAGAAACTGCTACAGTTATGCTTAAACAGGCACCTGTACCTATTTCTACTTCAAAACCTTCATCTTCTCGAAGGGCTCCACCTCCTGAACGCCAACAACAAAGGCTGTTTCGTCCAAATGATCAAAAAGATCAACGATGAAAACAATTTGAGGATATGAAGAGTAAAACATACTCTTTCCGAAGTGAGCAAGTTCCTGGTTACTTCATTTCAGCTCTGGAGAATAATTTGGTTCAATTACCAGTGCCGAAGAGACCAAACAAGGAAGGAGATGAAGACCGTCCCAATTATTGTCCCTTTCATCAAATGTTGGGGCATCCCATCCAGGAGTGTTTTGTCTTTAAAGACCTCCTACAAAAGATGTTCGACTTGGGACAAGTCAAATTGAAGGGTTCTTCAGCTCATGTAGCGTGTATTACCGCTACAGATCCAGAGGAAGGAGGCGAGTGGCAGGAAGTCAAAAGCAAAACTGCGAAAAAATATGATGATTGGATGGTCAGAAAGGCAATCAATCAGACCCATTCCATTTTGCGAACACAATTGAAGAAGCCAATTGTGTCTCCTACAAAAGCTGCAGTAAAGCCTCCATCAAAAGACAAATCCTCAAAAGGGCAGAGCAATTCAAAGAAGAAAGAGGAATCAGGAGAAGATGAGTATGTATCAAAGCCTAAATTGTCTTTGACTCTGGCAGATTTCATGCCATCTACTTCAAAGCAACGGGCACCGTCCCACCAAACGGCACAGCCTAAACAGGCTAACTTGGCAGAGTCTTTATCAGACGAAGAATTGATCTTTGGTTCTGTTAATATGATTCAATTAACAGATTCATATTCCAGTCTTGATGAGCCTAAATTCCCTATATCAAATAAAGGAACCCGAGGAAGTTCTAGAGGTTCAGGATATAGGGGAAGACGTGGATCTTTCCGAAGCCACTACTCTAATTCTACCCCTGTTAGCACTGTATATGCAGCAGAAACTCGTGGTAGAGCCCTTCAGCGAGCTCAAAATGAACAAGCAAGTTCTTCTGCCAATGGCCAACTCAGCTTCGGCATAGTTATTTTGGAAGACCGATTAAATGTTCCATCTTCTTTATCTCAGCAAGTAAATGGATCTAATCAGTCTAATTTTCCAAAACCAAAGATGTTGCCAACTTCAATACAAGAGGCATCAGCTTCTAAAGCATCTGCTTCCAAGATACCTGCTAAACCACATATTCCTATTGGGAAACGCAGGCCTCTAGATCAAAAGTATGATATATTGAAACACTTGGCCCAAGTACCAGCCAAATTATCAATTTTGGATGCTTTGAATCTATCAAAAGATCTTCGGAAAGCACTCATCGAAGCTTTGTCAAGTCCTCGGGAGTTTGAAGCTGAAATTGCTGCAGCTGAAATTTTTCACATAGAGAATAATCCTGCAGAATGCCATGCAGTGATATCTTTTACTGATAAAGATGAAGATGATGTTGTGCATGGGCACATAAAACCTTTGTACCTATCTGGCAAAGTCAATGGTATAGATGTTCGAAGAGCTTTTATTGACAATGGTTCAGGAGTCAACCTCATGCCCATTCGCACACTTCGTCAATTGGGCCTCACGGAATCTGATTTATCTCCTTCTACCATGATGTTGCAAGGATATGATAAAAATGAACAAGAACCACTGGGAGAAGTTACGCTCAGAACTCAGTTTGGAGATCTTGTTTCCAATTCAGATTTCATGATTGTTGATCAAGACTCAGCTTTCAATATCTTGCTTGGAAGACCCTGGTTACATCAGCATGCAGCTATTCCGTCATCATACCATCAATGTCTCAAATACTGTTTCGATGGTCAAGTTGGAACATTATATGGTGATAAGGCCCCGTTCAAAACATGTGAGTCTCAATACATTGAGGCAGAATTTTATCACATGAAGGGAAGAGAAAAATCTACAATGAAGGAAATTACCAAAGTTAATGCTCCATATGGTTTGGAAAAAATTCCAATAAATCCATTTTCACATGTGAGTACAGATTATGTGTTACCTATCAGTCAAATTGACAAAATAGGCCCAAATCAAAATACTCTTATGGAAAGATCCATAATGTCAATTACGGCAATCGAGCCAGACAACATGGGAGAAATTGGTAACTTACCAAGCAATGATGAAAGCATAAGTGGTGACGTTTTCATTTCGTCTGCTGAAATCCAACAAGTCTATACTTCGCTAATCAGGCCAGAAGAAGTTATAGCAACACCAGAGGTGAATGTTGATGTCGATTCTCAATCCATCATCTCCTCTTTATTTCCCAAAGAAGACCCTTTTTCATCAATAGGGACGGAAATGGAAACTTCTTCTTCAAAATGTGAAAATTTTGACATCTCTTATGATCATGAGAATTTCGTTTTTTCATCTACTTTGCAAGTAGAAACGGAAGATATAACACATGATGAAGAGGAAGAGGAAGATCTTAGAGATGCTCCTCCAGCATTTGAAGAGGGTATCTCTACCACTGTGGATGAACTCAGAGAAGTAAATCTGGGTACAGAGAAAGATCCACGCCCCACTTTAATTAGTGCGGCCATGACCCTTGAAGAACAAGAGATGTATATTTCTTTTCTAAAGCAAAATAAAGATATCTTTGCTTGGAATTATACAGAGATGCCTGGCCTTGATCCTGATGTTGCCACCCATCATTTGGGTTTGCCAAAAGAACATCGAGGATTCAAGCAAGCCGCGAGAAGAACACACCCAACCTATGCTTCCAAAATCGAGGCTGAAGTGGAT
Source organism: Viscum album (assembly GCA_963277665.1). Taxonomy (NCBI): domain Eukaryota; kingdom Viridiplantae; phylum Streptophyta; class Magnoliopsida; order Santalales; family Viscaceae; genus Viscum; species Viscum album. Next base: position 988,127,784 of record OY728121.1, read on the forward strand.
AAGCTTATCAAAGCTAACTTCGTCAGAGAAGTTCAATATCCCAAGTGGTTGGCTAATATTGTCCCAGTAAAGAAAAAGAACGGACAAATTAGGGTTTGCATCGATTTCAGAGATCTTAATCGGTATTGTCCCAAAGATGATTTTCCAGTTCCGATTACAGAACTCTTAATTGATGCGACGGCTGGCTATGAAGTACTTTCTTTCATGGATGGATATTCTGGATATAATCAGATCTGAATGGCCCCAGAAGATGAGGAATATACAGCCTTCAGAGCTCCTCAAGGTGTGTTTTGTTACCTGGTGATGCCCTTTGGTTTAAAGAATGCAGGTGCAACATATCAACGCGCCATGCATCATATCTTCAAACCTTTTCTAGGGAAATTTGTTGAATTCTATGTAGATGATTTGGTGGTTAAATCCAAACAACGTTTTGATCACTTGGCTGATTTGGAAATCATATTCCACAAGCTTCGACAACATAATTTGAAGATGAACCCCTTAAAATGTGCTTTTGGGGTAACCTCAGGAAAATTCCTCGGCTTTGTTGTACGCCATCGTGGTATTGAAGTCGATCCTGAGAAGACCAAATCAATCCTTGGTATGTCACCTCCTCAGAATTTGAAAGAATTAAGAGGACTTCAAGGACACTTAGCCTATATTCGGCGTTTCATCGCCAATTTGGCAGGCAAAAGTTTACCTTTTACCAAATTATTGAAGAAAGGAGTCACTTACCAGTGGACTAAAGAATGTCAAGAAGCATTTGATGTTCTCAAGAAATACCTCTTAAGTCCACCAGTAATCATGCCACCTGTTGAGGGTAGACCTCTTATCCTCTATGTGACAGCTTTAGAGCGATCATTGGGTGCCTTTCTCGCTCAAAAGAATGATGCTGGGAATGAAAATAGTCTCTACTATCTCAGTAGAACTATGCTTGAAGCAGAAACCCGGTATTCGAGTATTGAAAAATGCTGCCTAGCATTAATCTTTGCAGTTCAGAAACTGAGACACTACCTGCAACATCACGAGGTCCAATTGGTATCTCGTAATAATCCACTCAAATTCATCCTTAGTCGTCCAATGCTTACAGGACGTCTGGCAAGGTGGGCGGTTATTCTACAGCAGTTCGACATTCAGTATGTGTATCAAAAGGCAATTAAGGGCCAAGCTCTGGCTGATTTCCTGGCTGAACACCCTTCAGTGGAAGACACATATTCAGATATCGAACTCCCTGATGAGGAAGTTTTTTCTATTCAAGAGAATCCTCAAACATGGGAAATGTATTTTGATGGTGCTTCTAGAAGTCCAACAGGGAAGAAAATGGAAAATCCTAAATTCAACAAAGTTGGTTTAGGAATTGTGCTCATTTCTCCAGAAAAGGCAGTGTTACCTTATTCCTTTTTGTTGTGGGAAGGTGGTACCAATAATGAAGCTGAATACCAAGCTCTCATTGCAGGCTTGGAGTTAGCGCTTCAAGCACAAGTGAATCACTTAAAGGTAAAAGGTGATTCAGACCTGGTAATCAAACAAGTCAATGGGGATTATGCCATCAGAAAAGAAGAATTAATCCCTTTGTATGATTACGTCAGAGAGTTAATGTCGGAATTCCCTTCAGAACCGACATTTTCTTATGTCCCAAGATCACAAAATGCTCAAGCTGATGCACTGGCTAATATAGCCACAGCTTTAGCAGATCCAAATCGGGACGAGACAACCATCGGTATTGCCCACCATCGTGCAATTTCACCTTATGTTCAAGTCAGAACAGAGGAAATTAATGAAATTAGTCCCATTCCTGAACCATATGGTCATACTACAGGATGGATGTCACCTATCAGGGAATACCTTCAAAATGGAACACTTCCACCTGATAGAGCCGAGAGAGAACAAATTCGGCGACGTGTGGTCGATTTTACTCTTTATGATGGTCCAAACCACCTCGAGAAAATTCTCTACAAACGTGGTTTTGATGGAGTTATCTTCAGATGTATTGATGGTGAAGAGACAATGGCTGTCATAAAAGAAGTGCATGCAGGAGTCTGTGGTGCCCACCAGTCTGGACATAGATTGTCTGATCAAATTCGAAGACTTGGATACTTCTGGACTTCAATGATACAAGATTGTGTTAATTTCACAAAGAAGTGTCATTCATGCCAAGTATATGCCAATTTCATTCATCAACCTCCAGAGTTGCTTCATACAGCTAAATACTCATGGCCATTTTCCACATGGGGAATGGATGTGGTGGGACCTTACCCTTCAGCTACGGCCAAGCAGTTTAAGTACATTCTTACTGCTACTGATTTCTTTTCCAAATGGGCAGAGGCAGTACCTCTCAAAGAAGTCAGTTCTAAATTCATTGTTAGCTTCATCAAGTCTAACATCTTTACTAGATTTGGTGTCCCTCATACCATATTGACAGACAACGGCACCAACTTCTGTTCTTCTGAGGTAAAGAGATTGTATCAAGAATACAACATTAAGTCCAACCATTCATCTCGATATCATGCAGCGGCTAATGTCCAGATAGAGGCCTTCAACAAGACTCTTTCAAATATACTGCAAAAGATGGTGGATAAAGATAAGAGGTCATGGCCTGATAAACTCTATCATGATTTATGGGCTTATCGGACTACCACTCGCAATGCAACGCGGTCTACTCCATATTCATTGGTATATGGAACAGAAGCAGTCTTGCCAATTGAAGTTCAATTGCCCTCACTCAGAATAGCCATTTGTGATCAGTTATCAACAGATGAGCAATCCCAAAAGCGTTTGAATGAATTGGAACAGTTAGATGAGAAAAGATTGTGCACTTTGCACCACTTGGAAATCTATCAGAATCGAATAGCACGAGCTTTTAACAAAAAAGTTCGTCTTCGTTCATTCATTCAGGGAGAATTGGTATTGGTTCTCAGAACACCAATGATACTAGGAAAGAAACCTCCCAAGCTTGAACCAAAATGGGAAGGACCTTATTCAGTACATAAGGTCTACTCCAATGGAGCGTATTCTCTGATTTCAATGGATGGAGAACACATCACGACTCCAACTAATGCCAGATTTCTGAAGAAGTATTTTGTATAAACACAAAATATTGTTCCTAGAACCAAGACTTACAATTGGTTCATACACCAAGGTCCGGTATGACCTTAAACTACACAAAGGTCCGGTATGACCTTAAACTACACAAAGGTCCGGTATGACCTTAAACTACACAAAGGTCCGGTATGACCTTAAACTACACAAAGGTCCGGTATGACCTTAAACTACACCAAGGTCCGGTATGACCTTAAACTACACAAAGGTCCGGTATGACCTTAAACTACACCAAGGTCCGGTATGACCTTAAACTACACCAAGGTCCGGTATGACCTTAAACTACACAAAGGTCTGGTATGACCTTAAACTACACAAAGGTCCGGTATGACCTTAAACTACACCAAGGTCCGGTATGACCTTAAACTACACAAAGGTCCGGTATGACCTTAAACTACACCAAGGTCCGGTATGACCTTAAACTACACCAAGGTCTGGTATGACCTTAAACTACAACTTCGTCCAACATGACGTTAAACTGTGTCACCTTCAATGTCCGAGATGACATTAAACTAAATTTTGTCCCTGCAACATGACATTAAACCGTGCAGCACCAATAGTCCTAACTGCAAGACTTTAAACTGCATAGTCCCTGATTTTGTCCTACATGACAATAAACTGTATAGAAGTTCCTATATTTTGTCCGAGATGACATTAAACTATATTTTGTCCTAGCGACATGACATTAAACTGTGTGGCACTTTCATCGTCCAGCATGACGTTAAACTGTGTTAAGTCCCTTATTGTCCTACATGACACTAAACTGTATTCTGTCCGAGATGACATTAAACTATATTGTGTCCTAGCGACATGACATTAAACTGTGTGGCACTTCCAACTTCCAGCATGACGATAAACTGTAAAAAGATCAGAACTGATATCCTCATATTGATTCACCTTAGTCTTAGCTACATGACTTTAAACTGTACAGCATCAGTTCGTCCTTGCTATATGACTCTAAAACTATACAGCAATGGTCCAGTATGACTTTAAACTGCAACTTCGTCCCACACGACATTAAAACTGTGAAAAAGTTCCATAAACAGTCCAGCATGACCTTAAAACTGCATCATTCCTGGTCCATGTATACGACCATAAACTATTTGCAAATATGTCCAGCAAGACGTTAAATTGTGACGTCCTAACTACATGACGCTAAACTGTATAAAAGTCTCTCACGTCCGGAAAGACGTTAAACTATATAATCATCAAAAGTCCAGCATGACATTAAAACTGCACAATCCCCCTTTCGTCCAATATGACGTTAAACTATATTGTCCCCATCGTCTTAACTACATGACGCTAAACTGTACAGAAAGTCCCTTTTTTATGTCCTACATGACATTAAACTGTACATCGTTAAGGTTGTTATTACCTCTTGTTTCTCACACCGAGTATGACTCACGTGAGCTTAGAGCGAACATCAACCATAACACTCCCTTTGGGCCACTAACCATGTGTAAGTCCCAACAACATTTTTTTTAGATCATTGTCCACAAGAACAACTTGATCATTAATTCATTCTTTAATTGAACTACACAGACTTTGATCCTTGCCCTCCAGGCTGGGTATGTAGGCAACCTCCCAAAGGTTCAAGCCCAAAAACAATCTTTTCACATTGGTTCACCACAATCTCATATGATGATGATTTGTGAAACCACCCTTGGAATCAATATCTTTACATTGATTCACTTTTGTCCTTGTTATATGACGTTAAACTATACAACACTTTTGTCCGGTACGACAATAAACTACAATATTCTTTGATTTCCTCATTTGAGAAGGAACCATTATTAACATTGATTCTTTTTTCAATCGTGGTTTTCATTTTTTTTTCAAAAGACTACGTACATACATGGTAATGCCTAAACTTTTTATCTTAGGTTAAAACCATCATTGCACTAAAGTCCCTTTTCACCCTTCACATGTACGAACCAAATTTGTACAAAGGGTAGTTTCTAGAACTACGTGGACTTGATTCCCATCTTTATGGGATACGTAGGAACATTCGAGTGTCCCTCGAATCCAGTCCCAAGTCTTTTGGGCCTAACCCCAAATTTCATTTTCAGTCCCTTGGCTGAAAAGTCCTCATGAAAACACACACTGTGTATTCATTATTATGGTCCGAATTCTATGACCCCAAAAACTAAGAGCACTCATCCTTTCGTCCTGCACGACGTTAAACTGCATTTCAAGAACTACGTATGGCTTGATTCTCATTCTTATGAGATACGTAGTGAAGTCCAAGTTTCAATCCAGGACCCAGCCACAACATGATTATGGTTTTCATTGACCTATGTATCTCTATATACATTGGAAAATACCCATCTTTATGTATTATAATCCTAACCTTAAATATTTTCAGATCTTCATAACCCTTTTTCATGACTTATGGTCACAAAAATGTCAAACTTCTGAGAATTCTTTTGCCTGACTATGCAGCACGTGCCCATAGGTGGCCTTGCATAAACAGTCCACATAACAGACTTGTCAGCCAAGAGATGCTATTTATTTGACCATGCAGCCAATGCCCATAGGTGGCCCTGCATGTTTTCAACCCCCTAACGGGTTTGTTAAATAATAGTAACTTCATTCTTGGGAAGAATGCCTCTTTTGTCCTTATTTGTCTTAAACGACAGTATGTAGGGATCCGCAAAAATAGCCATCCTTAACGTATTTGTCCCATATCCTTTTTCATGATCTGAAAGTATTCAAGTCTATGGTTTATTCTTCTTCCCTACGTTTGGGTCAGACCTTCGTAGGAGTGATATTCATCCAGTTATTCGATATTCTTGTTTGGAAATATCTTCTCCATATTCAAGTACCTCTTTCCATACAACAAACTCTATGCTTTAGAAAATTTGAATCTCCATAAACTTTCACTGGCTTTTAGCACTAGGAAAGTAAATTTCTGAGAGTTCTTTTGCCTAACTATGCAGCACGTGCCCATAGGTGGCCTTGCATAAACAGTCCACATAACAGACTTGTCAGCCAAAAGATGCTATTTTATTTGACTATGCAGCCAATGCCCATAGGTGGCCCTGCATATTTCAACCCCCTAACGGGTTTTGTTAAATAATAGTAACTTCATTCTTGGAAACTACTTCTTCTAATGCTATTTAGCTCTTTTTCATATCATTCCTCAGATTCAAATATTCTTAAGTCATAGTTTACATATTTTCTCTCATACTTGAGTATGGTAATTTGTTTTCAGATAAATTATCAAGGAATTGAATCCATTTTTCGGTCAAAGCTATTTCGACCTTAAACATTAGCCCCTTTATGTCCGGCGTGCATGACTTTAAACTGCCCACACAAAAGACAAAGGAAATCTGAATAAAAGTCAAGTTCCAGCACACTTGTGCGCTGCCCTCTGCGCCTTGAAAGACTTGCGCGCACTCCCTTTTCCTTTGGAGGGATTCGATTTCCTCAGAGTCAAATCCTCATTTCTTTCCGGATCCAACTCTGAGGGGGGACTTTTGTTGACACTCCTTTCGTCACAGAATCTAAAGGTTGGAAAAGGGAATATCTGATCTCAAAGTGATTCATCCTTTGAAGAAACATCAAAAATCGACAAAGGGATGAACAAGGAGAACATTGCCCATAGGTCGCGCAAGTTCCCTCATGGTCGCGCAAGTACACTTGCGCGCCGCCTAGTGGTCGTGAAAGTACTTGCGCGACACCTTATGGTCGTGCAAGTGACTTGCGCGACCTAAGTGGTAACCGCTCGGTAACCGCTCGGTAACCGCCCAGGGCCTTATTTTGCCTATAAATAGACCCTGTGGGCCCCCCATTCGGGAGGATCTCTTTCCAGAAACTCGGATCAAAGCTCCCGACGCTCAAGTCTCTTCTCAAAGCTTCCGGAACACTTCTAAGGTAATTTCTTACCTAGAATGGAAGATCTAAAGAGAAGAAGGAAGGCCCGAGTGTTGAAACTTATCAAACACTTGCGCGCCAACTTAATTCCTTCAAATATAACTTGCGCGTCCCTTCTCTGGAAGAACCTCAAGAGGATGGGAAAGGGTTTAATAAAGAGTCGCTCAAGTAATTCAACTCTGGTTGAAAATCGCGCAAGTATCCCTCATGTCGCGCAAGTATACTTGCGCGACCAACACTTGCGCGCCGACGCAGGACTTGCGCGACCTTCAAGACTTGCGCGCCCCTAGCTTTTTGGGTGCCCATCTTGCCCATTTTTACCCCTCTTAAGCCATTTCACCCTTCCTATTCAAGATTCAGTCTTCAAGATACTCTTCAAAAGCCATTTATGGCATGATTTCTTGATTTGACATCCTTATCTGAAAGGAATTCTGTGAAATACCTCTCAAACACCCAGTGATTTAAACATCTTTATGTCACCAAATATTGAGAGTTCATTCATTTCAACCTCATCCTTTAAGATGAGAGAATCCTAACCTGGGTCTCCTTTTCAGGAATAAGACTCAGTCATAACTTTGGGCTTCCTTTTCAGGAGTAAGCCCCAAGTCCCCTAACCTAGGCTTCCTTCTCAGGAATAAGTCCTAGTCATAAATCTTGGGCATCTTTCTTAAGAATAATCCCCAATCAAGTCCTTTAATCTTGGGCATCCTCCTCAGGAGTAAGCCCCAAACCTTAATCCCTAACCTGGGTCTCCTTTTCAGGAATAAAGACTCAGTCATAACCTTGGGCTTCCTTTTCAGGAGTAAGCCCCAAGTCCCCTAACCTAGGCTTCCTTCTCAGGAATAAGTCCTAGTCATAAATCTTGGGCATCTTTCTTAAGAATAAGCCCCAATCAAGTCCTTTAATCTTGGGCATCCTCCTCAGGAGTAAGCCCCAAACCTTAATCCCTAACCTGGGTCTCCTTTTCAGGAATAAAGACTCAGTCATAACCTTGGGCTTCCTTTTCAGGAGTAAGCCCCAAGTCCCCTAACCTAGGCTTCCTTCTCAGGAATAAGTCCTAGTCATAAATCTTGGGCATCTTTCTTAAGAATAAGCCCCAATCAAGTCCTTTAATCTTGGGCATCCTCCTCAGGAGTAAGCCCCAAACCTTAATCCCTAACCTGGGTCTCCTTTTCAGGAATAAAGACTCAGTCATAACCTTGGGTTTCCTTTTCAGGAGTAAGCCCCAAATCCCCTAACCTAGGCTTCCTTCTCAGGAACAAGTCCTAATCATAAATCTTGGGCATCCTTCTTAAGAGTAAGCCCCATGTCTCTTAAAATTTCTCTTAACCAGTCATAAATTTCCTTTGATTTGGGTTTCCTCTTTAGGAATAAAACCCAATCATAAGTCCCCTCCTAACTTGGGCATCTTCCTTAGGAGTAAGCCCCAAGATTAGAGTATTCAAATCTCCATGAAGCACATATAACTTTGTGGACCCTGTTCTTGGATTTTCTCCCTAAAAGTAAATCCTAAACTTTCGTCTATCTGGGCAGTCATCTATACATAAGCCCCAAAACAAATTCTTATGATTGCATCTTTTATGGCACAATTGTCTGAATTTTACCAATACCTCTTGTTTCTCACACCGAGCATGACTCACGTGAGCTTAGAGTGTAAAAGTAATTATGACATTCATCTTTGAGCCATCAATCATAAAACATCATATCCCATTCCTCGAACTACGTGGGTTCTGATTCCTTTTTCAAAACAAAGGATACGTAGGTAGCCCATTTATGGGTTCGATCCCAACATTGAAATAATCTCTGTCCTTCTGAATGACGATAAACTTCAAGTGCCCCACTGAGTGGCTTTAAAACCAGCCTGGTCATCAAAATGACCAAGAGACTTTTATATAAATGTTTTGAAGGATACCATTGACCAAGAATCTCTAAACAAATATAGATGATTCTATATTGATGAAGAACCTCAAATACATATAAAAGATTCTCTAAATTTCTTGCATATTTAATCATTGATTGTTAAAACTAAAGGAAATCTCATTTTATACTTGGTAATGTAATAAGGATTCACGAACTTAACTTAAATCTATAAAGAGAGTCCCGGAGTAGACAATAATTCCCCTCAAAAAGGTGTGATGAGTCCGACCTCCCATCCTCTCGACCAATGCAAATTCCTAAGCCTCATTAGCCCACAAGCTAATGAGCGCCTGCCTTTGGAAAGTAGGTCCAAACGGATGTGGAATCATTGGATGTTTCCGGTTCTACGAACAAACCCGTTAGAAACCGATCGGAACGTTTGAATCTCCCGTCCAGGAGGTCATCCCTGGATTCCGCGCGAAACAGTATTCAAGATTATTTTTAATCAACTTCTTTTATATTAAAATTGTATGACATGTTAAGAAAGGAAAAATTATTTTTAAGTAGAAAGGATATTTTCCTCAAGAATGAAGTTCAAGTGTTTTATCAAAATTATTTTCCATCTAAGATAATAAACGGTTCTGTTTCTATCCCTATTTTTACATTGATTTGACTATGTTGTGATGGAATTATGTTTATGAATTCCTTTATCTTATATGAATTGTTTTATGATATCACGATGTTTAAGATTCCCATTTTTATTACATGGGTTATGCTATGATGTATGATTTATGATTTTGTGGCAAACATAAGAATGGTATCATTATGAGATGGGTGGGACCTATATATCCCTCCAATTCATTGGGTAAAGATTTTATATCTCATGAGATAGACATGGCTGGAACGGTAGGTTATACCGGTTCAGTGAAACAGGACTGAAACGAGGGTGACTCGGTTCAGAAAGGGACTTAGTCCACTAAGATAGTCTTGTCAATGAGTCTTGACTAACAGGAAATGATTCTCTATGATTATGTGTGTATGCCATAATGTTTCATGTTTTAAGTTATGATTATTGTGATTACATTTCACTGCCATGATTTATCCCATGTTATGAAATTATGATCTCTTTTACAGGTTAAGATTTCCAAAAGTTATGTGCTTGTGTATACGATGTGATTGATATTTCTTTTGTTTACCCTTACTGAGCATTTGAGCTCACCCTTTTGTATGTTTTCTTTCCCCAGGTCAGGAAGAAGGTTATTAATTAGGATATTCCAAAAAGGGACTCTAGATATGATGAAATAAGTGGGAGGCAAAGTTGATGCTTTATGAACCAGTTGTTTATGTTTCCCAGTTTCTAAAGACACTATACTTATACGGTCCTTTCATGGTTTTGTTATATGTTGTAATAAGTATGCTTCAATTTTGAATTATTAACAATGTATGTAAAGTATGGGTCGTTATAGTTGGTATCAGAGGAAAGGTATAGTAAACCTTTGGAAACTAGGATGTGAAAGCCTTAGTAAGAACCCTAAGGATAAGTCTAAGCATAGAACACAATATTAGTGTTTTAGAAATGGCCATGAATAACCTAGGATAAGACCTTAAGTGTGAAATTTTATTCTTGATTATGTGGTTTTCCTATTATAATTAGTGTTGCTCACACTATTCTTCTTGGTTTTAGTCAATGGCTGGAACCCGAAGGAACCGTGTTAATGCGGAATGCGACGGGCAATGCAATGATTGTCCCCCTGAGCAACCAAACGTTATGGGAGCTGGAAGGCAAAATCTTGTAGCCATGCTCACACAACTTTCTCAAGCTATGAATCATGCAGGACTTCCAAACGAGCAAAGGAAGGAGCAATATTCTGTTGAATCCTTCATGAGGCAGCGTCCACCTTCTTTCAGCGGGTCTACTGATCCATTAGTTGTTGAACAATGGATTAGTACTACTGAAAAGATATTTTCAGTTCTTCAATGTTCTGAACATGATAAAGTCATCCTAGCAGTGTATCGTTTGGAAGGAGATGCTGATCAATGGTGGAATCTTATTAAGAATACGAGGCAAAGGGATGAAATTGAGTCCATGGAATGGGATGAGTTCAAGAACTTATTTTTCAATAAGTACTTCCCTAGTATTCTCCGAACAAAGATGGAGAAAGAGTTTCTTGAACTAAAGCAAAAGGATGATGAATCTGTTGGTACCTATGAAGCAAATTTTACAAGACTTGCAGGGTACGCTTCTGGTTTTATTATCCAACCTGAGAGTAAGATCGATCAATTCTTTAGTGGCTTAAAACCAAGTCTTCGAAGGGCATTAGCCATAAGGGACTTCAATAGCTACGAGGAAATCATTCGATGTGCTTTCAAAGTCGATATGGATATTGGAGGAACCCATCAGTCATATGGGTTTGATAAGAAGAGGAAAATGGAATTCAAAGGAAAATCTAAAGAGCACACTAAAAAGAAGATGAGCTTTCCCTTATGCTCAAAGTGTGGAAAGAAACATGGAGGGAGTTGTCTTAAAGGGACAAGTAACTATTTCAAATGTGGAAAGGAAGGTCATCGGGCATTTTAATGCCGCGATGATGGGAAGAAGATGTCTAATGATGAAAACAAAGGAAGGGATACACAGAATGAACCTACTACACTTCAATGTTTCATGTGCAAGGAGATGGGGCATTATGCCAATAAATGACCTAATCCAAGGGTTGATGATGATGGTCGATGTCAACAAACTCTTAAGGCTAAAGACAAAGGAAAGTCACATCCAATTTCTATCAGCGATGTGGAGTACGATAACGATGTGGTGAAAGGTACACTTACCATCCACTCTAAAGTAGAAAATGTTTTATTTGATTCTGGATCCACCCACTTTTTTATTTCTGAAGAATTTTCTAAGGGTATCACCGTATTACCTCAACAATTAGATTTTGAGTTAGCTGTGACAACACCTAATGGCACAACAGTCGCATCAAAAGTTTATAATTCTTCTCTGATCGAAGTTTGTGGGAAAGTGCTTCTTGCAAATCTTGTGTTCCTTCCTATAGTGGAATTTGATGTGATTATTGGAATGGATTGGCTTTCTTTATATGGATCTCATATCAATTTCTAAAGAAGGGAAGTCACATTTCATATTCCAGATCAATCTATGATCGTCTATCAATGCAAGGATGAACATAACCTTCCAGTGTAAATTTCTTCCATTTTATGGGTATTGATTCCACTAAATGAAGGTTATTTATCTCAAATGGTTGCTGAGAAACTCACAATTAAGAATATGCCCATTGTACGGGAGTTTGATGATGTCTTTCCAGAGGAATTACCGGGTCTTCCACCAAATCGTGAAGTTGAGTTTTCAATAGAACTCGTACCGGGTGCTTTGCCTATTTCAAAGACACCTTATAGAATGGCCCCAATTGAGTTGTAGGAATTGAAGAAGCAACTCCAAGAGAATCTTGATAAGGGATTCATATTCCCTAGTGCGTCACCTTGGGGAGCACCTATTCTATTTGTTAAGAATAAATATGGATCAATGAGACTCTGCATTGATTATCGAGAACTTAACAAGATCACTATCAAGAACAAATATCCCCTCCCGCGCATTGATGACCTATTTGACCAACTACGCGGAGCTCAATACTTTTCCAAGATTGATCTTCGTTCAGGGTATCATCAATTAAGGGTCAAAAGGGAGGATATACCAAAGATGGATTTCCATACAAGGTATGGACACTATGAATTTATAGTGATGCCATTTGGTCTTACTAATGCCCCTGCTATCTTCATGGATCTGATGAATAGAGTCTTTAGAGACTATCTGGATCAATTTGTGGTAGTCTTTATAGACGATATTCCTGTCTATTCAAAGAGCAAGGAAGAACATGAAGATCACTTGAGAATTATATTGAAGACCTTGAGAAAGGATAAGCTTTATGAAAAATTTACCAAGTGTGAATTTTGGCTTCAAAAAGTTGCACTTTTGGGTCACATAATCTCAAAAGTGGGGATATCTGTGGATCCAGCAAAAATAGAGGTTATCGAAAGATGGTCGAGACCAACAACAGTAATTGAGATCCGAAGTTTTCTTGGTTTGGCTGGATATTATCGACGTTTTGTGAAATATTTTTCACGATTATCTAATCCACTCACCAAGTTGACTCGGAAAGGAGTTAAGTTTGTCTGGACGGAAGAATGTGAAGAGAATTTCAAGGAGTTGAAAAGAAGGTTATCTAGTGCACCTGTGCTCACACTGCCTTGTAGTAGAGAACGGTTTGTGATCTATAGTGATGCATCCAAGAAGGGATTAGGGTGTGTTCTTATGCAAAATGATATGGTGATAGCTTATGCCTCACGACAGTTGAAAATCCATGAGCAAAATTACCCAACACATGATTTGGAGTTAGCTGTGGTAATCTTTGCATTAAAGATTTGGAGGCATTACCTTTATGGTGAAAGGTGTGATATTTATACTGATCATAAAAGTTTAAAGTATATTTTCACACAAAAGGAGCTGAATATGCGTCAAAGAAGATGGTTGGAGCTGATTAAGGATTACGACTGCTCAATCCATTACCACCCTGGGAAAGCAAACAAGGTGGTAGATGCATTAAGTCGACAAGACCATGCTAGTTTATCCATGATGAGGATCACAAAAGATCCAATATTTATGGATTTACAAAGGATGGATCTTGGAATTATAATGGAAGGGGAAAATTCTTATCTTTCTCAAATGAATGTTCAACCATCTATACATGTGAAGATTAAAGAGGCACAGAAAGAAGATGTCGAGTTACAAAAGAAGGTGAGAAATGTTACTGAGTTGAACCTTGATTGTGATGGGATAATAAAGTTCAGGAATCGGGTTTGTGTTCCTCCCATCCCCGAATTAGAGAAGGATCTGCTGGATGAGGCTCATAGTTCTTCATTCTCTATTCATCCTGGAAGCACGAAGATGTATAGGGACCTGAAGGAGTACTTCTGGTGGTATGGCATGAAAAGAGATGTTGCTGAATATGTCTCTCGATGCTTGGTTTTTCAACAAGTTAAAGCTGAGAGACAGAAGTCTAAGGGGATGTTACAACCATTACCCATACTCGAATGGAAATGGGGAAACATTACTATGGACTTTGTCATAGGACTTCCTAAAACATCCAAAGGCAATAATGCTATCTGGGTCATAGTTGATCGTCTTACAAAGTCTGCACACTTCATTGCTATTAGAGAGGATTTCTCTCTGGATCAGCTTGCCAGGATACATGTAAAGGAAGTGGTAAGATTGCATGGAGTACCACTTTCTATTATATCTGATCGGGATCCGAGATTTACCTCGAAGTTCTGGAAAAGTCTTCAGCATACTCTGGATACAGAGTTGAGTTTCAGCACTCCTTATCATCCTTAGACAGACGGTCAGTCTGAGAGAACAATTCAAACCCTAGAAGATATGTTGAGAGATTGCTCTATGGATTTCAAAGGAGGTTGGGATCAACACCTAACTTTGGTGGAATTTTCTTATAATAATATCATTCACTCCAGTATTCAGATGGCTCCTTATGAATCTCTCTATGGAAAGAAATGCAGGACTCCAACTTGTTGGGATGAAGTTGGGGAAAGAAAGCTATTAGGACCTGATCTCGTTGATGAAATGGCAGAAAAGGTCAAATCTATTCAACAACACATAAGAGCAGATCAGAGTCGACAGAAAAGTTATGCCGACAACCGAAGAAAAGACCTAGAGTTTGAAGTGGGTGATAAAGTGTTCTTACGAATATCTCCCTGGAAGAGGGTTATGAGATTTGGAAAGAAGGGGATGTTGATCCCAAGATATATCGGTCCTTTCGAAATACTGGATCGTGTTGGGAAGGTAGCTTACCAATTGGATCTTCCACCGAATCTCTCTCAAGTTCACGATGTGTTCCATGTATCTCTCCTGAGAATGTACATACCTGATCCTTCACATGTACTCAGCTTAGAAGTTGTACCGCTGGAGCAAGATCTTTCTTATGAAGAACAACCGATAGAGATTCTGGATCGTAGCGAAAAAGTCCTACGAAACAAGACCACTCGATTGGTGAAAGTTTTATGGAGGAACCACCAATTAGAAGAAGCTACATGGGAACTTGAGGATATGATGAGGGAGAGGTGTCCTCATCTGTTTGTTACAAAGTGACGAATTTCGAGGGTGAAATTCATTTTAAGGGGGGTAGAATGTAACACCCGAGACTTTTATGTTATATAAATCATCAAAGGAATCTTTTTCTACACAACACTTGCTTGGATTGCTTAACACGAAATCACGACCTTTTTCGATAGCTTGCGTCGTACGCAATTCCTAGTTTCACTAAACAACGATATGCTATTAAAATATTATTAAAACTAGCCGTTATGAATAGTAATAACCACTTTTTGAAATTTTATAAATTTTATTTTTCAAAATGGACTTCATTTTTGGATTCGGAATATCGAAATTAGCCTAGGGTGAAATTTTGGTATTTTTCTGAAAATTTGAATTTTTGATGAATAGTGAAACCACTAAGTGGTAGTTAAAAAACTGAATTTTTCATAAAACTTAATTTTACCGCTTCTGTGAGTGGAATTTCAAAAATCCGAGAGACACGGTTGATGTCAGTAAGTAAAATGTGGTTCAATGAGATGAAAATAATTTTTTGGTGAATAGTAACTTTTTACTTTTTTTACCACGGTAAAAAGTAAATAGGGTAATTAAGGGTAAAGATGATATTATTATTACCCTAACACATGTCCTAATTCTATTGGATAAGTGTAATTCGACCAAAAACAAACTTAGGAATAAAATATGACCATTTAGGCCCACTTGGATTAGATTAGGACATTTATTATTAATTTATTTAAAGAAGGGTTAAAATAGTTAAAATCAAAGTTTAATAAGTAAATAATTTTTAATATGGGGTTATACATAAGATAAATTCGACTATAAATATTCATTAGAAATATAAAAAGATTTCCTACATAATGGTATTTTATTTGTAATTTTTAGACATTAAATAATTTAATTTATTTATGACACAATGATGATGCAGTAATTATCTTATTAATAAAATATTGACATAATTGATGTTATAAACACCAAAATAAATGTAATTTGAGACTTTTTATGAATCCCACTAATTTTCTAGGTTAATATGACATGTTAGTATTGATTTAATTAACTTGGTTCGAACTAATAATTCTGTTATGATTTTCAGAAAAATAAATTACTAAATAGTGTCAACATTGACATAAAATAGTTTTTAAAACAAATATTATATTGGTAATTGTTATTTTATTCCTAAAAATCTAAGGTTCGGCCAAATGACATATATAAGGTTATATATATTACTAATAAACAACTTATGGTTCGTTTGTCTGCTTATAGTAAGTTTATTAACCTTAGAGTATAAGAACACAAGAAGACAAGGTAAAAGTAAAATTATTTAACTTAATGTTAAATCTAAATGATAAGGTTAAAATAGGAACCTAAACTTGTCTAAATTCTATTTGATGAGAGGATTTCGACCCATCCCAACCTTATCTTCGAAATATATCAATTTGGAGCTATTTAAAACCGAACTTGACTTTATAATAAAATAATAGTTTTAGTTATTCCAAAGGTGCCCCTCTCCTCCCTTATAAAAGGACACCTACTCCCCCTCTTCCTCACACCCCTTTGAGCCGTCAATCTCGGCCAACCCCTGCCACTTTCTCCTCTCAACTTCCCTAGAGACATCCTAGAGGTCCTGGTCTTCTTCAAAGACCAATTTTAGTGCCCTAAAAGAAGGTCTCAAAGAAGCACTTCAAAGAAGAGGTAATGTCCGTTACCGATTCTTTCATCTTTATTTCTTCTTCCACTTCTTATTCTTTAGTTGTTTCATTATGAAGTAATAACATCAGTATCACTCATATAATGATATTCTATTATAAGTATTAAACAACCCTATTTCACCATCTATCCATCCTACGGAAAAAGAAATCACCGCGCGTGCGTACGTACGGAATACCATCTCCACGCCGTGGTGTAATCTATTTTCCACCACCACCTTACTTGGATGGGTATAATGGTGTAAATAATGACTATATATGACTATTATAAAGTGAGATTGATTCTGAAATAGTATACATATACTCCAATACAATTCCACGATCATAGGAACGATATCATCACTCGTGCGTACGTACGGAATACCGTCTCCACGATGTGATGCGACTTGTTCTACATGATCTTCATTTCATAATGATTATATAAATGAATTGAATGAATTAATATGATATATATTACACTAATACCATTCTGGAAATGATTTATCTATAACCTAAAGAAAAGAATAAGAATTTATTCGACAAAACACGCATAAGAACAAAAAGTTATAAACACCCGAATAACAAGTAGCAATGAAATATTACTACTAAGAAGCTAAGAATATGACCATATATGATATCATAAAAATAAGTATGATTCTGTAATAAGTCAATAACATTATTTAAATCATTATACAGGAGGTTCGGACACTTACAAAGCAAGTCGGACCTAAGGTAAGGGGAATATCACAATCTCATTTTTATCCGAGATTGTTTATACTTTGGTATTTACTGGGGTGTATTTTATCATCCACATCCATGTTTCCTCAATATGTAATATTATTTCCATCCACCTACAATTTTTTAAATCCAATTTTACCCTTCGGTGAGTTTTTAGTAAAAGATATGAAATGAATCTTTTGTCGTTTTTCGTATGAGATACTTTTTGACTTTTCCGACAAAAGTACGAGAAGAATGTTTTTTTAACTTATACGGCATGAATGGATTTTTAAAACATTATTTCCAAGAAGATTCCTTTAAAAGTTTTCAAGCTTATTTTTAATCAACTTCTTTTAGATTAAAATTGTATGACATGTTAAGAAAGGAAAAATGTTTTTGAAGTAGAAAGGATATTTTCCTCAAGAATGAAGTTCAAGTGTTTTATCAAAATTATTTTCCATCTAAGATAATAATGGGTTCTGTTTCTATCCCTATTTTTACATTGATTTGACTATGTTGTGATGGAATTATGTTTATGAATTCCTTTATCTTATATGAATTGTTTTATGATGTCACGATGTTTAAGATTCCCATTTTTATTACATGGGTTATGCTATGATGTATGATTTATGATTTTGTGGCACACATAAGAATGGTATCATTATGAGATGGGTGAGACCTATATCTCCCTCCAATTCATTGGGTAAAGATTTTATGTCTCATGAGATAGACATGGCTGTAACGGTAGGTTATACCGGTTCAGTGAAATCGGACTAAAACGAGGGTGACTCGATTCAGAAAGGGACTTTGTCCACTAAGATAGTCTTGGCAATGAGTCTTGACTAACAAGAAATTATTCTCTATGATTATGTGTGTATGCCACAAAGTTTCATGTTTTAAGTTATGATTATTGTGATTACATTTCACTACCATGATTTATCCCATGTTATGAAATTATGATCTCTTTTGCAGGTTAAGATTTCCAAAAGTTATGTGCTTGTGTATACGATGTGAT
Source organism: Viscum album (assembly GCA_963277665.1). NCBI lineage: Eukaryota > Viridiplantae > Streptophyta > Magnoliopsida > Santalales > Viscaceae > Viscum > Viscum album. Next base: position 988,146,160 of record OY728121.1, read on the forward strand.
TGATATTTCTTTTGTTTACCCTTGCTGAGCATTTGAGCACACCCTTTTGTATGTTTTCTTTCCCCAGGTCAGGAAGAAGGTTATTAAGTAGGATATGCCAAAAAGGGACTCTAGATATGATGAAATAAGTGGGAGGCAAAGTTGATGCTTTATGAACCAGTTGTTTATGTTTCCCAGTTTCTAAAGACACTATACCTATACGGTCCTTTCGTGGTTTTGTTATATGTTGTAATAAGTATGTTTCAATTTTGATGTATTAACAATGTATGTAAAGTATGGTTTGTTATATTATTAGTGCTTGTTTTATTGATGATAAAGGACATATTTATCAACACTTTTTTCTGGAACTTGTAGAGGCTAGCACTGTAAAAGACTTGTTTTGTTGTAGTGTCGCCTGCTGATATGTGGAACACCTAGTGATAAATCTTGTTGTTTAATGTTTCAACCCATTCCACCAATATAAGTGTCGTATATTTTGGTACATATTGAAGATTCATGAATTAACATCCCACATAGAATCATGGATCTCTCACATAAAATCCTCTCTCATATTATTAGGAACCCATACATGTACATGGATATATAGGATGTTGTCTCTCTCTACAGACAAATATTGATGTGGGTCATATCATGATATACACTCATGTAGAACGAAACCCTCAGGATCTTAAAATTTCCTACTCTTCACCTTCTGAAAGAGAGAAGAGGTAACTTCCAAGGATAAGAGATTGAACTACTCATGACTATCATGAAACTCCAGTTGCAGCTCTAAAAAGAGGGCCATTAATTTCCATTTATCAGTAGCTTTCACTATAGTCTATGATTGAGTTCCCTGGAATAGGGATTCAATAACTACATTACCCATTCCAAGTGTATTCCAAAGCTCTATATCTATAGACTTGAGATATTTGGCCCATCTCTGATGATAAATATTATTGTAATGCTATGAAAAGATATATTTGATGATCATGTGGTATATATACACCATAAAGCACTCAACCACTAGATAATGTCTGTATCAATGTAATTCATGAACAACTTCTAATAGATCAAGGTCTTGAGTTTTGTAGTTTAGATCATGAGACCTCATCTACAAAGATCCATAAACAAAGAATTTGTACACCTGTATCATCACTACTCTTAGGCCAATTCATGATGCATTACAGAAAATTTTGTAGCCTCTATAAGGATTTTAAAGTATTAGAACAGGTGAAAAGGTAAGCATCCCTTTCTTCTCATGAAAGGATTTATTGCACTCTTTGGAACATAGAAACTTAACAACTGTCTTTGTTAGGAATGTATGGGGTGATTAAAGGCATGGTATGATCTGAATGAAACTTCTATAATATCTAGAAATCCCCAATAAACATTGTATATCAATATCATTCCTAGGATGCTCCTAGGAAAATATACCACTAGCCTTCTCTCAATAAATATGTACTCAATATTTTTATATGATATAACCCATGATGTTTAATTTTTCAATAAAGAAGTGTCACATTGAATGCTTGGAATAAATATGATGCTCTATCAGTGCACACCGAATGATCTCAATATACTTATAAAAGTTACTACATATATGAGAATACACCAAAACATCTTCTGCAAATACAAAAAACCAAAGAATTCAGATAGGTGTGGACCACCTGATTCCTCATGGCCATGAAAATGGAGAGTTATTTCTTAAGAGTGAACGACATAATGAGATACTCATAAAAACCATACCAACTATAGAATTTTTTACAAGGAATGTCTGATGGCATGACTCACACATGATATTATCCTGATCATAGGTAAATCATATAAAACACCATAGCTCCTTAGTCCTTGTTAATGAGATTATATATATGAAGATGTGGATACCTGTTCTTAATTGTTAGCCAGTTCAACTGTGTGTTACCCATGAATAAACAATGGTCTTATACTCCATCATGGAAAAAATCTTGGGTGAAACCCAAGAGGAAGTGTTGAGCCATATAAAACCTACGACATCTAGATCCTCTAAATTTCCCTTTATCACATGGAGTTCATAACGTTATATAATATATGTAGGAATGGACACTAGAGCTACTCATAGAACAATATTGATCATAATCTCAATATCTGTCTTCAAAGGTATGATGGAAAAATAATCTTGAAAGACATCCCTAAAATGATCTACTAGTAGGGTAAATAATCCTGATATAAACACCAATACTCCTTAAATATATTGGAAGTATGGGCACTCAATACAACAATCCCATGATTATCTGATCCATCTCTTCTAGATTAGACATTAACAAATCTTGATCCTCGATTATCGACTATAATGAATTCTTCTTATTTGAACCCCAACCATTTTCAATAATTGAACTACCACAATTATGACAGATATATGGAAATTACTAGTAATCTACTATGTGTCAATATTGGCCATGTCCTCCTCTTCGGAAAGTCCTTCTGGTGCTACTCCAAAACTCTTCCTAACATGTCGTAAAAGAACTCACTCTTGAAGTTGTAACAGGTGAAGAACCTATTCCACAAGAATTTTATGGAAAAGTCTAACATAAACAGTGATGATTCCTGATAAGGCCTCAATATCGACACTCCAGAAGGAAAATATCACACTGAATATTACGATACCCTTTTCATCTGCACTGATGACACACCATAGTGCTACCCAAACAGGTACCCTAGCAGCCACTTCCCTGATGAGAAATCTTGAGGGATCACTTTCTTCTACTATACAAACTACCAGACTATCTCAACACTGGTCCTCAGTACCCAATATTATCACCATCCCTTATTTTTCGTTCTGTGATAAGAGCATAATTTTTAATCTAATAGAATCTAGGTAGACAAAAAATATTAACCTAAGTACAGATGGAATACTAGAGACCATCCTCAAAGAATCTAGCATGCATAATTTTATGACCAACTAGATGTCATACAATGCACTATAAATCTATGAAGTGAACTGAATACTCCATAACTAAAAACAATCCCTGCTATAGATTCATGAATTATATGGAATTTAAATCTATTATCATCTAGGTAAATAAGTACTCATAGATGAAAATTTGAATGTCCGTCCATACCATGCCTATATAGCGACCAACCATGGAAATCACATCTTACCAGTGCTTGTCCAAATAAAGTATCATGTAAATATCATGATTGACCCTCCACTCTAGGGGAACCTCTAGATTCTAAATGTTAAAAAAGATTGTCTCCATCCATGAATCAACAACCTATGGACCTATATCCTCTGAAAAGGTAGGTGGATGTCTCTACTAGAAATCATGGGTCATATCATCCATCGTAGAAGTAGTTTGGGGAGCACCTTTAATGGACAACATCGGAAATAAGAAACTTTTATGAAAATGGGATTCAGTTCCTACATCTAGTATTGAAGACATTTCCTCAAGTGGAACTCATGGTGGTAAATTTGGTAACTCGTGACCCAACATGTTGGGATCATGGTTCTTTCCACCTTCTTTCCATATTATGTGAAGTCTTTATAGTAGAATTGGTTCATAAATTCTACATACAAACCTAAAAAACGATCAAACTTGATATACAAAAACCGTAGAGGAAATTCAATGTAAGAAAGGCTCACTACCCACTATAAACTACCCTAACCACCCTCTTAGATGGGGATTAATTTTCATGTTCTCAAAAATAATTAACTCAAGATCTAGTAGATGAAGGTTCAACATTATATTACCTCTTATTTTATTGGAAACCATTTCATTTTACATGATATCTTTCAGTTTTTAGTTTAATTTTCTCATTTTCATATAGTATGGATCTTCATTTCCAACAAATTAGGGACCATACAATATATCATTGAATATGACACCCATTTGATTTTAATCTACTGGATCAACTAGATAAATTACATATTTCGACCCATGATGGTCCATAATAGCTCATTAATTGAAATTAGAAACCACTCAATCATAGAGAAGAGCAGCACGCATAGACACACATATCAAGGCTCACCCAATAATCACATGTATATAAAAAAATGAAAGAAGTGAATTCACCTATATGGAATGGAAAAATTACTATCATGAGAACCCTAGATTCCTAGAATTATTTACCTAACAATTCTCCTTTCCCTAATATCATTAGGGCACCGATGAAATGGAATCTCAATCAGAATAACTATCGCATCAACACAGATCATGTGCATCACCCAATGGGGAAATGATATTAGTTGTAATAGGAAAAATAAGAAAAACAACTAAAATTTATAAAACCAAAATTTTATCTAGTATATGGGGTTGTATCACCAAAGAATTTATTATGATAAAAATACAAGTGTTCCTAATCTACAATCTAATATTTCCAAAGAGTAAATCGAGAAATGAACCATTGATACCACTTTTTCATGTACTGGAATCAGATTCCACTAAGGGGTCCCCGATCTTGGTGGGCCACATGGACTCAAGAACTTCTCTATTAATTCCAGAATATTTTGACTAGCATAGAGGGCCTAGGATGTGTCTATGGTGAGACTATGCCCTCATTATAAGAGTGTAACATAGCGGATTAACCTGATACAACATGAGGTATGTTTAGGAAACATTATATTAACAGATGGGACAACAAAAATTGACAAGAGTAATAAAAAAGTGCAAAAATAATAATAAAATACCTAAGATGATAATGTTACATGTAATATTATAGAGAGATTGAAAATAAGTATACAGGGTAGCAGGAAGAAATACTATAAAAATAATAAAAAAAATCATCCAAAAACTATCCCCAAAATCCTGATCTCGGGCTTGGTAATCTGTAACCTTCTCCATCCAAAAATATAAATAAATTAAGTGTCTGAAGAATTACGCCTCCCTTTATTAATAGTTGCATTCATATAACCAGATCAGGTATCAATGGTACCTATACAGTGTCTGAGATAAATCACATTAGGTCACCAGAAATGGGGTTTATAACATCTAGTCCATCTAATAGAAACCAAAACTGTGTGAAAGTATGAATATATAAAAGTAAATAAGTATATTAATGTAAATAAACATTTACATATTTCAACCCCTGTCTAGTGTCTGAACATGTCACTATTTCATTGTTTAAATAATTCCATTATATAATCTTTTTTCACATGAGATTAGCTAAAACCATCACTGACATCTCCTCATGATATTAATAGTGAAGGGTCCATAATAAAACAGGGATACCATGGTTATAATAATAATGAAGCAGATCCAAGGTAACAACTAATTAATCGTAGACCTCATGGGTCACCAAATCAGTAGTAACATAAGCTTATATAAAGGTTAAGAGGGTAATCCATGGAACATATTCCAAGGCATTACAAAGTGTTGAAAATATAACCGAGTCCAAGGAATTTATCCATGGTAAATGGGATAGGCTATATCTAGGGCCAAGGATGTAAAAAATGAAACTCTTATCCATAGAATCCATGTTATATCCATGGGGTGTATCCAAGTCATCCTCTAATAGTATAGGAGGGATCCCATGATGTCATACTAGGAATGCATTGGTAGACATGGATTGGGTTCCAAGGTGGGTATCACCCTTGGAAATTGACATCCTTGATTTGGGGTGGCATCCATCAGTGACCTAGGCATTCACTCAGGAATGAAAAAGATGAACTAATTCAGGAAGTTCCTATAAGATGTCACAGAACATATGTAACTGGACACCTTACAATTGATTCATTATTACATTTAGTCCATGTAAAAATCACTCCATTTAATAATTAATAAGCTTTAATCCATTTACATTCATTAGGTTATCAATGATAATTAATCAGGCATCATTTTTTTTAAATTCATTTATGCCATATTCATTTAATATGGATCACTTTGATGCCTTCCATTAGACATGGAAAGTGGTGGTGTGAACATTAAACCAAGCCATTGTATGTACATTCATCAAGACAAGCTATATATATATAATATAAATTGAAATTTACCATTTATCATTTATAAATAAAATTCTTTTACTTAACATAGGTTGGTCAAGTGTTACAAAAAGAATCAATGGGTAACCATTAGCAGTAATTAGTTAATTAATTAAGGAATGCTTACCCTTAGAAGGTTCAAGATAAGGAACACCTGAACAGTGGCTCATATGAATATGTTAACATGGTAAAAACCCAATTATGGAGAATTACCGAACAGGGTGTGTTTGGAATTATAAATGTGTCCACAAATAAAGAATAACATATATAGAAAGATTCGTAGAATATGGTTCTAATGACTATAAGAAAGGAATATTAATTAAACTGGAAATCCATGATGAAATTGGTGTGAGCACATGGAAATTTATAAAATGAACAAACATGAGGGATGAGTTATAGACCACCTACCTCATACTCATATGAATCTCCTCACCATCTATCTACCTCATGTTTTTCCTAGAATGAATTATACATGATTAATGGTTCAATGTACTAAAATTAGGGCATATGAGCCTACATCAAAATAGTGTCATTTATAGTATGAAGAATTATGAAATATAAAAACTGAATAGTTATCTAATTAGAATAGATCCAATGAGACGAATAATGATCTATACCAACTCGTGTAAGAAGATTGATATCAAAATCTAGAAAAGATCTTCAAATTAGGTCAAAATTAGAGAAATGGGGGATGTTTTATACTATAATAGGGAGCCAGGGGATGATTTTGATAAAACATTATAAAATGGTAAACACTGATTTTTTTCCCAAAAAATATCCTTCATACGGTTTGGCCACATGGTTTGGCCAAACCGTGCCCCAATGTTGCATGAGCATTTGTAGATAAAGGGCCATCATCGGGGTTAGGTTTCACAATTTGGAAACCATGGACCAACCATGTGAAATGGATATACTATAAATTTTAGACCTCCACATGGTCGTGTGGTTCCTTGAGTATAGTTTGGGAATCCCATTCTCCCAAAACCATCTGATTTTTTTTCTTCACAGAGTTAAATCTAACCCTATACCCATCTTCACACTATTTAAATGTAACATTTCATAGGCCAAAACCTTCTAAATAGATGGGTTCTTGGCTCCGATCTAGCCTGAGACACCCCTAAGACCTTCACGAACTCATTAGGTATCTGTATTAGTTTTATGAAATAGAATGAGACCAAAATTTAAAGGATCCATACCTAATTCAAAAACTGGGATCTTACATTGAGTCATACCAGGAAATTTTTGTATTTTATTGAGGTTCATCTGAGTCCTATATGTCATGAATGAATTATGTATCATTTTCCTAAAGTATCAAAACAATCTGAATGAGTTTTCATAGTTTTGAGTATTTTAGTTGTTTTTTTTCTAAATTTATTGACAATTTTAAATAAAAAGATACATTTGGAGGAAATCCGGTCACACCATGCATTAGATTTTGGTGAGTCTGATTCATACACATCCAAAATAACATAGGTATCATATTAGTAAATGATCAAAAAAATGGAAATTTTTTTCTCCATTTTGGGTACGCCACAGTTGTTTTTCCAAAATATTTCATTTTAAATGAAAAAAACGCTTGTTGAGCCACATATATCATATCATGTTTTAGTTTGATAAGATACTAATTTATAAATTTCATAAATTACATATCAATAATTTTCTTAATTGTTCATGATAATCCAGGACTGTTTTCTTAGTTTTCAGTAAGTAAAACATTTTGAACTAAAATGTAAATTTTAAATTAATATCAAACTCTTTGAGTCATACTGGGAACATCATGTATCATATTGAGGTGAAGCATATTCATAGACATCAAAAATTACATTTGGATCATTTTCCTAATTATCAAACGAATATGAATGTATTTTATCAGTTCTGAGTATCTATGCTGACTTTTTTCCTAAAATTGATATGAATTATAAATAATAAGGCACACATGGAGTCATATTGGTCTCACTAAGTGTCAGAATTATTACTAAGTGTCCCAAATATCTTATAGACCATTTTAATAAATTATAAAAAATTATCTGAATTTGTTTTCTCAGTTTTGAGTATATCGCCTCTATTTTTTTACTAAAATGTGATTTTAAACTGGAAACATGAACATTATGTTATACCTGTCATGTAGTGTGACTTTTTGATGTGAGAAAGATTCATAAACACAAAAAATTAATTATGAGTTATTTTTCTAAATTATCGATATAATTTGACTATGTTTTCACGGTTTTCAAAGAGTGACACTTTTTAAACTAAAATGTCAATTTTAAACTCATAATAGACACATTATGTCATACCGTGCACATCATGTATTTGATTGAGGGGAATCTAATTTCTAAAAATCAAAAAATTACTCATGGAACTCTTTCTAAAAGTTTCAAAAAAATAAAAATGGTTGTCATAGTTTTGAGTAAGTTAGTTGTTTTTTACTAAAATTAATGTCAATTTTAAAAAAAATGACTCACTTGGAATCATATTGATCACATTGTGTATCATATTGATGTTTATATGATTCTTAAATGTCTTAAATTGACTTGGGATTATTTTTGAAATTTATCAATACAATATAAATGTCTTTCTTAGTTTTTTGTATGCCACATGGGATATTTACTACATTGTCCTTTTAAACTGAAAACACAAACATTGAGACATACATTTCAAATTATGTGTTGGTTTGATGTGAGACTGATTCATACACATCAAGATTGACTTATGAATCAATTACTAAAAGGTATCAAGATAGTATGAGCATGTTCGCTCATTTTTCATTATGTATCCTATATTTTTTAATAAAATTGATGTCAATTTTAAATAAAAAGACACAATTGAACTTAGACAGGAAACATTTTACATCATAATGTGGTGCATATGATTGCTCTTTGTTATAAAATACATATGAATTTTTTCTAATATATCAAAACAATATTAATTTATTTGGTTAGTTTTCAGTATATGATGTGTGCTTTGAACTAAAATGTAAATTATACACTAATGGATACCAAATTAGTTTTACTAAGGATATTATATATCAGATTGAGGTGAATCTGAATTATTATAAGATATGTGTTCTAATTTCAATAATATAAAAAAATCCATAAATGGGAGAACATGTTACAATATTATGGAAAAGAAACTCTATGCTCCATAAAATACATCACATTTTAGGCACCATGGGGTTTTCTCTTCCATCAGAAAGGTACATGTTCTCCCTTTAATATTTTGTATCAAGTAGTGAAAAGAAATATGTGAACTCCCAAAATATGTATGAAAAAAACTAAATAAGTATTATATAAAATGATAAGTAAATTAACATAAAGATACTATACAAACCATGAATAAAATTAATAAATAATAATAGGAATTCACCAATTCATGATGGTTTTATACATTCTTGGACAATTTCTTTATTGTCATTATCTCAATTGTACCATTTAAGTACAACATATAATGATCATGAAATTAATTGAAGAAACCACACCAAATCGAACAAAATAATTTACCTATACAAGAAAACAAATCTTATGTGATTAATACTAAAAATAAATAAATAAAACATAAATATGGAACAATAAATTACTTATATGGAAAATGATTTTGCTGTGAAATCATAAATATTCGAAGGTATGTACTGGAGAAGAAGTTTTGAAATATTTAGAAGGAACCAGCCATCCATGATGCATTTTAACTCATTAAATTTCATTTAAGAAATATATATATAGGTGAATTCATTTTGGATCTTAGTGAATGTGTTTTCTTAGTTTTTGATTATGTAATTAGTGTTTGGAACTATAGTGTAAATTGTAAACTATAATCATATACTTCATGGTATACCATGGATGCTACGTATCATATTGAGGTGTGGATGACTGAGTATTTGATGTGTGTTTTTTAATAAATTGTCTACACTAAGCCAGAAAATAAAGAAGTTTCCCATTTTTGTGGAAGAAGAAACCCCGTGCTACATAAAAATTATCATTTAAAATAAATATGTTATATCATTTAAAGATTTTTTTAGATGGTTGATGGAAACATATGATTTGAAAAAATATAAAAATTATTATTAGATAAAAATGATATTGAAATTAACTGAAAAATTATTGATAAAATGGTGAAAAAATTAACTAAATAAATTTTATGAATTCAACTTTTCATGTTCGTAGTAATTGAATGAATCATCCTTATTTATGAATTCATTAATTCACGATCTCTATGGAAATAAAAAAATGTTTTAGATAAAAATAATGATGAACATAAATAAAAATGTTGATAAAAATATGGGAAAATAAACGAAATGTAAATGTTTTTACATTATATATCATTAAACAAAAATATAAATAATTCTTAATCATATAAAACTAAAATGTAAGGAATTTATTCAGTCATGAATTTCCCTAAAAGGGAATAAAATATCCTCAATCCCAACAACATGATATATTTGACCTCTTTATCATAAAATAACATTTAGGTATTACCCAAAATTTGGATAAATAATTTTATCCGGATAGGTTGTTGTAAAATTCTTATATAAACATTTTTATTATTGTTTTCTAAAAATAACTAGTAGAACACATAATATATTAATGGATTAATCTAATCATTATAGTATCCCTTTATTTATTCAAAAAAAATTAACCATTAGTGAGAAAATATTAGAGTTTAATGACTAAACTAAGATAAATATTTCAATTTTTGTTTTTAGGGAACATAAAAAATTGATCTGTCTCTTTAGCTATCATAGAGAGTACAAACTCCATGATAAACCATTGTCCTTATTTAATGGAGAAAACATCAGTGTGACCCATTATTTATTTTCAGAATACACTAGTATCTATTAAAAATTGATTAACGTTTTATGATATTATTAAACATCAGTATATCCTTTTATAGAATACAAATTGATCATCAATTATCTCTTCTAGGATTTTTCTAATAATTAGTGTAACTTTTTCAATATTTTGGGTGATGATACACCCTAATATAACTTCCTCAATATTTGTCCATCGAAATGGAAATATCAATATTCTCATGTATTTTTTTATTCAGAATGATGAATAGTTTTTTTAATAATTATCATGAGATCATGGATCATTTTACATAATGAATGTTTCCATGTATGAAAAATGTGAATTGTATGGTTTTAAAAATGATTTTTGATATTATATTAGGAATTAAATTGATGATTAAATAGCCCAAATAATTATATAATCCATAAATATTAAACAAATGTATGGTTATTTTCTAGAAATTCACGATTTAGTTGATGAAATATTATATTTCGTAAATTTTTATTGGTTTTGGATCAATCTACAATTTTTTTTCCAAAGTGCTCTTCATGTGCGTTTTTTATGCTTGAAGACTTCATTTGAAGAGGGTTATTCATTTTTGGGGATTCATTCATAAAGTCATTTATTTTCATTGATGCAATGTATTATATGAAAACACCCCACCTTGATAACCATGATATCTCAATACTGGTTTTCCTCAAATAGTTCTCTTATACACCTATTGGATTCGATGGTCGATTACATACATATTTTATCAAATTGTTGAGATAGATTATATAATTATTTGCTAACTGGATTTGTGTTTTTTGACTCTTACGTGACTATTGGAACCACTATTAAGACCCTTTTTAAACTGTATAGAATCCCTTGGTATGAATCTGCTTATGTTTTTCTTTATGGTTCAATTTTTTATTTGTGAGGGGTTGCATTCAAACTTTAGCAACTGCATCACTTCCAACACAACTATAACTTAACTATTTTACAGTGTACTATTGTCATTTGGATATTATTTATACAAATTTTTAACCACTGATTACAAAACTTGTGTAATATATAACATTTTCATTTAGTCCCCTAGCTATCCATCAAAGTCGTTCAACAGTTGACATCATATTTTCAGATAACTCCTTATAAATTTTATCTCAAAGACATCTTATAAACTATTTATTATGTCTATTTGATGCACATCCTTCATCCATTTTTAGGTCCAAATATCTATAAATTTATTCATGGGATTCAATATATAGATCATGATTTTTACTATCATTTATAATGTAATGGTGCACTTGCTCCCTCTCTATGATGATAATTGTAAAAACTTCTATTCTTAAAATCACATCTCCTATATGGTGTCCACTGTGATGAGACTTTGGGAGACCAATAATTTCAACTTCTAATAGTTAATAAGTATACAATTCAATAACATCATCAGTAATATATAGTTCTTCAATACAACCTTCTGGACCAATTCAATTCTTTATACACCCTTTCAAAATCATCATATACAGTTCAAATGGGTACATCAATCTATAATAGAAAGGACCATATTGTTGATCCTCTCTAACTAAGTGAAACATAATATGTACCATTATATCACATAATGTTGTTAGAATAACGTTTCTAATTCAAATAATATGACTAAAACCTTCTTATTTCTGATTGAATACATCAATGAGTTAATAACTTTAATGCATATGGTACTGAAAAATTAGTAGTGTGTAGATCATGTATGTATGAAATTTTTAAGTACAATTTAATGGAAAGCAATGAGGATTAAAATATTAAATCAAAACATGAAATTCATGTGATTTTAATCCATGTAACTTTAAATTAGTCCTCAAAAAAAAAATCGCGATATTTGGTGAATACTTATCTAGAAATTCTTCACCATTAAGGAAAAGGAAAAATTGCAATTTTTCCCATCTATATAGAGTGTAAGGTTTTTGAGGAAGAAAATTCCTCCATTTATCCTTCATTTTTTCCAACTCTTCATTTATGCCCATGTAAATCATCTCCAACCGAGCCTTGATTTAGTCTTTCATTTTTTTTGGAACATTTAGTTACATTCTAATAATACTATGAAATTTATTTTTTTCACATGTATGTTATAATGAAAATTTCTAATGTACAAACAATTAAATTATGGTAATACAAAGAAAAATTATCTCTTCTTCCAAACATATATTTTAAGGTTTTTAGAAAATGGTTTTCTAAATAGAGTGTCAATATATTTTACATTATCGAACAGTTGATCACCCATTAGTAGAGTCATTTTTGTACCCGGTTTGGTATTCAAAATGAATACTATCATCTATGATCATTATTTAAGTTGTCTAGGAATTTTTTTTGGATTCACTAAAAACAAATACTTCAAGGAATGTTTTAACCAAATTGAGTGTGTGCATTATTCAAATATTGGACACCCCAACATTCTTTTAATGCTATATAATGAAAAATTTCTGTAAGTAGGAAATAAATTTATCATCCCATACATCATGGAACTCAAGGAAAATTCGTCACTTCTATGACAATCATACATTATAACACTTTTATCCCACCTTAATTTAAATTATTCATTCAATAGATCAAAATAAACATCAATATCATTATCATGTTACTTTGGTCCAGCCATAAATAGAGAAAAAATAATGTTTTTATGCTTCATGAATAACTATGATGGAAAGTAATAATTTACCATCATGAGGGTCCATGTATTGTGAGTACTACTACATACAAAAAAATTATTGCATCTATATAAAATGAAAAATGAATTTCTATTATATCATTTTAAAATTTAGAATACTCAAAGTCAATTTTAATCCACTAAGAAGAATATTATGGATGGTGTATGTTCCAATCATTGATTCTTGTATCTAAATTCCATGTCAATTATCTTATGGTTTGTTGAAATTCATATAGTCTTCATAACATTAGGATTATATTAATGTACCATATATCCATTGAATTACTTGAATCATATTTCATGAATTTATCTGTGCAACATTTAGCAAATTTTATTTTTGATTTGTGGTCCTTTCAAAACAATATGAAATCATTTCTATAATAATGTATTTTTTTGCGATCATTCTGATAGAATATAGAAATTTTTAGGGTCTTATTTTGGACATGGAAGTTAAATTTGATCTAGTAGAATATCATTTAGGAGACCAAGTAGTTCAAGAAAGTTAGTGTCACTCCATCACTATGAGATATCAAATTATTTAACTTCCATATAGCTGAAAATGTTGTATATTTAGAGAAACAAGTATAAAATGGTCTCTTAAAATATATATATTACTTCTAAAACATATTTGGGAAATCATGAAGGTCATATTAAATTTAAATTTCAATTTCATCCATGAAATATCCAACATAGTTTACACCTTTATTCATATAAAATGATCGATAAACTGAAGTATCATCCTAAAATGTGTAAACATTTAGTTTTTCAAATTATTTAATACAAAATTTATAGCTCTTATATATTCTGTGACAAATCTACTATTTTTACTCATGCACTAGACTAATTTTTATGTAATAAAAACTATATAAAAATGAAAAAGGATTTGATAAGGTTTGTATGAAAGATATTTTTAATATTCATAAACTCTATAGCTCTATCTTCATACTCTCTTGTTAAATGATTAGTGTGAATACATTTTTATTTGTATCGATCCTATTAGGTTCATAAAATATTCATTTTTTATAATAAATAAATAAATACCCATTAGATATTCCTTTTCAAATGTGAAAGATAATGATAATTCTAATAAGGGGAACCCAAAATTTGATTGATTAAAATAATTTCAGTATTCATCGAAGGAAATGAGTAATTTAATTTAACAAAAAATTACTCCACTATAGTATGTGTTATCATATGAATTCATCCAAATGTGAAATATAAAGACAATTATCATAATTTTTAGCTTCATATACTGAATTTTATTATTTAATTTTTAATAAGACTCATACCACATCTCTTTAGGACATAAACATATTTCTTAAACAAATATTAACAGTATTCATCCCTTTTTGGGTACCAGTGTTAATTTTAGAAGACTTCCAGTCATAGTATATCATGAAATATAAAATATATGGGTGATGAGTCTCATTGTAAAAAAGAAATAATAATTGTTTAGGAGATAAAATAGATGATTTTGAGGGATGATTATTTAAAACATTTTAAATTACTTTATCGTAATTTAGAATTAGAAATATCATCTCAATAGAACATTCAAAATTCAAATGGATAATTTTTTAATTTTCAAACCACCTCTTTTAATCTATCATTTTTTAATTCTCCATGAGAATTGAATAATTTTTTTCAAAAACATAATCAGATAAGAACCACCTTTTCAATAAAAACAGTTAGCATCAAGTGAAAATTTATAAAATCAAATAAAAAAAACTATTTACAATAAATTAAATGTTTAAAAATGTTTTCATTGAAATATGTACACATTTGAATGTTTAAAACATTATAGGTTTACTTTGAAAATACACCACTATTTAAAAAAACCGAATTCATTTTTTTTATTTAAAGGGAAACGCACATTTTTCTCATTTCAAAACAAACATTAACATTTGAAAATAGTTTTCCTTTTCATAAAATAAATTTAAACGTTGCATCTCCATAAAAATAAATAACATGTCACCTCCCAGTGTAATGAAATGAATGATTATTAAACATATCAAAAAATTTATTTAAATATGACATGAATAAAACATACATCAGAAGATAGTAGTAAATTAAAAATATAAATCATAACATGATTTACTTGGACTATCCACCTATATATCATATTTTCCATGTACTTTATTCAATATTCAATCAAGGGAGTATTCATTTATCAAAAAATAGTTTCATAAAATATCATACAAGAAGACAAAAATTCCTGAGCTCACTTTTCATAATATTTATTAAAGAATAAATATCAAAAAAAATTTACAAATTTTAATCACATTGATTATTTTCTCCAAAATATCATGTGTTTGTTAGATGGAGTCTTTGTGTGATATACTAACAAAGGTATGACTAGAATTTATTTAATTGTGAGTCCAATTAGAGGTGATCTATTACCCAGGATGAGATAATTATAGTTGATTTGGTTATTTTTTATAGTGGAACCAACATTGATGTTATAACATGTTTCAAGGTTTTACATTTTTTGTGTTCAGAAGATCTTGTGATGGTGTTGGTTATTTAAAAAATGAGACAGAGAAATGATATGACAGATAGACGGGTAAAACAGAGAATATTTAGTGAATATTTAGCTAAAGGATGATCAAATAATGTTTTTTCTTGGGATTAAGTGTGGTGGGATATAAAACACATCACACATGTTTTTCGAATAATATATTATTATTTTTGTTTATTATGTAAAGTTTATTTAAAATTTTGGGTGATGAAATTCATTCCATGGAATTTGTTGAGGAATACACTATCGATTCAGAGTGAATCCAAGTAAAAAAATCCCTAGCAACCCTCATAAGGGTATGTTGCCCAGAGTTCAGTCAAAAATACCCTCATCCTCTATGAATGTTAAATTCCTAGATGGAGTGCTCCATAATCCCGATGTTTCTCTGCGACCACACCAAGTGTTGATGATAAGCATCATGATTACGATAGAGTCATGCCTTTTTGGAAGGCACATAACTGCATCCTAAAATGACATCATGCAACATAAAAATTATTATCATATAAATACCAAGATCATTCACCCCCACCTAGATTAGAAAGTGACCTAACAATTCAACTTCATGTTTTATACCATTTTTTAAGCACTCTGAACATCAAAAATATGACCAAAATGAACAACCCAAGGCACTTGAGCATCATGTAACCCCTAACTGTGCATTCCAAAATACCCTCACCTACAATGGGGAGGCCTTTCATGATGGACCATGGCCTTTGTGGACGAATAAGGTCTTATGTGTTACTTTAGGCCTCATTAATCATTAAGCCTTTGTAAAGCACTCTATTCCAAAGACAAGACATCATCCTATGATAGTGGCCCCATTTTTCATGAATCGTAAAAATTCCAAAAGATCCTCACCATAAAAAAACCAGCTCATATACATTAAGAACCTATTTGTGGGGCCCATTGCTTTATAAACCCATCTATTGGTCATCATCATACTTCCTCCCTTTTACTGACACCTCTTTGTGAAGGATGAGTGACCAAGTCCTCCACACCCATCCAATATTGGTTCAGCTGAACTTCAAGTCTCCATGAAACATGGGGAATCTTTTCATGTGGCCCTCTTCACTCCAATAATGTCCTGAGACTTCCATTTACCTTTTTTTTCTCTATATTAGTAAGCTAATTCCTTTTTATTATCAGCATATGCATACTAACATGGATCCTATTAATGACCACTCCTCCACACCTTCCCTATCTGGCATTTCTGTAGCCATGCCCCACCTAAAGGTGTATGAGATGTAGTCATGTATAAATAAGGGGTATGCAGTGTGTCCCCCAAATCCATACTAGATGACATAAAACTAACTAGTACTGACTTCTAAAACACATGATGTTATACTGTGACTTTGTGTAGTGCGAAAAACATAGGATTCCCCATGTATGATCATCATGGGAAGCCACCTCCTCCAAAAATGTTAATTAGTCTTCACATATAGGCAAGATTCAAGAATAATACCTTGAAAAATGGAATGAGATTATCCTCACTTGGAATGAGATCCTCAGCAGGAAGCTTCTATGTGTAATCCCCTACACCATCTCTTATGGATACCCCTTTCACGACACAAGCATCAGGATTCTTTCATCCTATTGTTTCTCACACTATGGAAGAATTACGTAGTATTAAAGATTATTAATGTCCTTGAAATGTCAACCTATGTACATTTTCCACATGTAATCCCATCCTACACTTCCATGGGATGTTTCTACATGAAATCCCAAACCATATTATTTTCCATAAATTGTAAGCTATCATGAATAAGTCCTAAACTAATGGGAATATCATGCGCATAAGCCCTAATAAAATGGGAATCTAACAATTCATTATCACCAATAAGACCTGAATCTAACCATAAAAACCCATATAGAAATGCATCACTTCTAATAGAAATATTATTTAGGTATAATCCCCTTGACCTTCTCTGAAAATATTTGGAATTTGATTCCAATTTAACTGGGATATGTAGGAAGCCTCTTTAAGGTTCAATCATAAAAACCATACCCATTCTAGTTTACACCCATGCCACCACATCCTTTTAGGATAATTCCATTCTCCAGGGAGACTCCTTCTCCTCCTGGTTCCATGCGCCTCTCAAACTACATGTGCATTGATTCCCAATCAATTGTGATGCATATAAATTATCTCTAATGTAAAAACACAATACCCCATCAATTACATAAACTCCAATCATTTCATCAACATTCACACTGATATTCCCTGGTCTGCCACATCCTGGTGGAATCATGTCATTCCATCAAAACCATTCCTGGAAGTTGACCATGTATAATCCCCACACAATACAAACTGGAAAAATAATATTGTGAAGGGTATTTATCCATGAATAATCCCCACATCACCTTTCAAACTATATGGGTTTTGATACATGTCCTCCAAATAAGGTATATAGAAAACCTCTCCTAAGGTTCAATCCCAACCAATGTAATCCTTGGTATCCAATAATAGGATTGTACCTCCCAGATCCACCACCGTTGGTGTCCAGATCAACTTCATAGTGTGAAATATTCCCATTATGGGATGCACCTTCTGTATCTCCCTACATAGGGTGTCATGATGAATCCATCAGTAAACCTTCATAGGTTCTCACTCATAGAGACATACCTCCATGATTTATATCTAAAGGGTTTCTTGACCAGCTTACTCCATCTCGACAAGACATTAAACTCGTGAATAAATATATATAAATCATTCTAAGCATGGGAATCTTATGGTGAACACATTTTAATATTTTCCATAAGCATTGGATACCCCGTAGTCAACATAGGATGACTAGGATTCCATTCCCAAGAAACCACCATGAGAGGACCTCCAGTGAGGATGAATACGTGTTACTAATGTTCCTAGAGTCTAGAAATGTCACTAATTCCCAAAAATAGTACTCCCTTGAATGAAGGGTTTTTTTATCATGACTCCATGGAATGTCTAGAAATAAATATTAAATTTAACCAGATTCCACATAGAGATGGAATAATGAATGAGTTCCTTGAATACAACATAAACCTTTGATAGAGACCTTGATGAGGAAAAGGCATTTGTGGAGGAATCTATGTAAGGAAGAACTGAAATCCCATCATCTTATTTCGATGAAGGTCAATACATCGCCAAAAAAATTGACCAAAACCTTTCTCCTTTGGAAAGAGGGAATGTGGGGTATAATTACAACTCCATCTCATGCATCGAACATTCAATGCGGTGTTTCACCCTAAAGAAAGTGTCAAAAACATAAATGGATATCCTAACGTGAATATTTTATCAATTGAGCTGAGAGATTATTAGCATTGTTCATCATATTAGAAATGGTGTATGATGTGATACTCTATTCATAAATTTGGGGACTATTAGTTTTTGAGACACCTGCATATTTATAATGTCACCAGATCAAACTATTCTCATTAAAACCTGCCAAGAAAATAGTGGGTCCAGTGTCGAACTCACCATGAATTGGAGAATTATAATTTGGGTAATTTTGACCTGTGACATTATCATCATGGCTCTTTCTCCCTAATTACGAAAGATTTAATGACACCAGGGAATTGTAAAATGCATTCTTTTCATCCATACTGACAGCTTAATCTTTATAAATTATAGGAAACAAGATGCAGCATACCAATCACCTCATGCCCATAGACACTCGGTAGTATAAAATACAATGAATCAACCTTTCACAATAACACCTCTTTCACAGCTTCGTCCATGCTTGCATCCACCAGGAGCCTATAGCCTGTCTCACTATTTGAACTCATCCAGAGAAGGGTGATTGTTGTACTTGTATAGAGTTATGATTAAATATTCATTCCTAATAGGGATTGGATCACCCAAACATTGAGTCCTCAACACCTCACCAACACTGCCTACCCCAAGGGTTGTGAAAAGATCTACTACACCAACTCTAATGATTTATAACATTATGAGACTATCCCTTGACCAATATTATGAATCACTCCCACACAACGAATAGGTAGGATATTATCAAGTCAAATCAACCATGAAAACATCCAGGGAGCCTCTATAGAGGGATACCACTAGGCCTCATCAATGCTGATAGTGACCGGTCCTACAGGACTAGGAGCAGGTGGACTATGCCCCTAGTCTGCGACCCCAGTTCGCACTACATAATGCCAACATCGAGAAAAATATCATGAGAGCGACACTCAGGGAACCAACTCCCATAGATCAAGTGGCTCTTACCAATGGCAGTTACTATCTTCATGTCCCTTTCACCAATGAACATTTAACCATCCATGACCAATTAGTAACGAGACCTAAACCACCCCATGGGAAGGTAGGGTTGACTCTTCCAATTGTTGGAAACAATAACAACTGTTACATGCTAGACAATGATGACGAGGATCAGTACATAGGACTTCCCCATACCACCAAAAACGAATGTAGGGGCCCTCCATGCTCTTTCAATTCGTATGGAGGACCTCTCTATTATATTATAACTCAAAACATTGGTCCTACCTACATCAACCATCAATATAGAGACCCTATCCCTACCATTGCCACTATTCAACAAAGAGGTCCTCCCCATGTCCATTCTAAGTAGAAAGAAGGTCTTCCTCATGCATCTTCTTATTTAAGCAGAGGTAATACCCAATTTGATGATCAATATAGAGGTCCTCCTTATGTTGTCACAAATAATTATAATGGAGTCCCTACCCATAATCACACCAAACAACGTGGAAGGCATAACCACTTCACCATAGTTCTGTAAAAAGGTCCTCTATGTACCAATGAATCCCAATGTATAGTCCCTTACCATGTCTACTCAAAATTGTGTGAAAACCCTCCTCACACTCCAACACAGTGACACACAGGTCCTCCCCATGCCAACATCACCAGTCTACTTGGAGGTCCTCACCATTCTCTCGATGATCCAAGATGAGGTCACCCCTACTTAATTGATGATAAAAATAGAGGTCCTCCCAATTCTAATGATATATGATACAAAGTCCTTTCCCATATCCGAAAACCTAGCATGGAGGTCCTCCTTTCCCCCTGAAATCATCATACCTTGACAAACCGTCCCGAAGTAGAAGGGAAAACTATCGCCAGCAATGAAAAAATTCTTGGAAGTTTCAGATCATTGTGAATCACATTCACCTCTAAAATTCATAAGGGTAATGTGACTTGTGGATGGAATCCTCATTCTATTCATTTGTATTAGAGTTATAGGTAGGACTATAGAAGGTGAGTCTTTTCATTCAAAAAGCTGAGGTTCATCGACAACCATAATCCATCCATATATGCATGCAGGTGGTAGAAGATTTGAAACCCATATAGGGGCTCACTGTATAACATCATGTATCAACACAAGTTTCTCTCTCTATATCTACAAGAGATCACGAAGTATTATTCTATAATGTGATAAATGAGGAATACCTAGTTGAGTCACCATTGAGTACTCATAACCTCCCAGATGAGGCTTTAGTAAACTCCCAATCCTATAAGGAAGAAATGATCCAACTTGTACCAACCCTGAAGAATTATCCAATGTGTAACAACTAGGTAGCTCACACAACCACTCCTCCACCTTCATGACAAAACCACACTAATCCACATCCTATTTTCCACCAACCTTGTGTCCCACTCAAGTGGGATCCTTTTCCAGACATGAAGAGAACCAAACATCTGACCAACCATCCCTGTGAGATACTCTAACTGATAATAAACTACCAGTGGTGTTCTAGAGAAAAGAAAATATCGGTTATGATAGCTCATAGTCCCTCCCTATGGAATTGATTTTATACTTCGGGAATACCCTCTTGGTGCTTTATTTCCACCATCACATCTAGAAATTGGGCTACCTGTGGAACCAGGAGAACTATGAAGGCATCAGTTGATAGTACTGTATTGTTTAATTGGTTGTGCTTCAAGAGTCATAGAGCCCTACATCTCCCAGATAATAAATAATCCTCAAACTATGATACGTTTATAATTTTAAATTTCATCGTAGTATCATCATGGATACACCCCCGCATGTGCCGATCCAGGGCTAGGGTTAGAATACTGAGCTCCACGTCAGCCTAATCCTATGTCATCCCAATTTACATGGAGATATTGAGGATATGACTTTATGTCCCATTCTAGTGAATATGGCCTCCCATGATATTTCCATATTTTTAGAAATAAGTGTAGGGTCAAATAAAAAGAACCTTCCACCTAGGGTAGTGCAAAATCAGGTGGACCCCATATAGGTGTCCATACTCACTTACAAAGATAGACACTCGTCCCAGGTGCACCATATCCATAATTTACAATCAAACGAGGATTGAATAGGTATGAGGGACCTCTAGAGCACTCAGATCTATTTGGTAGAATGAAAAAGGAAGATGATTATCCTGTAACATCCTCCCTACTTCAGAAAATTGCAGATCAATAGTAGATGATAAAAGAACTCCTTGTAAAGGGGAAATTGTATTATGGAACTCCATGAGAAGTACTTGTCCATCATCCACTAGGAAATTAGGGGAAACCACAAATCATTCATGGATTGTTGCTTCTGATCGATCCCATTGATACCGTACATCCTGACATAGTTTAATCTTGATTATATGGTATCTTAAAATGATATTAGTCACCAAATCTGCCCGAGTAGTGCGATAACCCTCCTCGGGACACTGATGAAGATTATCTTTGAGTGTAACTTGAGATACATAGAATGACCCTACATAAAAATATAAGCCTACCTATATGGTTGAATATCCTTCCAATACACTTGTGGTATGATATCCTCACAAATATAGGAACCCCCTCCAAGACGGTCAAATACCATCTCTCGCCGCTCGCCTCAAACCCATGGGGGCATGAAAGATATCATTTTGGACTAACAGAAATCCATATCTAGCATGGGTGGATGACATGAGAGAACCCCAGAAGTTTGGAACCCTAGTTTCTCATCTTTCATTATGATTGCAGACTTTACGGAACATCTATTCCACATTATCTCATGGTGTGGACAGAGTACCAAGAGGACACTAAAAACCAATATTCCATAAAGACATTAGAAGGGAATATGTTTATATTGTATAAAAGTATACCCATTGGGTCCATCCAATTTTGGGAAGACTTTTGTGGTTATTTTATCTAATAGTTTAGCTACAAAACCCATAATACATGTATTCATGACCACTTGAAATGAATGAATTTACCCAATGAACATGTCACAGAATTCATCTCTGGATGGAAGGGACTAACTGATTCACTTTCCATGACAACAACTAAAGAGTAGCTATTGAAATATTTATGGGAAATGTCAAGAATAAAATTTTCACTACCCTCATCACTAGTAATTTCCCATGTGCATTTTGTGATTTTTCTGAAAAGGCTTGGCTCCAAGAGGAATCCTTGAAGCAGTCCACATTGGAATGTGAATTACCTCGTATAGCCCTTGAAAGAGTATTTGGTAAATAAGATACTATTATTATCATTTAGGTAGTGCCCCCAAACTACTATAATTGTTACTAATAGAGCCTCACCAAGTATAGACTCACCGAGGGTAGTAGCATAAACAATCACAAAATCTCCAATCATAGAATTGGAAGGTACCACCTCTCTCGGCACAACCACCTTGACTAGAGAATGTGGATCCATCCCCTTATCATGCTCGAGCTCTTCATCAGGGTTAGGCTCCCAGATTTCCCTTCCCAGATAAGAGAAACTGAATCTTCTATTTTTATGAAATAATGGGATTTGGTTACAATAGTAGTTCCTTGGAACAAGGAATTTTTATGTTTCCATAGTGTAAGAATCCCCCAGAAACTGATCTCACCGACCACCCCAAAATATAACCCTAACACAGGATCCTTGATCATACCATCATACAATTCATTTTGTTAATGGATTAGATCTAAGACCATGTTAATAGAAGTATGTATAATATGGGAAATGATCTGAAAATTTGGAACATATCTCAACCAAATGCATAGTGATGATGAAGGTTTCAGTAAATGGTATCAGTTTTCAAACTAGTGGACTCAGAATCATGATGTCTGGTTGACTCAACACATAGTCTCTCATGGCCATGGTGTCATTTCATCTCTCTCAACTCATCTTATACCTACTTATATTATGAAACCAACACATATTTTTCCTCTGTATCAACCTCCAATCCTTTAACTTCACAAAAGAGAAGGATCTGATGTCATAAGGGAACACAACTCCACCAACTGGTGCTGAACCCATCTCACACCCTCAGTGACTTCATGCCCCCTGAGTTTGGAAATGCACCCAAATTCAAACCTACATTTGATGATTCCAATGATTATGAGAAAGAGTGTGCCTCCATGAATACCATTGAGTTGGTAGGTCCCATCCTGGTCATTGATGACGAGATGTAACAGATGATCTCTCAGATAACCATCAGCCAACGCCATTAGAGATGAAGTCGAAGATGTTAAAACTGCCAAAATACCTTTTCGAGTGCATCAATATAAGTTGTTGACACTACCAAGACTGGGAAATAGTTGTTTCACAAAGGTCAATAGTCATAGTCCTCTTGGCCTACTCCTTCATATGCAAATCCAAATTAGTTTGTGATATTAGACCATCCAGAACATCTGCAGCTACATAATGATCAAATGAACCATGATAAAACTAGGCCTCTAGTGACTTATAGACAAACTGTAGTGGTTTTGGGTGAGTTGTCTAATAAGAAGTAGGAAAAATCTAGCACCATCTAAAATCAAATACTTTAGTAGGTAGTTCCCATTGCACCTCCTACAGTATTACCCATATGTGCCCCCTACAAGAGAAAAACCTCATATGGGTAGAAAAACGCAACCGACATGGGAGTATTATGCATTGAATCACCATTGCATCATTCTATAAAATCTATCGTTCCTTGAGGCTCAATTAATTTACTAAGATATGAGTGAGGGTCTTACAGAGTCCTGGACAAAACCGCTCCAGTTCAAGATAGAGTTAGAAGATCTAGAGTACATCCATGTGGAAGAGGTCAAGCATGCATAATTCCAATCCATCATATCCTTCCCAGAGAAGAAGAAGGATCTATCACAAAGGGGAACCCTCAACTACTATACAAAATTGGATACTCCAATGTTTTAGAGATTCATCACTATTTAGTCAATATAGTTTCCAAGATCAATCCCATACTAACCAGGACGCTCCATGATATGGGGATTACTGAACTAGATCACAATCCCTATGACCTACGAGTTCATTGTTATAAAAGGAACGATTTGAGAGTGTGTGGGAAAATACACAGACCTATTTTGGATTACATGATGAAAACACTGAATTTATTGTTTTCTCACAGAATTCTTCCTATAACACATTACTGGGATCGCCCTGACTCCATGTGTAGATAGTTGTTCCTTGATCATATCACTAGTGTATCAAGAACATTGTTAATGGTCGAGTGGGAGTGCTCCAGGGTGATTCATGTCCTTTAAATACTTGTGAGTCCCACTATATAAATGACACCTATTATTTTAGGAATGAAATGAATGTGATGAACAATGAGGCTGAGCACACCACTACTACAATCAGCCTATGGGAAGACTTTTATGAAGATTTTGGCCTCACAATTCTCCAATTTGAGGCTACAACACTGGACATGGGAAATTTTTTCCTAATTTATGGGAGGAAGGGATTTAGTATCCCAAAACATAAGGAATGTCAAATGATTACCTTTTATTCATTCACATGTCTGAAATAGATCA
The DNA here is from genome assembly GCA_963277665.1 of Viscum album. Classification (NCBI taxonomy): domain Eukaryota; kingdom Viridiplantae; phylum Streptophyta; class Magnoliopsida; order Santalales; family Viscaceae; genus Viscum; species Viscum album. The sequence goes on from OY728121.1 coordinate 988,171,779, forward strand.
TACTAGAACCCCCAAACCCTATATGGTACCGAGATGTTCACCCTATGACTATAATTGTGTGTAACACATGCCTATTTCCATAATATGGGTTGTAATGACACTAGATGACCTACCACAACTGATTTAACAACAATAAGATACCACTTAGTTGTCAGTCTAAAGGAATCATCTTTATAGTCTATATCACCAAGAATTAAGTAGAGTAGGTGTATGTCAGTGTGGATTCTAAAGGAGGTTAGGTGGGAAGTTTTGTTTCCCCAAAGTGAGTCAAACATGAATAAAATTCTACTCCCATTTTTTTTCAAACCTCAGAAGATGACAAGGATCTATAAGTTTCTCCTCCCACAGAAAAATCAAATCCTCTCATAGAGACAAATTCGTTAAGAATGTATAGTATCCCAATTTTCAAGGAAGAATCATTCTTGACAGGATGAAGAATGGGATAATAAGAGCCTAGGTTGACATACGAGTCATCAAGAAGCATTTCATTAATGATGGATTTACCCTCATAGTGATATAACTATTTATCAATGCTAATGTTGGGTTCTAGGATCCCTCCTTCATAGATGTTCATTCTGAGTGTAACTAGATACAAATGTCCCCCCAAAAACAAAGAATCTATAACCTTTATGGAGCTAAAGAGATCCTACTATTATAAGGTAATTCCATTCGATTTAAGGAACGTAAGAGCCACTTATCAGTAGGCCATGAAACACATCTTCAACCCAATCCTCATGATTCTAGTAGAATTCTATGTAGAAGATTTGGTGGTCAATCCCCTCTAACATTTGGACCATATAAAAGAACTAGATAAAGTATTCGTCTTCCTCGAATCCTAGCATATGAAGATGAACCCCTTGTTGTGTTCCTTTGGGGTTACCTATAGGATGTTTTGCAACTTCTTCATCATATACAGAGACATCGAGATCGACCCAGAGAAGATCAAGCCCATAAAACAGATACCTCATCCAAGAAACCTCTGGGAGATTTGAGCCCTTTAAGGTCCCACAGATTACATCCAATGATTCATTTTGAATTGGCAGTAATGTGTAAGCCGTTTTATAGGATCATGTAAAAAGGTACTTTCTACTAGTGGGATGAAGAGTGTATGGTATCCTTCAAGGAAATCAAGAAATATCTATTGAAACCTATGGTACTAATGAAATCCATCCTATAGAAGCTTCTTGTTCTCTATGAAACCACCCTAGAAAAATCCCATAGCTCCCTTATCACTCAGAATAATAACAATGTGATGTAGAATAGTTTATACTTTCTTAGTCACATTTTCCATGACATAGATTCTGGATATTCTCATATAGATAATAGATGACTCACACTGAAATTCATTGTTAATAATACATAGAACAATCCATAGAATCATGAGATAAAACTGGTATCTTGTGTAGATCCTATAAAAATATCGTAATCAACAGAAAATGAGAAGACATTTAGCACATTGGTTAGTTATCCTTCGGCTGTTTGACATCCGGTTCATCACACTGAAATCCATAAATGGTCAAGTGCTAGAAGACTTCCTACCCACCTGTTCTGCTCTAGAGGAGAATCCTATGGATGTTGAATTTCTAGATGGGGCTATCTATTCAATCGAATAGGATATTTCATGCTAGAAGATGTATTTTTATGGTGCCTCCATGAGCCTGACCATTCGAAGGCTCAATGATTCCAAAATAAATAGAGAAGGAATGGGTATCATCTTCATCACCACATAACCAGTTTTTCAGATCAATTAATTAATAATATCATAAGGCGGTACCAACAATGTGAAAGATTATCAAGATCTCATTACAAGTCTCGAGTTGGCCTTCAAAATTGAGATTCCCACTGACAGAACAATCTGATGAACTATTTGTAGAATCATTAGATACAACTAGTATCCCTTGTAGATCCATAGTGATGACAACCAAAAATTCAATCAGTTTACTACTTATTCTTCAACCTCAGGTCCTACGGATCCCCCAAAATCCAAAAGGAACATCTAATTGGGAAACTATTTTTTTTGAGTATCTCTAGATGGAATTATTTCCAAGGATAGAGGTCTACATGAGTGAATTCATCAGAGTGCAGCATAGTCCACCCTCCAATGTTTACCCAACCTTGAGAAGACTCTCTACATACATGGTTTTGATAGAATTATCTATATTTTCATCCATGAATATTTTATTCCCCAATTCATAAATGAATTTGATGCCATGTATTGTGGTTCTAATAATTATGGAGTCAAACTATCCCACCTAATATAGAGGATAGGATACATATGGACAACCATGGTCTATGACTTCATAGACTTCAAAAAGTTGTTCAATGCATGTTAGATTCATGAATAATTCAATCATAAACCATTGTATCCCTACTATACTACCAAATATTCTTATACCTTATTTTCATTTGGACTCGAGGTTGTGGGATCCTAGCCACAAGTGACAACTCAGTAGTGTAGGTTCGTTCCAAATGAAACAAATTTATTCAAAAAATCAGATAAAGGGACCCCTTTGAAGGAAGTCAATGCCCAACCAATAGTTTAAATTATGAGCTCCAATATCATCCATCAACTTAGATTCCCTAATTAAATTTTCACTAATAATGTCACCAACTTCCAAGTGGTTGAGATGAAGAAGTTGTAAACCTAGTACATCATCTGGTCAAAATATACTTATTTCTATCATACATAGGAAAATGGATAGATAATGGCATTCAAAAAACCCTATCAATTTTTTTAACAAATTGGTGGGAAAATCAAGAAGAGTTGGCCATACAAGATCCCCCATGATCTCTAGGATTATTGAACAACAAATCAGAATTTAACCTAGGTGACACCATATTCCCTTGTATATATAAATGAAGTAGTCATACCCATCAAGATTCAGTTTCCATCACTCTAAAGAGTTTTATATGATCAGGAGATTCTAAAAAGAATAACATATGTCCGTCTAGATAATTGGAAATACCTTGTAGAAAACAAGCTCCAAACCTAGCACAATCTAGAGGCATCAGAACATTATATCAAGGTTGTTTAAGAAGATGTTTTTTCTCCTCTCTTTCCTCCATAGTGTCATTTTATTATCCCTTATAACAACGATGATACCAGGTGGAAATCCTACAAGGTTGAAGACTAAATGGGAAGTTCCATATATCATCTACATAGATTATCCCATCAGTGAACACTCTTTGCTAACCATAGAAGGAGAACATGTCAAACCCCAACAAAACGTCATGATTTTTGACCAGTAATTCGATGAATAACCCTAAATTTCCTGATTGCATGACATTAAACTAAATGTCAACCACCATCCTCATCATATAACATACCTACATATCTATCACCATGATTTCATGATATTAAACTACACAATGAAATTCCCATGTTCCATCACATTAAACAACAAAGTATATGACTCATATCCATATGGAGATAAACTGCACATCACTACGTTGTCCTCACTTGAGAGATCATCATCTTGGGAATCATTCATCAACTATTCCTTGTTCGATAAGTACGTAAGTGTTTATTTCTATCCTAAAATGATACATATTGACACTCATATTTCTATATCTTATTCCAACCATGAAAAAATGTGTATCATATGCCCCCCTCTATATGTGTGGACCATACCAGCATAGGGATATTTCACTTTGATAAATACATGTGGCTTGATTCATACCCTCCTGGGGTACGTATCGATGCCCATACATATTTTCATGAGGCCCATCGTCAAATTAATCAACCTATCTTATCCATCAAACTTCAATTATGGAATCATATCTCGTAGACCCTTAGAGGCATGTAGCATGGTGTTGGACATCGTGGTCCTAAAAAACATTGGGTTAGTCGATCATTCGTTCCACCTAAACTCAGTTGAGGGATTCATGGTCCAGACTCCATGACCATAAACTAGATGTTCCATTATATTAATCATGGTTTTAAACTGTGTCCAAATATTTTGTGGGAGTGAATTTCATTGCACTTGACATCTTGATCCTCATTCAAGTCAGAATGTAGCCGACACATCTTGTATGTTATCCTCTGAACACCTCCCAAAAAATTTCATGATAGAAAAAATTCTCCTCGCTACAAGATGATAAAATACAAGGCTTACATCATCACCAAAAAATTATTAACTACACATCCTACATCCTCTCCTCCAGATGATAAACTACATGACTTCCATCCTCACCTCAAGATATTAAAATGCATGGAACATCAAGAATTAAGTGTGTCTTGATTATTGTACATATAGGATATAGAGAGAAATTTGGATCACCAATCCTGGGTCCAACTTCAATATGAACATATTACATACCCCCTTCCATGTGAATGGGCCTGACCAAATTAGGGATACATGTTTCATGAACTTTGGGTGGCTTGATTCCAACCATTGTGGGAAATTTATTAATGCCTAATCATTTTAATCTGGGCCCAACAACAGATTCATCACCCCATTTCCACCCTTGAGATTTTTTTGTTCAAAATTCATTGACCCTAAATAATGAGATGATGATCTTGTAAACCCGACCCTAAACATTTTAAATTATGTAGAAGAATATTGACTTTAAACTTTGTGAACATTTTACTCTAGGTTTGTTGTTTCTTTTTCAATCTCTATAGACCTTATTCAGGTCAGTTTTATCAAGAATACCCAATAAACATACCCATTGGAACCATTTAAAACTTTTAGTAAAAACCCTATGACACTAAACATTGAGCTGATGGTCTAAGAGACAAATCCTTAAACTATTCATACCAAATACAAATATCAGAACTATAAAATGTATGCACACCTCCTTAGTAAAAGAGTGAATAGTATGTGTGCCTCCTTGGTCTTCATACACCTTATTTGTTTTATGACCATGTTACACATCCCCCTTTCTGGAGAGCTCAACCTTGTTTTGAACTCTATGACTCTTAACTAAGATCCAACGGTCTAGGTAACATGACCTTAAACATTCCAAATCAAGTACATCCATCATGACTCTAAACTGTATGTGATTACTCTGTGGAGTACATAGTGTGACACTACACACCCTTGGTCCTCATTCATGTAATGTTTATTTCCATACGACTCTATGTATCTACCACTTTTTCATTGTAACATCAAATGATTTTGAGAATTATTTTTTTGAAATAATTTATCCTTTTTCATATTTTTCACATCATTCAACAATAAAAATAGTTAATTCTATATTAATGAAATATGTTTTGATTTAATAATATACAAAACTAAGTTAACCATTAAATACACATAGAAAATTGTAGCCTTCTCTACAAAGAACATTGAGTTTATCTTCTATTACACGTAACAATGACATTCCTCGAAGGCCTGTGTAACATGAAACACAGAGTTTTATCAAAAAACAATATATTTTTTAAATGTTATTATTTAATATAATTATATATAACCATTTCATTAAATTAGCTATTATGAATATTACTAACTAATTTATAAAAATATATTTTTTACACAAATATATGATGAATTCGTAGGTTACCAATTTATTAGAAATGAATATCAAAACTGATTAAATATAAAATGAAATATTATTATTTTCAATATCATAATGATATTTTACCCTAAAAATTATATTAAATACAATTAGTGAGTGATATTAATGTAATATATATGTTATATATTTAAAATATTTTTTTATTCATTTAATAGATTTTATAGATGTAAAATAATAAAAAACACATTTTTTTACATAAAAACCTATATTTTTAATAAAGGTCACTTTCCCACCCTTTTATGGAAACCCCGTTTTAAATCCAATTTCTTAAAAATTTATAAATTTAATATTTCAAAATAAACATCATATTTGGATGTGAAATAAAAGATTTTGGTTAGGATAAATTTTTTGTAATTTTTCTATAATGTTTCAATTTTTAATGAATAGTTAAAAATACTAGATTTTAAATCAAAACTTCGTTTCCATATAATTCATTTATAAGGTTAAATTATATATTAAATTAGTTTAAAATTATAATTTGGTAATATGTTAATATATTATCAAATTTATGTAATTGGAACCAATTTCCCATTGAAATTTCACATAAAAACATAGAAAAATTTAGATCAAATTTTACTTTAAAAACCCACAGTGTCATCCCATCTACGGGATTAAATTTATATTATTTCCACCACATCTATGATTTTAATTTTGAAAATTATATTCCAAATGTCGAATTAGAATAATTTATAATATATAATAAAGTCAACATATTTTTTAACCAAAAAATATTAGTGAATGTAATTAAAAATAATCACATTGATTAAGGTAAAAATTAAGCATAAAATTTGACTAAACAGTAAATTTATGACCTAAAACCACCTATAAAATTGTCCAAGATCCATTTTATCTCCATATTTAGACCTTATTATAACTTTTATATAATTTGGTCCATTATTTCATCCAAATAACATGTGAACAACATGTATGGAATTCCATTTCCAAAATATTAAAAGAGTATCACTCCTCCCAAACCACATAGGATAGGCCATGTTATGATACAATATCCTCCCCAAAACCATACCTTCCACCTTTAATCCACCCTTATGGAATAAATTAATCCAAGGAATACCTTTGGTGAAAACCAAAAGGATTTACCCGATTAAGATGTAACAGCCTTCCCCAAACTCCATTCTTTTTATTTTCATTATCCACTCAAAAAACTCTTCTTATTCCATGATTATATAACAAAAAAGAATCATAAAAATACTTGGAATATGTAATTATAAGGGTTCTTTGAAAATTACAAAAAAATCCCTATAATGGGTAACAAACATATTGATTATGGGCACGGTGAACTACCACCTCATGAAAGGATGATTGTTCATTTTTTCCTTACCACCTATCATAGTGGAAATTCTTATGGATGATTTTTTTATATATGTTATATATTATATGTTTTATGTATTTAGTCTTCATAATATTTTTTTCAACACATTTATTTTTTTAATTTTAATTTGGTGTAAATACAATAATTTTATTTTAGGAAGTGTGGACTAACGCCCCTCAAAGCGATGTGGTTCATTCACACATTACATAGAACATATTAAGAATGATTTTATAGAAATTATATGATATATTAGAAATAATAATTATAATATAAATATAATATATAAATATATACATATATATTATTTACATTCATTCATTTAATACATTAAGAAAATGGAAGCATCACTCATTTGTACTTACGACCTACCGTCCCCATGAACAGTGTAGTCCATTTTTTACATCTATATTTTAGGGAATATTATAATACAAACATAAAGAATATAATTTATATTAATATAAATCATTACATTTTTTAATTTATGATATATGTATAATGGCCACATATATGGAAAATTAAGACACATGCGCAGAACAAAGCAGATATTACCCGAAATAAATCCTTAACCTAGAATTGAAAATAAGAAGGTAATATGAAATCATAATAAAAAAATATATGTTATTAGTTATTATAATATGGTTTTATTATATATTTATAATAAATTTATTTTTATTATACTATATTTTAGTATGATTACAAATAGAGTCATGATAGAAGGGAATAGAATTTCATCTCACTTTTTATTTTCATGAGATGCATGATTTATTCACCACCCATTACTTTTGTATGGTTTGTATACTTACCATGGATGTGTTATTGATTCATATAATTAAAATTATGGTTATTTACGTATTCATTTTATGATATTTCTATCATGGTATTTATGTTTCAAAATATACCAAATTAGTAAAGTAACTTTCTATCAATTTTCCTTCTTTGAGACACGTGCCATGTTATACACCTATATTTCTCCATGATATGTATATACATCAATTGATTTTTTTATCATTAATCTTCTTATTTTAATTATATTTTAAGATTCATGTAATTTAATATTCTTACATTGGTATTATTGTTCAATGTTACAAAGTGGTAAGTGTTTATTGAAATAGTCTCTTACCTATTCGAGATTGTTTATGTTTATGATTCCATTGATGAAATATTATGATCCATATGTCAAGAATAGTAATGAGTTATATTATTCTTTTTTTACTCAAGATATATTCATTTATTTTTACTATTTTCTTCTATTTGGTACTTATGCAAATTAAGAAAATGTTTCTAAGGAAAATATGACTTTAGTTCTCTCTTTAGTCGAAAATCTGTATTATTTTAAAAACCATATTTTCAAAGTCAATTTAAAAAAAAATCAATGAAGAAAGGATTTAAAATGGTTGTATAGTTTTCAGTGATTTAATTATAAGTTTATGATGTTTTATTCAAGTAAATGGTAATCAAAAAATTTTCTAGATCTCTTTGTATGTTTTCAAATAATTTTGAATGAAATAATTTTCAGATTTAATATTAAATTTTCAATGTATCTTCAAAGAAATTTTTTTTAATTTTTTTGAAGCTTATTATACATGTTTTATATGAAAATTTTTTTCAAAATGATTTCAATACATCATTATATTTTTTCTACATATTTTCAAGGAGAATGGTTTTCTAATGGTTTTTTGTTTTAAAAACAATTTCTCAAAGAAGAAAGAAAATTCCCCTCAAGAAATTTTTTTAATGATATTTAAAAACCATTTTCCATATAAGATAAAATATGTTGTAATTACTCATGAATTTATATGAAATCTTCTAATGGATCAATTCATATTCATTCTCTAAATGCTTGATGATTTCATGTTATGAATTTTATGAAATCTATTTCTCTCCCACAGGTTATTTTCATTTGATCCCAAATTATTTTCACATGTTATGTTCATGATGTAATGATTTGGAAACCTTACTTTTTACAAAATTTAGATAGTATTATATGTTACTGGAACCCATTTTATTTCATGTGATATGATATGAGTTTTGTGAATTTTTGGCTCATGTATTAATGATTTCATTATGGGATGGTTGAGACCTATATCTACCACAAATACACTAGGTAATGATTTATATATCATGAGATATATATGGTAAGAATGAGGAGTGAAATCGATTCAATATTACAGGGTTGGAACGTAGAGTGAACTCAGTTCGGTAATACAAGGATGTAAAAGGGAGTGAACTTGGTTCATTAAAGGACTTTTTCGATTAATATGTACTTGGAAGTGATTCCTTGACTACTCTGGAAATCATATTATATGATTATGTGTTTTCTAAAATTCTATTTTTTACTCCCATGTTATGATTTCATCTATTATATTATTTATTTCCTTATGATTCATTCCTTATAAACTACCAATAATTATGCCATGATTCTGGTTTATGATATTTCATATGTAGTATATCATATTATACTTTCACGATCTTGTTATCATACACTTATGTTAAAGATTATGTTTACATATATACTATTTTATCCATAATAAGAATCTGATATCACCCCTGTTTATGTTTCCTTTCCCCTAGGTTATGAAGATATATATTATGTTTGATGTGTGTATGAATAGTGTGAGTCATAAAGAACCATGTGGAATATAATGTAGCTAATTTATTAACAACTGTTTATGTTTCCATGTTTCCAAAGGCACTAGACTAATATGGTTTTTGGGATTTTTTTGTTAAATGTATTATTTATTACGAAAAATTGATTTTATGTTAATATATGAAAAATGAGGGTTTTAATATTTGGTATCAAAGAAAAGTTATAATCATCCTTTGGATTCTATGACGATAAAACCTTATTAGTAACCCTATGGAAATGTCTAAGGATTAGTCTAAGGATATGGAATAGTATAGGACAATGTCCTGGAATTTTGGTAAAGGATAGAGTGTGTGGATTCTTGTAAATGAATCCATATCTAGATACTACAGGTGTATTTTTCTCTTCCATATATATAACTAGGGGTAAAAAATCCGACATGATGTCTCTGGCTTGTCTTGGGGTAGCTTGGTAATGAAAATGGGCCTTGCTGCATACCTAGTTTGACACACCTGGGGGATATGATTTTGGAATTCACAAACTCCTCACAACCCATCATTAAGTATTTAAAAAGGATTCTGTCATGAATAACCTAGGATAAACTTGAGATTCATAGTTTAGTAAAGGTATTATAATTTGAAATCATATAAGTTGTCCTCATGATTAGGTGATTCCTCACTATGATAATATTTTTTTAATCAATTCATCCTTGTTTTAGTAAATGGAGGTTACCAAAAGGAACTTGATTAACATTGAGTAAGACGGAAAATAAATTGATGACAATTCAAATGGGATGATCATTGGACTGAAGGATGTATTGATCATTTCTAATTAGTTTTCAAGGAGCATGATCCACAATGTTTACCTTATCCATCTTTCTGACTCACCAAGGAAGTGAATGAAAGAGTTTTATAAGAGTTCATGTAATGGTGTTCATGGAGGAAAGATGATTCAGTTTCCTTTATGCCAAGAATGTGGAAATAATCACATAAGTTAATGTCATATAGGAACAATAATGTGTTTTGAATGTGGAAAATAAAGACAAAAAGTGAATAAATACAAAGGAAAAATGATAAGACTAGTTACTGAAATGGATGGGAATATTGGAATCCCTTATACTTCCTCGAATATTAACTACCTTAAATGTGAAAAAATGGTCATTATTCAAATCAATTTCCCAATAGGAAATCCCATAAAAAGAATCTTCAAGGTGGTGTTAGTAAAGGGGATATTTTAGATGTTGATTAGAATACAAATGAAATGTAAAATAAAAGAGGTATTATGTAATAGGATGAGGTATCCTTGTTAATAGCATAAGGGTGAAGTGGAATAATCAATGTTTTTATGTATTTGTATTCAAAAATTATGTTATATGAATGATGAATTACACACGTATTTTCAACTTACGTTTTTTCCTTGGTATTTACATGTTTATGTTGAATGTTTCTGATGAACTGGTAATTTTATTTAATGAAAATGTGATATTTTTACTAAGATTATATAACCCTTAATATGTTCTTTATGTTAATATAAGTTTGTTTGGATAAAGACATGAAAGATATGGATATGTAAATTTCACAGTAATGATTACCGTATAACTAAGTAAGGACTGGTTGACATGTGGTTTATGTTATCATTGATGATTTTTACAACATTTTTGGATATAAGGAATAGATCCAAAATACTTTGAAATAAGGAAAATTGAACATTTTAATTAAGGATTTATGCTAATTCATGTCATTTCCATGTTTTAAGAGGATAATTTATGATGGTATTGAAATGTTTTTAATGTAACAACCATGATATAATTTGTGATATATGGGATATTGATGTTAATCAGATTTCGTGACCTTCTTTATAATATTTTGTATTTTTATCTTTATGAAGGGTTACATGGTTAAGAATTTATAGAATGTTTATGTTAAGCTTCAAATGAAGTTTGTGAGATTAAAGTATTATCACACCATAGTAGGAATCATGTATATTGGACGACTTGTTCTTACCCCTTTGTGTTAATGGTAGCTGAAGATAGAAGGGATCCATTATCATGAATCTCATGATCTCTTAATTATTTAGGAATAAAAAATTGACCCTCATTCTGTGAAATGAGAGACAAAGTGGAAGTTGAGAAAGGCACAAAAAAGGCCAAGGCTGTACTAAAATAAAGTATGTATTTCTTTTAATGAAAATTCTTCAACCGTAGAAAAATGGACCAGAATAAAAAAATGTTAGTGTAATACATTCTTTGCCTGGGAATCAGATGGCGCCTTAGAACATTGAAAATTTATGGAATTGTGATTTTTAGTAATCTCCTAACCATGTTATTTATCACTAACCATTATAAAATGATATTTATATTTCTCTTTCATATCCAAGATTTTAGTACCCACCTATGTTCACCTTGTGGAATCCTATTTATATATTAATTTGGGTAATCATTATGGTTCTAACATTACCTTTTTAAGGGAAGTTTTAGTATTTGATTTCATGATTTGGGTTTATATGAATGAAACTATTAAGTATTAAACTTTTGATAAACTTGGAAAATTTGGATGGAAGATTTCATTTTAAGGGGGGTTGAATGTATCACCCCTAGATTTTGTGAATTATTATTTTTTGATTTAATTCAGCATTTATGATATTTTACAATTCACGCAATACATAAACTAGTTTGTTTTATATTAAATGGATATGTTTTTTAAAATTATTTATACACCACACTATGTTAATCACATGGTACAAAAAAAAAATAAGTTTTATATTTCTCTATAAGGAACACCGAGGTAATCTTATGTTATGTGAAAGAATGACATTCCTTGATGGTTTTCGTAACATGCAAGACCGAGTTTGGGCGAACAATAATATATTATAAAATGTTGTTACATAATATAAATAGATATAAAAAAACTATTAAATAAGTGGTTTTGAATAGTATTAACTAATTTATGAAAATATAAGGTTTACCCAAATATAATATGAATTCATTGGTTAACAATAATTTGGAAATGAAAATGAAATCAGATTGAATATAAAAGGAAATATTTTTTTATGGTCATAAAATTGTTTTAACCTAATAAATTTACTTAAATACAGTTATTCATAGATATTAATGTAATATATATGTTATATATTCAATAAAATATTTTTTATATTCATTCAATATATTATATACATGCAAGATAAGAACAAAACCTATTTTATGCATAAATACTTATATTTTTATTAATGTAGTTTTACTACCTTTTACTAGTAAACCCATTTTAAATATTTTTTTGGAATTTTTATTTATTTATTATGTCAAAGTAAACTTCTGATTATGGTTAATAACATAAAAATTTGATTAGGATAATTTTTTTTATTTATCTCTAATTTATCATTTTTTAATGAAAATTGTAAAACAATGAATTTTAATTCAAAACTGATTTTTCATCTAATTCATTTATAAGGTTAAATTATATTTTATATTTGATTTAATTTTTAATGATATTCTATTTATATTAATTAATCCAATTTGGTTCATTGGAACCAATTTGTCCTTGAAATTGGAAATAAAAGCGTTGTAAACTTTTGATCATTTTTACTTTAAAAACTAGCAGTGTCATCTCATCAGTGAGATTAAAGTTAAATTAATTTATTCCAATTATATTATTTAAATTTGGAAAAATGGATTACATATTTTTAATTATCATAATTTATTATATCTAATAATTTCAACATATTTTTTGACCAAAAATATTAATTAATGCAATGAAAATTAATGTCACCAATTATAGTAAAAATTTAAGCTTAACTGAACCCTAAACCTTAAATTTAAGACCCTAAACAACCTATAAACTTGTAAAAGATCAATTTTATGTAAATATTTGGACCCTATAATCCGTTTTATATAATTGTTTCCATTATTGGATCAACATTCCATTTTAAAAATGTGTATGGAGTTCTTTTTTCAAAATATTACAAGAGTGCCACTCCAGCTACAATATAAAAGGACTCATCTCCTACCACATATTAAAAACTCTAAAAGCACATAGGTTCATACAATATCTGATACAAAATACTACCAAAACACTCCCTTTTAACTTTATTTATCCCTTCTGAAAAAAGGTCTTCCATGGAATCCCTTTGGTGTAAACCAAAATGATTAACTCGATTAAAAGGCAACACTGTTCCTCAAAATAATGGGTAACAAACATATTGTTCGTACATCACCTATTACTATTACATGATTTTATAAAAAAAATATCCTATATACTAGGATGTTTTTATTATATTTTTTTAACCTACACCTCCACACATTTACATCTAATGGGTAACGAACATATTGTTTACGTGTACGATGAACTGCCACCTCATGAAATGATGTTCATTAGTTTTTCCTTTACCACCTCTCATGGTGGACATTATGATGGAAAATATATTTATATTTTTTATATATTATATTTATTATGTATTTAATCTTATGTATACCATTTTCATCACATACTAGTATACATTCTATTTGGTGTGAATACGATAATTTTGTTTGAGGAACTATGGACTACCACCCCCTCAAAGTGATGTTATATTATATACATGAAATAATAATTCTACTTATATTATAATATATACATATATACATATTTTTCATTTAATTACTTTCTTTCAATATATTAACAAAATGGAAGCGACATTCATGCATACGTACGGCCTACCATCTCCAGGAACAGTGTATTCTATTTGAATAATTATATATTATATTTATTATTATAATAAAAATATTCTAAATATAATTTATATTTAAATAATTTATTAATTTCTATAAATAATTATAAATGTATAAGGTATATAGATATAACAAATCAAGACACATGAAATGAACAAAGAGGATATTACCCGAAGTGAAACTGTATAATAGAATTGTAAACAAGAGAGTATTATAAATTCATAATAAAACCACATATTTTATTATATATGATATTATTTTATTGGAGGTTTCTACGAGTACAGATAGATTCAAGATGAAATGTAAGGGAATTTCATCTCCCTTTTTATTTTCATGAGATACATGCTTTATTCACCAATCATTCCTTCTATGTGGTGTGCATAATTTACATGGATGAATTCTATGATTTATATATTTATAAATATGGGTATATAAAAATCCATTTTATTATATTTTTGAGGGATTTATTTTCAAAATTTAAAAATTTGCGATGTAATTTTGTCTCAATTTTCCTTATTTGTGACACATTCCATGTTATGCACCTATATTTTTCCATGAGGAGTATATAATGCCTTTGAAATGTTATACCATGAATTTTATTATTTTCATGTTATTTTAATCATAATGAATTTGTATTTTCTTACATGGGTTGTATGGTTCCAAGATACCATATGGTAAGATATTATTGAAACAATATCATTTCATTTAGAGAATTTTTGTTTTTATTATTCTGTTGATGAAATATTATGATTCATATCTCAGGAAAACTAATGAGTTTTGTTACCCTCTATTTACCCAATATATATCCATGTATTGGTACCATTTTTACACTTATTGGTTCTTAATATAATTAATATTTTGTTTTTATGAAAAAATTTAATGTATTTATCTCTTCAATATGAAATTTGTTTTATATCAAAAACCATGTTTTGAAAAAAAAAATTTAAATTTTTTTTTGATGAAAAGAGATTTTAAATTTTTTTTATAGTTTTCAAAGAATTTTTTTTATTTTTTCAATTTTATTTTCAAATAAATGTTTATATAATTTTTTTTATTCATTCTTTATATGTTTTCAATGTATTTCAAAATAAATGTTTTCAAAACATTTTCAAGATTTATTTTAATGTTTTCAAAGTATCTTTGATGAAAAAAGTGTTTAAAATGTTTTGATGCTCATATTATATTTTTTCAGTATAATATTTTTTCAAAATTATTTAAAGGATTCTTTTTATGTATGCAAATTACTTTCAATGGAAATGGGTTTCCAAAGGTTTTATGTTTTAAAAAAAATTAAAGAAGAAAGGATATTTTCCTCAAGGAATATTTTTGAAATATATTTTAAAATCATTTTCCATCTAGGATTGCATCTGTTCATGTTACTAATGTATTTATATAAAATGATCTAAAGGTTCCATTGATATTCATTCACTAAATGGTTTATTATTTTGTATCATTATGTTTATGAATCATGTTTCCCCCTCATGGGTTATATGATTTTGAAACTCACTTATTTCCATGGGTTAAGTGTATGCAAAAATGAATATGAAATCATTATTTTGATAAAAGGTAGGATATGATTACCTATCTATGACACCAATTGCATTTAATGGGTTATGATATGTTTTATTATGAATTTCTATCAAATGTATGTATGATTTAATTATGAGATGGGTGGGACCTATATCTCCCTCCAATGCATTGTGTAATTATTTATATATCATGAGATAGACATGGATATAATGAAGAGTGAACTTGGTTTAGTATTACATGGTTGGAATGTGGAGTGAACATAGTTCAATAATATAGATCTGGAATGTGAAGTAAAACCTGCTTATTAACGGAATATTTCCAATAAGATACCAATGGATGTGATTCCTTGACTAATATGGAAATCATATTATTATTTTTTTGTTTTCCACAATTCCATGTTTAATTCCTATATTATTCTTTCATGGATTATGTTCTTTATTTTATTATGATTCATGTCTTATAAACAACCAATATTTAAACCATGATTCATGTTTATGATATTTTATATACATGGTATGATCATCTATTTTCATGATCATGTTCTCATACCCTTGTGGTCAGGATTATGTTTACATGTATCTCTTATTTACCCTTACTAAGCATTTGAGCTCTCCCCTTTTAATGTATACATTACCACATGTTATGAGGATACATATTATGTATGATGTGTATAACTAGATTTCTAGTCAAGAAGAACCTAGTGGGAGATAATGTTTCTCATTTATGAACTAGTGTTTATGTTTCCATGTTTCCAAAGTCCCTAGACTAAAATGATATTTGGGTGGTTGTTTGTGTAATATATAATGTATTATGAAAAGTGATGAAATGTTAATTTATGAAAAGTGAGGGTGATTATCCACTAAATGAGGATAATATTCATTGTTAATATATATAATTTTTATGTTCTTTATTATATATAAACACCATTTTTGTGCATTTTACACTTTGAACATCATTTCACATTATGATTCTAATACCTTCTTAAAATGCATTATTATGTGGTACATTTTTGAACATCATTTAAAGTACCCAATGATTCATCTAATTTTAAGGAATCTAATTATACATATTTTAATTTGATATTTTGGGAAATTTATCTAAACTTAAATATGAACATGTTTTATTCAGGGATCAATGGAAATTCATGGAAGAAGATGGGGATATTTTGTGATGAAAGAAAACAATTCTGGAGAAGTCAGATTGGACACCAGCCCACCTATGAGACTTTGGGGCATAAAATACTGTCCCAACTAATCCCAAATTTCATGGGATTATAGAAGACATGTATCGGAACAAATCACTATTCAGGATCCAATGCTAATTCGACCTCCATAGTGTCCATTTAGGCAGCCCAAGTTAGAGATAAAATTCTGGGCCCGATTTTACGGCCCAGAATAACAGTCCACTAATCTAAACATATCTCCACATTCACAACTCTAAATGGGACTAAATTTTAAAGGAGGTTAGAAGACATCCGGGGGTCCATTTCCTTCTTCTATGTACCACTCTAATTCGGCCATCTAGAAGGTCTTCCAAGGTCATCGTTTCGGTGGATGAAAGCTGGATGCCACCTCGGGTCAAGGGTGGAAATATCAACTCTCCCTCAACTTTCCACCAACCTATGGCCTACCAAAATTAATTGAGATGCTTTTTACTATTGGAGGATCGACCCAAGGCTCCCAAAATGCCTATTTAAGGCATTAGTGGTGGAGGAGTTGAGGATCTTGGGTGTTTGGTTTAATTGTAATGTAATGATGCCACTTTGTGATTGTAATCACATTTCAATTTCCATGTAAGTTTCCTTTTTGTACTTCTCTATTCTTAATCAAAATAATTCTCTTATATACTTCCCATTTCTTTAATTAAAACTTTATAATCACAAATCACAGTGCAATCTCTTTGTTGTGCTGAATTAGTTCACACATAGGTGTGAATTTCATTCACACACACGGAGGAGTGCTCGTTATTTACGCAGTTTTAATTTCTTCAATCTAATACTTGTAAGCCATATTTCACCCACCAGTGATAGTATACCATAAATGGAAGGATAAAACTTTAATGAGTTGATCTTAGGAAGATGAAAAGGCTGGATTTAATGTTAATTTATGAACGAATTTTTGTTAATTGGTTAACTAATTTAAGAATTCCATTCTTCAGTTATTTCCACTCTTCATCTTCACTGTGTTTGAGGAAGATAAATCCAATTACTAAAATGACCATATACCTTGGAGACATCATGAATTTGGTTCTCTAAGTGTGTAGGGGATTAATAATTGAGTTTATTTGCATCAAAACCTAAAATGATGAAGGTAGTGTTATTTTGAAGAATGGATTCATCAAGAATTAATTAAACCAAAATTTTCTAAAAAGGTAAAATTCATTCAATCCACCCCTAGAATAATATTAAGATCAACCCATTTTCATTTAATTTAATTCACTTAAATCTGTTAGATATCCTTTAAAAATATCTTAAATCAACCCAAGTTGGCCACTTCAAAGCCAAAAACAGTCCATAGAATGTACGTGTCTATAGGTTTCTTCTTAGATCTGAGGATTCGATAACCCAAGCAAAACTACAAGGACCGTTCTACCTTCATATCTTGGGTAAATTTGAGCAAGAATAAAAATTTGGCACCTTTGCTGGGTACCCAAATAAGTCATATAAACACCCATTCTATTCTCCCCCAATTTCTTCTTTTCTCATCTAAATTCTCTTATCTTGTCCTTTTCTCGTTTTTTTTCTTTTGGCGCATGTCCGCCTACACCCGTGATCAATCAAACCGTCTAGTTAGGGTGGATAGTCCTGGGGTTGGGGAGTCAAGTACACTAAGGTAACTCTTTCCATTAGATTCTAATCTTCCTAATGCCCCCAAGTCCAAAATTTAGCCTATTTCAATGGAAGGTCTTCAAAGAAACTAACTCATAAACCCTCGTGGGAACCAAAATGGAAACCCAAATGAGGCAGCCCCAAACTTGGGGAATGCAATTGATCAAACCATGAACGACTACCTCACACCTTCTTAGACCAATATTCCCTAATGCATTAGACACAACTACCTAGGAGATGCCAACTACATATTTAAACCCCATGTCCTAAACCATCTTCCCACATTCCATGGAATGGAGTCCGAGATGGCCTACCTTCACATTAAAGAGTTCAATGAAATTGAAGAAACCATGTGTCCCCCACATAAACTAGAATCAGATAAGATGAGGCTATTTCCTTTTTCTTTAAATGATCGAGCTAAAAATTTTCCAAACAATTTGAGACCATCATCTATAAACTCTTGGAACCAACTGCAAATAGAATTTTACAAAAAATACTTTCCCCACAAAAAAACAATTGCACTTAAAAAGAGCATCCAATTTTTTTTTTGAAAAAGAGGGTGAGTCATTCTATGAAACATGGGAGAGGTTCAAAGACACTATAAACATGTTTCCACACCATGGTTTTCCTATACCTAAACAAGTGAGAATTTTCTATGAAGGGTTGGGTCCAGGGAATAAACAATTCATTTACATGATGTGTAATGGAACATTTAAAAACAAATACTCAAATGATGCTTACGAGTATCTAGAAAGCCTTTCTGAACAAAACCAAACATGGGAAACTTCACCTTATTCTGAAAAGCCACAATGAACTACTGGAATTCATAAACTTAGAGAAGAGGAAATCCTTATAGCTAAACTCGCAGCACTCTCTAGGAAGGTTGAAGAAATAGACCTTAGGAAAGTCGATGAAATCCAAACTGTAGACCTTGTTTTCACAATTTGTGACAAACATGACCATAGGACATACAACTGCCCAACCATTCCATCCATCAAGGACGTTCTTTTAGGAGGACCCCCAGCGGAAGTAAAATCTTTGAACTTTCAAAAGCCTCAATACCAAAACAACTTCAACCCAAGGTATAATGACCACCCAGGCTTCCGCTGGAAAGATAACCAACAACCTAGCCAACCACAGGGATAAAATCCTTACCCCCATCACACTACCAATCCCATAACCAATTCCAAACCGAACCTATCCAATACCAACAGCCACATATCCATTTTCAACAGACCATCCCACCTCCAAAATATCCCACAAGGACAAACCAATCTTCTCAAGAACCAACCCAAACTGTTCCACAAAGCCTACTAGAACAAATGTGAAAACAAATGGAAAGGATGAACTCAGAAGTCTCTTACCTTAAACAATAACTTCAAACCATCAAAACTAAAAAGGCACCCATGCCTACTCAGGCGGTTCCATCCTCAACTTCAAGGGGAGAGTCAGGTTGTACTCAAACACCTCATGAACAACTAAAGGTTGTGACTATTTTAAGAAGTGGGAAATCAATTGAGAAACCTGAAAAACTAATTCAAAACCCACTTGAAGATTCAAACTTGGATAAAAATTCAAATGAACCAAATGATCAAACTGAAAAACACGATAACATTTTCAAAGAAACAACTCTCCAAACAACAACCCCACAACCTGCAATATTTCCTCAATGCATGAGGGGGAAAACCAATCCTAAATTGAGTGAAATGTTGAGGGAAATCTTTTCACAAGTCAAGTTGAAAATACCCCTTCTCGATGCAATCCAAACCATACCTGCCTACTCAAAGTACCTTAAGGACTTGTGCACTTTTAAAAGAAAATTTTCACATAAAAACCAAGTCCTTTTGGCTGCTAATGTGAGTAGCAGCATTCAAGGGACCATTCCTCCTAAGTTGAAAGAACCCGGTTTCCCTTTCATTAATGTTGAACTAGGAGAGAGCAAAGTTGCCAAGGCCTTGTGTGACCTAGGTGCTAGTGTCAATCTCATCCCCTATGCTGTGTACTACCAATTAGGCCTAGAAGAGCTCCAACCCACATCTGTCACACTTCAACTTGCTGATCGTAACATTAGGGTTCCAAAGGGGATTTTAAAGGATGTTCTGGTAAAGGTTGAAAACTTCATCTACCCTGCTGACTTCATTGTCCTTGAAAACCATCCAAACTTAGGAAATAAGGAACAAACCCCAATCATACTTGGTCGTCCTTTCCTTGCAATAGTCAACTCTGTTATCCGTGTCTGAAATGGGAACATGACCATCACCTTTGGGAACATGAGTCTAGACTTGAACATCTATAATGCAAGATCACAAACAGGGTATGACGAGGACATTCATGAAGTAAACATGATAGGAAGCATTGATAATGAATCCATAGAACATCAAGGAATATTTGATGAATATTTAAGTCAGGATGAGATTAATTTCCCTTGTTCATATAAAGGAAGTTATCCTCCTTGGCTTGAATCATTTTCAAATTGCTCTTATGATGAAGTCTTAGGTCCAACAATCAGTGAAACCTTTCAAGAAACCACTTTCATAGAGACCACTCCAACTTCCTTCCCTAAATCTGATCAAGACAATTTAGTAGCTGAAACTTCTACATGTGGGGAATCAATCCTATCTAAAACTTTTGGAAATAAGATTGATCTTGATCCAATTTCCCAATCTTCTAATGAAATTATGAACAACCTGATCTAGAATTGAAGGAAATTCCTGTTGTACTAAAGTATGCCTTCCTAGGGGAAAATCAAACACATCCTATTGTCATTTATTCTTCTCTTGAAGCCAATCTTGAGAGGATGTTTCTGGATGTCCTTAGGAAACATAAAAAAGCCATTGGTTGGACCCTGTCTGATATTCTTGGGATTATCCCACTTTTCAGAACTCATAGGATTGTTCTAGAATCTGATTCAAATCCATGTCATCAACCTCAATGACGACTCAATCCTAATCTCATAGAGGTAGTAAGGAAGGAACTTCTGAAATTATTAAAAGCTGGTATCATATATCCCATATCTAAGAGTGAATGGTTGAGCCCACACCAAGTTGTTCCAAAAAAGGCTGGAATCACAGTGATAACCAATGAGGATGGAGAGATTCATCCAACAAGAGTGAGTAGTGGATGGAGGGTCTGCATTGACTATAGGAAGCTAAAATCATTCACCAAAAGGACGAATTCCCCTTACCATTCATTGGCCAAGTCCTTGAGAGAGTGGAAGTTCATTCCTTATACTGTTTCTTAGATGGGTACTCGGGGTATAATCAAATTGAGGTCTCCCTAGAGGATCAAGGGAAGACTACATTCACATGTCCATTCGACACCTTTGCCTTCAAACGCATGCCCTTCGGGTTATGCAATGCCCCTGGAACCTTCCAACACTGAATGATGGGAATTTTCTCAAACATGGTAGGGGATTTTCTTGAGGTCTTAATGGATGAATTCTCTGTGTTTGGGGAAACATTTTAGGGATGTCTGCAGAATGTGGAGAGAGTCTTGTCAAGATGTGAAGAAAAGAATCTTGTCCTAAACTGGGAAAGATGTCATTTTATGGTTAAATAGGGACTAGTTATAGGCCATCTGGTCTGAGGTAGGGGGATTGAAGTTGATAAATCCAAGGTTGACATCATTCATCACCTTCCATCACCCAAAACTGTCAAGGAAGTGAGGTCTTTCTTAGGACATGCTGGTTTCTATAGAAGATTCATTAAGGACTTTAGGTCAATATCCCGTCCCCTTTGTGCTCTCCTAGTAAAGGATGCTCCATTTTTTTGGACAGAAAGCTGATAGGGATCATTCTCAACCCTCAAATCCTATATCACCTCTCCTCACATTATGAAATCTCCAAATTGGAACCTTCCTTTTGAACTTATGTGTGATGCCAGTGACTTTGCTGTAGGAGCTCTGTTTGGACAATGTTGTGATAAAACTCCTTATGTCATTGCTTATGCAAGAAAATCATTAAATGATTCCCAAATAAACTACACCACTACTAAAAAGGAGTTACTTTCTATTGTGTTTGCCTTAGAGAATTTTAGGTCCTACCTCTTAGGATCCCCCATCACTGTGTTCACTGACCATTTTCACTAAAACACCTCTTCCAAAAACAAGATGCTAAGGGTAGACTGATTAGGTGAGTCCTTCTCTTACAAGAATTTGACCTCACAATAAAGGATAAAAAGGGAGTTGAAAATGTTTTAGCTGATCACATCTCTATGAGGTAATTCAAAGACAACTCAAATCACCTTTCTATGTCTGATTCATTTCCTGATGAACACCTATACTCTGTGAGTGACTACCCTTGGTATGCCGACATAGCCAATTTCTTAGTTACAGGAGTCATTCCAAAATTATTAGGAACTCAAGATCGAAGAAAATTCCTTTCTGATGTTAGAAACTATGTGTTTGATGATCCATACCTCTATAAGTTTTTCCCTGACCAAGTCATTAGGAGGTGAGTCCCAGAATCTGAACAAGAGTCCACCCTTAAATTCTGTCATAGTGAGGCATGTGGAGGTCACTTTTCCTCTAAAAAACTTCTGCTAAGGTTCTTCAGTGTGGTCTCTTCTGGCCCACCCTCTCAAGGGACTCTTACACATTTTTCAAAGTTGTCCTAGGTGTCAACAAGTAGGGTCCATCACAAAAAGGAATCAAATTCCACTCACTCCCTTCTTAGTGGTTGAAATATTTAACTGTTGGGTAATTTATTTCATGGGTCCCTTCCTAAACTCTAGGGGATACCTCTACATACTCTTAGCTATTGATTATGTCTCAAAATGGGTTGAGGCCATTCCCACTATGTCCAGTGATCATCAAGTTGTGATTCAGTTTCTGAAAGAGAACATATTTTCTCGATTTGGAATTCCTAGGGCTATAATCAGTGATCAAGGAACCCATTTCTGCAACCTCCCATTCTCTTCACTCATGTCTAAGTATGGTATTTCTCATAAAGTGTCCACTGTATACCATCCTCAAAGCAATGGTTAAGATGAGTTAGAGAATAGGGAGATTAAGCAAATTCTTGTAAAAATTGTCAGCCCCTCTAGGAAAGATTGGTCTGAGAAACTCTTAGATACTCTTTGGGCCTATCAAACCCCATATAAAACCATTTTAGGAATGTCCCCATATAGGTTGGATTATGGAAAATCATGCCATTTACCTGTTGAAATTGAGCATAAGGACTTTTGGGAAATTAGAAAAATGGACTATGACCTCTCATTGGTCAGAACAAAAAGGAAATTAGATCTCAATGAACTGGAGTAACTAAGGATGGAGGGTTATGAAAATTCAAGGATCAATAAATCTAGAGTTCAAGCCTACCAATCTAGGAATATCAAGGTCAAACATTTTGAACTGGGAAAACATGTCCTCCTGTATAGTTCAAAACTTCATTTACACCGAGGAAAGTTAAGGTCTAGATGGTCAGGACCTTTCATAGTGCATCATGTGTGCCCCCATGGGGCATTAGAGATTCAAGATCCCAGAAGTGGTTACATATTCAAGGTCAATGGTCAAAGGTTAAAACCATTCATTGAATGATTCAATAAATAGGAAATAGAGGTTGAGTTAACTAATCCAACCTATGAACCCAGAAAAAATTGATAGATTTAGGATCCATATCAGGCTAATGACATTAAACATAGCGCTTCATGGGAGGCAACCCATGGTTTTCATGTTTCCTATTATTTTTCTGTTTTAATAAAATTTATATTTTAATTAATCATTTTTATATTTTAAAAATAAATAGGCTGTTAACATGTTCTTCTATTATGAGTATGGATGCGTATGAAATGGGAGCCCCATATTCATCCGTGTCACGTGGTGTGATCCTTGAGTAATTCCTTACCCAGAAATTTAAAAAGAAGACAATGTATCATCAGTTTTTTCTATTTTAATGTTTTTTGTAGGTTAAAATAAAAATAAAATAAAATAATAATAATAAAAAGGGACATGTCGTGGGTCGTGGGTCAAACCTCGTCACAACCGGCGAAGCCGTGGGGATTTGAACATGGGACCGAAGGGAGATAGGGGCGCGCGCTTACCACTAACCTAAGACTTTTTGTGCTTCCTTATTCTATAATTTCTATATATATTCTTATATTTTAATTTCTTTATTATATAAATATATATATATATATATATTGCTTTGTTTTGTTTTGTTAGTATTGTTTTTCTTTTTTTTTCTACTAGGGAACTCTGCATGTGACATGGATATCCAAGGATTAAAAGGGAGCAGCAAGAATTTCAACTTCGACCGCCAGGTGACTTCATTCCATGATCCTCATTTTCAATTTCCTTTTTGAACATTCATTCTCTACCTCTACCCCCTTCTAAATTTTCTTTTCTTTAAACACTGCGGATAGATTTATTTTAAGTTGGGGAGTATATAAAATAAAAAATTCTTTCGTGTCAAAAAAATTAATGATTTGAAAAAAAATTGTTGTGTAAATGGAAGGAAAAATACTTTAACATTGAACATGGCAATACATATTGCACACATTGAAACTAAATATCAAATAATTTAGCATGCCCTAATTCTGATTTTAATCCTTATATAATTTCATGAGCATAGATTTTGGAAAGTGTGGCTGTCTAATGTGATATTTCATCATTTATATTTTCATCCAAATAAAAAAACGATCACAATGCACGTCCTTTGGATAGTGGGGTATTAGTTTGAGTTCACGGGGTCCCCCAAATAAATAGCATAGGTTTGGTGATCATTTTAGTTTTAATATGAGTATTCAATAAAAAAAATAAAAAAAATCTATAAATTTGCGTGTAGAGCAATGAAATGACCTAATGAGTGGCTTTCGGCACTTGGGGATCGTGAATCCATAGTTGTCTGGCCCAGAGTTAGTAATTTTATCTCTATTTTTGGTATTTTGAATTCGTTTTTGATTGAGTTAACTCGAGATGATGCCCGAGTATGTGGGCTTCACTTGGTACCCTAAGGTCTTTGAGTCTGGGAGTCATCGGTAAAGTCTCGCTACAGGGGTTGACTTTTTGAGTGCAATTTCAATTACCATGGAAAAATTGCCAAAAAAAACAATATATATATATAATAAAAAAATTGAATACTCATCTTAATATTGAAATGTGATTCCACCTAGTGCTTCTGTAATTTCCGCCTTGAATAAAGATGAACCCCCATGTCTATTGTGATTTAAAACACATCCTCATACTTAATTGATATTGGATGAAATATGGAAATGAATTTGAACAAAGGAATGGGATTGGGATTGGGATCTGCTTATGAAACTATCTTATATTAAAATATTTTTATGGTTTTCATGATTGTTTGTATAAGGGTTTTTGGTGATCATTGTGTATTTAAATGTTTTTAGAAAAGGGAATTCGAATTTCATTTTTGATGAGATATATTTTGCTCAGGGACTAGAAAAACTCATGTTGGGGGGTGTGATTATCCACCAAATGAGGCTACTATTAATTGTTAATATATATAATTTTCATGTTCTTTATTATCTATAAACACCATTTTAGTGAATTTTACACTTTGAACATTATTTCACATTATGATTGTAATACCTTCTTAAAATGCACTATTATGTGGTACATTTTTTAACATCATTTATAGTACACAATGATTCATCTGACTTTAAGGAATCTAATTATACATATTTTAATTTGATATTTTGGGAAATATATCTACACTTAAATATGAACATTTTTGATTTAGGGATCAATGGAGAATTCATGGAAGAAGATGGGGATATTTTGTGATGAAAGGAAACAATTCCAAAGAAGTTGGATTGGACACCAGCCCACTGATGAGCCTGTGGGGCCCAACATACAAGCCCAATTAATACCAAATTTATTGGGATTCTAGAAGACATGTATAGAAACAAATAAAGCTTCAGGATCCAATGCTAATTCTCCCTCCATGGTGTCCATTTAGGCGGCCCAAGTTAGAGATAAAATTCTGGGCCAGATTCTGCAGCCCAAAAAAACAGTCCACTAATCTAATCATATCTCTGAATCCACAACTCCAAATGGGACCAAATTTACATCCTGTTAAAAGACATCCGGGGATCCATTTTCTTCTTCTATGTCCCAGTCTAATACGACCATCTAGAAGGGCTTCCAAGCGCGTCTGTTCGGTGGATGAAAGCTGGATGCCACCTCGGGTCAAGGGTGGAAAAATCAACTCTGCCTCAACTTTCCACCCACCTATGGCCTACCAAAATTAATTGAGATGCTTTGTACTATTGGAGGCTCGACCCAAGGATCCAAAAATTCCTATTTAAGGTAGTGGTGGTGGAGGAGTTGAGGATCTTGGGTGTTCGGTTTAATTGTAATGTTATGCTGCCACTTTGTGATTGTAATCGCATTTCAATTTCCACATAAGTTTCCTTTTTGTACTTCTTTGTTCTTAATCAAAATCTTTCTCTTCTATTCTTCCCATTTATTTCATTAAAAGATTATAATCACAAATCACAGAAATATATCTTTGTTGTGCAGAATTATTTCACACATAGGTGTGAATTTCATTCCCACACACGGAGGAGTGCTCGTTATTTCTGCGGTTTTAATTTCTTCAATATAATACTTGTAAGCCATATTCCACCCACCATTGAGAGTATACCATAAATGGAAGGCTAAAACTTTAATGGGTTGATCTTAGGAAGATGCAAAGGCTGGATTTAATTTTATTTTATGAACGAACTGTTTTTAATTGGTTTACTAATTTAAGACTTCCATTCTTCAGTTATTTCCACTCTTCATCTTCACTGTGTTTGAGGAAGCAAAATACAATTACTAAAATGACCATATACCTTGGAGACATCATGAATTTGGTTCTCTAAGTGTGTAGGGGATTAATAATTCAGTTTATTTGCATCAAACCATAAAATTATTAAGGTAGTTTTATTTTGAAGAATGGATTCATCAAGAATTAATTAAACAAAAATTGTCTAAAGAAGTAAAATTCATTCAATCCACCCCTAGAATAATATTAAGATCAAACCATTTTAATTTAATTGAATTCACATAAATCTGTTAGATATCCTTTAAAAACATCTTAAATCAACCCAATTTGGCCACTTCATAGCCAAAAACAGTCCATAGAATGTACGTGTCTATAGGTTTCTTCTTAGGTTTCTGAGGATTCGATAACCCAAGCTAAACTACAAGGACCATTCTACCTTCATCTCTTCGGTAAATTTGAGCGAGAATAAAATTTTGGCACCGTTTTCGGTGACCAAAGTAAGTCATTTAAACACCCATTATATTCTCCCCCATTTCTTCTTTTCTCATCCAAATTCTCTTATCTTGTCTCTTTCTCTTTTTTTTTCTTTTGTCGCATATCCGCCTACACCCATGATCAATAAAACCGTCTAGTTAGGGTGGATAGTCATGGGGTTGGGGATTCAAGTACACCAAGGGAACTCTTTCCATTAGATCCTAATCTTCCTAATACCCCCAAGTCCAAAATTGAGCCTATTTCAATGGAAGGTCTTCAAAGAAACTAACTCATAAACCCGGGTGGGAACCAAAATGGAAACCCAAATGAGGCAGCCCAAAACTTGGGGAATGCAATGGATCAAACCATGAATGACTACCTCACACCTTCCTGGACCAATTCCCCCTCATGCATTATACAAAACTACCTTGGAGATGACAACTACCTATTTAAACCCCATGTCCAAAACCAGCTTCCCACATTCCATGGAATGGAGTCCGAGATGCCCCACCTTCACATTAAAGAGTTCAATGACATTGTAGAAACCATGTGTCCCCCACATCAACTAGAATCAGCTAAGATGAGGCTATTTACGTTTTCTTTAAAGGATCGAGCTAAAAATTGGCTAAATTATTTGAGACCATCATCCATAAACTCTTGGAACCAACTACAAAGAGAATTTTAGAAAAAATACGTTCCCACCACAAAACAATTGAACTTAAAAGGAGCATCCAAAACTTTTTTGAAAAAGAGGGAGAGTCATTCTATGAAACATGGGAGAGTTTCAAAGACACTATAAACAAGGTTCCATAGCATGGTTTTGCTATACCTGAACAAGTGAAAATTTTCTATGAAGGGTTGGGTCCGGGGAACAAACAATTCATTGATATGATGTGTATTGGAACATTTAAAAACAAAGCCCCAAATGATGCTTACGAGTATCTAGAAAGCCATTCTGAACAAAACAAAACATGGGGAACTTCTACTTATTCTAAAAAGCCACAAATAACTTCTAGAATTAATACACTTAGAGAAGAGGAAAGCCTTATATCTAAACTCGCAGCACTCTCTAGGAAGGTTGAAGAAATAGACCTTAGGAAAGTCCATGAAATCCAAACTGTAGACCTTGTTTGCACAATTTGTGACAAACATGACCATAAGACAGACAACTGCCCAACCATTCCATCCATCAAGGATTTTATTTTAGGAGGACCCCCAGTGGATGTAAATGCTTTGAACTTTCAAAAGCCTCAATACCAAAACAACTTCAAACCAAGGTATAATGACCACCCAAGCTTCCGCTGGAAGGATAACCAACAACCAAGCCAACCACAAAGACAAAATCCTTACCCCAATCAGAACTACCAATCCCAAAACCAGTTCTGAACCCAACCTATCCAATACCAACAGCCACCTGTCCATTTTCAATAGACCATCACACCTCCAAAATATCCCCCCGGGATAAACCAATCTTCTCAAGCACCAACCCAAACTGTTCCACAAAGCCTACTAGAACAACTGTGCAAACAAATGGAATGGATGAAATCAAAAGTATCTTCCCTTAAACAAGAACTTTGAACCATCAAAACTGGAAAGGCACCCATGCCTACTCAGGCGGTTCCATCCTCAACTTCAAGGGGAGAGTTAAGTTTTACTCAAAAAACTCATGAACAACTAAAGGTTGTGATTGTTTTAAGAAGTGGGAAATCATTTGAGAAACCAGAACAACTAATTCAAAACCCAAATGAAGATTCAAACTTGGATGAAAATTCAGATGAACCAAATGATCAAACTGAAAAACATGATAACATTGTCAAAGAAACAACTCTTCAACAAACAACCCACACAACCTGCCCCATTTCCTCAATGCATGAGGGGGAAAACCAATCCTGAATTGAGTGAAACATTGAGGGAAATCTTTTCACAAGTCAAGTTGAACATACCCCTTCTCGATGTAATCCAAACCATACCTGCCTACTCAAAGTACCTTAAGGACTTTTCCACTTTTAAAATAATATTTTCAAATAAAAATCAAGTCCTTTTGGCTGCTAATGTGAGTACCACCATTCAAGGGACCATTCCTCCTAAGTTGAAAGGCCGGGGTTTCCCTTACAGCAATGTTGAACTAGGAGAGAGAAAAGTAGTCAAGGCCTTTTGTGACCTAGGTGCTAGTGTCAATATCATCCCCAATGCTGTGTACTGCCAATTAGGCCTAGAAGAGCTCCAACCCACATCTGTCACACTTCACCTTGCGGATCGTAGCATTACGGTTCTAAAGGGGATTTTAAAGGATGTTCTGGTAATGGTTGAAAACATCATCTACCCTGCTGACTTCATTTTCCCTAACAACCATCCAAACTTAGGAAATAAGGAACAAACCCCAATCATCCTTGGTCGTCCTTTCCTTGCAATAATCTACTCTGTTATCTGAGTCTGAAATGGGAACATGACCATCACCTTTGAGAACATGAGTCTAGACTTGAACATCTATAATGCAAGCTCAAAAATAGGGGATGACGAGGACATTCATGATGTAAACATGATAGGAATCATTGATAATGAATCCATAGAACATCAAGGAATATTTGATGAATGTTTAAGTCAGGATGAGATTGATTTCCTTTATTCATATGAATTAAGTTTATCTCCTTCGCTTGAATCATTTTCAAATTGCTCTTATGATGAAGTCTTAGGTCCAACAATTAGTGAAACCTTTCAAGAAACCACTTTCATGGAGACCACTCCAACTCCCTTCCCTAAATCTGATCTAGCCAATTTAGTAGCTAAAACTTCTACATGCGGGGAATCAATCCTATCTAAAACTTTAGGAAATAAAATTGATCTTGATCCAACGTCCCAATATTCTACTGAAATTCTGAACCAAACTGATCTTGAATTGAAGGAACTTCCTGCTGCACTAAAGTATGCCTTCCTAGGAGAAAATCAAACACATCCTATTGTCATTTCTTCTTCTCTTGAACCCAATCTTGAGAGTACTCTTCTAGATGTCCTTAGGAAACATAAGAAATCCATTGGTTGGACCCTATCTAATATTCTTGGGATTAGCCCACTTATTGAAACTCATAGGATTGTTCTAGAATCTGATTCAAAGCCATGTCGTCAACCTCAACAATGACTCAATCCTAATTTCATAGAGGTAGTAAGGAAGGAACTTCTGAAATTGTTAAAAGATAGAATCATATATCCCATAGCTAAGAGTGAATGGGTGGGCCCAATCCAAGTTGTTCCAAAAAAGGCTGGAATCACAGTGATAATCAATAAGGATGGAGATATTCTTCCAACAAGGGTGAGTAGTTGATGGAGGGTCTGCATTGACTATAGGAAGCTAAACTCATTCACCAAGAAGGACCATTTCCCCTTACAATTCAATGAACAAGACCTTGAGAGAGTGGAAGGTCATTCCTTCTGTTGTTTCTTAGATGGGTACTCAGGGTATAATCAAATTGAGGTCTCCCTAGAGGATCAAGGGAAGACTACATTCACATGTCCATTTAGCACCTTTTCCTTCAAACGCATTCCCTTCGGGTTATGCAATGCCCCTGGAACCTTCCAACAGTGCATGATGGGAATCTTCTCAGACATGGTAGGGGATTTTCATGAGGTCTACAAGGATGACTTCTCTGTGTTTGGGGAAACATTTTAGGGATGTATGTAGAATGTGTAGAGAGTCTTGTCAAGATGTGAAGAAAAGAATCAGGTCCTAAACTGGGAAAATGTTATTTTATGGTTAAAGAAGGACATGTTCTAGGCCATCTGGTCTCAGGTAGGGGGATTGAAGTTGATAAAGCCAAGGTTGACATCATTCTTCACCTTCCATCACCCAAAACTATCAAGGAAGTGAGCTCTTTCTTAGGACATTCTGGTTTCTATAGAAGATTCATCAAGGACATTAGTTCAATATCCCGCCCCCTTTGTGCTCTAAAAGTAAAGGATTCTCCATTTTTTGGACAGAAAGCTACGAGGGATCATTCTCAACCATCAAATCCTCTCTCACCTATCCTCTAATTATGAAATCTTCAAATTGGAACCTTCCTTTCGAACTTATGTGTGATGCCAGTGACTTTGCTGTAGGAGATGTGTTAGGAAAACGTTGTGATAAAACTCCTTATGTAATTTCTTATGCAAGAAAATCCTTAAATGATTCCAAAATCAACTACACCACTTCTGAAAAGGAGTTACTTGCTATTGTGTTTGCCTTAGAGAAGTCTAGGTCCTACCTCTTCGGATCCCCCATCACTGTGTTCACTGACCATTCTGCACTAAAATACCTCTTCCAAAAACAATATGTTAAGGATAGACTGATTAGGTGGGTCCTTCTATTACATGAATTTGACCTCACAATCATGGATAAAAAGGGCGTTGAAAATGTTGTAGCTGGTCACCTCTCTAGGATGGAATTCAAAGATAACTCAAATCACCTTTCTGTGTCTGATTCATTTCCTGATGAACACCTATACTTTGTGAGTGACTGCCCTTGGTATGCCGACATAGCCAATTTCTTAGTTACAGGAGTCATTCCAAAATTATTAGGAACTCAAGCTCGAAGGAAATTCCTTTCTGATGTTAGAAACTATGTATTTGATGATCCATACCTCTATAAGTTTTGCCCCGACCAAGTCATTAGGAGGTGTGTCCCAGAATCTGAAAAAGAGTCCACCCTTAAATTCTGTCATAGTGAGGCATGTGGAGGTCACTTTTCCTCTAAAAAACTCCTGCTAAGGTTCTTCAGTGTGGTCTCTTCTGGCCCACCCTCTCAAGGGACTCTTACACATTTTGTCAAAGTTGTCCTAGGTGTCAACATGTTGGGTCCATCACAAAAAGGAATCAAATGCCAATCACTCCCATCTTAGTGGTTGAAATATTTGACTATTGGGGAATTGATTTCATGGGTCCCTTCCTAAACTCTATGGGTTACCTCTACATAAACTTAGCTGTTGATTATGTCTCAAAATGGAATGAGGCCATTCCCACTAAGTCCAATGATCATCATGTTGTGATTCAGTTTCTGAAAGAGAACACATTTTCACGATTTGAAATTCCAAAGGCTGTAATTAGTGATCGAGGAACCCATTTCTGCAACCTCCCATTCTTTTCACTCAGGTCTAAGTATGGTATTTCTCATAAAGTGTCCACTGCATACCATCCTCAATCTAATGTTCAAGCTGAGTTATCAAATAGGGAGATTAAGCAAATTCTTGAAAAAACTGTCAACCCCTCTAGGAAATATTGGTCTGAGAAACTATTAGATGCTCTTTGGGCCTATCGAACCGCATATAAAACCATTTTAGGAATGTACCCATATAGGTTGGTTTATGGAAAATCTTGCCATATACCTTTTGAAATTGAGCATAAGGCCTTTTGGGCAATTAAGAAAATGGACTATGACCTCTCATTGGAAGGAACAAAAAGGAAATTAGATCTCAATGAACTGGAGGAACTAAGGATGGAGGGTTATGAAAATTCAAGGATCAATAAAGATAGATTTCAAGCCTACCAATCTAGGAATATCAAGGTCAAACATTTTGAACCGGGAAAACTTGTGCTCTTGTATAGTTCAAAACTTCATTTACACATGGTAAAGTTAAGGTCTAGATGGTCAGGACCTTTCATAGTGCATCATGTGTACCCCCATGGGGCAGTAGAGATTCGAGATCCCACAAGTGGATACATTTTCAAGGTCAATGGTCAAAGGTTAAAAACATTCATTGAATTACTCAATAAACAGGAAATAGAGGTTTAGTTAACTAAGACAACCTATGAATGAGGAAAAAATATGATAGATTTAGGATCCATGTCGGGCTAACAACATTAAACAAAGCGCTGCATGGGAGGAAACCCATGGTTTTCAAGTTTCCTACTATTTTTTTGTTTTAATAAAATTAATATTTCAATTAATCATTTTTATATTTTAAAAATAAATAGAATGTTGACCTGTTATTCTATTATGAGTATTGATGGGTATGAAAGTGGAGCACCAAATTCATCTGTGTCACGTGGTGTGATCCTTGAGTAATTCCTTACATAGAAATTTAAAAAGAACACAATGTATCATCGGTTTGTTTTATTTTAATGTTTTTTGTAGGTTAAAATAAAATTACAAAATAATAATAATAATAATAATAATAATAATAATAATAAGGGACACATCGTGGGTCATGGGTCAATCCCTGTCACAACCGGCGAAGCCACGGGGATTCGAACTCGGGACCGAAGGGAGATAGGGGCACACACTTACCACTGACCTACGATTTTTTGTGCATCCTTATTCTATAATTTTTATATATATAATTATATTTTACTTTCTTTATTCTATAAATATATATATATATATTTCTTTTTTTTTGTTTTGTTTTTTTTCTTTTTTTCCTTCTAGGGAACTCTACAAGTGACATGGATATCAAATGATTAAAATGGAGAAACAAGAATTTTAACATCAACCACTAGGTGACTTCATTTCATGATCCTCATTTTCAATTTCCTTTTTGAACTTTCATTCTCTACGTCTACCCCCTTCTAAATTTTCTTTTCTTTAAAAACTGGGGACAATTTTATTTTAAGTTGCGGGGGGGGATATAAAATAAAAAATGCTTTTGTGTCAAAAAAATGAATGATTTGAAAAAAAAGTTGTGTAAATGGAAGGAAAAATTCCTTTAACTTTGAACATGGTAATAAAAATTTTCCACTTTGAAAATAAATATCAAATAATTTAGCATTCCCTGATTCTGATTTTAATCCTTGTATAATTTCATGAGAATAGATTTTGGAAAGTGTGGCTGTCCAATGTGATATTTCATCATTTATATTTTCATCCAAATAGAAAAATGACCACAATGCATGTCCTTTGGATAGTGGGGTATTAGTTTGAGTTCATGTGGTCCCCCAAATAAATAACATAGGTTTGGGGATCATTTTAGTTTTAATATGAGTATTCAATAAAAAAAATAAAAATAAAAATAAAAAAAACAATAAATTTGCGCGTAGAGTAATGAAATGACCTAATGAGTGGCTTTCGGCACTTGGGGATCGTGACTCCATAGTTGTCTATCCCAGAGTTAGTAATTTTATCTCTACTTTTGGTAGTTCGAATTTGTTTTTGATTGAGTTAACTTGAGATGATGCCCGAGTATGTGGGCTTCACTTGGTGCCCTAAGGACTTTGAGCCTAGGAGTAATCGGCAAAGTCTCGCTATAGGGGTTGACTCTTTTGAGTGCAATTTCAATTACCATGGAAAAATTGCAAAAAAAACAAATATATATATATAATAATAAAAAATTGAATACTCATCTTAATATTGAAATGTGATTCCACCTTACGCTTCCGTAATTTTCCCCTTGATTAAAGATAAACCCCCATGTCTATTGTGATTCACAACACATCCTCATACTTAATTGATTTTGGATGAAATATGGAAATGAATTTGAGCAAAGGAATGGGCTTGAGATTGGGATCTACTTATGAAACTCTCTTGTATTAAAATATTTTGATGAGTTTCATGATTGTTGGTATAAGGTTTTTTGGTGATCATTGTGTATTAAAATGTTTTTGGAATAGGGAATTCGAATTTCATTTTTGATGAGATGTATTTTGCTTGGGACTAGCAATAATCAAGTTGGGGGTGTGATTATCCACTAAATGAGGCTAATATTCATTGTTAATATATATAATTTTCATTTTATTTATTATCTATAAACACCATTTTAGTGCATTTTACACTTTGAACATCATTTCACATTATAATGGTAATACCTTATTAAAATGTACTATTATGTGGTACATTTTTTAACATCATTTAAAGTACCCAATGATTCATATGATTTCAAGGAATATAATTATACATATTTTAATTTTATATTTTTGGGAATTTATCTACACTTAAATATGAAAATTTTTTATTCAGGGATCAATGGAGAATTCATGGATCAAAATGAGGATATTTTGTGATGAAAGGAAAAAATTCTGGAGAAGTCAGATTGGACACCAGCCCACGGATGAAGCTGTGGGGCCCAACATACAGGCCCAATTAATCCCAAATTTAGTATGATGCTAGAAGACATGAATAGGAACAAATCACTCTGTAGGATCCAATGATAATTTGGCCTCCATGGTGTCCATTTAGGCGGCCCAATTTAGAGATAAAATTCTGGGCCAGATTCTGCGGCCCATAAAAACAGTCCACTAATCTAATCATATATCCGAATCCAAAACTCCAAATGGGACCAAATTTTACAGGAGGCTAGAAGACATCAGGGGAACCATTTTCTTCTACAATGGCCCACTCTAATTCTGTAACACCCCGAGATTTTATGAAAAATATTCTTTTAATTTCATTAATGTCTTGTGTTGTATGCTACACCAAGATTACCTTGCGCTATACACAACACCATATTATCTTGCAGTATACGCAACACTATTCTTGGATTGTGTTACACACAATTTTGATAATAGTTATTCTACGCAAAATTGAGTATATATATATATATATATATATATTTAATGTATAAATGAAATATGGTTGGATTCTGTTATACGAAACAATGAAGGATTCTTTCACAACACGCAACCCTGACTTGGCTTGCATTACACGCAATCACGACCTTCCTCGATAGCGTGTCTTGTACGCAATACCTGGTTTTACTAAACAACGATATATTATAATATTATTATTATGAACTAGCCTTTATGAATAGTATTAACTAAATTTTGAATTTTATAACATTATTATTCATCTTACACATTTTCTAGAACATGGTATAAGAACAAAATAAAATTTTCAGGTAAAATAAGTATTTTTCAAAAAAGCAGTTTTGTCGCCTTTTGATGGCACACCCACTTTAAATCTAGTTTTTGACAAGTTTATAAGTTCCATTTGAAAAAATAAAATTATTCATTGGAATAAAGTAATAAAAATTTACTTTGGATAAATTTTTCATTTTATTATGATGACTTTCATATTTTAATGAATAGTAAAAACAAGCTATATTTTAATTAAAAACAACTTTTTTCATCATAATATCTTATGTTGTTAAATTATAATATTGAATGGTTTTAAAGTATAAATAGAACATATTTTTACCATTTAATATAATGTATGTCATTAGCATTGATTTTACCTTGAATTCGTAGATTAAATCAATTCAATCTTTTGCAATGTTTTAAAGAAAAACTCGTTTTCTTTCGACAACGGGATTAATTTTAATTTATTTTCTGCAACTTTTGTGTATTGAATTTGGAAAAATGGATTCAGTATTTGGAATTAGTGGGTCCAAATTATGTTAATAAGCTACTTTTTATTTTTGGGCATTGTGAATAGTAACTACCGTAAATTTTATTTACTATAGTTAAAGGTAAATCAGGTAATTAAGGGTAAATATAAGATTATAAAATTACCCTAACACTTGGAAGAATCCTATTGGATGACTAAAAGTCGACCCATATCACCTAAGGGTCGGATTAGATTAATTTAATGGACTTTTGTCAATGAAAATAATTTAATTATTATTAAAACCAAAGAAAGTGACAACATGTCACTCTCTTAAATACTATAAGTATAATAATTTTAAGTTAGTGATAAACTTCATGAAACTTTGAAAATTAATAGTCTACAGAAATATAACAAAATTATCTAAATCATGAGAATTTATTTAGAATTTTTTGTGATTAAATAATTATCATTAATTGTGACACAATAGTGATGCAGAAATTATTTATCTAGTGAAAAATCAAGAATATAGTTTTTATTAAACTAATAGTGACCATAAAAGGCAAAAAAACCCTGAAAAAAACTTATTGGTCATGTAAATTTAAACTATAATCATCCAATGGTCGAATATTGGACCATTTGGAGTCTTATACAAGAAATTATGACACTTATATTATTTTATTTTAAATGATGCCAAAGTTGTCACCTTCATAATTTAATAAATATAACAATTTAAATATTGTGATTTTAAGATGATGAATTCGAGTAAAAGTATTATTGTGAAAGGTAATAGATTTATCTTCATCATAGGATTTTATTTTAAATTTTTATGCAAAAAATCTGTATATTAAATAATTATACAAAAATGTTGTAGTAATTATATTATTAAGAGATAAACCAAATAAATGGTTTTAAAAATAATAAAATAAATATTATATGTACAATTTAATGTGATACACTAATTTTATAGATACATATGACCTTTTATTAATCTATTAAATCTTTTAGTTCAAACATATATTCTGTATATATTTTATTTAAATTCAAATAAATGAATAGTGTCAAAATTGACACTATTGTTATTTTATAAAAATAACATATTATAAAATTGTTTAAAAATCACAAGATTATTTAAAATTTATAAATTTAAATTTATATGGTCTATAATGTTATAAAGTAAAACATTATTGAAAATTTACAAAAAATAAGTAATTATTTGTTATAATTTAAAATTTATAATTTTATTACCACAAATAAACTTAAATAGATTAAATAAGGATAAATCAAAATAATAAGGTTTAAAATAAGATCCAAACATGTCTAAATTTGATTGTATGATTATATTACAATCCTATCTCATCTAATATTTTAATATGAGTCATTTTTGGAGGTTTTTAAGTGGGGTTAGATTTATTATAAATTAATATTGTTTAGAATTCCAAAGGTGCCCCTCTCCTCCCTTATAAAAGGTAACCTCCTCCCTATCCTCCTCACACCAATTTTAGCCTTAAAGATCGACAAAAACCTGCCAAATTATCTTATCCACTTCCCTAGAAACATCCTAGAGGTTCTGGTCTACTTTAAAGACCAATCTTAGTGCCCTAAGAGGAGGTTTCAAAGAGGCGTATCGAAGAAGAGGTAATTTCTTCTCCCGATTCTTTCAAGCTTCTTTCTTCTTCAACTTATTCTTCTTTAGTTGTTTCATTATAAATTAATCACATCAGTATCACTAATATACTTATTTGTTATTATAAATATTAAACATCCCCATTTCACCTTCTATCCATCCTACATAAAACAAAATCACCGTGCGTGCGTATGTACAGAATACCGTCTCTACGCCGTGGTGTAATCTATTTTCCACCACCACCTTACTTGGATGGGTATAATGGTGTAAATAATAACTATATATGATTATTGTAAAGTGATAATGATTCTATAATAGTATACATACACTCCAATAAAATTCCATGATCATGGGAACGATATCATCTCTCGTGCGTACGTACGGAATACCGTCTCCACGACGCGATGAGATTCATTATCAATTATTAAGCATTCATAAATGATTATAAAGTATATATAATAAGTAATCATGAAATATATGACATAATAATGATACTGTATTTATATATATATATATATATATATATATGTATGTCATCCAATTAATTCCATTCAATTCAATGAGGAAACGAAAACAACGTTCATGCGTACGTACGACCTACCATTTCTTTGCATTTATCTATCTATTACATATATGTATATTCTGAATATATATTATATATAAATCATGTTTTAAATTCTGGATGTAAGTAATCATAATCTATGTAATCATATGAATAATTACATGTCAAAACACGGACGACAAATGAAACGATTTTACCCAAAACGCTCTTTAACATGGAATTTACAATAGAACGGGTAATATAAAGTCATAAGTGAACCATATATGATATCATAACAATTAATATGATTCTATAATAAGTCAATAACATTATTTAAATCATTATACAGGAGGTTCAGATACGTACGAAGCATATCGGACCTAAGGTAAGGGATAATTTTGAAAATCTCATTTTTATCCAAGATTGCATATTCGTAAGTATTTACTGGGGTTATTTATATCATCCATGTCCATGTTTTATAAAAGTGTTTTCATGTATGTTTAAAGTCATTTTTACCCATTTTTGACTTTTACTACATGGTATGTAAGGAATATTTCTTTTGTTTACGTTACGAGGTTCTTTTTGACTTTTCTGGAAAAAGTACGAAAAGAATGTTTTTTTAACTTATACGACACGAATGAATTTTTACAGTTTTATAAAGCCTTATTTTCATGAAGCTTCCTCCAAAATATTTCATTTCTATTTTCAAAAAAATCTCTTTATTTTAAAATTGCATGACGTTTTGTGAAATGA
Organism: Viscum album; assembly: GCA_963277665.1. Lineage (NCBI taxonomy): Eukaryota > Viridiplantae > Streptophyta > Magnoliopsida > Santalales > Viscaceae > Viscum > Viscum album. Next base: position 988,211,612 of record OY728121.1, read on the forward strand.
AATTGATTTTGAAGAAGAAAGGATATTTTCCTCAAGAATTCATTTCAAGTGTTTTATCAAAACCATTTTCCATCTAAGATGAAATTATTTCATATGTGTATGTTTCAAGTATAATTTATCTATTATTTACATGGTTTCAATTTTCTTATGATGAAATATCCATTTGTTTTATATGGATTATGTGATGATGGGATGATGTTTATGAAACCCATTTTATTCTTTGTTTTATGATTAATGTTTTAAGTTTATTTTGTGGCACAAGTAAGAATGATTTTACTATGAGATGGGTGGGACCTATATCTCCCTCCAATGCATTGGGTAAAGATTTATATCTCATGAGATAGACATGGCTGAAACGGCAGGTTAAACCGGTTCAGTAAAACAGGACTGAAACGAGGAGTGAACTCGATTCAGAAAGGGAATTTCTCCACTAAGATGGTCTTAGCAGCAATGCCTTGGCTACTATGGAAATCATTACATGTGCTTAATGGATTCCATAATTACATGTTTTATTCCCATGCTATTTTGTCATTCTTAATGTTTCTTTATTATCTATGCCTTACGTACTTCCATGTTTTATGTCATTTCTCAAGCTTTTGATGTTTAAACATTATGTTCATGTTTTTAAGTTCAAATGTATATGGTATGTTTTATTTTATCCACTCTTACCCTTAATGAGCATTTGAGATCACCCTTTTTATGTTTTCTTTTCCCCAGGATATAAAGAAAGGTTTTAGGTAAGAAAAAAAAGGGAAAGATCTTTATGGGAGATGTTGAAGATATTTCACCACGATTAGAAGATTACGTTCTAAGTTTCCAAAGGCAATAAACTATTATGGTCCTTGTGTGTCTATTTTTGTTATGTATTAAGTATTCCTCTAAAGTAATGTAATGGCCATGTACGTCAAGCTTCGGGTCTCTACAGTTGGTATCAGAGGAAAGGTTTAGTCAACCTTTGGAAACTAGGATGCGAGAACTTTAGTGAGATCCCTAGAGATATTTCTAAGGTATGTCTAGGGATGTACCTAAGGTTAAGTATAAGTATAGGTTATAGTCCTAGAATCACGCTAATGATATTAGAATTAAACCTAAGATGTTAGATATTGAAGGTACTCCCCCTTTATTATGTTGTTTTCCCTAGCATGATTTTTTCCTCTCACACTATTCTTTTTGGGTTTTAGACGATGACTGGAACCCGAAGGAACCGTGTTGATCAATGTAATGTACAATGCAATGATTTTCCTCTTGAACAAACAAATGTTTTGGGAGATGGAGTGAAAAATCTTATTGCTATACTTACACAAGCTATGAATCATTCTGGATTACCAAATGAGAAGAGAAGGGAACAATATTCTATTGAGTCCTTCATGAGGCAACGTCCACCCTCTTTCAGTGGGTCTTCTAATCCACATGTTGCTGAACAATGGATCAGTACAACTGAAAAGATATTTTCAGTTCTTCAATGTTCTGAACATGATAAAGTCATATTAGCAATATATCGTTTGGAAGGTGAAGCTGATCAATGGTAGAATCTTATCAAGAATATGAGGCAAAGAGATGAAATTGAGTCCATGGAATGGGACGAGTTCAAGAACTTATTTTTCAATAAGTACTTCCCTCGTATTCTTCGAACAAAGATGGAGAAGGAGTTTCTTGAACTAAAGCAAAAGGATGATGAATCTGTTGGTATATACGAAGCGAATTTTACAAGGCTTGCAAGGTATGCATCTGGATTTATCATCCAACCTGAAAGTAAAGTTGATCGATTCTTCAGTGGCTTAAAACCAAGTCTTCGAAGGGCATTAGCTATAAGAGACTTCAGTAGCTATGAAGAAATTGTGCGTTGTGCTATCAAGGTAGAAATGGAAGTTGGTATTACTTATCCATCTCATAGTTTTGACAAGAAACGAAAGATGGAGTTCAAGGAGAAATCTTAGAATAATGGTGAAAAGAAGATGAATGTTTCCTTATGCTCAAAGTGTGGAAAAAAGCATGGTGGAGATTGTCTTAAAGGGACAATTAAATGTTTCAAATGTGGAAAGGAAGGTCATCGGGCATTTGAATGCCACAATGATGGGAAGAAGATGTCTAATGATGCAAACAAAGGAAGGGATACACAGAATGAACCTACTACACTTCAATGCTTCAAGTGCAAGGAGATGGGACATTATGACAATAAATGCCCTAATCCAAGGGTTAGTGATGATCGACATGAGCAACCACTTAAGGCAAAGAACAAAGGGAAGTCGCATGCGATCACCATTGGCGATGTTGAATATGACAACGATGTGGTGGAATGATTAAGTGTTTATGTAATGGGATTTCAAAATAATGTTGAGTATTGGAATATTTATGTATTGGTCTATTGTGGTCTTCAATAATTTTATGGTACCGGTAACCATGGAATGTGATTGAGATATTTTTGGAAAAAAGTTGATATGTGCATAATGAAGGGAAAATAAGAAAATGACATATTTGATAGTATTCATGAGCTCATGATTGATATAAGGACTAAGTGATATCATGGTTTGAGTATATAGAATTTTGAGGATTTTGGTATGTGGAAAGTGTTAACTTTTAACTACATTCATGTTTTCACTAAGGTTCAATGGGTATTCAAGAGAACACACGATTAAGGACTTTGAATGTTTGGAATATGACCAACAAGACATATCTTATGATATATGGGGATCAACGATGGTATTAAATCTCTGGTAATCATTTTCACTATATTATGAGAGTGGACTGCAGTATTATGGATAAGCCTAAAGATTGGAATGGACTATGTTGGACATAAGTTAGTATTGTTTAAGGATAAAAGTTTTTTTAATATTATTGATGGGATGTTATAGTAATATAGTTTTAGAAAAAAGGACAACCTGCAGGACGGGCGACAACCCATCGCGTCGGACAAGGCTGTGGGAATAGAACCCACAACCGAAGTGTGACTGGCCTTTATCGCCTACCACTAGCCTACAGGAAGTCCCTATTTAGTAGAAACTATTTTTATTATATTAAGCAGTATAATATAAGAAGTATAAGTCCATTTTAGGAACCATATATGATTAATCTCACTATAGATGGACTTAAGTATTTTTTTTGATAACTTTTCTAACCTTTTGTTTGAGACAGATGGAATGACCCCTCATTCTATCACATGATCTTCTAACACATCACGAATGACAAATTCAACTTCATTTCTTTAAGAGATGAAGTGGAAATTGTCCAAAGAACGACTAACGGTGAGACTATACCAAAATCACGAATGTATTTCTTCTAATTCCAATTTCATCAACTTTAGGGAAATGATCTTGAAAACAAAAAATGTTGTTCTAGTTCCCTTATATCTGATGAATCAGATGGTACCTTAGATCATCACAAATCAATAGATTTGGGATTGTTGGCTTTTTCATATCCATGTTCTCTACCACTCTCCATCAGAACATGATGGTTAGATTTTTCTTCCATATCCATATTTTCACCTATGTTCTCCTACGTGGAAACCCAGTGATGAGTTAATTTGGGTAACCGTTAAATTTCATACTTTAGTTTTTAAAGCCACGTTTTGGTATTCCTTTTTACGTTGTGGGTTTCTATTAAACAAAAATTCGAGTAGTAAACCATTTATAACCCCGAAGAGTTTCGAGGGTGAAATTCATTTTAAGGGGGGTAGAATGTAACACCTCGAGATTTTATGAAAAATATTCTTTTAATTTCATTAATGTCTTGTGTTGTATGCTACACCAAGATTACCTTGCGCTATACACAACACCGTATTAGCTTGCAGTATACGCAACACTATTCTTGGATCGTGTTACACACAATATTGATAATAGTTATTCTATGCAACATTGAGTATATATATATATATATATATATATTCGATGTATAAATGAAATATGGTTGGATTATGTTATACTAAACAACGAAGGATTCTTTCACAACACGCAACCCTGACTTGGCTTGCATTACACGCAATCACGACCTTCCTCGATAGCGTGTGTTGTACACAATACCGGGTTTTACTAAACAATGATATATTATTATATTATTATTATGAACTAGCCGTTATGAATAGTATTAACTAAATTTTGAATTTTATAACATTATTATTCATCTTACACATTTTCTAGAACATGGTATAAGAACAAAATAAAATTTTTGGGTAAAATAAGTATTTTTCAAAAAATGCAGTTTTGCCGCCTTTTGATGGCGCACCCACTTTAAATCTAGTTTTTGACATGTTTATAAGTTAAATTTGACAAAATAAAATTATTCATTGGAATCAAGAAATAAAAATTTACTTTGGATAAATTTTTCATTTTATTATGATGACTTTTATATTTTAATGAATAATAAAAACACGCTATATTTTAATTAAAAACAAATTTTTCCATCGTAATATATTATGTGGTTAAATTATAATATTGAATGGTTTTAAAGTATAAATAGAATATATTTTTACAATTTAATATAATGTATGTCATTAGAATTTATTTTACCTTGAATTCGTACGTTAAATCAATTCAATCTTTTGCAATGTTTTAAAGAAAACCCCTTTTCTTTCTACAACAGGATTAATTTTAATTTAATTTCTGCAACTTTTGTGTATTGAATTTGGAAAAAATGGATTCCATATTTGGAATCAGTGGGTCCAAATTATGTTAATAAGCTACTTTTTATTTTTGGGCATTGTGAATAGTAACTACGGTAAATTTTATTTACTATAGTTAAAGGTAAATCGAGTAATTAAGGGTAAATATAAGATTATAAAATCACCCTAACACTTGGAAAAATCCTATTAGATGACTAGAAGTCGACCCATATAACCTAAGTGTCGGATTAGATTCATTTAATGGACTATTTTCAATGAAAATAATTTAATTATTATTAAAACCAAAGAAGGTGACAACATGTCACTCTCTTAAATACTATAAGTATAATAATTTTTAGTTAGTGATAAACTTCATGAAACTTCAAAAATTAATAGTCTACAGAAATCTAACAAAAGTATCTACATCATGAGAATTTATTTAGAATTTTTTGGGATTAAATAATTATCATTAATTGTGACACAATAGTGATGCAGAAATTATTTATCTAGTTAAAAATCAAGAATATAGTTTTTATTAATATAATAGTTACCATAAAAGGCAAAAAAACCCTGACCAAAACTTATTTTTCATGTAAATGTTAACTATAATCATCCAAATGGTCGAATATTTGACCATTTGGAGTCTTATACAAGCAATTATGACACTTATATTATTTTATTTTAAATGATGCCAAAGTTGTCACCTTCATAATTTAATAAATATAACAATTTAAATATTGTGATTTTAAGATTATAAATTAGATTAAAAGTATTATTGTGAAAGTTAATAGATTTATATTTATCATAGGATTTTATTTTAAATTTTTATGCAAAAAATAAGTATATTAAATAATTATACAAAAATGTTGTAGTAATTATTTTATTAAGAGATAAACCAAATAAATGGTTTTCAAAATAATAAAATAAATATTATATGAACAATTTAATGTGATCCACTAATTTTATAGATACATATGACCTTTTATGAATCTATTAAAGCTTTTATTTCGAACATATATTCTGTATATATTTTATTTAAATTCAAATAAATGAATATTGTCAAAATTGACACTATTGTTATTTTATAAAAATAACATATTATAAAATTTTTTAAAATCACAAGAATATTTAAAAATTATAAATTTAAATTTATATGGTCTATAATGTTATAAAGTAAAAAATTATGGAAAATTCACAACAAATAAGTAATTATTTGTTATAATTTAAAAGTTATAATTTTATTACCACAAATAAACATAAATAGATTAAATAAAGATAAATCAAACTAATAAGGTTTAAAATAAGATCCAAACATGTATAAATTTGATTGGTTGATGATATTACAATCCTATATCATCTAATCTTCGAATATGAGTCATTTTTGGAGGTTTTTAAGTGGGGTTAGATTTATTATAATTTAATATTTTTAAGAATTCCAAAGGTGCCCCTCTCCTCCCTTATAAAAGGGCACCTCCTCCCTCTCCTCCTCACACCAATTTGAGCCTTCAATATCGGAAAACCCCTGCCAAATTATCTTCTCCACTTCCCTAGAAACATCCTAGAGGTTCTGGTCTACTTTAAAGACCAATCTTAGTGCCCTAAGAGGAGGTTTCAAAGAGGCGTATCGAAGAAGAGGTAATTTCTTCACCCGATTCTTTCAAGATTCTTTCTTCTTCAACTTATTCTTATTTAGTTGTTTCATTATAAATTAATAACATCAGTATCACTAATATACTGATTTGTTATTATAAATATGAAACAACCCCATTTCACCTTCTAACCATCCTACAGAAAACAAAATCACCGCGCGTGCGTACGTACGGAATACCGTCTCCACGTCGTGGTGTAATCTATTTTCCACCACAACCTTACTTGGATGGGTATAATGGTGTAAATAATAACTATATATGATTATTTTAAAGTTATAATGATTCTTTAATAGTATACATACACTCCAATGAAATTCTACGATCATGGGAACAATATCATCGCTCGTGCGTACGTATGGAATACCGTCTCCACGACGCGATGAGAATCATTCTCAATTATTGAGCATTCATAAATGATTATAAAGTATATATAATAAGTAATCATGAAATATATGACATAATAATGATACTTTATTTATGTATATATATATATATGTATGTCATCGAATTAATTACATTCAATTCAATGTGGAAATGAAAACAACGTTCATGCGTACGTACGGCCTACCATTTCTTTCCATTTATCGATCTATTACATATATGTATATTATGAATATATATTATATATAAATCATGTTTTACATTATGGATGTAAGTAATCATGATCTAAGTAATCATATGAATAATTACATGTCAAAACACGAACGACAAATGAAACGATTTTACCCAAAACGCTCTTTAACATGGAATTTACAATAGAATGGGTAATATAAAGTCATAAGTGAACCATATATGATATCATAACAATTAATATGATTCTGTAATAAGTCAATAACATTATTTAAATCATTATACAGGAGGTTCGGATACGTACGAAGCATATCGGACCTAAGGTAAGGGATAATTTTTCAAATCTCATTTTTATCCGAGATTGCATATTCGTAAGTATTTACTGGGGTTATTTATATCATCCATGTCCATGTTTTATAAAAGTGTTTTCATGTATGTTTAAAGTCCTTTTTACCCATTTTTGACTTTTACTACATGGTATGTAAGGAATCTTTCTTTTGTTTACGTTACGAGGTACTTTTTGACTTTTCTGGAAAAAGTACGAAAAGAATGATTTTTTAAATTATACGGCACGAATGAATTTTTACGGTTTTATAAAGCCTTATTTTCATGAATCTTCCTCAAAAATATTTCATTACTATTTTCAACAAAATCTCTTTCTTTTAAAATTGCATGACGATTTTTGAAAATAAATTGATTTTGAAGAAGAAAGGATATTTTCCTCAAGAATTCATTTCAAGTGTTTTATCAAAACCATTTTCCATCTAAGATGAAATTATTTCATATGTGTATGTTTCAAGTATAATGTCTCTATGATTTACATGGTTTCAATTTTCTTATGATGAAATATCCATTTGTTTTATATGGATTATGTGATGATGGGATGATGTTTATGAAACCCATTTTATTCTTTGGGTTATGATGAATGTTTTAAGTTTATTTTGTGGCACAAGTAAGAATGATTTCACTATGAGATGGGTGGGACCTATATCTCCCTCCAATGCATTGGGTAAAGATTTATATCTCATGAGATAGACATGGCTGGAACGGAAGGTTAAACCGGTTCAGTAAAACAGGACTGAAACGAGGAGTGAACTCGATTCAGAAAGGGACTTTGTCCACTAAGATGGTCTTAACAGCAATTCCTTGGCTACTATGGAAATCATTACATGTGCTTAATGGATTCCTCAATTACAAGTTTTATTCCCATTCTATTTTGTCATTCTTAATGTTTCTCTATGATCTATGCCTTACGTACTTCCATGTTTTATGTCATTTCTCTATCTTTTGATGTTTAAACATTATGTTCATGTTTTTAAGTTCAAATGTATATGGTATGTTTTATTTTATCCATGATTACCCTTACTGATCATTTGAGCTCACACTTTTTATGTTTTCTTTTCCCTAAGATATAAAGAAAGGTTTTAGGTAAGAAAAAAGGGAAAGATCTTTATGGGAGATGTTGAAGATCTTTCACCACGATTAGAAGATTACGTTCCAAGTTTCCAAAGACACTAAACTATTACGGTCCTTGTGTGTCTGTTTTTGTTATGTATTAAGTATTCCGCTAAAGTAATTTATTGTCCATGTACGTCAAGCTTCAGGTCTCTACAAATTCGGCCATCTAGAAGGTCTTACAAGCGCGTCTGTTCGGTGGATGAAAGCTGGATGTCACCTCGGGTCAAGGGTGGAGAAATCAACTCTCCCTCAACTTTCCACCGACATATGGCCTACCAAAATTAATTGAGATGCTTTGTACTCTTGGAGGCTTGACCCAAGGCTACCAAAATGTCTATTTAAGGCAGTGGTGGTGGAGGAGTTGAGGATCTCGGGTGTTTGTTTTAACTGTAATATTATGCTGCCACTTTGTGATTGTAATCACATTTCAATTTCCGTGTAAGTTTCCTTTTTGTACGTCTTTGTTATTAATCAACATATTTATCTTATATTCTTACCATTTCTTTCATTAAAACTTTATAATCACAAAGCACAGTGATATCTCTTTTTTGTGCTGAATTAGTTCACACATGGGTGTGAATTTTATTCACACACACGGAGGAGTGCTCGTTATTTCCGCGGTTTTAATTTCTTCAATCTAATACTTGTAAGCCATCTTCTTCCCACCATTGAGAGTATACCATCAATGGAATGATAAACCATTAATGGGTTGATATTAGGAAGATTAAAAGGCTGGATTGAATGTTATTTTATGAAAGAATTGTTGTTAATTGGTTAACTAATTTTAGACATCCATTCTTCAGTTATTTCCACTCTTCATCTTCACTGTGTTTGAGGAAGCTAAATCCAATTACTAAAATGACCATATACCTTGGAGAAATCATGAATTTGGTTCTCTATGTGTGTAGGGGATTAATAATTGAGTTTAGTTTCATCAAACCAGAAAATGATGAAGGTAGTGTTATTTTGAAGAATGGATTCATCAAGAATTAATTAAACCAAAATTGTCTAAAGAAGTAAAATTAATTCAATCCACCCCTAGCATAATCTTAAGATCAACCCGATTTTATTTAATTGAATTCACTTAAATCTGTTATATATCATTTAAAACCATCTTAAATCCACCCAAGTTGGCCACTTCATAGCCAAAAACAGTCCATAGAATGTACGTGTCTATAGGTTTTTTCTTAGGTCTCTGAGGATTCGATAACCCAAGATAAACTACAAGGACCGTTCTACTTCCATATTTTGGGTAAATTTGAGAGAGAATCCAATTTTGGCGCCGTTTCCAGTGACCCAAGTAAGTCATCTAAACACCCATTATATTCTCCCTCATTTCTTCTTTTCTTATCCAGATTCTCTTATCTTGTCCTTTTCTCGTTTTTTTTCTTTTGGCGCATGTCCGCCCACACCCATGATCAATCTAACCGTCTAGTTAGGGTGGATAATCATGGGGTTGGGGAGTCAAGTACACCAAGGAAACTCTTTCAATTAGACCCTAATCTTCCTAATACCCCCAAGTCCAAAATTGAGCCTATTTCAATGGAAGGTCTTCAAAGAAACCAACTCATAAACCCAGGTGGGAACCAAAATGGAAACCCAAATGAGGCAGCCCCAAACTTGGGGAATGAAATGGATCAAACAATGAATGACTACCTCACACCTTCCTGGACCAATTTTACCTCATTCGTTAGACACAATTACCTAGGAGATGCCAACTACATATTTAAACCCCATGTTCTAAACCATCTTCCCAGATTCCATGGAATGGAGTCCGAGATTACCTACCTTCACATTAAAGTGTTCAATGACATTGTAGAAACCATGTGTCCCCCACATCAAATAGAATCAGCTAAGATGAGGTTATTTTCTTTTTCTTTAAAGGATCGAGCTAAAAATTTGCTAAAAAATTTGATACCATCATCCATAAACTCTTGGAACCAACTACAAAGAGAATTTTACAAAAAATACTTTCCCCACCACAAAACAATTGCACTTAAAAAGAGCATCCAAAAGGTTTTGGAAAAAGAGGGTGAGTCATTCTATGAAACATGGGAGAAGTTCAAAGACACTCTAAACATGGTTCCACACCATGGTTTTTCTATACCTGAACAAGTGAGAATTTTCTATGAAGGGTTGGGTCCGGGGAACAAACAGTTCATTGACATGATGTGTAATGGGACATTTAAAAAACAAATCCCCAAATGATGCTTACGAGTATCTAGAAAGCCATTCTGAACAAAACCAAACATGGGGAAATTCACCTTATCCTAAAAATCCACAAAGAACTACTGGAAATCATACACTTAGAGAAGAGGAAATCCTTAGAGCTAAACTCGCAGCACTCTCTAGGAAGGTTGAAGAAATAGACCTTAGGAAAGTCCATGAAATCCAAACTGTAGACCTTGTTTGCACAATTTGTGAAAAACATGACCATAAGACAGAGAACTGCCCAACCATTCCATCCATCAAAGATGTTATTTTAGGAGGACCCCCAGTGGAAGTAAATGCTTTGAACATTCAAAAGCCTCAATAACAAAACAACTTCAACCCAAGGTATAATGACCACATAGGCTTCCGCTGGAAAGATAACCAAAAACCTAGCCAACCACACGGAAAAAATCCTTACCCCAATCAGAACTACCAATCCCATAACCAGATCCAAACCCAACCTATCCAATACCAACAGCCACCTGTCCATTTCCAACAGACCATCCCACCTCCAAAATATCCCCCCAGGTAAACCAATCTTCTCAAGCACCAACCCAAACTGTTCCACAAAGCCTACTAGAACAACTGTGAAAACAAATGGAAAGGATGAACTCAGAAGTCTCTTCCCTTAAACAAGAACTTCAAACCATCAAAACTGGAAAGGCACCCATTCCAACTCAGGCAGTTCCATCCTCAACTTCATGGGGAGATTCAAGTTGTACTCAAACAACTCATGAACAACTAAAGGCTATGACTATTTTAAGAAGTAGGAAATCAATTGATAAACCTGAAAAACTAATTCAAAACCCACCAGAAGATTCAAACTTGGATGAAAATTGAAATGAACCAAATGATCAAACTGAAAAACATGATAACATTGTCCAAGAAACAACTCTTCAACAAACAACCCCACAACCTGCACCATTTTCTCAACGCATGAGGGGGAAAAACAAGCCTGAATTGAGTGAAACATTGAGGGAAATCTTTTCGCAAGTCAAGTTGAACATACCCCTTTTCGTTGCAATCCAAACCATACCTACCTAATAAATGTACCTTAAGGACCTTTTCACTTTTAAAAGAAAAATTTCACATAAAACCAAGTCCTTTTGGCTGCTAATATGAGTACCACCATTCAAGGGACCATTCCTCCTAAGTTGAAAGACCCGGGTTTCCCTTACATCAATGTTGAACTAGGAGAGAGAAAAGTTTTCAAGGCCTTGTGTGACCTAGGTGCTAGTGTCAATATCATCCCCTATGCTGTGTAATTATAATTAGGCCTAGAAGAGCTCCAACCCACATCTGTCACACTTCAACTAGTTGATCGTAGCATTAGGGTTCCAAAGGTGATTTTAAAGGATGTTCTGTTAAAGGTTGAACACTTCATCTACCCTGCTGACTTCATTGTCCTTGACAACCATCCAAACTTATGAAATAAGAAAAAAACCCCAATCATACTTGGTCTTCCTTTCCTTGCAACAATCAACTCTGTTATCCGAGTCCAAAATGGGAACATGGCCATCACCTTTGGGAACATGAGTTTATACTTGAACATCTATAATGCAAGTTCACAAATAGGGGATGACGAGGACATTAATGAAGTAAACATGATAGGAAGAATTGATAATGAATCCATAGAACAACATGGAATATTTGATGAATGTTTAAGTCAGGATGAGATTGATTTCCTTTGTTCATATAAAGGAATTTTATCTCCTTGGATTGATCATTTTCAAATTACTCTTATGATGAAGTCTTAGGTACAACAATCAGTGAAGCCTTTCAAGAAACCACTTTCATAGAGACCACTCCAACTTCCTTCCATAAATCTGATCAAGCCAATTTATTAGCTGAAACTTCTACATGTGGGGAATCAATCCTATCTAAAACTTTAGAAAATAAAATTTATCTTGATCCAATGTCCCAATCTTATACTTAAATTCTGAACCAACCTGATCTTGAATTGAATGATCTTCCTGCTGCACTAAATTATGCCTTCCTAGGGGAAAATCAAACACATCCTATTGTAATTTATTCTTCTCTTGAAGCCAATCTTGAGAGGATTCTTCTCGATGTCCTTAAGAAACATAAGAATTCCATTGGTTGGACCCTGTCTGATATTCCTGGGATTAGCCCACTTATCAGAACTCATAGGATTGTTCTAGAATCTAATTCAAAGCCATGTCGTCAACCTCAACGGCGACTCAATCCTAATCTCATGGAGGTAGTAAGGAAGGATCTTCTAAAATTGTTAAAAGATGGTATCATAGATCCCATAGCAGAGAGTGAATGGGTGAGCCCAATCCAAGTTGTTCCAAAAAAGGCTGGAATCAGAGTGATAACCAATGAGGATGGGGAGATTCTTCCAACAATGGTGAGTAGTGGATGGAGGGTCTGCATTGACTATAGGAAGCTAAACTCATTCACTAAGAAAGACCATTTCCCATTACCATTCATTGACTAAGTCCTTGGGAGAGTGGCATGTCATTCCTTCTCCTGTTTCTTAGATGGGTACTCGGGGTATAATCAAATTGAGGTCTCCCTAGAGGATCAAGGGAAGACTACATTCACATGTCCATTCGACACCCTTGCCTTAAAAAACATGCCATTCGGGTTATGTAATGCCCCTGGAACCTTCCAACGGTGCATGATGGGAATATTCTCAGACCTGGTAGGGGATTTTCTTGAGGTCTTCATGGATGACTTCTCTGTGTTTGGGGAAACATTTGAGGGATGTCTATAGAATTTGGATAGATTCTTGTCAAGATGTGAAGAAAAGAACCTGGTCCTAAACTGGGAAAAATGTCATTTTATGGTTAAAGAGGGACTAGTTCTAGGCCATCTGGTCTCAGGTAGGGGGATTGAAGTTGATAAAGCAAAGGTTGACATCATTCGTCCCCTTCCATCACCCAAAATTGTCAAGGAAGTGAGGTCTTTCTTAGGACATTCTAGTTTCTATAGAAGATTCATCAAGGATATTAGTTCAATATCCCATCCCCTTTGTGCTCTCCTAGAAAAGGATGCTCCATTTGTTTGGACAGAATGCTGTGAGGGATCATTCTCAACCCTCAAATCATCTCTCACCTCTCCTCCCATTATGAAATCTCAAAATTGGAACCTTCCTTTCGAACTTATGTGTGATTCCAGTGACATTTCTATAGGAGTTGTGTTTGGACAATGTTGTGATAAAACTTCTTATGTCATTTCTTATGCATGAAAATCCTTAAATGATTCCCAAATCAACTACAACACTACTGAAAAGGAGTTACTTGCTATTGTATTTGCCTTAGAGAAGTTTAGGCCCTACCTCTTAGCATCCCCCATCATAGTGTTCACTGACCATTCTGTACTAAAATTCATCTTCCAAAAACAAGATGCTAAGGATAGACTGATTAGGTGGGTCCTTCTCTTACAAGAATTTGAACTCACAATCAAGAATAAAAAGGGTGTTTAAAATGTTGTAGTTGATCACCTCTCTACGATGGAATTCAAAGACAACTCAAATCACCTTTCTGTGTCTGATTCATTTCCTGATGAACACCAATACTCTGTGAGTGACTTCCCTTGGTATGCCGATATAACCAATTTCTTAGTTACAGGAGTCATTCCAAAATTCTTAGAAACTCAAGCTCGAAGGAAATTCCTTTTTGATGTTAGACACTATGTGTTTGATGATCCATACCTCTATAAGTTTTTCCCTAACCAAGTCATTAGGAGGTTTGTCCCAAAATCTGAACAAGAGTTCATCCTTAAATTCTGTCATAGTAAGGCATGTGGAGGTCACTTTTCCTCTAAAAAAACTTCTTCTATGGTTCTTCAGTGTGGTCTCTTCTGGCCCACCCTCTCAAGGGACTCTTACACATTTTTTCAAAGTTCTCCTAGGTGTCAACAAGTGGGGTCCATCACAAAAAGGAATCAAATTCCACTCACTCCCATCTTTGTGGTTGAAATATTTGACAGTTGGGGAATTGATTTCATGGGTCCCTTCCCAAACTCTGGGGGATACCTCTACATACTCTTAGCTGTTGATTATGTCTTAAAATGGGTTGAGGCCATCCCTACTAAGTCCAATGATCATAAAGTTGTGATTCAGTTTCTGAAAGAGAACATATTTTCTCGATTTGGAATTCCTAGTGCTATAATCAGTGATCGAGGAACCCATTTCTACAAACTCCCATTCTATTCACTCATGTGTAAGTATGGTATTTCCCATAAAGTGTCCAATGCAAACCATCCTCAAACCAATGGTCAAGATGAGTTAGAAAATAGGGAGATTAAGAAAATTCTTGAAAAAATTGTCAACCCCTCTAGGAAATATTGGTCTGAGAAACTCTTAGATGCTCTTTGGGCCTATCGAACCGCATATAAAACCATTTTAGGAATGCCCCATATAGGTTGGTTTATGGAAAAGCATGCCATTTACCTGTTGAAATTGAGCATAAGGCCTTTTGGGAAATTAAGAAAATGGACTATGACCTCTCATTGGCCGGAACAAAAGGGAAATTAGATCTCAATGAACTAGAGGAACTAAGGATGGAGGGTTATGAAAATTCAAGGATCAATAAAGATAGAGTTCAAGCCTACCAATCTAGGAATATCAAGGTCAAACATTTTAAACCGGGAAAACCTGTGCTCTTGTATAGTTCAAAACTTCATTTACACCCGGGAAAGTTAAGGTCTAGATGGTCTGGACCTTTCATAGTGCATCATGTCTACCCCCATGGGGCAGTAGAGATTCAAGATCCCACAAGTGGTTACATTTTCAAGGTCAATGGTCAAAGGTTAAAACCAATCATTAAATCAGTCAATAAACAGGAAATAGAGGTTGAGTTAACTAAACCTACCTATGAACCAGGAAAAAATTGATAGATTTAGGATCCATGTCGGGCTAACGACATAAAACAAAGCGCTGCATAGGAGGCAACCCATGGTTTTCAAGTTTCCTATTATTTTTTTGTTTTAAAAAAATTTATATTTTAATTAATCGTTTTTATATTTTAAAAATAAATAGACTGTTGACATGTTCTTCTATTATGAGTATAGATGGGTGTGAAAGGGGAGCACCATATTCATCCGTGTAACGTGGTGTGATCCTTGAGTAATGCCTTACCCAGAAATTTAAAAATAAGATAATGTATCATCAGTTTGTTTTATTTTAATGTTTTTTGTAGGTTAAAATAAAAATACAATAAAATTAATAATAAAATAATAATAATAATAAAAAGGGACACGTCGTGGGTCGTGGTTCAAACCCCGTCACAACCAGTAAAGCTACGGGGATTCGAACCCGGGACCGAAGGGAGACAGGGGCGCGCGCTTACCACTGACCTACGACTTTTTATGCTTCCTTATTCTATAATTTTTATATGTATACTTATATTTTACTTTATTTATTATATATATATATATATATATTTCTTTGTTTGGTTTTGTTTGTTTTGTTTTTCTTTTTTTTTCTACTAGGGAACTCTGCAAGTGACATGGATATCAAAATATAAAAGGGAACAACAAGAATTTCAACTTCAACCACCAGGTGACTTCATTCCAGGATCCTCATTTTCAATTTTCTTTTTTGAACTTTCATTCTCTACCTCTAACCCCTTCAAAATTTTCTTTTCTTTAAACACTAGGGAGAGTGTTATTTTAAGTTGGGGGGGGATATAAAATAAAAAATTCTTTTGTGTCAAAAAAATGAATGATTTCAAAAAAAATTGTTGTGTAAATGGACCGAAAAATTCCTTTAACATTGAACCTGGTAATACACATTTCACACTTTGAAACTAAATATCGAATAATTTAGCATGCCCTGATTCTGATTTTAATCCTTGTATAATTTCATGAGCATAGATTTTGGAAAGTGTGGCTGTCCAATGTGATATTTTATTGTTTATATTTTCATCCAAATAAAAAAAAGATCACAATGCACATCCTTTGGATAGTGGGGTATTAGTTTGAGTTCATGGGGTACCCCAAATAAATAGCATAGGTTTGGTGATCATTTTAGTTTTAATATGAGTATTCAATAAAAAAATAAAAAAAATAAAAAAAAAACAATAAATTTGCATGTAGAGCAATGAAATGACCTAATGAGTGTCTTTCGGAACTTGGGGATCGTGACTCCATAGTTTTTTGGCCCAGAGTTAGTAATTTTATCTCTATTTTTGGTAATTAGAATTTGTTTTTGATTGAGTTAACTCGAGATGATGCCTGAGTATATGAGCTTCACTTGGTGCCCTAAGGTCTTTGAGCTTGGGAGTCATCGGCAAAGTCTCGTTAAAGGGGTTGACTCTTTTGAGTGCCATTTCAATTACCATGGAAAAATTGCAAAAAAAAAACAAAAAAATATATATAATACAAAAAAAATTTGAATAATCATCTTAATATTGAAATGTGATTCCACTTAGTGCTTCTATAATTTCCCCCTTGAATAAAGATGGACCCCCGGGTCTATTGTGATTAACAACACATCCTCATACTTAATTGATATTGGATGAAATATGGAAATGAATTTGAAAAAAGGAATCGTCTTGGGATTGGGATCTACTTATGAAACTATCTTGTATTAAAATATTTTGATGGGTTTCATGATTTTTGTTATAAGGGTTTTTGGTGATCATTGTGTATTAAAATGTTTTTGGAAAAGGGAATTCGAATTTCATTTTTGATGAGATATATTTTGCTCGGGACTAGCGAAACTCAAGTTGGGGGGGTGTGATTATCCACCAAATGAGGCTAATATTCATTGTTAATATATATAATTTTCTTGTTCTTTATTATATATAAACATAATTTTAGTGCATTTTACACTTTGAACATCATTTCACATTATGATTGTAATACCTTCTTAAAATGCACTATTATGTGGTACATTTTTTAACATCATTTAAAGTACCCAATGATTCATCGGATTTTAAGGAATCCAATTATACATATTTTAATTTGATATTTTGGTAAATTTATCTACACTTAAATATGAACATGTTTGATTCAGGGATCAATGGAGAATTCATGGAAGAAGATGGGGATATTTTGTGATGAAAGGAAACAATTCTGGAGAAGTCAGATAGGACACCATCCCACTGATGAGACTGTGGGGCCCAAAATACATGCCCAATTAATCCCAAATTTCGTGGGATGATATAATAAATGTATAGGAACAAATCACTCTTCCGGATTGAATGATAATTCGGCCTCTATGGTGTCCATTTAGGCGGCCCAAGTTAGAGATAAAATTCAGGGCCCTATTCTACGGCCCAGAAAAATAGTCCACTAATCTAATCATATATCCGAATACACAATTCCAAATGGGAAAAAATTTTACAGGCCGCTAGAAGAAATCTACGGTCCATTTTCTTCTTCTATGTCCCACTCTAATTCGGTCATCTATAAGGTCTTCCAAGCACATCTGTTTGGTGGATGAAACCTGGATACCATCTCGGGTCAAGGGTGGAAAAATCAACTCTCCCTCAACTTTCTACCCACATATGGCCTACCAAAATTAATTGAGATGCTTTGTACTATTGGAGGCTCGACCCAAGGCTTCCAAAATTCCTATTTGAGGCAGTTTTGGTGGAGGAGTTGAGGATCTTGGGTGTTTGGTTTAATTGTAATGTTATACTGCCACTTTGTGATTTTAATCGCATTTCAATTTCCATGTAAGTTTCCTTTTTGTACTTCTTTGTTCTTAATCAAAATATTTCCCTTATATTCTTCCCATTTCTTTCATTAAAGCATTATAATAAAAAATAATAGTGATATCTCTTTTTCATGCTGAATTAGCTCACACATAGTTGTGAATTTCATTCACACACACAGAGGAGTGCTCGTTATTTCCGCGGTTTTAATTTCTTCAATCTAATACTTGTAAGCCATCTTCCGCCCACCATTGAGAGTATACCATCAATGGAATGCTAACCCTTTAATTGGTTTATCTTAGGAAGATGAAAAGGCTGGATTGAATGTTATTTTATGAATGAATTGTTGTTAATTGGTTAACTAATTTAAGACTTCCATTCTTCAGTTATTTCCACTCTTCATCTTCACTATTTTTGAGGAAGCTAAATCCAATTACTAAAATGACCATATAACTTGGAGACATCATGAATTTGGTTCTATAAGTGTGTAGGGGATTAATAATTTACTTTAGTTGCATCAAACCAGAAAATGATGAAGGTAGAGTTATTTTGAAGAATGGATTAATCAATAATTGATTAAATAAAAATTTTCTAAAGAAGTAAAATTCATTCAATCCACCCATAGCATAATATTAAGATCAAATCATTTTCATTTAATTGAATTCATTTAAATCTGTTATATATCCTTTAAAACCATCTTAAATCAACCCATGTTGGCCACTTCATAGCAAAAAACAGTCCATATAATGTACGTGTCTATAGGATTCTTCTTAGGTATCTGAGGATTCGATAACTCAAGCTAAACTACAAGGACCATTCTACATTCATCTCTTGGGTAAATTTGAGAGAGAATCAGAGGGTCACTCTATGGATACTAGTTTAGGTCCAAAATATATGAAATTAGACTAAGAGACCATAGTCCATGTATTATTACCTTAAACAATTTTCATAATTCTGGGGTGAATCCAACTCCTCAACAAGACCCATTTCACACTTTGATCCTTTCTTGATTTGGACATCCATCATCTTTAAAATCCAGTTGGACCCCATAATGGTGATTGTATCACATAATTTTATATCACATACTATCTTGGTCTAATTCCCTAATGGATCTCCAATAGAAAACAACATCACCTGTATTTTGAATTTTGTTAACAGTCGATCCTGCAACTGTTCATCCCATTCCTTATTTGTATGGTTGTGAATCCTATGTTTCAAACATGGTTAAAAGTAAATCCATACAACCTGATCACCCATTGGCCATGATATCAAAAGTGTCAAATTGCCAACTTTCCATTTCCCCATATTTTGGTTGAATTTCCTCCTCACTGGTGTCATTCCAGTCATGCACTTCCACATGTCCAGAAACTCTTCACTATTCCTTGTTTCCTACACCGAGAATGACTCAAATGGGAATTGCAATTACACTAGTATTTTTTTTGATATGGACAGAATTCATGAAGATTTTAACCCTCTACTTTTCAGTACTTGTGTAGTACGCAAACCTCCCTGGATCATACACGTTGGGTTTATATCCCATTTTATACATAAGTACACTAGGAACGAACACTCCCATAGTCCGACCACCATGAAATTAAACTGGATTCCCAAGGTATAAACTCTATGACATTAAACTAAGAGACATTTACTCAATATACAACATGAAACATCAATTCCACCCTAAGAAAAAGCCGGATGCCCCTTGATAATTGTGGGATGTCTTGGATCCCCTGACAGAGACAAATTCTGTAACCAATTATCTCTCCAACTACACTATTCTTCAAGAACTATGTGTGGATTGATTCCATCCCTAGAAGGATACATAGTGACACCAAATTTTTTTGTCCTGGGGTCCATCTGCAGGTCAACCAAAATTTTGACCCATGGTAGTCAAATAATTGTGACCATTAAACTGTGTGGAGACCTTATTTGGAATGAATGGTGTGGTTTTGGGGCTTCTCATCCATCATTCACGTCGGGTTTGTGCTATAACATAGCACCTTACCCATTTTAAGAATCTCCTCCCTCATGGGTTTTAAGTATGTCCTTAAAATACTTGTGGCCCCTATATTCCGAGTTACATGACATTAAACAACATAACCTAACATCATCAATTCACAACGTTAAATTTTGACCCCTTTGTTCTTAGTATTATAACCTTAAATTGAATGTGGGGTTACATTTCCAATGATACATAACATAAGGTTTGGGTACCTTCTCCCTCATTTAGATAAAATTTTCACTACACAACACAACATGTGTCCATATGACACATCATTTTGGTATAACCCATGGTCTAATCCATATGGAAATGAACTATGTGCAGTCTCCTAATCACATGAGAATAACCCATCAAGAAGATCCATATACCATGTTGATAAACTGTACAATGTTCCATCCTTATCGTATGATGTAAAACTATTTTTATATCATGCAAACTAAATGAAGAGAAACTTCAAGGAATACTAGGCTCTCACCTAATAAGTACCACTTCCCCATTGTTGATCACCACCTTCATCACTCACATTTTCATTAGTCGATTGGTATCTAAGATGGCGTCCTCTAGAATATTGGTCAAACCATTGTTCAGACCAATGTACCAATTCCTATGCACCCTAAACTACAGTGGAATGATTTCAAGAGTGTTGGAATCCATTTGAACAGCTTATTAATCCATTCTCATGCATCGCATTCCCCAAATTTGGATTTGTATCATCATTCTTGTATGAAGGGATCCCTATTGGTCTAGTCTATTTCCATTTTGGATGACCTACCATCATGGGACAATGTTCCAAAAGACATTGAAGGACATTACGAGATATGTTATGTTATTATAACATAGTAAATGACCAATCTTCAGCGTTTGTGACCATTTTAGGTTAACAATATGGATGCTATGTTTTAGACATTGCCAAAAAATTTCCCTATCCATTCCATTCTAATTACATTCCAAATTTTGGGCATCATGATTCACACATATCATTCCACCTTGTTTAGATTGAATTCAATGCCCCTAGAATCACACCTTTGTTCACTAGAGAATGTTGGAATGGAAATTTTTCAGTTCTGAGATCTCTATTTTCCAACTACAATATCTCTCATCCCAAACACTCTTGGTGGTCAGCCAATAGCAGCAGACCCCGAGTGTTGAAGATAATCGAGTGCTCTCACACAGTGTTATAAAAATGTGGTTGTCCCTTGTTCCTCACATCAAACATGACCCAAATGTGTTTAGGGATTGTTCATTGGTTGTTTTTCAAATATTCTGGATGTGTGAGAATTAATGGGAAAAAGTAATGTGTCCATGAACACTGAAAATTAAGGACATTGAGCCAAAAAACTGTGGCAGTGGAATGAGAAATCCACATCATGGAGCCTCCCATGAGTCATGAACAAAATTACCCAAGGGATAATCCCTATAAATTGTGAATTGATTCTCCACAAACCATTGACATGTGTCTCTAGGGTTTTTTTCTCTCTTCCTAAACTCTTCTTCTTCTTAATTGGATACTGGGTGGAGCTCATCCACTATGAGTTGTGCCTGGTACACCTTCACTTGGAGATCATCCACTTATCACACCACCAGTCTTTTCTACTCTTTTTCCACCTCTATATGATACCTTAGTTAGATGGAGAGCCTTAATTGAGCATCAATGAAGGAAAAGAACCCATTCCTCATTTATCCAAGGAACATGATCTCGTGGAGAGCTTCTTAATGTTTCTTGATGCTATCAGACTTCTAAAAGAAATAGTAAATTTCTAAATGTTTTCTCCCTTCATGTGAATTTTTAGTGAGGAAGTCATAGATCAACACATGATGACCATGAGAAACAACTCCTGTATCACATAGGATGCATCACCTCTGGTGAAGAGAACCCATCCAACTCACCCATTCCAACTCCAGGGTCTACATGATGAAATGTTAAATGAACATCAATATATGCAGTTAGATGGTGCAAAACTCTTTAGATGAATTAGGATCAATATCATCAAGATCTTTTAATGTCTTAGGATCATAATTCGGAACTGACACTAGAATATTGGAAGTAGGATTATCCTTAAACTCCATTTCATATGGGATAGGATCCATATTGTGATGTTAGTTATTATTACATGACCCCACCTCGATATCATTATATCTACCACTACTGAGCTCCACCCCTCCAATGGTGACACTCACATCCACAACCAGATATTCATGGGATGGTACCCTTATTGGAAAATGATCCCTAGGAATCCTAGTCCCTTCGAACAGTAGGAAATGCACTTCCCCCATCACTGTTCAAAATAGGATCATTTCATTATCTTTGGTCATCATTTGAGAAGTATGAATTTGTGGAGATGAAGATGTCAAGGAATCCAAACAGGATGGATTGTGATCCTGGATCATTGATACTGTAACACTAGGGTGTCCCCCCATAGATTACTTCCATTGATTTAGGGGTGGTCACTCTAACCTTCTCATCTTTGGGTGGACCACCAATCTCCCCTTCCTAGGCACAAGATCTGAACCATGCTCCTTCATTCCCATTGGTGATCCTTTATACCTTCTAGAAGGGTACAATTGTTTGAGATCCTCTAATATAAAATATAATTTAGATGTGGGATTTAGGTGTAAAAAATTTTAGGGTGAAACATGGGAATGAGAGTTAGAGATTACCTTGAGGGTTGAGACAAATTATCCCACAGATGCTATGATTTCAACACTCTCTTGGGGAACCCATCGTGGAATCATTTATCCAAGATGCGTCTAATTCATCAGGAAGTGAAAAATGTGTTTCCAAATCATCTACTGAAAGTTTTAGATGTGAGGTATTTTCTAGTATCACCATCACCTAATCATTAAGTGGGTGTGTGGTAACCCTGGAATGCACCATTTCTTCCACATCTATCATAATCCCTTCTCCCTCTTCTTGAGATGCTTGGAAACCAGCCTTGGAATAACAAATCTTGAGAAGATGCATCCCATATCTTTTGAGATAATCCCACATCCATTGGATACCGGATAACTAGATGATATTTTTTCAATTGTCCCAAGCCTCACTACAGACTACATCATTGGGGATTCCCATGTGTAATAGAAACATTATATGAACTTGGGACGAGATACTATGAAACCCCTTGGATGGATCTCTTTCCTCCCGAGTTGTGCAGCCTAGATTTATTGGTCCTGGTGCTGCTGATCCCTTCTCATCACCTCTGTTCGGTGCATGTTTCTAAATCCTCAGTCATGTTGTTTTAGTTATGCCACTGTGGTATGATATATCTCTTTTTCCACTGTTCTCACTTCCAATTGTTCATCATTGGCCATGAGGTAGGCGAATCAATCCTTTTTTGGATCATATGGTCCACTTAGTCATTTTTTTACTTGGATAATCATCATCTTATATCTATTCATTTTTGTGATTCTTCAAGCATGCCATAGTGGATGGAAGTAGTTCATTCAACCTATTTACATACTCATGTGTGAACATAAGTCACAACAATGTCATCACCACATGATGAAAATCATGGAATACCTCCGAGTACACCTTTGGAGTCATCCTTCCAAAAATATAAATTTCTTGGAAAAAAGGTGGGGGTTGTATGGCTGATAAATAGGCTCACAGTCAACCCTCACCACCATCAATCCACCTCGGTAGAAAAATATATAAGATCACTAGTCTTCAGTAACTGTTCCATCATCAGTCACCAACCCTATTGGTAGAAGGAATAAGTGGAAAGTGATGCAATCTTCCATCCCAAAATTGATCAGCATATCTGTATAGCCAATCATGAATGAGAAACTTCCTATGATATTCAAATTTTCTAGCCATAAAATCATTTATGGTGTACATATTGAATATTCATATCCATAACCTCTCATGTGTTGGGTGACCCAGGAATACTGGAAGTGTAATAGTCTATAAAAAAATAGTTGTTCCTTTCCCTCATTAATGTGAAAATGAACATTACACAACTTCACAAAAATTGGGATCCCAAGGTCTACAAACTACTCCATCTCCAGAAATGATTCCATGATGAAGGTGTTCTGCCATACCCCCAAATGTACATCTCATACAGAAAAAATCCATCCATAAATCAGCACCGCGATGAACCTAGGCCGCCCCAATATGTTATGAGGCACTATATTGAGATTTAATCCCCACATATTCCACTGACTATCTTCCAATATCTGTTAGTAAGAGCCTCCTTGCCTCACTAAAGTCCTCTAAAAAATATTCTAGTATTTTTCTGCAATTTTTGGACTACATGTTCACCATTAGCAGACACGTCTTTCGGGATGCTCTTAATGTTGTTGAACCACTACTTGAAGATGACATTCCCCATCAATGGCTTCTCTTCCTACCACCATATACAATGTCTAGCATAATTTTTTATAAATTGGAAGTTATTCCCAGTCCTCCCACACATTATCCACATGGAGATACTCAACGTAAATCACCCCCAGGATAGGGATAATGGAGATTTGATGAAGGTTTTAGAGGCCAATTCTAACCCCCTCCCCCTATGATAAATGTGAGATTTATTTTTCCCTAACGACCACTTGCTCAGAAACTATGACATGGTGTCTTGTGGCCAGTTGACATGAAATTGGGCAGCTCATTCCGCTTGGAAATTCCAACCTGTCTTCATATCTACATAGAATTATTCACAAGATGTACATACCCAATAGGCCTAGGGAAACTGATCAGTGAATTTTCCATCCTAATGTCGATACCACTCATCAGTCCATCCCTTCACTAGGTAACCATAGAACACCTTGAGGATTATTTGATATTGTAGTGTAGATGCCTCATATTATAGCTTCTCCTTTTTTATTTTGTTGAAATATTTGTAGAGATAATAATCTATGATGGTTGAATGTTCCTTTATGATATGCCCTGTAATAGCACTATATCACTTGTATTTCTCTAAAAGGCCCCATAACCAGTAAGTCGGTTTGTCTATGCTTACCGGTGGGATAAATACATTATCCCTCAATCCCTAGGGATTAAATGGAAACCTATTTCACTGAGGATATTACCTCTGGGACTCTGATAGCATATACAGTAGAGAATAGTGTCCTAAATGGATTCAAACAAACACTCCATGAATGGTGTTATTTTACACTTCCTCCCTTCGGGTATCATTGTAATGGATCTCCCGCACAACCTTCAGAGTGACCATCATATTTACACATAGGAAAATTTCTAATTATGATTCAAGAATATGGGTTTCTAATAAAATTTATAGAGAAAAAAATAGATTTTGTTTGAGGAACTATGCTAACTTCATAGAGAAATAGTAGTTTGGAATTCCAGATTCTCTATGAAGCATTCTCAGATTAAGGATTCGAGGATGTTTGGTTTGATAAAGAGAATTTGTGAAGTAAAATGGTCTTTCCAAAAATATAGAATGATCTAGTTTTTGTGTAGAGTTCTGTATGATTTTGGGGGATCGTTCACCCTCTTTATAGGCATGGAACCCACCAAGATTCTCAATGTGCTCTGCAACTACACCTACAATGCACTACGCACCATGAGTTATCATCACGAACACGCATCCTGAAAAGGTGTATATTGTCAAAATTTGGAAATTATCCCTTAGGATTTGACACTCCTTTCCCTTCATCTCCCATTCTAAGGAGGGGGAATTTGGTATTTAAATTCATTACATGGGATTAGTCAAGGAGTCACGACCGATTTAGAGTGACTAAAATAAAAAAAGGGCTCAGGAAACCCTCTTTTGTGTATGTTTTGTGGAGCTCCCTCTTGAAGACCATTTACCTATGTGAACGTGAAATGCCATGATGAAGTGATTTGCGATATCAAGGTTTTTCTATGATAATGTGATGTTTTTATGCTATGATTCCTGATTATGATATAGTTTCTACTATTAATAAATCCCACCATTTCTTTTCAATACACCTTCCATCATCACAAACCCCTATTGCCTATAAATTCAGGGTTTATTCCACATTGATATGATTGTGACCCAACAGTTTCACTTCCTTATTTATCCCAATTCATAAAGAATCCCATGAATCATGAATCTAACCAAAATTAACAATCCATGTTACTTGAGTATATTGAATCCCCCATTTTTTACATTCTGAAATATCCCTAACTATTGAGGAGATTCCTTTCGTGAAGGCCCATGCCCTTTACAAATGAAAAAAGGACCACTAGGTTACTAGAGGCCTTTAAACGCATTAAGAATTTATGATGCATTGTTTTCCCAAGATAGGGATTCATCCAATGGTAGGGGATCCATGTTTTATGAATCTTACCCCTTTAAAAATCCCATGACCTTCACAAAGAATCTTAGATTCACGAAGAACCTCTCTGCAATAGCCCTTACATAACAAAACTATTATCATAAGAAACATCATTATTACTCCCTTATGAATAAACCACTTTGTGAATTTTGAGTTCCCAAGGCATCCTCAATGATCTAGGATTAGTTGAGACTCACTTAAAGTCCCCATGAGACTTGTTTCATTAATTTATATTGCCTGGTTCACTCCAAGAATTGACTGAGACTTCTATTTAATTTTGTTCTTATAATCAGATGTATAACAATACATTATTCATCTCATAATATGAACAATAACATGGAAATTATAAAAAAAATTCCTCCACAACTTCCCTCTCTAGGATTTCTGAAGCCATTCCCCGCCAAATGCACAAGAGCTGTGATTATGTATTCCCATGGGGTAAAGAGAGATCCCCAAAATCCATATTACATGATATAAAACTACCTATTACCAACTTACCCATCACATGAAATTAAACTATTAAATTATAGTATGAAATAACACATTATTCCCTATGTAGGCTCATCATGGGATGACACCACCTACCACCACATTGATTAATTCTCACATATTGGGAAGTTTCACTCATAAGACCCAATCATAAAGAATGATATCCTCCTTAGGAATATTCTATGCATAAGCACCATACCATCATTTCTTGATGACTCTTTCACAAAACAAGACTCATATCTCTTTATTCTTCTTGTTTCTTACTCTGAACATGTCTCAGCTAGGCTTAGAGGTTAACAAAGTCATTTACATCTCAACCTATGGTCGTTTCCACACTTAATCCAAAAAATTCACTTCCACGGGATATTTCTATATGTTACCCCAACAATACCATGAAACCTCAATGGGAAGATCTCATGAATATTCACCAAACTATTAACAATAAATCACACATATTCCCCAATCAGACAGACAACTAACCATGTGTATTCCCCAATCAGTTGGGAAGCTAACTATGAATAATCTCCAATCAAAATACAACCTTTCCAATGATACCCTTATTCTGGTATAATCCACATTCCCCTTCCTTGAAATATGAGTAATTTGATTCCTAAACAACATGGATACTTAGGAAGAATCTATGAGGTTCAAACCTATCTCAAGATACCACATCTTGATAAGATCATTCCATTCTCTAATGAGACCCCTTATCCACCAGGTTCCATGCCCCTCTCGAAATACAAGGTATTTGATTCCAATTCAATTAGAATATATAAGAATCATCCTTTTGTTCTAAAATGAATCCCACACCCCCTCTATCAATTCCTTTCATTTCATCCACATTCATCCTAATCTTCCCCAATCCTCCATGTCCAGATGAAATCATATCATTCCATCCACACCATTCTCGGAATATAACCTTGCATAAGCCCACAAAAATCTAACAAAGAGATATACTATTGTGAAGGGAAGCTAAAAATGTGTAATCCCCACCTCACCTACCAAACTATGTGGGTTTTGATCCTTTTCCTCTAAACAGGATATATAGGACTCCACTCCCAAGGATCAATCCCACCAAATAGTAAGAATTGGTGTCCCCTTCCTAGGGGTGTACCATCATGATCCACCTCCAGAAGTGTCCAAATAAACCTTCATTTTGTGAAATATACCCTATGTGGGATGCACCTTCCAACTCCACCATTATGGGGAATCCTGATCCATCCATCAGGAAACCTTATCAACTGATCCCCTAGATGGGAATACCTCCTTGATCCTTCTATGCATGACATCTTGATCAATCTATAATGACTCTACAATATGTTAATCTTGTGACCCTATATATCTAACACATTCTAGAAATGGTATTACTGAGGTAAAAACCTTGGAAAATATGCCTATGCAATGGATACCTCATGATTTAAATGTGATACCTTGGGTTATATGTCCAAGAAACCTCCATTAGATGACCTCCATGGAGTAAGAATACAGGTCACCAATGTTCCTAGCATCCAGACATGCCATCAATTCCCAATGTGACTACTCCCATGACTGATGGTTGCTGCCCTATCAGAACTACATGGAATTTTTTAACAGAAGCCGCATAATTAATAGAAATCCACAATGAGATGGAAACTGTAAAGAGTTCCACAAACAAAAATTAAATCTGTGAAGGAGACCTAGTTTATGTGATGAGTTCTGAGGACGAATCCATTTAAGGAATAACCATCATCTCATTAATCCATTTTGAACAAGGAGTATACATCACCATTGAATGTGATTAAATCCACCAGATATTGGATAATAGGAATGGTGGGTATAATTTCATTACTAGACTGCACGTCAAACAGAAGCGGCGTTGATGTTCCCTGATAAAATTGATAGAAACTAACATGTTTAATTATTTTCAATCTATTTATTATAGGTAATTAATGTTTAGATTAGTGTTCTTTAAATATTTACATTATTTCATTTATATAAGATGATTCACATATATTCTAAAATCTCTAAATAATTTTTAGACCCACAAATGGTTATAGATCAAATAATATTGGTCCAGAAAATTGTATCTACCCCTATTGGAAACCACTATTTCGTCAAGAAGTGTTTTTAGTCCACATGGATTACGTGAAACTACATATGTGGGAATGAAATCAAACTATTGGTCCTAGTTTTTTATATTACAATCAGATTGGGATCTTTCCCACGAAATCTCATATTCCTGATCATGTATGAAAATGTGATATGATTTAGTAAACAACCAAATACCTTATCCAATAACATACCTATATTATGATTTAGAAATACATTAATGAAACCATAAATTTCCTACAATAGAGATACAATGGGTTTTTAGTATCACGATATAAGATTTTTGTTATTGGTGTCTCCTTAATTTCCACTACATTAATATCAAAATGAATTTATTCAATTGATAAAACATAAAAACCCGATAATCTTCACCATATATAGATCTTCTATACTACCTAATTTCACCATGCCAAATCCAAATTTTGTAACATGTATTAAAACCATAAAAAATTAAATGATCTTTAATTTTTGTACTTCTAAACTTTTTCGCAATTAAACATTTCAACCAATTTTATAAAAAATGTCAGTTTTTTTGAGCATTTTATTTTGAAAATTGTAAGAAACCAACAACCCGTTCATCATATTCTTCACTTTTTTATAGTTTTTTAGTATGACTACAATTCATTATCACCTAAAATAAATTTCAACTAATAAATATAATTGTTTTTGGAAAATTAAATTAAAATTTAGAAATATAAAAAAATAGCCAAAAAATTGAAAAATATATAAAAAATAAAACAAAGGTAGTATATTTCAATTAACAGGTTTCACCTTAGAATTAATAAATTATAATCCATTGATAAAATATTAGAAAAAAATAAATCTTAATATTTTTTAAAAGGATGAACACAAATATTAATTAGCTTTTCTTTCATTTCATTTTATAACCTAATAATTATTATATAAATAATATATAAATAAATAGAGATTATAAATTGACTTTGGGGAAAAAATATTAGTGATGAAATTAATATCGATAGTGATAAGGATCCAAAATGAGGTATATGATTTCTTAAATCATATTAAAAATGAAAATATCACTTCTTGTAGTAAATAATAAGTGATATATACAATGAATATGATTGAATATGGAGATAATTTGATTATTATTTTCTAATTATATTCAATGAAGAAACCAATCTTCTTCTCCTTATCTTATCATATTAGAATGATCAACATTATTGTATGACTAGAGATTTTGTATAATGTAACATTAGGGATGTGATAATGTTTTTTGGGGAAACGATCATAGTACCTGATGAGGGTTAAGTTGAAAAATATCCAACAGAATTTTATATAAATATTAAACTATAGAATGGAACATAAATATGGTATAACACTAAAAAACACTTATATTATTCTTGTGATATTTAATGTTAATTGTAATATAACTTACCCTTTAATAAAACTTCACAATCAAGCCAATCAAAACATTCCAAGGATAATCATTTAAATATATATCATCAATACTACATATTCTAACTCAATAATCCATTATACCTTCAAAACACCCATTAAATATTTAATAAATCAACATTCATTAAATATCCATACAGTATTTTGGTAAATTAAACATACCTTATATGTTGTTAAAAATTAGTATGTAAATTTAACAAACATTAAATGTCCTGGAGAAGCATTAAAATATTTTCATGAAACCCATTCATCAAAATTTCATTCATCAAATCTAACACTAGTTAAATAATTATTCATGAAATGTAAATATATCTCAGTCTTCATTACACTCAATAAATAATCCTTCAATCAAATATAAAACCTAAAAAATATAATGTAGACACCCGTTCATCAAATGAACACACAATAATACAATAATTCCAAAAAAATATCAAATAAAATAGACCATGCATGTTTGAATAACTCATAACAATGATTAAAAACTAGGGATAACTAACAAAGAGAAGTAGAAGAAAAGGAAGAATAAAAATTGGAAGATCGTGATAATGACTGTGAGAGTGACATTGATAACAATATCAATAGAGAGGATCCTGAGTGAATGTGGTGATAAGAATCGAAACAATGAGGATGAATGAGTATGAAGAATCATGACTACAATTATGGGACAAGAGATGTTGGGTTGTTCATGGTTGAGGACACCAAAGTTACACAAACTATGGAATCCAAACAAGAAATCTGTGAGTGAGGAGGAGGAGAAAATAACATACCATTAATTTTATCCATGATTCATCCCCGAGAATGTAGAGGATAAGAAACTATAGTAGGGGAGTTTTTGGGAAGCTTGAGAATCATGATTGAATCAGTCATGGTTAGGGTTCTTTTAAATAAAATGTGGAGACCTTTATTAGCGCTTCTAATACATATCTGATAATGATAGCTTTTATTAGAGCTAAATTAATAAGTGCTGACAAAGCTCCATTATTATCAAATTTAAAGAAGCACTGCTAAATGACATATTTATCAGTTCTAAAACTATAGTGCTAATAAAGGATCTAAAATTTTAATTTGAAAAAAAAAATTGTAAATATAATTATATAATTATATATTTGTTTTATTATTATTTTATAAGTATATAAATACAAAATTATTTATTTATAACTATATAAATACATTTTAGAAAAATAATATTATTTATTTAGAATTATAAATATATAATTTTAAAAGTATATAATTTTATAAATATAGTAAATATACATTTATAAATATATTTATATCATTATATATATATATATATATTTCATAAATAAATTTAAATGTAAATATAGTAAATATATTCATTATTAAAATATAGTTATAATAATTTTATAATTATTAATATAGATATATGAATATATATATATAATAAATATATATAAATAAAAATAAAAATATAGTAAACATATTCATTATTTAATTATATTTTTTATAATTTTATAATTATAAATATATTTATATCATAATATATATTTTTATAATTATAAATATAGATATTAAGTATATATAATATATATATATAAATATAAATATAAATATTTAATATATATTCATTATTTAGATATATATTTTATAATTTGATGATTATTTATATATATAACTATTTTTTATAAATAAATATTTTTTCTAAAAAAATATTATTTATATATTTATGTTATCTTATATATTTAATTTATTTTATAATTATTTAAATATATTTAATTATTTATTTGTAATTGCATAAATACTTTAAAAAAATAATTTGTATTAATTTTTAAGTATAAATTTATAATTTTATAAATATAGTTATTTGTAAATATTTATATACAAATATATTTTTAAGATTATTAATGAGTATATAATCATAAATTCATGCATGTTAGAAATGAGTGAAATTTAATATTTAAAAATGAGTACACATTAAAATAATTGAACAAATGTATAATATTTATTAATTAAATATAAATTATTGAAAAATAAATTTATATATTGAATTAAAGATGAATATATACTGAAAATATTAAAAAATTATAAATAAATATTTGTAAATAAATAATAGAAAAAGATTAAATTTAAAATAATAATAATACATAAATAAATAATATCTAACTGTATTAATATTAATAACAAATAAATAATATTTACTGATTAAAGTCAATATATATTACATGTATCATTTTATAATGAATTCTAAAATGAATACTAAATCTTGAATAAATTTCATTAATATTGTAACACCATAAATTTCTAAAGTACAACTCTATATTCGATAGCGTGTGTGACATGCACCAAAAAACACGTAAGGGAATATAACATCCCGATACATTATAATATATTTAATACTTAAAATTAGTTCAATATATTATATAGATTTTAATGCACACAAAACTGATTTAGTTAGCATCACATGCAAGAGAGACTTTCCTCAATAGCTTTTGTTACATGCAAGACCGAGTTTCAACAAATAACAATGTATTTTTATAATTTTATTTAATGTAATAAGATATAAACTGTCCTTTTGGAAAAATATTAACTTAATTAATAAAATATATGGTTTATAATATTATAATTTTAATTCATAGGATTAAAATTAATTATAAATAATTATAGTAACCCATTAAATATAAAGGGAATGTTTTTATATAAAACTATTTAAATAAACACAAAGCTATTTTCCCTAATAAATTAAATTAATTATAATTTTTGAGTGATATTATTTTAATATATATATTTTATAGTCAATATATTATTTTTTATATTCATCCAAGAAATTTGGTATGAAAAATATAAGAATAACCAAGTTTTACACAAAAAACCCTATATTTTTGTTAAGTCATTTTTACCTCCTTCTAATGGAGAACGTATTTTAAATAGAATTTATGGAACTATAATTTATTATATATGTCAGAATAATAATATTATTTCACATATAAACATAAAAAAATTTAGGTGAATTTTTTGTATTTCTCTGTGAGGATTTGTTTTTAAGGAAAAGTTAAAAATAGTACATTTAAATTCAAAACTGTTTTTTTTCTAATTTAGATATTGTGAAAAATTTTATTTCCAATTTTATTAAACGTAAAATTATATAAAATATAAAAAAATTAATCCAAATCAGGCCATTTGAG
The DNA here is from genome assembly GCA_963277665.1 of Viscum album. Taxonomy (NCBI): domain Eukaryota; kingdom Viridiplantae; phylum Streptophyta; class Magnoliopsida; order Santalales; family Viscaceae; genus Viscum; species Viscum album. Next base: position 988,245,118 of record OY728121.1, read on the forward strand.
TCAATTTCACTTTGAAATTGAATATAACAACGTAATAATCTTTTGATTATTTTTTACTTTAGAACCCCACATTGTCGTCCCACCCGCGTGATGAATTTTAAATTAATTTCAGGAAAATATATGATATGAATTTGGAAAATTGGAATCCATATTTGGAATCATAAGAATATAAAATTTATAATAATATGATTTTTTTGACCAAACTGTTTAGTGAAAGTAATTAAAATCAATTATAATGATTACGGTGAAATTAAGCCTAACATGGGACTAAAGCATAATCATAAGTGCCCAAATGAACTATAAAGTTTTTTAAGAGCCATTTTATGGAAATATTTCAACCCTATAATACATCATATATAATTTGGTCCATTATTTTATCCACTTTCAATGTGAAAAATATGTATGGAATTCCCTTTTCAAAATATTACAAGAGTGCCACTTCTACTCCTTTATAAAAGGCCTCCTCTCCTCCAGCTTTCTCAAAAATCTCATGTCACATTTCCTCTAAAAATATCATAACAATTTGGTCTAAAATATCATTACACTTATCTTAGAATCCTCCCCCTAGTATGAAATCAATCCAAATAATCCCTTTGGTGAAAACCAAATAAAGATACCCAAATAAGAGGTAACATTTTCCCTTAAGACCTTTAGTTTCATTTCCATCTCTACACCCCCTAAAATATAATCATTATATTCATACGTAATAAAAATAGTATCATAATTATACTGATATGATTTTATGTTAACGGATATACCTTCACTTATACACACTTCAATCTAATGGGTAACAAATATATATTTTATATGTACGAAGAACAACTGCCTCACAAAATGATGATTGTTCGCTATTCCTTTACCACCGTTCATGGTGGTCATTATGATAGAAAATATATTTATATACGATATAAATGATATATATTTTTCAATTTTTCTTCTTTAATTCTTTTAAAACAAATTACATTATTCACTCCATTTTTTTAAATAAGATAACATTGTTTGTAGAATGTGAACTATCACCCCCGGAAAGTGATATAAATCATTCACACAATGCATAGAATGTATAGAGGATGGTTTTACAAAACTAGGTAAAATATATGACCTAGATATGATACTAAATTTTAATATATATATATATATATATTTATTCAATTAATAAGAAAAAAATGAAAGTAGTGTTCAAGCGTACATATGGACTACTGTCTTCAGGAATGGTGCACTACATTTATTGTCTCCAAATATTACATATTAATCTATATATATAATGGAGATATATAGTATTTAAATCATGGTTTAAATTCAATATATTATGAATCCATAGAAGAAAAAATAAATAACAAGTCACGAAAATATGGAAAAACTGGACAATTAACAACCAAAATAGTTAAAATAATGAATGGTTATTAACGAAACGGTAATAAGATAATATAAGAAGATAATATATAATATTATAAATATGGTTAAGGTTATGGTATAATTTATTAACAATTTTAACCCACTTATATAGGATATTAATGGACATTCACCCAAAAGAAAACTCAAGATAAGGGATTTCATCTCAATTTACATTTTATTGAAAATTATTTTTTGTTATGCGCCTAGTTTATTTTATATGGTCTATATACTTCCCTTTCACATGATATTTCCTGAATATATTTATTCTCATGATATTATATGTTTAATTTAATTATATTACTTCATGGAAACTATGATTAAAACGTTTCAATGTGTTATGGGACACTTTGGAAAGTTTAATGATTATTATCCTTGATATTTGTTTAATAATTGTCTTTGAAATATCAATTCCTTTTGAGATTATTGACCTTATCTTGAAACAATAACATTATTATTGTATAACTAATTTATTATATATGGTGTAAATAATTCATCTTTTATATAATTTCATTATTCACTCATTTTTCATGATATTTTGTGTTTTAGTTGGAATTATTTCATCATATGGGATGTAAGTTAAAAGTTACCAAGTGGAAAATAATTTCATAACCCAATATGTAATCACAAGTTTATATTATGTTGTCATTTTCATTAATATTATATTATTATGTTTATAATTATTTTACTATCTATTTATTTATTTTCTCTTCGATATGTTTATTTACATTCGATACACATAATCTACTCATTGATTGACTCTCACATCAAAATTATAATCCTTTCGTGGGTTTTAAATCACAATCTCATTTTTTTAGTATTGTTTACACAATAATTTACATCATAGGAAAATATTTGATTGTGGACTAACAAAATCATTTAAATTCTCCTCCTTTGGTTATTCATGACTTTTTCATGTATATATACCATTTTCCCACTCCTTGGTATTCAAAATGATTTATAAAATGTTTTTTATTAAAAACCAACTACATTTCTCTCTTTAGTCAGCGAAAATATTTTCTCCTAAAACCCATTTAAAAAAATGTTTTCCAAAATGTTTTTAACTATTTCAGAATGAATTAGTAAATAAAATTTTACCCTTTCTTTCTTTTACTAATATTATCAAATGAATCATCTTTTCACATTATTAAAAGATCATTTTTATCCTTTTTACGATGAAAAAGGAATTTTATTTTTACCTCATACAACATGTACATATTTACCCACCATCATTTACATGAAGATTGTTTTTTATTTTTAAAAGGTAACCATTTAATTAAAATTTATTTAAAATTTATTTTCAAAGATATGGGGCTTTCAAAGGTTTTTGAAAACAAATGTATAATTTCATCAAGGAAATTATTGATAGATTATTTTATGGTATTTATATTCATCAATGAAAAAACTCTTTATTTTTACTCCACATGGGTTATTTCATATTTATAATTTCATTATTATTGTTCTAGATGGGTTTTGACTGATTTTCCTAATGAATGTATTTACATTCACTTCCTTGATTCATTTGTTAGTTACCATGAAATATTAAATCGTTTATGATCACTGAACATTCAATTTAACTTAATCATTCATTTCATTTATCATGGATATTACTATTTCCTAATCCATATACCATTTTAAATATAGTATCTAATTTTAACATTATTTTATTATTTTGGGAAATATTGATAATTACATTTTATTTATTCAATATGAATATTTGATAAGGCCTATTACTTATTTTGAAAATTCAATATAAAGAATAATTTGGATAGGAATTCACAGGGGGCCCAGACAATATGTATCCCCTCAATGCATTGGCAGGTTCACATGAGACAAATAATTTGTGAAAATTAAACGATTTTCTATCCGTAGTTTTAAAGCATCTTTTAAATGTTCATGAGGGTATATGTATCCATGTGCATGACACATGATATCATATAATTAATTATTTTCCTAATTTAGATTCAGTTGTTATTCATAGATGAGATTTTGTGTCGAAATATCTATGGATACATTTTATTTTCACTTCATGTATTAAATTACATGTGTTTCTGTTTGGTACCTTGATATATTTATTTTTCCTTATATAGTTATTTTAATGGAATATGTTTTCTTCTACCTTACCTTATTGTGTATTTACTTCCTTTTTATCTTATTGATTACTTGGCATGGGTGTTCAGTTATTTACCATGCCATAATTATTATTCTAATTGATTCATTATTGATTCATCTATACATTAAACTTATTGAGAATATGAGATCACCCTTATTATGTTTCCTTTCCACAAGATTCCAAGAATTTTACTAATAATGATATAAAAGTATATGCTATATTGAATAATGTTATTATCCTCGAATGAATTTTTTTTGTAATTAGTGTATTCCCTTTTAATGTAAGTATCATGTATGTATCTCCTTTACTATGACTACTAAACAATTTGCTCCTTTCGGATATGATTTTTTTGTATATTATGCTAATGTAAATGGTAGAACAAAAATTTATCTAGGCCTTATATGGGTGGTAAACTATATTTATTGTTATAGAATGTTTATTAGCGACCATAGGAACTAGATTTAGGGCAAGATTGATTAGATAACATAACCCTAAGGTTGAATTTGAAGATTTGTATAGAATAACACCCTAGAGTTTTGGAAAGGTAATGTTTATGTGTGTCTTTCATGATATAAATCCGGATCCTGTTACAACATGTGGATATGGTTTTGATAAAAATGAAATTATGAGTAAAAAATCCATCAACCTTTGTCAGGCCTGACTTGACATAACTTGGGACCCAATACTGGGGCTTACTGCTCACCTGGTTTGAAAATACCACTGGGTACACTTAAGAAAACTAACATTTTCTTTACAAACAATTGTGATATATTTTAACATATGATGAAAATAAATAACCTAGGGTAAATATTAGTAGTTTTAAAGTTAAAATAAGGTCTCATGATCCAAAAACTGATATTATGGGTAAAATCTAGAAGAATGAAAGACCTATGTGTAAATAAATGAATGAAGTATTTATGTATTACAATTTTTTTAAAACTGTAACTAAATGGAAATTTAGGGAATATGTTTATTTAAAATATGTCCATAATTTTTATTATATTAATATAGAAAAGGTCACCCTATATTCTGGGTGAAAACCAATATTTTCTGGAAAGGTCGTGGGTCTTGACCCATGACTGAAAGAGGATAGGGATTTCACTCTTACCACTGACCTATGCAACGTCCTTAATAATATGACATTGATTTTATTTAAAAAATCTGACTAATAAATATTAACGATGAACCAGTAGTGTAACATCATAATATTAGAGATTAATGTCTTAACCATATTGGTTTTGGAAAAATATTTTGAGACAAATAGGTATATTTTTTACTCTTTTAAGGGACTTACAAATCGTTAAATGTGGGGTTTGTGCTTTAGGCATCAACATTAATTTTTATAAATTCATTTCCTGAAGTAATGGATGAATTAAAAATTGATCAAATCAAAACCAATTTATGAAATTGAGTTTATAGAAATATATCATGTATGTATGTTTCCTTAAGTTATTAAGTAGTAAAATATTTACTCAACATTAAAAAGTGATCAAAATAATGTTGTCCTGATACCTTAATTTTTATTGAACTGATAGTATTCTATATCTTCACATATTTTTTGATATGTGCCCCACAAATTTACATCAAACAAATCAATTTTATTTGATTGATGACCTCAATAACTCCATATAATAATTAAATTTTTCCTTCACCCCCATATCTCTAATTTCCACCAATGTTCTCCTACATAGAGATCGAGTTATATGTTAGTTAATGTGACCATTGTACTTATCATTATTTATTTTTATGAGTATGTTTTATAAACCATTATCATGATGTGGTATTTTAACATTGTGTGTATCAAACAATATATTACCAAGATAAAGTCTCAATTATGGGGACAAAATTTATTGGAGGTGGGGAGAATGTAACACCCAAAAATTATAAAGTACAACTCTATATTTTATAGCTTGTATGGCACACATCACCAAACACGTAAGGGAATAGAATATATTAATAATTTATAATATATAAACAATTTTATATTAAATAAATATATGATATATCTTTTAATGAATGCAACACTAGGTTATCTTGAATTGCACACAATAGTAAAATTCTTCAATAGCTTGTGTCACATGCCAGATCGAGTTTCGCTAAATTAAAATGTATTATTAAAATATAATTTAATGTAATAAGATATAAACTAGTCTCTATTAATATTAATAACTAATTTATAAAAATATATGGACTATAATAATATAATATTAATTCATTGGTTAATAATTTTTTAGAAATGAATATAGAAACCAATTGAATATAAAGGGATTGTTTTCATATAAAACTATTTTTATGATCACAAAGCTGTTTTACCCTAATAAATTAAATTAATTATAATTAGTTAGTGATATTAATTTAATATATATATATATATATTATCCAATATAATATTATTTTTATTAATTTAATTGACTATATAATAAAATAATAAGAACAACCCTAGTTTTATACATAAAATCATTTATTTAAGCCATTTTTACCACATTTTAATAGTGAACCTATTTGAAATCCAATTTATGAAAAATTAATTCATTATATATGTCAAAATAAACTTATTATTTTAACTATAAATATAATCATTAAGTTAGTGTGAATTTTTGGTATTTTTCACTAAAGATTCATTTTTTACTGAAAAGTGAAACATGATGAATTTAAGTTGAAAACTAATTTTTGTTATAATTTATTTATTGTATTCAATTATATTATTAATTTTATGAAAATTTAAACTATGTAAAACATAAAAAACTAATCTATTTAATTCATTGGAGTCAATTTCAATTTGAAATTGAATTTGTAAACATACTAATTTTTATTCATTTTTTACTTTAAAACTATGCTTAGTCGTCCCACACACATGATGAATTTTGAATTAATTTCTACAACATCTATGAATTGAATTTTAAAAATTTAATTCCATATTTGGAATCAGAATAATTTATAATATCTAATAAGGTCAATTTCTTTACCAAATTTTTTATTGAAATTAAATAAAATTAATTACAGTGATTAGGGTGAAATTATTCTTAATAAGGGAATAAACCATAATATTAAGGGATAAAATGACCTAGAAACTTGTAAAAGATCCATTTGATAGAAAAATGTCTATATTATAATCCCATGAATCTAATTGGGTCCATTAGTGGAGTGAAATTCTATATAAAAATGTGTATTTAATTCCATTTCCAAAATATTACAAGAGTTCCACTCCTCCTACAATATAAAAAGGTCTCCTCTGCTCCCACTTCCTCACACATGTCGAGTCACATTGACTAAAAAAATATCTACCCAAATATCTCCTAAACATTCCTCCCATAAATAGAAGATATTCCCATTGGGAATAAAGAAATCCATGGAAGTGCTTTGTTGTAATGAAAAAAGGAGTTACCCAAATAAGATGCAAATTTTTTTAGATTAATCCCCATTCTAAACTCATAAAGTATAATTATTCTATTCATAAATAGTAGCACCCGAATTCTCAATATATTAAGATGTTTTTTAAGTTCTATACCTATACATAGACACAAGCCTATATATTTTGTACCAAACATATAGTTTATCTATACAGTGATCCACCGCCTCACAAATTGAGGATTGTTCGTTCTTCCCATTCCACTTCTCATCTTAGTAATTATGATGAAAAATATTTTTACATATTATATATATGTTATTTTATTATTTCATTATGATTCTGTAATTATGTTATAACAGATATCTCTATGCACTCTATTTTTTGTAAATACAATAACATCATTTTTAGAAGTGTAGACTACCACCCCGTCAAAGTGATGTGACTCATTCCAACATTAGATGGAATATATAAAGGAATTTTTTAATAAACCTATGTAAAATATATAATATAGGTATGATAATATAATTATTATATATATATATTTAATTCACTTTTAATTATTTTAATATGAAAAAAAATGAAAATACATTCAAGTGTACATACAATGTACTTTTTCCAGGAACGGTGCACATTAATTCTTAACTCCAAATATTATATACAAATATAAATAAATATTTACCGATATATAAGATATTTAAATCCATATTTACATTCTATATATGATTAAACCATGATAGGAACAACAAATAACAATTCAAAACACTCTGAAAAGACATTACAATTAACACCTGAAATAGTTGGAAAAATAAATGGTTATTAGAAAATGGGTAACAAGATATCATAATAATATAATATATGATATTATAAATATTATTAAGGTTATTTTATAACATAGTAACATGTTTAAACCTATTATATTAGTTTCTAATGGACATTTACCCAAAAGGATAAATAGGGTATGAGATTTCATCTCGATTTACATTCCATTGAGATTTATTTGTGTCTATGCATATAGATTCTTTTATATGGTGCATATACTACCCTTTGATATGTTATATCATAAATATATTTTTCTCATGATATTATATGTTTCATTTAATTATATTTCTTTATGTAGACTATGATTCAAAAGTTTCGAAGTTGTATGGGACACATTGGAATGTTTAATGATTATTATCCTTAGGAACATTTTTAATGATTATCTTTAAAATCTCAATGCCTTTGGTGATTGATAACATTATCTTGAAACAATAAATTTATTATTGTATACCATATTTCTTATATATTGTGTAAATAGTGCTACATTGTCATAAAATTTCATGATTAATTCATTTTTCATGATATTTTGAGTTTCAGTAGAAATTATTTCATCTAAGGGGATTAAATATAAAAGTAACCAATTGGAAAAAAATTAAAAAACATAATTTATTTTTATTAGTTTATATTACGTCCTCGTTGTCATAAATATTCAATAAATATTTTTATAATGAATTTTTCTATCTACTGATATATTTCCACTTCTATATGTGTAGTTATTATTGATAAAAATAATCTACTCAAAGAATGATTCCCACATTGATATAATAATATTTTCATTTGTTTTACTTCACAATATATTTATATTCTGGATTGTTTACACAAAAATTTCCATCAAAGGAATTTATTTGATTGTTCTATGATAAAACCTATCAAAATATGCTAATTTGGTTATTCGGGACATTTTTCATCTATTATTACTAATTTCCACTCTTTGTTACTCAAAGTTTATTAGGTACGAATTTTATGAAAACCTGACATCATTTGTCTCTTTAGTCGGAGAACCTTCTTTCTTCTAAAAACCTTGTTTTATTAAAAAATAATTTTTTAACATTTTCAAAATGTGATTTAAAGGAATTTTAACATTTTTTTATTTTACCAATGACTTTAAAATAATATTCTTGTCACCTTATAAACAATTTGTTTTAATCCTTTTGACTATGCAAAAGGAATTTTATTTTTACCTAGTACGACATGATTGGATTTACCAGCCTTTATTTCTAGGATGATTGCTTGCCTTTTTTAAAAGGATACCTTATAAATAAAACAATTTTATTGTGACTTTTAATGAAATTATTTTTTCATAACAAGTGGATATTTTCTCAATAATGTTTTTGAAATGTTTTTTCCATGTATTTCTATTCTTCAATGAAAACAATTACTTATTTTTACTCGACATGGGATAAGTTGTATTGATAACATCCATATTGTTCATTTGGATGGGTTTTTATTTATTTTCCCAAGGAATGTATTGACATTAATTTATTTGATTCAATTGTTATTTCTATCGAAATATTCAATATCCTATGACTATTGAACATTTAATTTCCACTAATTATCAATCTAATTTATCATCGATATTACTGCTTCCTAAATCATATATAATTTTACATATAATGTCTACATTGATAGTTATTTGAGTATTTCTTAAAATATTAATAATTACAAATTATTTATTCAATACATATATTTTATCTATCATATTATGTATATTGTTAATTAAATATGATGAATTCTTTGTAAAATAAATGACGAGTGGGGAATTCACTTTATATAACCCCTTAATGCATCGACAGGTTCTCAAGAGAAAAATATGTTATGAAAATTAAACAGGTTTCTATAAGTAGTTTTAAAAAGTCTTGTTAATGGTCTTGACAGTATATGTTTTCATGTGCCTATGACAAGACGCCCTATAATTAATCAATATCCATAATTAGTTTCAGTTATCATTCATCCATGATATTTTTCATCAACATATATATAGATTCATTCCATTTTCAATTCATTAAATAAATGGCATGTGTTTTAATTTAAAAATTTTCCATATTTATTTTTCCTTATATAGTTATTTGAATGTCATGTATTTTATTTTACATCACCTTATTGTATATTGACTTCCTTTTCATCCTATTGTTTACTGGGAATAAGGGTTTAGTTATTCACCTTTCCATAATCATTATTCTTAATGATTTAATATTGCTTCCTCTATACTTTAACCTTAATGAGTATTTGATCTCCCCCTTATTATGTTTCCTTTTCCTAGGATTTCAAGAAGGGTACTAAGAAAGATATGAAATGAAATTATAGATGGATTAAAGTAATTATCCTTGAAAGAAAAAAATTTGTTGCAATTAGTGTATTCAGTTTTAATGTAGTACTCATATATGTATCTAGTTCACCATGATTACTAACCCATTCAGTCCTTTGGATCTTTATTTACTTATAACATATTCTAATTTAATTGGTAGCGCGACACAAGCTCCAGGGCTTCCGGTGTTGCGTCACTACAAATATTAGGTGTATGTGTCTCTATATTAGATATCATCAATTGCGTAAATATTTTTGTGTGTGTATTTTTTATAATATTTAACTAATTATGTATATATATGTGAAAACAATTTAACATAGGATTGATATTTGTTAAAACAAAAAATCAAATGACATTCAATTTTTTCCATTACTCGATTCGATTATTCAATATTTTTAATTAATATAAATTTTCTATTATAAATCATTTTTCAATAAATATATGACATATTGTATGTAATTATAATTAATTTTTATTATATAAATAAATTTTTAGGAAATATTATATACATTTATATATATAAAGAAAAATATATATTAATATATTTCAATACTAAGTGTATTAGTGAATAACTCTGTATTAAATCCATTAAAAAAGAATAAGACAATTTTATGATTTTAATTATTACATTTTATTCATTTTCAATAATTACATTTAATGTATATTATATATTAATATTTATAATAAATATATATATGTATATTAAACTTATACATTTTTTAAATAATTGTTTCATTTATTGATTTTTAATTTTTTTGTTTAATAGTTACAATATACTCATTTTTATATAATTTTTATTTAAATTTGAAAATATATTCACTGCATTTATCCATATTTAATATATATTATCTAACAATATTTATAATCTATACATACATATAATACATTTATTTATTTTGATCAATTATTACATAATTATTAAATTGTTTGCTATATTTATTCATTTAACCATTTTAAATTTTTATTTGTTTAATTATTTAATATTATTCATTTTATACATATATAAATTTAATATATTCTATTTATTAATATTAATAATATTTATATAAGAGTATAAAATTTATTCTTTTTTCTCAAAAATTATTTAATTAATAAAAATGATAATAGTTTTTAAAATTTACTCATTTTAAATCTTTATTTGTTTAATTATTTAATTTAATTTTGGATCCTTGTTAGTCATAATAATTTGTTTATAAATTATGTACTTTATATATGCTAAAAATAAAGTGATTATATTGGATACCTTTTATTTTCCATAAAAAAAGTGTATGACTAAGGGTTCCCTTTATTCGTGCTATAGAAAATCAAAGATAATGGCTAATCCTTACCATTGCTAAAAATGACGATAAAGGGTATTGTTTATGAGTAATGTTTAGGGATGATAAATTGTACCCCTTATCATACCTTTTTTATCACTCATAATGGCTAGTGTTGTTAAAGGATTGTTTTGTAGTAGTGCATGAAATTATGCTTTTATAATAGATCATCTTGATTGAAAAAGAATCCACCATTATTTAGTGAATAATTACCTACATTATAGAATTTGTGAAAGGTTCCTCATGATTTTGTAATTTTAAAATTCCATATGAGTATCATTATTTATCATTCATCCTCATATAATTTTAGTACATTCCAAAATATTTAATAATTTTAGCATCGATCGTCATTTTCTGTGCTTCTACCATGTGTGATTCTTGTGGGTGTGGATTCTTCAACAATGATTTATCATCAGAATTACAATTTATTAACATGCCTCAAATGATTGAATTTTTATGATACTAAGGAGAATCCGAGAAGATGTGATTTGATTGTTCCTAATGTAGTGGGAAATGAGTTCTGCTAATGCAGTCCTTAATGAGGGAAAACATGGGCCTGATAAACTGGGGGGAAAAAATATTTCAAGTGGGTATTATCTATACATGGTCCTATAATATAGTTTTTTAGTTGAATTGTTCAGGACATGGTTTATTCAAGATTGTACATTGATGAGTAATTCTTCATTTTTATATGTTTATGAGAACTACATGTGAGTTTTATGAAGCCTATATCTGCATAGGACTTTGATCATTATTGCACAACATTCAAGGGATGATCTTTACATTCATTTGATCAATAATCCTTATAGTATCTTAATGATAGTCCATGACCAATAATTTAAATGGGTTTTAAGGTTATTATCAAGGTTGAAGAGAGTGGTCTGTGTCCACCTATTAAGACATAGAAATCTTGAGTTGGGATAATGAGCACGTACCTTTATGAAACAATGGATAACGTGGAAATGAAATGAGGTCACCACACTAAGGTTTTCCATCGATAATCCTTCATTCAATCTTCTTTACACTCATATAAATAGAACAAAGAGACATTAATGTCCCCTTTATTTTAATCATTCTTAGGGATCAATCAAAGATATTTTAAATATGGCATCACATTCAATTAATTGATCACAACTCGAAGATGCTTCATTGTTCAACAAAACTCAGTTAGCATCACATTGGTGTGTTGGATGAGATGAGGTTTGATCTAAAAAACAATGACTTGGAATTTGAGCTTGAGGGATGTCTAATTCAGTATTGAGGAAGAGGTTGTTTTCCAAAATTGTAACAAGCTCTATTAAAGTGACTTGGGCTTGGTAGGTCTCATGTGTCTACCTTCCTGGATTCACAGAGCTCATTTTACATCCTCAAAAACGTTTTGGGAAATTAAATTTCATAGTGGAATTTCATTATGAACATACATTAAAATAAAATTCATCATCTACAACATAGAATTTTTTAGTCATTATCCCCCTTCCATTCATTAATTAGGCCTTTGAAGAGGATAAGTAATCATGTTAGTATGAGTATTTTTCATAAAAAACAACCACATCATCAATAATAATCACTTCTTAAACCCTCGCATCATTATAAATTTTCATAAAATTAGTGAAAATGACTTATTTTTATATCTTGATGTCTTGTAATGTAGATATTGGTTTTTTCATAGTTGTCTATTGATCAAACAGTCTCAGGTCAATGACTTCAAAAGATGTACCTCAACAAAAGCTCAGTCCTAGAGTGGTTCTTAAGATCGAGTGTTCAAATATTAATTTTGTCCTATTATTTTCAGCACCCAAAATCTATGATTAGGGTATCAATTCTACCTCACATATACCAAAATTTCTACTTTTATTGAGCATAGATTCAAATAATTTTCCATCAATAAAAAAAATAAATTCTTATACTTCCCTTGTCATTTTTTTAATCTATACATAACCATAAATCTTGAAAAATTTGTAATAATGTTTAAGGACCCATAAATTTCAAGGAAATATTTTTTTCATAAATTATTTGGAATTTTACGAGTACGCAGTTTCTGACGGCACCTGATTATGAGGCCCGGTGTGCCCGGAATAATTTTATGAAGTTTTTTTAAGATTAAATTAACGCTCTTAAGCAGTTTTACTGAAAAAGTGGAATAAATCTAAAATGGTTACACGGATCAGAAATATGAGGACACCATTATGCTCAGGATGGCGGGTTTACCCTAGGCGTTACTTAAGTTTAGTCGGTGCAGACCTCCTATGAGAAAACCCGGAAATGGGATAACTGTAAATAATATAATTAAATAAAGTTATTTTATTTTTCAAATTCATATAACTCATAAAAGGTAACTCGGATTAAAAATCTGAGACCACCACTGAACTCGTGAGGGTATGCTTCCTTTAAGAAGATACTAACTTTGGTCGGCGCGATCCACCTGAGAAAGTTATTTTTTGGGGTTTTACATGGGTTAATAAAATAAAATAAGTGAATAATTTATTTTATTTTTTTAAACACATGCAGTGCAGATAAAGTGGTTAGAATCTCCACCTGGGAGTTGGTGGTGGAACCGCCATACCCTAACCTCCCATTTAATGGGGAGGGAGAGGAAACCTCTCAAACCCCCACCAATTAATTTTATATGTCGACGTAAAATTAATTACACTCAATTAATTTTATGGGTTGACGTAAAATTAATTATTTTCAGTTAATTTTATGTGTCGACGTAAAATTAATTTCCCTCAATTAATTTTATGAGTTGACGTAAAATTAATTATTGTCAGTTAATTTTATTGGTCAACGTAAAAATTAATTGTTGTGATTTAATTTTATATGTCGACATGAAATTAATTACTGTAAATTAATTTTATGTGTCAACATAAAATTGATTCGTGTCATATTTTTTGACGCAGGCTATGTGGGGGAAACTTCTTGGCATCCTTCACTCTTAAGTAGTGCGAATGCACCTCTTAAATTGAGCCAATGCAATTTAATTCACCCGACCCCCTTTTTAAGTTAAGTAACCGCATCGTTGGAATTTAGGAAGGTTCCAAATAAATTAACCGTCATAAATTCTACAATGGTTACATATCTCTCCCCTCTCCTATATACAGGGAGCTTGGGGGAAGGTTTTGGGATGGCTTCTCCAAGCGACGAAGTGCTGGTAAAGTATTGCGACGCCCAACACTTGGGGAAATCATATCATCTCCAACAAAGAACATGAAGAACGCCAACGACTATCTTCCACGCGATTCTTCTTCGACCTTACTTCCCCATAAAATTATGCTCCGTAACATTGTCAACGAATCGACGCAGCTCGGAATTGGGGCCGTGTGCCGGATGCGATGAATGACGGTCTTCATCATCTTCCTGCCGCAACTCCACCAACGACCGACGAGCAAGAGGTAGGGGTTTTATTTTTATTTAAAGTATGAACCTTTCATATGTTCTTCCTTTCTCTCAAAACGAAGAACGGTGGTTTTTTTGCTTCATACTTGCGAGAACCTATTGCTACCACCCTAAAGGCGGAGGGTCCGGGCCAAACCAACATGGCCCGACCCCTTCGTTATTCTTTTTGTAATGACACCACAATGGCATGGCAATGAGGCGACAACGATGAAGGCGACGAACAAAGGCCGTGATAACCATGACCTTCGTGAACTACGCCGCCCCCGCGGTCCCCTGGCGCGCACCCGGTGCCCCACGCCCCTGCCGCCGCGCTGCCAGCGCACCCGCGGTGCCCTGCCGGAACACCCCCGGTGCCCAGCCGGTGCACCCTCGGCACCCTGCCGGCGCACCTGGCGCCCTGCCGGTGCAGCCCGGTGCCCCCCGGTGTGCTGCACTGCCGGCCCGGCGCCCCACGCCCTTGTCGGCGTCCTGCAAGGCGCCCCTACTGGTGGACTACCCGACGCACCCTAGCGCCCCCACGCCAGCCTGTAGCGCTACCCGGTGTGCCCCCGCGCACTGCCCAGCGTTCGGCACCCTGCCTGACGCAGTCGCGCCCTACCCGGTGCACCCACAGCCACCCGAAGCCCAGCCGGCCCGCCCGCGCCCCGCGAGGTCTGCCCATTGGCCTCCCTGTCACCGGCCTGCTGAACCGTCCTGCGACGCCCCCACGGTGTCGCTGGTCTAACCAGCCCAGTCTCCTGTGCCGAGTTACCGAGCCGCCTACGTGGCGACTATCGGGCCGAACCGCCCTTGCGGTCGGCTGTGCCGGGCCCAGTGGACTGGGTCAAAACATAGAGGGATGACTCACCCAATGGGCCGGGTCAGACCCAGCGAGTCTGACTGGGTCGACCCAGACCAGGTCAGCCCAGTTTGGGTTAGGCTGAGTTGGTCTGACCGGGTCGGACCGGACCCGAGCTCATTACTGGCCCATTACCTTCTTGGGCCATATCTTTGGCACAGGATGTCAGTTTGACGAACCGTTAGCGGTGCCGGTACTCTTGGAGCATAACCATCCATTTGATTATACCCCATGGGAGTTCGGGGTATAGTTGAGATACGGCCGGGTTGGTTCGTATGCGAAACCAACTGGGCCCCCGGAACAAAGAGGCTAATAACTCAAAAACCCAGCATCCGATTGATGCACCGTCTATTGCGTTAAGACCCATGTGATGAGGCGGTCCTTTGTGATACTTCTTCGTGGGACTTTTTGATACATGGAGTATCGACCAGTGGATCGGGGAGCGAATCCTCCCAGAGGCGTGCATACAGAGTACGATGACCTTGTAGCTGGTTGAGACCTGATGATTGCTTGTCTGATTTGATTCAGAGTGACTTTCATAGCCCAGTGGGGAGCACTACTTTGTGAGGTGGCAGACCCATGGCGGAGGAACACTACTTTGTGAGGTGGAAGACCCGCGGTACTCGACAGGATGAGTACCTCTGTAGGCTATGAGGGGGAGTACTACTGTGTGAGGGGGCAGACCCATGGCGGAGGAGCACTACTTTGTGAGGCGGAAGACCTGTGGTACTCGACAGGAGGAGTACCTCAGCAGTCTAAGGTTAGTGAGTGACACCTCGAATTCATGACAGGTCTACTGCACTCGACAGAGGAGGAGTTATCCAACATCAGTGTCTTTCATCATCGTGAATAAAAATCCTGGTTTGAGCTGAGTCAATGACCTTTGTGTTTTCCTCATGATTGAGATGGGTTACTTGATAACTTATGTATATGTATGGGCATATACCTAAGTAATGGTTATCTGTTGAGGTATATTTTTTGGTTTATCCTTTTTGGATTTAGTGAGACCATGAGGGTCTCAGGATCCCTTCTGAGTATCGTTATACTCACCCCTGCACGGGCTATGCCCGCACCTTGTTGTGTTGGATGCAGATGACAGATAACACTGATCGTGGTTGAGGCTTGTAGAACTGGACAGTACCTGGTGGTGGAATTCATGACGAGATGGTACCCAGAGGTGGACTTCATGACGAGATGGTACCTGGAGGTGACAGACAGACGTGGAGAGCTGAGGTGGCCATATGTACCTACCCTTCAGGTAGGAACTCCGGAGGACGATCCAGGAGCAGGATGACACCTTCCTGCTATTTTTTATTTTCTTTGTACTTTAATGTTGGGCATTTATTTATGGCCCCCTTTGTACTTTTGGCACACTTTTCATATTTCTTTACTTAGTGTTTGCTTCCTCTTGTACTTTGGTTGTGTGTTTGTTTGCGTTTTATAAAGATAATGCCTTCCCTTTTTATCAGGATTTACGCCTTTGGTGCTAGTCACCAGCCCCTGGCCTATGGAAGGTGGGCTTGGGGTAGTCACGGCATGGGCCCCGAGGACGGGTCGTGACAAATTGTTATCAGAGGATGTCGGTTTTACTGCAGAACTTATGACTATGATATTTTCTTTCTATGAAGCAATAATGTTAAGCGTACCGAGTGTGGTTTTCAGTTCAAGGAGTCCAGTGTTGGTGCGGCGGCTGAAGTCTCCATACACCAGGACCCTGACTTCTGATTTCCGACTCAGTGCACGAAAACACTGATTACGTGTGTGTTTTCAAAATTTTTCCTTTAAATCAGCTCACCTGGTATAGTATTTTGACCGTGTCAGATCTGTTTCTTTCAGGATACCTCCCCGAGGATGACCAGTTGGAGCCCCGAGAGTTGTACGTACTGACAGCCAGCCGAGCGAAGAGGCCTCAGTACAGGGCCCTCTTCCAGTTGAGGCACCTGCGGTACTACCACCCGTTGGGCCACCGATGCCACCCACCCCAGTAGCAGGCGATGCACGCCGCTTGAGCGCGCTGCACGGGTTCCAGCACCATAGGCCACTTATGTTCTAGGGAGAGACGGACCCATAGGAGGCTGAGGATTGGCTGGAGGCTGTGGTGAGAGTCTTCAGGCTAGTAGGGATGCCAACAGATTTTATAGTGACCCTTGCTGCCAGCCCTCTTCAGGGAGCAGCAGGCAGATGGTGGAGCCTGATGCTCCAGATGCATGACGAGGTGACACTTCTGTGGGCAGACTTCGAGAGCTTATTCCATGTAGAGTTTTTACCAGCCTCCCTTCGAGCGGTGCATATACAAGAGCTACTACATCTTCAGCAGGATAACATGACAGTGGCGCAGTATTCAGCATGGTTCACCGACCTCTCATGCTACTCCACTGATATGGTACGAGACCCGTTCTTCAGGGCCGAGACCTTCGAGCAGGGGCTCAGGCGAGAGATTAGAGCTTCAGTTGTTTCTCACAGCATCCCGACGCCAAAGGGGGTGTTGGAGCGAGCCCTCTTAGTGGAAAGTTTCCTTACTGAGCAGTCTCCAGCAGTAGGATCCACTACTAGCCGGTATGTAGCGGAGTCTTCTACAACTCGCAGTAGACAGATGACGCAGAGGTCCAAGAGGGCCAGACCTACAGGTGGTCGGCCGCATGACTCAGGGTCGGTAATGTGAGGCACCATGGGGAGTCATAGAGCCAGACCTACCATGATGTGTTACATGTGCAACGAACAGGGTCACATGGCTCGTGACTGTTTCACCCACCGTTCAGATGATCAGCAGATAGATGAACGACCTCCTAGGCAGAGGCGGAGGTTCGATCGAGGCAGACCGCAAGGAGCCGAAGACTGAGGAACGGGATCTGGTCATGGGGTTGGAGGTGGATGACGCTTCAAGGTGTTTCCACCACCACCACCAGGAGTTCCACCCAGACCATAGGGAACAGGTGGACATGGAAGAGCACAATTTCAGGCTGCTGAAGCATACGACTATGGAGCTCCGGAAGCAGGGGGACAAGAGTGGGACTAGTTCCAGGCATGGGGGCCTTTGTTCTTGGTGATTCTAGTTTCCATGATGTTTTTGTTTTTGGTTGTTTTGTGTCTTTGTACTTGAGATGTAGTAATAAAAGACACTTTTCCTTGTGATGTTTGCTTTCCTTCCCTTTTTTGTGGTTTATACTGAGAGGTTTCGGTTAAAACGGTTGACTTGACACTCACTTTCAAGATTCCTACTGGAGGAGCCCCAGTGACCACACACTGATGTCGATAGTGTGACTCAACCCTTGGAGGTGATAGTGATCGTTGGATCTCTTGGTAGTAGCATCGAGGCCTTACGAAGTCATCCAAGACATGAAATGTACCGTTCATGTCAGGATTGACTGTATTAGGCAAACAACATGGTTCATCCAGATGATGAGACAAGATTTATCTTTTTTGGAAAAGGGGAAATCTAAGAAGCTCTTGAAAGACCAGAGATGGTGCAGGCTACGATGGAGGAGGTGTAGATCATCCATGAGCAGATGAAGACTGCACAGTACAGACATAAGTCCTATGTTGAATGGAGATGGAGACCACTGGAGTTCGAGGATGGAGACCACGTTTTCTTACGGGTCTCACCTCAACATGGACTAAAGAGGTTTGTCAAGGGCAGAACGTTATCATCATGATTCATCTGGCACCTCCACCTCAGTTGCACAGGGTGCATGACGTCTTTCCACGTATCTCAGCTGAGGAGGTACGTGCATGACTCGACCCACATCATCGATCACGGGGAGCTGGACATCGATGACGGGACGACCTTCCCGGAGGTTCTGGTGGAGATCAAGGATCGATAGGAGCAGGTCCTTCATGGATGGTCGGTTCCTCTAGTGCGAGTTCGTTGGTAGCATGATAACCTACAGGAGTGCACTTGGGAGCAGGAGGCTCAGATGCGTGCTTGGTACCTCTTTTAGTTTCCCTAGTTTGTGTTGTAGCTTTACGAGAACGTAAAGCCCTGAGGTGGGAGTAATGTAAAGACTCGTAAATTTCAAGGAACTGTTTTTTTCTTAAATTATTTTGAATTTTACAAGTACACAGTTTCTGACGGCACCTGATTCTGAGGCCCGGTGTGCCCAGAATAATTTTCTGAAGTTTTGTTAAGCTTAAATTAACGCTCATAAACAGTTTTCCTGAAAAAGTGGAATAAATCTTAAATGGTTACTCAGATCATAAATTTGAGGACACCGTTGAGCTCAGGAAGGCGGGTTTACTATAGGCGTGACTTAAGTTTAGTCAGCGCATGCCTCCTGTTAGAAAACCCGAAAATGGCATAACCGTAAATAAAATAATTAAATAAAGTTATTTTATGTTTCAAATGCTTATAACTCACAAACAGTTACTCGGATTAAAAATCCGAGACCACCGTTGAACTCGTGAGGGTATTCTTCCTTTAAGCAGATACTAACTTTGGCCAGCGCGAGCCACCTGAGAAAGTTAGTTTTGGGGGTTTTATGTGGGTTAATAAAATAAAATACGTGAATAATTTATTTTATTTTGTTAAACACATGCAGTGCGGATAAAGTGGTTAGAAGCTCCACTTGGGAGTTGGTGGTGGAATCGCCACACCCTAACCTCCCATTTAATGGGGAGGGAGAGGAAACCTCTCAAACCCCCCATCAATTAATTTTATATGTTGACGTAAAATTAATTGCACTCAATTAATTTTATGGGTCGACGTAAAATTAATTGTTGTCAGTTAATTATATGTGTTGACGTAAAATTATTTTCTCTCAATTAAATTTATGTGTTGACATAAAATTAATTATTGTTAGTTAATTTTATGGTTTGACGTAAAAATTAATTAATGTGATTTAATTTTATGTGTCGACGTGAAATTAATTGATGTCAATGGATTTTATGTGTCAACATAAAATTGATTCGTGTCATATGTTTTGATGGAGGCTATGTGGGGGAAACTTTTTGGCGTCCTCCACTCTTAAGTAGTGCCAACACACCTCTTAAATTGCGCCAACACAATTTAATTCGCCCGACCCCCTTTTTAAGTTAAGTAACCGCATCGTTGGAATTTAGGAAGGATCCAAATAAATGAACAGTCATAAATCCCACGATGGTTACATACCTACCCCCTCTCATATATATAGGGAGTTTGGGAGAAGGTTTTGGGACGGCTTCACCAAGCGATGAAGCGCTGGTAATGTATTACGATGCCCAACACTTGGGGAAATCATATCCTCTCCAACAAAAAACATGAAGAACGCCAATGACGATCTTCCACACAATTCTTCTTCAACCTTCCTTCCCCCAAAACATATCCTCCGCAACATCATCAATGAACCAATGCATCTCGGAATTGGGCACGTGTGGCGGATGCGACGAACAACGGCCTTAATCATCTTCCTTCAGCGACTCCGCCAACGAGCGACGAGAAAGAGGTAGGGGATTTATTTTTATTTAAAGTATGAACCTTTCCCACGTACTTCCTTTCTCTCTAAACGAAGAACGGTGGTTGTTGTGCTTCATACTTGCGATAACCTATTGCTACCACCCTAAACGCGGAGGGTCCGGGCCAAACCAACATGACCCGGCCCCTTCGTTATTCTTTTTGTAATGACTCCATGATGGCATGGCAATAAGGCGACAACGACGAAGGCGGCAAACAAAGGCCGTGCTACCCGTGACCTCCATGAACTACGCTGCCCCCGCGGCCCCCTGGCGCGCCCCCGGTGCCCCACGCCCCTGCGGCGCGCTGCCGGCACACCCTCGGCGCCCCTGCCGGCGCGCTGCCTGCGCACCCGCGGCGCCCTGCCGGTGCCCTCCTGGCACACCCGCAGCACCCTGTCGGTGCACCCCCGGCGCCTTGCCGGCACAACCCAGTGCCCCCCGGCGTGCTGCACTGCCGGCCGGTGCCCCGCGCCCTGGCCGACGTCCTGCCCGACACCCCTACCGGCGGCCTGCCCGGCGCACCCCAATGCCCCCGCGGGGCCCTATCACGCTTCCCAGCGCGCCCCCATGCACTGCCCGACATTCGGCACCCTGCCTGGCACACCCGTGCCCTGCCCGGTGCACCTACGGCCAGCCGGAGCCCAGCCGGCCTGCCCGCCCCCCGCACGGTTTTCCCGCTGGCCTCTATGTCCCCGTCTTGTTGAACCGGCCTGCGACGCCCCCGCGGTGTCGTTGGTCGAACCAGCCCGATCTCCCGGGCTGAGTTACAGAGCCGCCTACGTGGCGACTATTGGGACGAACCTCCCTCGCGGTCCGCTGGGCCGGGCCGAGTGGACCTGGTCAAAACATAGCGGGATGACTCACCCAATGGGCCGTGTCAAACCCAGCGAGTCTGACCGGGTCGACCCAGACCAGGTCGGCCCAGTTTGGGTTAGGCTGAGTTGGTCTGACCCGGTCGGACCGGACTCGGGCTCATTACTGGCCCATTACCTTCTTGGGCCATATCTTTGGCACCAGACATCCGTTTGACGAACCGTCAGCGGCACCGGTACTCTTGGAGCATAGATTTCCCTTTGAGTATACCCCATGGGAGTTCGGGGTATAGTTGAGATACGGCCGGGATGGTTCGTATACGAAACCAACCGGGCCCCCGGAACAAAGAGGCTAATAACTCATGAATCGGGCGTCCGATTGACGCGCCGTCTGTTGCGTTAGGACCCCTGTGACAAGGCGGTCCTTTGTGATACATCTTTGTGGGAATTTGTGATACTTGGAGTATCGACCAGTGGATCGTGGAGCAGATCCTCCAGGAGGTGAGAATACGGAGTATGGTGACCTTGTAGCTGGCTGAGACCTGATGACTGCTTGTCTGATTTGATTCGGAGTGACTTGCATAGCCCAGTGAGGAGCACTAATTTGTGAGGTGGCAGACCCATGGAAGAGGATCACTACTTTGTGAGGTGGCAGACCCTCGGTACTCGACAGGAGGAGCACCTCTGTAGGCTATGAGGGGGAGCACTACTGTGTGAGGTGGCAGATCGATGGTGGATGAGCACTACTTTGTGAGGTGGAAGACCCGCAGTACTCGATAGGAGGAGTACCTCAGCAGTCTAAGGTTAGTGAGTGACACCTCTGAATCGTGACATGACTATTGCACTTGATAGAGGAGGAGTTCTCCAGCAGCCGTGTTTTTTGTCATCGTGAATAAAGATCCTGGTTTGAGCTGAGTCAATGACCTTTGTGTTTTCCTCATGATTGAGATGAGTTACTTGATAACTTAGGTATATATATGGTAATATACCTAAGTAAAGGTTATCGATTGGGATCATTATTTTTGGTTTATCCTTGTTGGATTTAGTGAGACCTTGAGGGTCTCGGGGTCCCTACTGAGTATCGTTATACTCACCCCTGCACGGGCTATGCCCGCACCTTGTTGTGTTGGATGCAGACGACGGACTGCACTGATCGTGGTTGAGGCTTATAGAACTAGACAGTACCCAGAGGTGGACTTCACGACGAGACGGTACCCGGAGGTGGACTTCATGACGAGACGGTACCCGGAGGTGATAGACGGACGTTGAGAGCTGAAGTGGTCAACTATACCTACCCTTCAGGTAGGAACTCCGAAGGACGATCCAGGAGCAGCTTGAAACCTTCCTGCTATTTTTTTCCTTATACATTATTGTGGGGATTGTATTTCCATCCCCCTTTGTACTTTCAGCACACTTGTCTTATTGATTTACTTAGTGTTTTCTTCCACTTGTACTCTGGTTGTGTGTTTGTTTGCGTTTCATAAAGGCAATTCCTTCCCTTTTTATCGGGATTTACGCCTTTGGTGCTAGTCACCATCCCCTAACCTATGGAAGGCGGGCTTGGGGTAGTCACGGCACGGGCCCTGAGTATGGGTCGTGACAAATTGGTATCATAGGACGTTGGTTCTACCGCAGAACTTATGACTCTGATATTTTCTTTCTGTGAAATAATAGTGTTAAGCATACCGAGTGCGGTTTTCAGTTCAGGGAGTCCAGTGTTGGTGCGGCGGCTGACGTATCCATACACCAGGACTTTAACATCTGATCTCCAACTCAGTGCACGAAAACACTGATTACGTGTGTGTTTTCAAAAGTTTTCCTTTAAATCAGCTCAAATCAGGTCAGCTCACTAGGTATAGTCTTTTGACCGTGTCACATCTATTTCTTTCAGGATGCCTTCTCGAGGACGACTAGTTGGAGCCCTGAGAGTTGTACGCACTGACAGCCTGCCGAGCGATGAGGCCTCAGTACAGGGCCCTCGTCCATTTGAGGTACCAGCGGAGGCACCAGCGGTACTACCACCCGTTGGGCCACCGATGCCACCAGCCCCAGTAGCAGGCGATGCACGCCTCTTGAGTGCACTGCACGAGTTCCAGCGACAGAGGCCACCTAGGTTCTAGGGAGAGACGGACCCACAGGCGGCTGAGGATTGGCTGGAGGATGTGGTGAGAGTCTTCAGGCTAGTAGGGATGCCAGCAGACTTTATGGTTATCTTTGCTTCCAGCCTCCTTCAGGAAGCAGCAGGCAGATGGTGGAGCCTGATGCTCCAGATGCATGGCGAGGTGACACTTCTATGGGCAGACTTCGAGAGCTTGTTCCGTGCAGAGTTTGTACCAGCCACCCTTCAAGTGGTGCATATACAGGAGCTACTTCATCTTCAGCAGGGTAGCATGACAGTGGCGCAGTATTCAGTGAGGTTCACCGACCTCTCGCGCTACTCCACTGATATGGTACGAGACCCGTTCTTCAGGGCCCGGACCTTCGAGCAGGGGCTTAGGAGAGAGATTAGAGCTTCAGTTGTTTCTCACAGCATCCCGACTTAGACGGGGGTGTTGGAGCGAGCCCTCTTAGTGGAGAGTTTCCTTGGTGAGTAGTCTCCAGTAGCAGGATCCACTACTAGCCGGTATGCAGCGGAGTCTTCGGCAGATGGCAGTAGACAGATGACGCAGAGGTCCAAGAGGGCCAGACCTACAGGTGGTCGGCCGCATGGCTCATGGTCGGTAGTGCGAGGCACCAAGGGGATTGATAGAGCTAGAATTTCCATGTTGTGTTACACATGCGGCGGATAGGGTCACATGGATCGTGACTGTTCGACCCACCACTCGGATGATCAGCAGATAGATGAAGGACCTCCCAGGCAGAGGCGGAGGTTCGATCCGGAGACCAAGGAAGGGGAGCTGGTCGTGCAGTTGGAGGTGGACGACGCTTCGAGGTGTTTCCACCACCACCACAACCAGGAGGTCCACCCTGACCACAGGGAATAGGTGGACATGGAAGAGCAAAAATTCAGCCAGCTGAAGCATACGACTATAGAGCTCAAGAAGCAGGGGGATAGGAGCGGGACTAGTTCCAGGCATGGAGGCCTTTGTTCTCGGTGCTTCTAGTTTCCATGATATTGTTGTTTGTGGTTTTTATGTGTCTTTGTACTTGATCTGCAGTAATAAAAGAAACTTGTCCATGTGACATTTCCTTTCCTTCCCTTTTGTGTGGTTGATACTGAGAGGTTTCGGTTAAAACTATTGACTTGACCCTCACTTTCGAGAATCCTACTGGAGGAGACCCAGTGACCACACACGAATGCCAACAGTGTGACTCAACCCTTGGAGGCGAGAGTGACGATTGGATCTCCTGGTAGTAGCGTTGAGGCCTTATGATGGAGGATGGCAGCAAGGATCACCAAAAAGGGGAAATATAAGCAGCTCTTGTAAGACTAGAGATGGTTCATGCTACGATGGAGGAGGTGTAGATCATCCATGAGGATGAAGACTGCACAATGCAGACAGAAGTCATGTGCTGAAAGGAGAGGGAGACCACTGGAGTTCAAGGATGGAGACCACGTTTTCTTACAGGTCTCACCTCGATGTGGACTATGGAGGTTCGTCTGGGGCGGCATGTTATCTCCACGCTTCATCTGTCCCTTTCACCTTAGTTGCACCGGGTGCATGCCATCTTTCCACGTATCTCAGCCGAGGTGGTACGTGGACGACCTGACCCACGTCATCGATCACGGGGAGCTGGACATCGACGACGGGACGACCTTCCCGGAGGTTCCGGTGGAGATCAAGGATCGACAGGAGCGGGTCCTTCATGGATGGTCGGTTATAATATTTCACATTCGTTGGTAGCACGAGAACCTCCAGGAGTTCACTTGGGAGCAGGAGGCTCAGATGTGTGCTTGGTACCTCCATTAGTTTCCCTAGTTTGTGTTGTAGCTTTATGGGGACGTAAATACCTAAGGTGGGAGTAATGAAATGACCCGTAAATTTGAATGACATTTTTTTTTCTTAAATTATTTGGAATTTTACGAGTACACAGTTTCTGACGGAACCTAATTCTGAGGCCTGGTGTGCCCGGAATTATTTTCTGAAGTTTTGTTAAGCTTAAATTAACGTGAGTAAGCAGTTTTCCTGAAAAAATGGAATAACTCTTAAATAGTTACTCAGATCAGAAATCCGAGGACACGGTTGTGCTCAGGATGGTGGTTTTACCCTAGGCGTGACTTAATTTTAGTCGGCACAGGCCTCCTGTGAGAAAACCCGAAAATGACATAACCGTAAATAAAATAATTAAATAACGTTATTTTATTTTTCAAATACTTATAACTCACAAATGGTAACTCGGATTAAAAATCCGAGACCACTGTTGAACTCGTGAGGGTATGCTTCTTTTAAGCAGATACTAAATTTGGCCAGTGTGAGCCACATGAGAAAGTTAGTTTTTGGGGTTTTACGTGGGTTAATAAAATAAAATAAGTGAATAATTTATTTTATTTTGTTAAACTCATGCAGTGCAGATAAAGTTGTCAAAAGCTCCACTTTGGAGTTGGTGGTGGAACCGCCACACCCTAACCTCCCATTTAATAGGGAGGGAGAGTAAAACTCTCAAACCCCCCATCAATTAATTTTATATGTCGACGTAAAATTAATTGCACTCAATTAATTTTATGGGTCAACGTAAAATTAATTGTTGTTAGTTAATTTTATGTGTCGACATAAAATTAATTGCTCTCAATTAATTTTTTGAGTTTATGTAAAATTAATTGTTGTCAGTTAATTTTATGGGTCGACGTAAAAATTAATTGTTGTGATTTAATTTTATGTGTTGATGTGAAATTAATTGATGTCAATTAATTTTATGTGTCAACATAAAATTGATTCGTGTCATATGTTTTGACGCAGGCTATGTGGGGGAAACCTCTTGGAATCCTCCACTCTTAAGTAGTGCCAACACATCTCTTAAATTGCACCAACGCAATTTAATTCGCCCGAACCCCTTTTTAAGTTAAGTAACTGCATCATTGGAATTTAGGAAGGTACCAAATAAATGAACCGTCATAAATTACATGATGGTTACATACCTATCCCCCTCTCCTATATATAGGGATCTTGGGAGATGGTTTTGCGACGGCTTCACCAAGAGACAAAGTGCTGGTAAAGTATTGTGACGCCCAACACTTGGGGAAATCATATCCTCTCCAACGAAGAACGTGAAGAACGCCAATGATGATCTTCCACATGATTCTTCATAGACCTTCCTTCCCCATAAACTTATCCTTTGCAACATCATCAACGAACCGACACATCTCAGAATTGGGGCCGTGTAGCGGATGCGACAAGCAACGGTCTTCATAATCTTCCTTCCGCGACTCCGCCAACGAGCGACGAGCAAGAGGTAGGGGTTTTATTTTTATTTAAAGTATGATCCTTTCCCATGTTCTTCCTTTCTCTCAAAATTAAGAGCGATGGTAGTTGTGCTTCATACTTGCGGGAACCTATTGCTACCACCGTAAATGCGGAGGGTCCGGGCCAAACCAACATGGCCCGACCCCTTCATTGTTCTTTTTGTAATGACTCCACGATGACATGACAATGAGGCGACAATGATGAAGGCGGCGAACAAAGGCCGCGCTACCCGTGACCTCCATGAACTATACCGCCCCCGCGGCCCCCTGGCGTGCACCCGGTGCCCTGCGCCCCGGCCCGCGCGCTGCTGGCGCACCCGCGGCGCCCCTGCCGGTGCGCTGCCGGCACAGCCCGACGCCCCCCAGCGTGCTGCACTGTCGGCCCGGCCCGGCCCCCCGTTCCCTTGCTGGCGTCTTGCCCAGCGGCCTGCCCAGCGCACCCCGGTGCCCCCGTGACGCCCTGTCGCGCTACCCGGTGTGCCCACGTGCACTGCCCAGCGTTCAGAACCCCGCCCGGTGAACCCGCTCCCTACCTGGTGCACCCGCGGCCAGCCAGAGCCCATCCGACCTGCTACGCCCTCGCGGTGTCACTGGTCGAACCAGCCCGGTCTCCCAGGTTGAGTTACCGAGCCACCTACGTGGCGACTATCGGGCCGAACTGCCCTCACGGTCCGCTGGGCCGGGCCCAGTGGACCGGGTGAATACATAGCGGGATGACTCACCCAATGGGCTGGGTCAGACCCAGTGAGTCTGACCAGGTCGACCCAGACCAGGTCGGCCTAGTTTGGGTTAGGCTGAGTGGGTCTGACTGGGTCGGACCGGACCCGGGCTCATTAGTGTCCCATTACCTTCTTGGGCCATATCTTTGGCACCAGACGTCCGTTTGACGAACCGTCAGCAGCGCCGGTACTCTTGGAGCAGAGCCGTCCCTTTGAGTATACCCCATGGGATTTCAAGGTATAGTTGAGATACGGCTGGGTTGGTTCGTATACAAAACCAACCGGGCTCTCGGAACAAAGAGGCTAATAACTCACGAACTAGGCGTCCGATTGATGCGCCGTCTCTTGCGTTAAGACCCCTGTGACGAGGTGGTCCTTTCTGATACTTCTTCGTTGGACTTTGTGATACTTGGAGTATCGACCAGTGGCTCGTGGAGCGGATCCTCCCAGAGGTGAGCATACAGAGTACGGTGACCTTGTAGCTGGCTGAGACCAGATGACTTCTTGTCCGATTTGATTTAGAGTGACTTGCATAGCCCAGTGGGGAGCACTACATTGTGAGGTGGAAGAACCATGGCGGAGGAGCACTAATTTGTGAGGTGGAAGACCCATGGTACTCGACAGGAGGAGTACCTCTATAGGCTGTGAGGGGGAGCACTACTGTGTGAGGTGGAAGACCCATGGTGGAGGAGCACTACTTTGTGAGGTGGCAGACCTGCGGTACTTGACAGGAGCAGTACCTCATCAGTCTAAGGTTAGTGAGTGACACATCGGAGTCATGACAGGACCACTACACTCGACATAGGAGGAGTTCTCCAGCAACCGTGTTTTTCGTCATCGTGAATAAAAATCCTTGTTTGAGCCGAGTCAATGACCTTTGTGTTTTCTTTATGATTGAGATGGGTTACTTGATAACTTAGGTATATGTATGGGCATATACCTATGTAAAGGTTATCTATTGATATCTTTCTTTGTGGTTTATCCTTGTTGGATTTAGTGAGACCTTGAGGGTCTCGGGGTCCCTACTATGTATCGATATACTCACCCCTGCACGGGCTATGCCCGCACCTTGTTGTGTTGGATGTAGACGACGAACATCAGTGATCGTGGTTGAGGCTTATAGAACTGGATGGTACCCGCAGGTAGACTTCACGATGAGACGGTACCCGGAGGTGGACTTCATGATGAGACGGTACCTGGAGGCGACAGACGGACATGGTGAGATGAGGTGGCCATCTATACCTACCCTTCAGGTAGGAACTCTGGAGGACGATCCGGGAGCATCTTGACACCTTCCTACTATTTTTTATTTTCCTTGTACTTTTCTATTGGGCTTTTATTTCCATCCCCCTTTGTACTTTCAGCACACTTGTCTTATTGCTTTACTTAGTGTTTTCTTCCACTTGTACTCTGGTTGTGTGTTTATTTCTGTTTCATAAAGGCAATGCCTACCCTTTTTATCAGGATTTACGTCTTTGGTGCTAGTCGCCAGCCCCTGGCCTATGGAACGAGGGCTTGGGGTAGTCACAACATGGGCCCTGGGGACTGGTCATGACATAATGAATATATTACACAAGAGTACCTAGATTGGAGACAGAAAATTACCATTTTATTCAATTGTGATCAGAAAAAACATTTCATTTGTCTTATTCAAGATACATTAAATATGTTTTTTTGGAAGAATACTTTTCTCTGTGTTATGGAAGATTATATATTTGTGGTTTATTCAGTTTCTTGGAGTTTCATGGGAGGTTTTCATGTTTTACGTAGCACTATTAACTATGAACAAGAATAATGTGGTCAATGGTAAGCCTTTTAGTAACTCAGATGGCCATAGATGGTTATCAAGGATTTGTAATAGATATTATTTTAGTGGACCATAGAAGATATTTTGTTAGATCATGAGCCATGATGTTTTTGATTTTGTCCTCCTGGTCAGTCAATCAACTATATGATGGAAGGAAATAGATTCACCTTCCATTTTCAATTTCCTAACCTGTATATTTATAAAAAAATGTGGGCATATTCCATGTTAAAATGAAATATACTAAAAAATATATAATCAAATTAATATCATTAAACAAATAAATTCTAAAATTTATAATCAATGTATGGATTGAAAATAATTCTAAAAGTGAATAAAACACCAAAAAAGACAGAATTAATATTTAAATAATAGTTTCATATATCTAAAAAATAAAAAAATAAAAAAATAAATTAAATTATGAGGAGTAAATATAATTATGTGGTTAATCTCCATTGAAATGAATATAAAAAATTAATAAATAATGGAACTTGTCACTCCCCCACACATGAACTATTGCGCTCCTAAAAAATAACAATAATTAAATTATTGAAAACATATTCTTTTCTTATTAAAATTTATTCCAATTAGGAAATAAAAAATCATAGATTGATCCATTCATTTAATTACTTAACTACTTGATGAATCTATAATGTTTTACAAATTCCATTAAAAGAAAATGTTCTAGTTTTAGGTTTTTAAATAGAATATCTTTCAATGGAATCATGATTTAAAAGTAGTGGCACCCTTGAAATTCGTTATCTCCAATGATTCCTATTTAAGGTATCATATTCTAACATCATTGATAGTTGCTAAATGAAAATCAGATATATCATCTTCCCATTCATTATCCAAGTTCATAATTCCACAAATATTTTTATATCCTTTTTCGATTAGTACTTATTGAACTATTTTCCTAGATATATTTCTATAATGAAAGGATTACGAGAGTGAGTAAAAATATAGAACTAAACCATCCCATGAAAAAAGGTATCCCAATTGAATAATTGTAATAGTCATGGAATAGATGAAACTCATTGGTATATGACCCTTAGGTCGACCTAACTCTTACATTATGGCTAATAAACACACATGAGTTAATGTTGACTTCTAGATAGGATCCCATCTTTTCGTTTTTGTCTAGAGAAAATGGGATACCCAATTTTATTTTAGGGAGGATTCCTAAGGGGATAATAAATCTCTAATTTTAGGTTATCATTGTTTGTTTTCAGCAGTCATGTTTCCTTAAGACATGTTTTGGTTCCACTATATTCTTTCTCATTTATAATAATTTCATCAGTTCTAAAGATGAAACAACCATGAAATCAATAGTAAGCTCACTCTGTAATCATTTAACTAATAAAATTTTAAAACCAATGAATTCCCTACACTCTATAATGGTAAATATTCCTAAAAAGATATAATTAATTATTAGTGTTTCAATTCTAAAAATACTTCCAAAATAATTTTAAAACAAAATCATTTTTAATTTTTGTAAAACTCCAAAATAAGGTTTTCCATCATAACTTATTTTCTTTATTTTAACATAAAATTACAAAAAATTAAATTATGAAAACAAAGGAAAATTTATTTAGAGCCTAAAATAAATTTACACTCCTCCACTCATATCTCAAAAACAATTATAATATAATCAAGGAATAATTTTTATGGTAAAAATAGATTTAAAACTAAGAAAAAATTGGCATGTATAATTGAAAGATACATCCTGGGGTCCCATTATTAAGTGGAATATGGGAGGATCATGGAATCATCCTCTTTTAATTTCCAAATGTTTTCATGTAATATATTTGGATTCAATAAATTCACAACAATCATATTCTTTTATTCATTTAAATTGATCTTATTTGGACCAAAATGAAAATTATTAGTTTTTATGTCTGTACAATACCACATAGAAAGATGCTTACTAGGGATGAGCTCCATTTAAGAAGAAAATAATTTCACTTCTTCTCCCACTAAAAATGTTATTTTTAGAATATGGTATCCATGGATAGATCATTCCTTCTCCTAATATAATAATGTTCCATTAAATTCATACCTCATCAACTACTCCAATTCCATCATTTTCCACATCCTATATTACCCAAACATACCAAATTATTGTTTTAATCTCTTTATAGCCCAATAGAATTTGTGTTGCATCTCATTTGGATGGTGAATTTTTTTTATATAAATAATTTATTATGGGACCTAAATATTTATCTAATTTTTCAATTTAAAATATCCAGAAGATTATCAGCTTGATTAGGTTCCAATTGGTTTGAAATTATTACTAGTTGATTCTCTTGTTCATTAAGGAATGAATAACCTAATTTCAAGTGGATTAGTTTCAATTCTTGATTATAGGGGCATGGATTTTTTGTTTGAATTCATGGTCATAGATTCTTTTAGAATGAACA
This sequence comes from Viscum album, assembly GCA_963277665.1. Lineage (NCBI taxonomy): Eukaryota > Viridiplantae > Streptophyta > Magnoliopsida > Santalales > Viscaceae > Viscum > Viscum album. The sequence goes on from OY728121.1 coordinate 988,277,226, forward strand.
TGTGAGGTATATATTTCAGAGACTGTTTTCCGTAAATCATCTAAAAAACATGATAAAAATAGATTTCATTAGCTCACATAATAATTTCATGATTTAACACACTATTAAAAAATATTTATCAATAAGATAAAATGTATAAAAATATTCTCCTAATTAATTAATATCACCAAAAAAATTAAGTATATATATTATAACAACGAGGATATTTAAATAAAATTCAATTTAAACATTATCCTCTCATAATGGGTGTATTTCATTAAATTAGGAATGCTTAAGAATATTATCTTTTCCAGTTTTTTTGAAATTATACCTTCATTTACATTTTTTATTTTTGGTGTTGTCTATTTCAATGGTATGACTTAGATGATAAGGGATTTAGATTTTCTTCTCTCTTCTTTCATGTTTACAATGTAAAAATTAGTAGTGATAAAAATTCCATGTTTTCATACCAGAGAAACCTATAAAAACACTAGATTGTATGAAAATTCATGGATATATAATTATAAACCAATCATTTGGTTTTTAGAACTAATATTTATATGGAGAAATAATATTTGTAAGTAATTACATGAAATTTTTATCTAAAATTAAAAATAGAATTTGAAAAGGTGAGTTCTCTTATAGATCAAGGGATAGTGAATTTACATAGGTAATTGAATTTCCTTATTAATTTTTGGGTATCAAGGGTAGAAACTTTTCTATTTAAATTTACCTATTCATTTCCTTATAATCTACCCATTTCATTGCACATTTTCTTGATATATTTTTCATGCATTATCTGCTAGATGGATTTAAGAAAAAGAATGTTTATTTACCCTTGTTTGAGTATCTCCAAGACATCATATTGCAATGACTCATAATTAGTTATCATGAGTGGTTTTACTCATGTTGGGATGGAAGGTTATAGATAATTTAAGTCCAATGTTTTTCCATTTCCCTCATATTAATCACTGGGGTATTTCTATAGGTGCTTCATCATCAAATTCCTTCTCAAGGATTGTTTTTGAAGGTACAAGTTTTGGGTTGTTCAATTCTAGATCTATATTGAGATGGTGATTCATTTCTTCCCATATTATTTTCACTCCTTAATGAAATATAACTAACATTCCCTTTTATTAAAGAATTTTCATATCATACAATTTACTTATGATTTTATTTTACAGCATGTTGATGGTAATCATGATATGGTTTAGGATTCCTCTAATCTCCTTCAAATATGAATCATGAGTGTTGTAATAAATTACATGTTTTTCACTAGGAAATCCTTTTATGGTTCATGAGAATGATTTTATTGATATCTAGTAAAAGGTTAGGAACTATATCTTTGAAATATTTGTGTCTAGAGATATTGGTGAAAACATTATAAGAATGGTGGTCATTGCTGTTTTTAGTACCCATCCCCAAATTAAATATTAAAATACTTATTAATTCCTTGATTTATTTTCAATTCTTGCTGGTATTATCTTTTGAAAATGTAATGAATGATTTCATTCAACTATGGGAAACCACAAGTGTAATTATCCAATGAGTGGAAAAGTTGGAACAATATTCGGGATAGGTAATGTGTGGTCTTTGAATAATTATTAAAAATCGGTCACCTCACAAGAGATAATAGAGCATCAGTTTATTTCATGTAAAGCAGTGTTAGAACTCTTTACCTAATTCACTCCCCTAGTTTTCATTCACGTACCAAATTGTTGGGAAATATTGTATATTCATTCTATTTTCATACTATATTTATAATGGGTATTTAAATAAATTATCCACTAGATAAATCATCTAATTACTTTCAGTCATTATCCACTAATTATTGGTAATATAATACTATGAAATGGTGCTCTTAATGGGGACGGTGTGGGTATGATATTTCTAACAATATGAATCATTCCCAAAAATAATTGGGAGTATCTCCACATGGCCTTTTAGTTAAATAAAAATTTTCATCATTTAGGATCTTCATGATACATGGAAATATTTGTAGAGGATGTCCTCTTATAGTTCATCCCAAGTGGTGAATTCTCTAGGATGGATGCTTTAATGCCACTCCTTGGATGATCCTTCACGAGTGAAGGAAAATTAATTCCAAATAATATAAACCCCAATAAATCCACATGTTTTACACTATTTCATAATTATCTAAATTCACATAGATTTATGTTGGGATATTATCTTGAAATTGAAAGGAAATTAGGCATTAATTCAATCATTTCAGTTCTAATCTCTCTATAATATTGATTATACATATGTAACTCTCATTTATTGTTATTTAAATTAGATGAATACCATTATTTTAATGTTCTATTTAGTTGAGATATTTTTCATTCCAAATTATAACTCCCTAATGTGTCACTTTAAGAAAATTATGTTAAGGATGGAGGTTCAATGAATAAAATTTTGATAGACTCCTTATACACATCTTTGTGATTATTAAATTCTTGTTTATTTCTAGAAAATTTCATTCATCCTCTGGATCAAAACAAGTGATGTGAGATGAAATAAATCTAGTTATGTTTTGAAATAAATTATATTAACATAGAAATATAGAATAGGCTTTCCCAGAAATGGTGTGAGGTTGATCATAATGTTTTTGAAGGTTGTAGTTAAAGATAATTTTATTAAAAGCATTGATGTAGTATATATATGAATGTGGTAGTTTCATTTTGTGTTTAGTTAGTTATTCACAATCCCAATCAATTATTTATTTATTTTTTACATTTTATTTGAAATCATGAGAGAAATAAGTTTTGGTCTATTTTGTTTTTGTTTTATTAAATGAAAATATAATGAAGAATGAAAACAATCAAATTCAGGATGAAAGGGTTTGTCTCTAGTATTGATTAAGGGAATTTTTCATTATAAAATACTCAACTAATTTTTGATTCAGTAAAGTCCATTTATTACTCTCTATATTTGAATTTTTGGACTGAAAAGACAAGTTATTGACATCTATATATCCATTTGGACTCATGTGTTATATAGAGGTAGTGAACGTACTCCATCAAGGAATCCCCTATCACAACAGTCCGCTCTAATTTTATGTTGTTCATCCCATAATCCACATTTCTTAAATAAAATACAGTTCAATCTGAGAGAATATAGGGGGGAAGATTAAATATATGTAAGGATACAATAATAAAAAGCAGGAGCATAATATTATCATATATGCACATTATCTCCCATAATGTTACTTCACCGATGGAAATATAAAATGAAAAATTTAAGAACAGGCTTTAGAAAGAAAAAAAAGATCTCCCTTGTAACCAATACCTCTATTCAATACTCTATGGTCCTAGAGTTTGAGAGATCCCATTCATTGAATATATAAATAACACAAACAAATAATAAGAGATAAAAATATAATAATAGTACATGAAAAAAAATTACTAGAATCAGGTTACAAAATTCATGAAGAAATATTGGAGCAGTCCTTATGATAATTTGGGAATTCATCTATATATTACCCTATATCATATTATGATAAAATATTATATTATATACACTCTTTTAAAAATTAATTTAATCCCTTTCCAATTATACATTGAACTAATTATGTAATTATTTGAGATGAATAAAATGTGATGTGATTTGTTTATTCATGATATAGATGAATATTAGTGATACATGAGGTATTTCTTACATTGTAAGATAGTTGAGAGAAGATGGATTAAGCCTTATCCACAACATTAATCAAGACATGTTCTTTAATATTGGCCATGGTCTAGCAAGTTTTCATACAGGGAATTAAAAACAGTGGACCTGACCTTAGATCCTTTGTTTGGATAAGGAAATGTCCTATTAGTTATGAAGACTATATATGATGTGATTTGTACTTACTAGAAGAAAGTAACACAGTTATTGATATGAAATGGTGATGATGGAAAGAGGTTCTTAGTGCTTGTATGCTCAATTGGGTGTAATCTAGGGATATTGAGATGCATTAAATTGGTGGGAGATAACATTTAGCATTGTAATAATGTGTACATTTTAGTAGTCATGAAGATCAAGATGGTTTATTCATTAAGGAATTTGGATGAGGAGTATTCAATTTGTTTAGTTTTTTAGTGTAGCTGGGGCACGATGAAAAGTAAATCCTTATCTCTATGATTTCAATGAATCATTTCTCTAAGAATATAGATTGTTCTAGTCTTCATCCCTATAGTTGGTACATTATGTTTGTGTGAGGATACCTTCTATATTAGAATCATTATAGGGAATATGTGTAATATAAAATGAATATAGGTATACAAAATCTTCAATAATTAATCAATTAACTTGAAAAAATACTCATGTTATGAATTTTATATCATGATAGATATAGTTTACCTCTAATGGATGTCTTTTCTGACTCAGATAGTTTATATTTTTAGTTAAGGAACACGTGGATATTCAAATTTATGAAAATTATCTTGGACCTAGTATTTATCGGGGTGGGAATGAGATTATTCTTCAAAGATGTTTTTGATCAGTTATTATGAAATCATATATTTTATTTTCCATCGTTTTAGCTTCACTGAGCCCCCTGATTCTGAAATGACTTTCAGTTTATCAGACCAACATTGGTCTTAGTTCCTATGATATTTGTTTTTTGATCAAATACCATTGACGGATCTATAATGGATGTCTCTGAAAATGTTATTATCACACTATATGTTGTTTTTGTTCCATTATGGGACATACAGTGAATTAATCATGGGGATCATGGTTTTATGTGGGGCCTGTAGTTCATTAATGACCTTCATGTGGTCTATATCCATTCATCATGTAGTCAACCATGATAGGAATGAATTATTGTGGTAGTGCAGTTATATGAAATGATAAAAATCTAATCGACGAAATATATGATGTTGGAGGAAAACACATATTTGATTGAATAATTTTCACTGGAGCCATTTCAATTTTTATCCTCTACACAACATATAAAATTGAAAACAAAAAATAAATAATTCTAGAATTCAAACATGGAATAAATGAAAATAAATTATATTTTATAAAACCTATGAAATTGAAAATAAAATTCAAAATTATAACATCAATGTCACTCAAAAAAATTAGCCTAAAACCAATTAAATTGTGATTATACTCAAAATTTACTTTTATATCTAAATTATAGAAATTAAAATAGATTTATTTTATTACAGTAGATTTTCATAAATGAAGAAATTCAGAAGTTTTAATGATTTTAATGTAATTATAGGTGATTTAATAATGGATTATACATAAAAAATTAATTCATTTAACATACAATCAATGTTAATTTAGTAGTATTTCCAAAATACTACATCTTAGTGAAGTTATGGGCACTTCATGTTATTAATTATATCATTTAGTGTCATGAAATATCCAATTACTTTACTGGAAATCATAAACACTATGTTTTATGAGTTACTGGATCAATTCATTGTTACGTTCATCAAAATCATTCTTATATACACAATGTCGGATCCAAATCATACTGAATGTATTAAGGATGTTTTATAGGTCCTTAAAAAAATTATCTCTATGGGAATTGACTAAGGGTATGTTTTATATGAGATATATTCATTTTCTAGAGAATTTAGTATCTCAAAAGGTAGTGGCTATTGACCCTTCAATGATTTAGATATTCTTTTTGTTGTGTGGCACTAAAAATAATTCTGTAGATTTATAATTTTATGAAGGAAAATTTAGTCTTTGATACCATTTTTATTTTAACTGAAGAGGGAGTGATTTTTACATATTTTTTGTAACTCATTTCCTATTTTTTTGGTCTATTTCATGATGCATCGTAGGGTATCAATTTTATATGGTTCTTGGTAGTTACACTCACATGGTTGAAACTATTTCATTTATGACCATGAAATGGAAGAATTTTCTTTTTTCCATTGATTTTTAGTGACATTACCTCATAGGTGGGTGCTTTTTTATCTTTATGGATCACAATATCTTAAGGAATATTTTAATTAGTAGGATCCAAATCTATATCAGTACATTTTTTGGAGTTCATACATGACTAGAATATCAAGATATAATACACCCACATAAATAGAATATTATAATAGATGTGATGAGTAGGAATTCAAGAATATATGTTGTTTAGGATTTTGGTGGTGCATATGGTGTGTTGGTGTAAAGACCCGTAAATTTCAAGGAATTTTTTTTTCTTAATTTTCTTTGGAATTTTACAAGAACGCAGTTTCTGACGGTGCCTGATTCCGAGGCCGGGTGTGCCCGGAATCATTTTCTGAAGTTTGGCTCGGGTACGTTCAGTGAACGGACGAGCGGGTTTTTCTAACTTTTGAACCGGTGCCCGGAATCGAATTCTGAGGGCACCGATGAAATCGCAGCGCCGGTATTTGCTTAGAAACTCCTCTTCCGGAGTTGCGTTTGCTCAGACGTGGTTTTTAAATTTTGCGGCTTTAAGTCAGAAATAAAATAAAGTTTGTGCGACAACTTTATTTTATTTCACTTAAGCTGCTTGGAAGCCACTTGAAGCCACTTAAAGGCGGCTTGAACTGAGTTGAACTGGATAGGATGCTATCCAGAAATATCCTACCCCCTTGGTAGGATATTTGTGAGGCAGGGCCCGCACGAGCCCCGCCGTTTCTTTCGCTAAGTAACGCACCCGCGAAAACCCGTCAAAGTAACTGAAAAGTCAACCGACGCGTTTTCTTTAATTCTTAACAGACCATTTAATTGGGCGGTTTATTTCGTGAATTAAATGGGCTGTTTCGCTCGTTGAATTAATTCAACGAACTGATGGGTCGTTACTTACGCTTTTGCGTTTGTTGGCATGTTTATAAAATAAGACCAACCTAAAAATCCTTTGAAAGGATTTGAGAGAATCTTGTTTCTTCGGCTCCCCGCGAAGAACACGAAGAATGCGAAGAACGCGAAGAACGCGAAGAACGCGAAGAACGCCGGCGACCGGAATTCGACGACGCACACCGAGATCTGCGACGTCGACGAGCTTTACCCGCGACGTTCTTCGGCGACGCCTCTTCTTCCGCGGCCGATCCTCGTTCGGCAACTAAGGTGAGAATCAGATCGTTAATTCTCCCTTTTTAAATTTCATAACAACGGATTTAATTAATTAAACCGTTTGATCTTGATCCGGAGATTGGCGACGCGACGCCGGATACCGCGACGACGCGACGATCCCCCTTCTTCCGCGACGAGCAATCCCGCGACGATCCCTCGATCGGCAACGACGACGACAAGGTAAGGGTTGATTTGAAATATTTTCCTTTCCCGTGATTTTATTTCTTTTAAAATGAGGAACCGATCACGGAACAATTTTAAATTTATTTAAAATTGTTGATTTGGTCGTTTCTTGTTTCTCCCGTGGTTTATGACTAACGCGGAGGGTGCGGGTCTAACAAACAAGACCCGGCAACCCTCCGCCGATCTTCCTTTTTGTGCGGATTTGGCGGGCAACGGCAAAAGCACGACGCAAGGGCCTTTGGTTGATCCCGCAGTAAAGAACGGAACCCGGGAGGAACAACGGCGCAGACGAGAAGGAAAACGGGTCACCAGAGCGACTCCGGCGGCCTGCGGAAGCCGGAGGTGGCGCGGGTCGCTGGCGCGGCGGCGCCGGCGGCCGGAGGCGGCGGCACCCCGCGGGTGTCCAGCGCGACACCCCGCGGGTGTCCAGCGCGACACCCCGCGGGTGTCCAGCGGCACCCCGCGGGTGTCCAGCGCGACACCCCGCGGGTGTCCAGCGCGACACCCCGCGGGTGTCCAGCGGCACCCCGCGGGTGTCCAGCGCGACACCCCGCGGGTGTCCAGCGGCACCCCGCGGGTGTCCAGCGCGACACCCCGCGGGTGCCGCGGGTGTCCAGCGCGACACCCCGCGGGTGCCGCGGGGTTGTCACGCGGCACCCCGCGGGTGTCCAGCGCGACACCCCGCGGGTGCCGCGGGGTGGTCACGCGGCACCCCGCGGGTGTCCAGGGCGACACCCCGCGGGTGCCGCGGGGTTGTCACGCGGGGCGGCGGCTTTCCCCCGCGTCGGCCGCTCGGCCGAGCCGAGCCGGACCGGCCCTGGCCGGGCCGGGCCGGGCCAACCGAGTCGGACCCGACCCGGTTCGGGCCAACCAGGGGGGGTCGGGCCGGGTCGGCCCGGGCCCGGACCCCCCGTCTTCGGACGGACTTCGTTCAAATGGCCGTATCTTGAGCTTCGGGCCTCCAAACGACCCGCCGTCAGCGGCAACGCGATCCTTGGATCGCGACGGCCGTTTCGGTTTATTATACTCAAGGTTTCGGAAGACTTTGGGTTCGGCCGGGTTGGTTCGTACACGAAACCAACCGGGCCCTCGGAGCGGAAACGCTCATAACTTGAGCTACGGACGTCCGATCGACGTACCGTCAGCTGTGGTAGTTTCCTCTAAGTGAGACGGAACTTTTGGCATACTCCGCCCGGGGATCGGACACAGGCGGAGTACGGTCGGGTTGGTTTTTCCCTAAAAACCAACCGGGCCCCTGGGACGAAAATGCCAATAACTCTCAGACCGGGCGTCCGATTGACGCGCCGTCTGTTGCGTTGAGATCCTGTTGTCGATACGGAACTTTTGGATACATCAACTTCGGACTACGTGTCAGTTGATGTATCAGCCTCTCGACTCGTGGAGCGGACCCTCCTAACGAGCTCGCTATGTGCGGGAACCCTAGTGCTGGCTGTGGCTTCGACGACAGAGCAGAGATCCTCCGTGGACTGCGACGACGACAGAGCAGAGAATCCTCCGTGGACTGCGACGACGGCAGAGCAGAGATCCTTCGTGGACTGCGGCGACGACTGTGCAGAGATCCTCAGTGGACTGCGTCGACTACTGCACTCAGCGATCCTACGTGAAACAGTGCTACCGAACCTGTGTGAGCTGAATCTTCTTTTCACCTTGAGCGGTGGAGCGCTTGGGTGTAGCGGCGGACCCGTGGTTCTTGACAGTGGTGGTGCGCTTGGATGCAGCAGCAGACCCTTGGCGGTGGAGCGCTTGGTTGTAGCGGCGGACCCGCGATACTCTACGGAGTGTGTGCGCTTGGTTGTAGCGACAGACCCGCGACGGTGGAGACGCGCGTGCGGAGTACGGAGACCGTGTAGATGACTGAGACCTGACGACTGCTTGACCGACTCGACTTGGAGTGAGTCGACTAGCCCAGTGGACGGAGCGCCCAGTAGTTGGCAGCAGACCCACGGCGGACGGAGCGCCTGGTAGTTGGCGGCAAACCCGCGGTACTCGACAGGAGGAGTACCTCAGTAGGCTATCTGGGTGAGCGCCCGGTATTTGGCAGCAGACCCTCAGCGGACGGAGCGCCCGGTAGTTGGCAGCAGACCCGCGGTACTCGACAGGAGGAGTACTTCAGCAGTCTTAGGTTAGTGAGCAGTACCTCGGAGTCGTGACAGGACCACTGTACACTTCAGAGATGGGGCTCTTCAACATTTACGGTTTCGATAATGAAAATCCTGGTTGAGCTGAATCTTATGTTACTCTCCTTTGTGGATTGTGTTGAACTATCCTTTGTGGATTTACTGTTTACTCTCCTTTTGGATTTGAGTCTTGCTTTCCTTTGTGGATTGAGTTGTTCTTGAGCTCGTGAGCAGAGCTAGAATTGGGGACTTAGGTATATGTATGGGCATATACCTAAGTCAAGTCAGATGTTACTTCGTGATTGCATCTTTCTTTTGTGCTATATCCTTTGTGGATTTCGGGAGACCTTCGGGGGTCTCGGGGTCCTTACTGAGTAGCTTATACTCACCCCTGCACGGGCTATGCCCGCACTTCATGGTGTTGGTTGCAGACGACGGACAGCGCTGATCGCGGTTGGGGCGTGGAGCAGGACGGTACCTGGAGGTGGACCACTGGACAGGACGTGCTCGGAGCGGACGTGGGACCCGAGGAGCCTGGAGGCTATCTGTACCCCCCCTTCAGGTGGGATTTCCAGTGGACGACATGAGGCCGCCGTCTTTTCTTCAGTTGCTGTACTTTACTTTTCAGTTGTACTTTACAGTTGGGCTTGTATTTCCGGCCCCCTTTACTTTTCTGCACTCTGTAGTTACTTTCCGCTTTCTGACTCTATGGTGCTTGTTTACTTTTCAAAGGCAATGCCTTCCCTTTTTGTTGGGATTTACGCCTTGGTGCTAGTCGCCAGCCCCTGGCCTATGGAATGCGGGCTTGGGGTAGTCACGGCACGGGCCCCGAGGACGGGTCGTGACAAATTGGTATCAAAGGTGGTCGGTTCTACCGCAGACTCTGATCTTCCTTCTATGTGAAGCAATAGTGTTTAGCGTATTGAGTGTGGTTATCAGTCCAGGGAGTCCAGTGTTGGTGCGGCGACCGACGTATCCATACACCAGGACCCTGACTTCTGATTTCCGACTTAATGCCCGAAAACATTGATTGCATGTGTGTTTCAAGTTTTCTTTGTGATTACTTGTGTCAGCTCACCAGGTATACTGTTCTGACCGTGGCATACTTGTTTTTTTTCATGGATGGCACGACGACAGCAGCCAGCTAGGGTTCCTAGAGCAGGGCGCGACGACAGCCCGCCGAGCGACGAGGCCTCGGTACAGGGCCCGTTGACAGCAGAGGCACCGACGATACCTTTACCCGCCGAGCCCCCGATGCTTCCAGCACTGGCAGCTGACGACGCACGACGCCTCGGAGCTCTGCATGAGTTTCAGAGCCAGCGACCACCCAGGTTCCGTGGGGAGTCGGACCCCCAGGCAGCCGAGGACTGGCTGGAGGCGGTCGTCCGAGTTTTCAGGCTAGTGAGGACACCAGCAGACCTCATGGTGATCCTCGCGGCGAGCCTACTTCACGCAGCAGCCGGACGCTGGTGGAGCCTGATGCTCCAGGTACACGATGAGGCCACCCTCATCTGGACGGACTTCGAGAGCCTCTTCCGCTCAGAGTTCGTCCCGGCCACCCTCCGTGCGGTGCGCATCCAGGAGCTTCTTCAGCTGCGGCAGGGCAGCCTGACGGTCGCTCAGTACGCGGCGAGGTTCACCGACCTTTCTCGGTACTCGACAGACATGGTACGGGACCCCTTCTTTCGGGCCCGGACCTTCGAGCAGGGATTGATACATGAGATCAGGGCATCGCTGATCTCTCTTAACATACCGACTCAGACAGGAGTACTAGAGCGGGCCCTTCTGATCGAGAGCTTCCTTGCTGAGTCTACACCAGCACAGAGACCCACCGCAGGGCGGCACGTAGCGGAGTCTTCGGTAGCAGGTAGCCGACAGATGACTCAGGGTTCCAGGCAGACCAGACCTACCGGTGGACGACTGCACGACTCAGGCTCAGTTGTGCGAGGGAACCGGGGTGGAGTCAGAGCCAGGCGTGCCGAGAGTGGGCAGTGTTACTCCTGTGGCGGGATTGGTCACATGGCTCGTGATTGTCCGACCCGCCATGCTGATGATCAGCAGTTAAGTGAAGAACCTCCCAGGCAGAGGCAGAGGTTCGACCGTGGCGGTTCGCAGGGAGGAGGCGGACGAGGCAGAGGAGCTGGCCGCGCAGCAGGAGGTGGGAGACGCTTTGAGGCTCTGCCACCACCACCACCAGGAGGTCCGCCCCGACCACAGGGAGTAGGTGAACATGCGAGAGCTCAGCTTCAGGCAGCCGAGGCCTTCGATAATGGAGCTCTGGGAGCAGATGGACATGAGAGGAACTAGCTCCAGACCTGGAGACTTTTGTTCATGTTGCTTCTAGTTTTGTTGATGTATGTTTGTAGATGCTTTGTGTCTTTGTACTTGAGCTGCAGTAATAAAAGACACCCTTTCTTGTGGCATTTACTTCCCTGTCCTCTCTTGTGTTGTTACTAAGAGGTTCCAGTTTTGACTGTTGACTTGACCCTCACTTGTGAGACATCTACTGGAGGAGACCCAGTTACCACACACTGATGCCGACAGTGTGAATCAACCCTTGGAGGCGAGAGTAACGGTCGGATCTCTTGGTAGTAGCGTCGAGGCCTTACGACGTCATCCTTGGTATGGATTAGTATCATCCATCTCGGGATTGATCGTATTAGGCGAAGAATGTGGTTCATCCAGGGGATGAGACCAGGTTTCTCTTATCGGCAAAGAAGAAATCTAGCAGCTCTAGTGGGACCAGAGGTGGTCCGGGCCACGATAGAGAAGGTCCAGGTGAGCACATGGAGCGGAAGGCTCAGATGCATGCTCAGTACCGCCTTTTGTATCCCTAGTTTGTGTTGAAGCTTTACGAGGACGTAAAGCCCTGTGGTGGGAGTAATGTAAAGACCCGTAAATTTCAAGGAATTTTTTTTTCTTAATTTTCTTTGGAATTTTACAAGAACGCAGTTTCTGACGGTGCCTGATTCCGAGGCCGGGTGTGCCCGGAATCATTTTCTGAAGTTTGGCTCGGGTACGTTCAGTGAACGGACGAGCGGGTTTTTCTAACTTTTGAACCGTTGCCCGGAATCGAATTCTGAGGGCACCGATGAAATCGCAGCGCCGGTATTTGCTTAGAAACGCCTCTTCCGGAGTTGCGTTTGCTCAGACGTGGTTTTTAAATTTTGCGGCTTTAAGTCAGAAATAAAATAAAGTTTGTGCGACAACTTTATTTTATTTCACTTAAGCTGCTTGGAAGCCACTTGAAGCCACTTAAAGGCGGCTTGAACTGAGTTGAACTGGATAGGATGCTATCCAGAAATATCCTACCCCCTTGGTAGGATATTTGTGAGGCAGGGCCCGCACGAGCCCCGCCGTTTCTTTCGCTAAGTAACGCACCCGCGAAAACCCGTCAAAGTAACTGAAAAGTCAACCGACGCGTTTTCTTTAATTCTTAACAGACCATTTAATTGGGCGGTTTATTTCGTGAATTAAATGGTCTGTTTCGCTCGTTGAATTAATTCAACGAACTGATGGGTCGTTACTTACGCTTTTGCGTTTGTTGGCATGTTTATAAAATAAGACCAACCTAAAAATCCTTTGAAAGGATTTGAGAGAATCTTGTTTCTTCGGCTCCCCGCGAAGAACGCGAAGAACGCGAAGAACGCGAAGAACGCGAAGAACGCGAAGAACGCCGGCGACCGGAATTCGACGACGCACACCGAGATCTGCGACGTCGACGAGCTTTACCCGCGACGTTCTTCGGCGACGCCTCTTCTTCCGCGGCCGATCCTCGTTCGGCAACTAAGGTGAGAATCAGATCGTTAATTCTCCCTTTTTAAATTTCATAACAACGGATTTAATTAATTAAACCGTTTGATCTTGATCCGGAGATTGGCGACGCGACGCCGGATACCGCGACGACGCGACGATCCCCCTTCTTCCGCGACGAGCAATCCCGCGACGATCCCTCGATCGGCAACGACGACGACAAGGTAAGGGTTGATTTGAAATATTTTCCTTTCCCGTGATTTTATTTCTTTTAAAATGAGGAACCGATCACGGAACAATTTTAAATTTATTTAAAATTGTTGATTTGGTCGTTTCTTGTTTCTCCCGTGGTTTATGACTAACGCGGAGGGTGCGGGTCTAACAAACAAGACCCGGCAACCCTCCGCCGATCTTCCTTTTTGTGCGGATTTGGCGGGCGACGGCAAAAGCACGACGCAAGGGCCTTTGGTTGATCCCGCAGTAAAGAACGGAACCCGGGAGGAACAACGGCGCAGACGAGAAGGAAAACGGGTCACCGGAGCGACTCCGGCGGCCTGCGGAAGCCGGAGGTGGCGCGGGTCGCTGGCGCGGCGGCGCCGGCGGCCGGAGGCGGCGGCACCCCGCGGGTGTCCAGCGCGACACCCCGCGGGTGTCCAGCGCGACACCCCGCGGGTGTCCAGCGGCACCCCGCGGGTGTCCAGCGCGACACCCCGCGGGTGTCCAGCGGCACCCCGCGGGTGTCCAGCGCGACACCCCGCGGGTGTCCAGCGGCACCCCGCGGGTGTCCAGCGGCACCCCGCGGGTGTCCAGCGCGACACCCCGCGGGTGTCCAGCGGCACCCCGCGGGTGTCCAGCGCGACACCCCGCGGGTGCCGCGGGGTTGTCACGCGGCACCCCGCGGGTGTCCAGCGCGACACCCCGCGGGTGCCGCGGGGTGGTCACGCGGCACCCCGCGGGTGTCCAGGGCGACACCCCGCGGGTGCCGCGGGGTTGTCACGCGGCACCCCGCGGGTGTCTGGCCGACACCCCGCGGGTGCCGCGGGGGTGTCACGCGGGGCGGCGGCTTTCCCCCGCGTCGGCCGCTCGGCCGCTCGGCCGAGCCGAGCCGGGCCGGCCCTGGCCGGGCCGGGCCGGGCCAACCGAGTCGGACCCGACCCGGTTCGGGCCAACCAGGGGGGGTCGGGCCGGGTCGGCCCGGGCCCGGACCCCCCGTCTTCGGACGGACTTCGTTCAAATGGCCGTATCTTGAGCTTCGGGCCTCCAAACGACCCGCCGTCAGCGGCAACGCGATCCTTGGATCGAGACGGTCGTTTCGGTTTATTATACTCAAGGTTTCGGAAGACTTTGGGTTCGGCCGGGTTGGTTCGTACACGAAACCAACCGGGCCCTCGGAGCGGAAACGCTCATAACTTGAGCTACGGACGTCCGATCGACGTACCGTCAGCTGTGGTAGTTTCCTCTAAGTGAGACGGAACTTTTGGCATACTCCGCCCGGGGATCGGACACAGGCGGAGTACGGTCGGGTTGGTTTTTCCCTAAAAACCAACCGGGCCCCTGGGACGAAAATGCCAATAACTCTCAGACCGGGCGTCCGATTGACGCGCCGTCTGTTGTGTTGAGATCCTGTTGTCGATACGGAACTTTTGGATACATCAACTTCGGACTACGTGTCAGTTGATGTATCAGCCTCTCGACTCGTGGAGCGGACCCTCCTAACGAGCTCGCTTTGTGCGGGAACCCTAGTGCTGGCTGTGGCTTCGACGACAGAGCAGAGATCCTCCGTGGACTGCGACGACGACAGAGCAGAGAATCCTCCGTGGACTGCGACGACGGCAGAGCATAGATCCTTCGTGGACTGCGACGACGACTGTGCAGAGATCCTCAGTGGACTGCGTCGACTACTGCACTCAGCGATCCTACGTGAAACAGTGCTACCGAACCTGTGTGAGCTGAATCTTCTTTTCACCTTGAGCGGTGGAGCGCTTGGGTGTAGCGGCGGACCCGTGGTTCTTGACAGTGGTGGTGCGCTTGGATGCAGCAGCAGACCCTTGGCGGTGGAGCGGTTGGTTGTAGCAGCGGACCCGCGATACTCTACGGAGTGTGTGCGCTTGGTTGTAGCGACAGACCCGCGACGGTGGAGACGCGCGTGCGGAGTACGGAGACCGTGTAGATGACTGAGACCTGACGACTGCTTGACCGACTCGACTTGGAGTGAGTCGACTAGCCCAGTGGACGGAGCGCCCAGTAGTTGGCAGCAGACCCACGGCGGACGGAGCGCCTGGTAGTTGGCGGCAAACCCGCGGTACTCGACAGGAGGAGTACCTCAGTAGGCTATCTGGGTGAGCGCCCGGTATTTGGTAGCAGACCCTCAGCGGACGGAGCGCCCGGTAGTTGGCAGCAGACCTGCGGTACTCGACAGGAGGAGTACTTCAGCAGTCTTAGGTTAGTGAGCAGTACCTCGGAGTCGTGACAGGACCACTGTACACTTCAGAGATGGGGCTCTTCAACATTTACGGTTTCGATAATGAAAATCCTGGTTGAGCTGAATCTTATGTTACTCTCCTTTGTGGATTGTGTTGAACTATCCTTTGTGGATTTACTGTTTACTCTCCTTTTGGATTTGAGTCTTGCTTTCCTTTGTGGATTGAGTTGTTCTTGAGCTCGTGAGCAGAGCTAGAATTGGGGACTTATGTATATGTATGGGCATATACCTAAGTCAAGTCAGATGTTACTTCGTGATTGCATCTTTCTTTTGTGCTATATCCTTTGTGGATTTCGGGAGACCTTCGGGGGTCTCGGGGTCCTTACTGAGTAGCTTATACTCACCCCTGCACGGGCTATGCCCGCACTTCGTGGTGTTGGTTGCAGACGACGGACAGCGCTGATCGCGGTTGGGGCGTGGAGCAGGACGGTACCTGGAGGTGGACCACTGGACAGGACGTGCTCGGAGCGGACGTGGGACCCGAGGAGCCTGGAGGCTATCTGTACCCCCCCTTCAGGTGGGATTGCCAGTGGACGACACGAGGCCGCCGTCTTTTCTTCAGTTGCTGTACTTTACTTTTCAGTTGTACTTTACAGTTGGGCTTGTATTTCCGGCCCCCTTTACTTTTCTGCACTCTGTAGTTACTTTCCGCTTGCTGACTCTGTGGTGCTTGTTTACTTTTCAAAGGCAATGCCTTCCCTTTTTGTTGGGATTTACGCCTTGGTGCTAGTCGCCAGCCCCTGGCCTATGGAAGGCGGGCTTGGGGTAGTCACGGCACGGGCCCCGAGGACGGGTCGTGACAGTTGGAGGATCTTAATGTGATGCATCTTGATAAGGATGGTGATGGTGGTAGAGGTTTCCTATACCAGATGATAGTTCAAGCTTCCTTTTTATAGTAGGTAGAGGAGTCCCAATTTGATGAATCAATGTTAGAGGTGGTGTGGGACTATGAAATCCATGGGGACACTCTGGGGGGATGGTCAGAGAATGATTGGAATCAGATGTTAATCATCAATTTATTTTTCTTTATGCTAGTGTTTCATGAGCAGGTTTTCTATGAGTTCATATCTACTCATTGGTTATAAATCCATGTGATTACAAGATATAATAGGCATTAAAGAGTCAATTATGGTGTATTATCATAAATTAATAGATTAAAAATTTCATAACATGATATTTGGTCTTCCAATTGGTGAAGGTAGATCAATATCATCTGGATGGGTTTTCTTTCAAGCATTGGATGTCCTTGAGTGAATGTGAAAGGGAATATTTATTTATTTTTCCTTATTTTTACAATGATCCAAGAGAATATGCGACTCTTTTGGATTGAATTTTTATTGGTTGATAATATTAACACATTTAATTGTGATCTTGGAGTAGGGTGTTGTGGATGTTCTAGAGATTTAGTATGTAGATATGATTGTGAGGATTCATGGGTTAATAAGGACCATCATATTTGATCCTGATTTTCAATTTACATCCTGAGTATGGGGATATATTCAGGATTTTTTTAATCGTAGATCTATAATAGAACTTATTTTCAACGTCATACTTATTGGAAGATGAAGTCTATGATTCTAAGGCCAGAGTAATTACTATGAGAATGCGTTGAACATTTTAATAGAGCAAGGGTGAAGCCAAAACCGACATTTGAATCTTCATACAATAATAATTTTCACTAAATAGTTTTCATTGATCTATCTGAGATGTTTTATGGGCATCCTGGTCTATCTCTATTGTGTTGGACTGAGGTTGGGGAGTCAGTGTTCCTTTGACATGATGTGGTTCAGGGCACAACATAGAACGTTTAAATGAATTAGGAACAAATTATAGATGAAATTGAATATAAGAAATCCTATTTTTATCATAAAATTATAAACATGGAATTTAAGGTCAGAGATCATGTATTGTTGAGGGTTTCCCCACATTATTGGTAGTTGAGGTATGGTCATGGGAGAAACATTTCTCCTATACTTGTCAGTCCTTTTGAGGTGCTGTGGTGCATTGGAAAGGTTGTCTATTTGGTTGTGGATCCACCATAGAATTATAGAAGCCACAATGTATAGCATCCCATAATATCCAAACATTGATGTTACATATTTATAGAGAAATATTCAACAAATTTTACAAAAATAGTCATTGGGACCAAAATTATTTATTTCCTTTAAAAACCTAGAATAAAATCTTTTTAAATTTATAGTACATATTCAATGTCTCCCAGAAATATCTTCCCCTATAGTATTCTTCAGAAACATACCATACATAATAATTTCTTCCAAAATATAGGGAAAGGAAACCTAAGAATGGTTGAGATCAGATGAAAAGTAAAGTTAAATATTTGTGATACGTAAGCATAAAAAAATCAAAGGTAATGCGAACATGAACATAATATATGGAAACCAAACCCCGACTATCTAAATATCATAATATTGATTCATGGAATATTGATTATATGTTCATATAAAATGAATAAAATTAAAATAATATGATCTATATGGAATAACATTATTACAATAAATAGATTTTTGGCATATATATTAGCTCAAAACATTTTGAACCTTTCTAAATAGAGAAATGTTCACTCATTAATTTAAATATATAAAATATGGTCCTTACATAATCGTATGGACATGAATCCATGTTCACACATAAAATTATGGATAAGAATGATAAGTATATTCAAAACACTGTGAAAATGTGATCTGGTTCACGTATAATATTGGGAACATGTAATTCAGTTCACAGATAATATTGGGAATATTTAATCAGCTCCGCATATAACATTATAAACATCTGACTAGGTTTTCAAAAAACAGTGTTAACATGTATTCAGATTCATGCATAACATTTCATCATAGCATAACCCATTAAAAAGTGATCATATTCATAATCATTTCATCATGGTATAACCTTTGGAACATAAATAGGTTTCAAAAATATATTTTCATTCAAAACCATTGCAAAAAATAATATGAATGGTATTCATGGATCATATCCTCTATGGGTATATGTAACATCAAAAAATTATTTTCTTGATTCAAAATAATTTTGATTAGACATTTAAAACATTATTTGAGGAAAATATACAATTCTATTTGAAAAGAAATTATCAAAATAGAAATCAACTTTAAAATATATTCCAATACAAATTGTAACACCCCTGAAAATCTAAGAGTAACTTGTTTTCAGTATCATCTATGATGCTCACACCAAGCACATAAGGAAATATAATATATCAAGAATTTATAATATATTTACTATTTTAAACAAAATTAAATATATTTTATATCCTTCATTACATACGCCACTAAGTTATCATAGGTCACATGCAACACGATGTTTATTCAAGGGATTGTGTTACATGCACGATTGAGTTGTACTGAACAATAATATGTTTTTAGAATATCATTATTTAATATAATAAGATATAACCTAGTCGATAAATGTTTGGTTATGAACATTATTAAAAAACATAGGAAAATATATATCTTACATAAATAAAAATTTAATTCATTAGAAAAAATTAATTTCTAATAAATAAAAGAACCAATTGAAAATAAAAAGAATATTTTACTGAAAATGATGTTTATGACCACAATTATATTTTACCCATAAATTAAATTATTTCGAATTAGTGACTAATTTTGATTTAATATATACATTATATATTCAATCAAATAGTTCTAATATTTATCTATCAGGTTTAATAAGAATAATATAAGATCAATCTCAATTTTACAAATGAAAACCTATATTTTTATGATGACATTTACCACCTTTTAATAGAGAACCGATATCAAATATGATTTTAGGAGAATTTATAGATTTAATATGTAAAAATTAATTTCATATACGAATGAAAAATATAAAAATTTGGTTACAAGGAATTTTTAGTATTTTTTTGTGGCATTTATTTCTTTAAATGAAAAGTGAAAATACTAAATATTAATTCGACAAATCTATGTCATGAAATTTAAATATAAGGATAAATTATATTATAAATTGGTTTAAAATTTTAATTACATAATTTTTTTTACTTAATCTGATTTTGGTCATTGGAATGAGTTTTTTTTGAAATTGTATATAAAAACATAGTGACCTTTTGGAATTTTTTATTTTAAAATTCCACATTTTTGTCCCGTCTATTGGATTAAATATAAATTAATTACCGAAACTAATGTGATTAGAATTTGGGAAAATGGATTCAATAATTGGAATAATCATAATTTTTAATTTCTAATAACATAAACATATTTTTTGAAAAAAAAATTTGAAAGTAATAATAATTAGTCACAGTGATTAAGGTGAATTTAAGATTACCTAGGGACTAAACATTAATCCTAAGGGCACAAGTGACCTTGAAACAGATCCAAGAGCCATTTTTTCTAGATATATACCCTATAATTCCTTGTATTTATTTTCTACATTATGTTATCCACTTTTCATGGGAAAAATGCTGGTGTAATTCTATTTCCAAAATTTAAATGAGTTCCTCTCCTCCTCAACTATAAAAAGGCCTCCATTCCTCCCACATCCTCACACCTCTCATAATACTTTTCCTAGAATTAAATCTAAAAAATTTTCTAATAAAACCCCTCGTATAATTCTATAATCCTCCCATTGGGAATAAATAAATCAAATTAATCCCATTGTTTTAAACCAAAAGGAGACACCAAATTAGAAGGTAACATCCTTCCTCAAGCTCTTTAGTTTTATTTCATTCTCCACTCATTAAATTTTTCTTATAATGGGAATATATAACAAACAAAATCTTTAATATATTGAGATGTTTTTATGTAAATTTTTAGACCTAAACATACAAAAAATTCTATCTAATTTGTAACAAACGTACATGTTTTGTGTACGGTGAACTACCCCCCTCATAAAACGAAGTTGATTATTTTTTCCTTTACCACCTCTTATTGTTGGGAATTATGATGTAAAATATATTTATATATGAATAATATGATATTTATTATATATATACCTTTCTAATTCATTTATATCACATAACTTTATAATTTCCATTTTGTGTAAATATGATAACATTGTTTTTGGAAGTGTGGACTACCGCCCCCTCAATTCGATGTGATTCATTCATGATATAAATGGAATATAGTAAAAATAATATTAATAAACAAATGTGATATATATTACACATAAATGATACTAGAATCATAATGTACATTTATATACATATCATTTACTTTTAATTCAATTATAATTCAACAACGATATTGAAGTAGGGTCCATGCGCATGTATGATCTACTACTGTCTCCCTGAATGGTTACTTATATTTACTATCACAAAATATAATGTTTTTTTCAAAATACATGTATAATGAATATATATGATAATTTAATATTGTTTTACATCCTAGATATGATGAAATAATGATCTAATTAATGATAACAACAAGCAACATTTTATAACATACTCCACAAACAAGGAAATTAACAACCAAAATAGTGAAAATAGTGAATGATTGTTATCAATCGAGTAATAAGATATAATAATAATAAAATATATGATATTATAATTATGAACATTGTACATTAATAAGTTAAAAATACACTTAAATACCTTATAAGGGAATTTAAATTATGTTCATGCAACAGGATACTCAAGGTAATGGATTTTCATCTCACTTTTTACATCTCTGAGAGAAACGTCATATTAATCACTTACTCATTTTGTGTAGTGTGTCAACAACCCATTCTGATTTATTATATCAGAAATTAATTTATCTTCATGGTATTTAAAACATTATTTTAATTGTATTCATTCATGAGGTCAATTTTTTAAAATGTTTTCAAAATGGTATTAGAAACATTATAATGTTTAAAGATTATTTTCCTCAAGAATAATTTTAGCGGTATTTCCATTCTTTGAGAGAAAAATTATTTATGTGAAAAGGTTTTCTTAAATATAGTGTACATAATTTAAATCCTACATATAATATCATGATTCATTCATTCTTCATGATATCATGAGTTGCAATTTGAATCATTTAATCTAAGGGGATTTAAGTTAAAAGTTACCAAGTAGAAAATATTTTCACAACCCACATTCTATTCATTGGGATAAATTACATCCTCCTCATCGTTAATATTGTATGATTATGTGTTTAATAAATGTTTACTATCTATTTTTTTATTTACACTTTTTGTGTGGATTTATATTTGACCTACATAACCTATTCGTTGATTGATTTTCACATCAATTTTATGGTCTTTTCAAGGGTTTACCACAAAATTACATTTTGTTTGGGATTGTTTACCCTTGAAAATCCATCAGAGGAAATTATTTGATCATTTTTTAATAAAACCTTTTCTTTTATTCTCCAATGGGTTTTAATGATCTTTTCAAGTATTAATACAATTTTTCTACTCTTTTTTACTGAAAATATTTTTAATAAAACTCTACTTCATTTATCTCTTTAGTCAGACAACATATTTTCATCTAAAAACCAAATATTATTTTAGTGTTTTAAATTTTTATAAACTTTTCAAAATGATTTAGAAAATAAATATTTATTGTTTCAATCTTTTACCAATGTTTTTAAAGGAATATTCTTGTTAGTTTTCAAAAAAGTCATTTTTCAAACAATTATATGACGCAAAAGGAATGTTCATTTTACTTAGTACTGCATTTAGGGATTTAAACACCATAGTTTCCATCTTGCTACCATTTAATGTTTTAAAAGTTATTTTTAAAAAAAATTAGAATATATTTACCTATAAACAGATTCTCAAATAGATTTTCAAAACAAATGGATATTTTCTTCAAGAACATTTTTAAATGTAATTTTTATAGTTTCTATATTCATCATTTAAAAAAATAATTTATTTTTATTCTACATGGGATATGTTGTATTGAAACCATTCTTATTCTTCATATGCATGATTTAGGATGGATTTTTCTAAGGATTTTATTCGCATTAACTTTCGTGATTCTTTTATTATTCCCTTGAAATATTCAATTACCTATGATAATTGCACATTGAATTCACCCTAATTATCCATTTCATTTATCGAGGATATATTCATTTCCTAAATAGTATACTAATTTTAATACCATGTTTATTTTAATATTTATATGATTATTTAGGGAAATATTTATAAATCGATATCTTTTAATACATAAAAATATATTGTAAGGCACATTGTAAATATATTATTTAATAAATGATGTATTTTTTGGTCATGTAAGACAAGGGTGAGACCCATTTACAAAAAACCCATTGATGCATCGATAGTTTTATGTGATGACTCAATTAGATTGCTGTATTAATTGGGTTTTTACCCGACTTACTAAAATTTCTTATGAATGTTCATGACTGTAATGGTTCCATGTACCCTGGAAACATGGAATCTAATAATTATTCATTTCCATTATTTAGTGTCAATTATATTCATCCATGTAATTTTTCATCGACATATCCATGGAAACATTTTACTTTCAGTTCATTGATTAAATGTCATCTGTTTCAGTTTCTTACTCTTCCATATTGATTTTTCCATATATAGTGATTTGAATGTAATTCGTTTCTAGTTACATGCCTTTTAAAATTTATTTTTCCTTAGCATGTTATTTGAATGACACGTGTTTTCAGTAACCATGATTTCCATAATATTAATTACTCAATTACTTTTTATTAATTGACTATATGGAAAGTGTTCGTAGTTATTTACAATTCCATATTGATTATTCTCATTCAATTATTATTTCTTCGGTTAAACATTAGAATTACTAGAAATTTGATCTTTCCTTTATTTGTTTCCTTTCCCCATAAATAAATTTAGTGTACTATGAAAGATATTAAAGGATACACAAGATAGAATATGGTTCTTATCCACAAAAGAAGGAAAAAATTACGTTGTAATTTGTGTATTTATTTTTAAGACAATACTTATGTATGTATCCATTTTACCAATAATAATAAACTATTTGGTACTTTCAGACATGATTTATTTGTATCTTTTTTCAATTTAATTGATAATTTAGAGTGGCTCTAGGATTCAGGGATTAGGTTACAAAAGTTGGATCAAGAGAATTTTTTTAGAATCCATTGTAACTAGATTTAAAAAAAACATATATTATAGAAAATAACCCTAATATATACTTTTAGGATAAACATTAAAGACATCCTAGAATTTTGTTAAGGTAGGTATTATGAGGAAATTCCAAGTAGTACATCCTTAGATACTATTACAGGATATGGTTTTGGAATAAATATACGTAGGAGTAACAACTCTGACATGGTGTGGTAGACCAGACATGATGTAACCTCGTAGACAATAATAGGTGCTACTACACACCTGATTTGACACTCCTAGGGGATATACATAGGATAATTCATATTTTTATCATAAAACATTATGATGCATTTGAATAGAATATGAAAACAAATGATAATGGTTAATCTAAAAGAGTTTAAGATTTTCAAACAAGGTTTCATAATTTAGTTATCTTATATATGATTTTATTATTTTCTCAATTTGGATATTATTATTCACAATAATCTTTCTAGATTTATTCAATGGCTAGAACCCTAAGGATTCATGTTAAAATGGAACCATAAGGACATGTTAGGATAATGTGAAACCAAATGGGGTCTGGATATGAGTGAAGGATATTGTGTTTATGCTTAATTAGATTACTTAAAATATTATTGACAATATATACCTTTACCGACTCCCAAAATCACCATTAAAAATATGGATGTAGGTTGTTAGTAGCTTGAGTTATGGGTACAATAGAAAAATGAAGGCTCGTTTTCCTTTAGACAAGAAATGTGGACGGAGGAATCCATCGAAGATACTTAATGGAATTTGTTAATGATTGAACTATTAGAATGGACATAAACAAGGATTTCCATGAAAAGGTTAAGAGTATGATGTAAGGAAGTGAAAATCATAAAAGGACCTATTTATGGTTTATTGCCTAAACTTCAGGGAAATTGAGCACTAACCAAGTAAATTACCTCTTCTAAATGATAAACACTAAACCAAGGATGGAAGAATATGGAAATTTATGGATGAAGTAGTTATGTATTGGGTTTGTATTTAAAATCATATTTAGGAGTCTACATAATGATTAAATTTGACGGATTCCCATTAGATCTATTTTTTTTAAATTAAATTAATATAGTTATAGAAATGAAAAACATATTTGTCATGGGACAACTAATAAAACATGTATTTCCATGGGTCTTGAACCCATGACATATGGATGCTAAGGGTTTCATTCCAACCACATAGATACAAAATTTCCTTGTTAATATGTCACTATTTTTAGTTCAACAACTTGTTAAATAAATATCAATGAAAAACCAGTAATGTTGAATTTTAGGTTTAGTGACTAATTTCTGAACTATATAAGTTTTGGAAAATAATTAGTTACAAATTGTTATACTTTTCACTATTTTATGGGCCTTACAATATGTCAAACATGTGGTTTGTTGTTTTAGGCATCAATGTAAATTTTTGGATATCCATTTCATGAAGTAAGGTATAAATTAGAATTTGATCGAAGAAAAACCAATGGTTGAATTTTTTTATATAATTATATAAGTTAATTATATTTCTTTATATACATATATAGAATAATAATTACTCAACATTAGGAAAATGATCTTTAAAAAATGTTGTCATAATACCTTAATTTCACTCGAATCTTTGGTCTACTAAATCAACACAGATTATTTCCTTTGATGACCTCAAATTTCAATTGATAATTATATTTTTTCTGATTTATGACCTCCATAACACCCTATAAATTTATTTGTTTTTCCACCATGAAAATATAATTACAGTCCACAAATTTTCTCCTACTTGGATACCTAGTTATATGTTATTCAATGTGACATTTGTACTTCCCATTCTCTCTTTTATAGAGGTTATTTTATGATCCCTTCATATGATGTGGAGCTTTGACATAAGAAATATTAAATAATTTATTACCAATATCATGATTACATTTCGATGACACTATTTAATTATGGTGGGGAGAATGTAACATCCTGAAAAATCAAAAAGAGATACTTGTTTTCAATAGCATGGTATACACACAACATAAAGCACATAAGGAAATATAATATCCTAATAATTTATAATAAATTTAATATTTTAATTAAAATTAAATAAATTTTATATATTTAGTTATACATGACACTAAGTTATTATTCGTTTCACGCAACAATGAGTTTCTTCAATGGAATGTTTTACACTCAAGACACAGTTTTACTGAAGAACAATATATTAATAAAATACTATTATTTAATATAATAAGTTATAACCTATAAATTAAATTAGTGTTTATAAATAATATTATATGACTTATGAAAATATAACCCCTACATAAATATAAAATGAATTCATTAGTTATATATTAATTTCTAATGAATAAAAGAACAAATTGAAAATAAAAGGTATATTTTACAGAAAACTATCTTTATGCTCACAATGATGCTATACCCTAATAAAATAAATAAATTAAAATTAATTAGTTATATTAATGTAATATATATAATATTAAATCAAATTTTTTTTTTATATTCATCCAATATAATTTTTTAACATAATACAATAACTAACACAATTTTTCACATAAAATCATATATTTTAATTTAGATATTTTACCACCTTTTAATGGAAAACCTATATTAAATCAATTTTATTAACTTTTATAGATTATATATTTGAAAATATATTTCAAGTTTGAATAATAAATATAAAAATTAGTTTAGGGTGAATTTATGGTATTTTTCTGTGATGTTTCATTTTTTTCATGAAAAGTGAAAATACTGAATTTTAATTGAAAATTATTTTTTCATATAATTTAATAACAATGATAAATTCTGTTTTAAATTGGTTAAAAATATTAATGAGATCATAGTTTTATCATATAACCATATTTTGGTCATTTTAATCAATTTCAATTGGAAATTGGGTATAAAAACATAGAAAACTTATTGACATTTTTACATTAAAAACCTGCAATGTCATGCCTTATGAGGGAATACATTTATATTAATTTTTTCCAATTAGATGATGGGAATTTAGAAAAATTGATTCCATATTTTTAATAATCATAAAATATAATGTCTAATTAGTTCAACATAGTTTTATTACCAAAAATATTAGTGAATGTAATTAAAATTAATTACAAAAATTAAGGTGAAATTGAGCTTACTAAGGAACAAAATCTTATACAAAATGGCCTAAATGACTTATAAATAAATCATAGGTCCATTGGATGGACATATTTATAACCTAGTGTAACATGGATCTATTTTTTTCCTTTATTGGATCCATATTCCATTGGAAGAAGGTGGATGTAATTCCCCTACCAAAACGTACAAGAGTTTCACTCCTCCTCTACTATAAAAGTCATCCTCTCCTCCCACATCCTCAAACCTCTAAAGAAACTTTGAATCTAAAAATATCATCCCTTATAACTCATAAAAATCTATTCCCACATATTAGGATCCCAATCTTGGGAATAATGAAATCCAAGAATCTTGTTGGTGAAAACCAAAAAGAGTAACCCGATTAATAGGTAACATCCTTCCTCAAGTTCATTAGTTTTATTTATTTATACACTAATAAAATTCTTATTATCCAATGATTATATAAAATAACTGAATAATAAATATAAATAGGCGTTTTTATGTTAATTTTTAGACATAAACTTACACATAATTCCCTCTAATGGGTAACAAACATATCATTTTGGTGTACGATGAATTACCGCCTCATGAAATGAAGTTGATTGTTTTTCCTTAATCAACTCTTATGGTTGGGAATTATGATTGAAACTCAATTTGTATATGATATATATGATATATATGAAAAATTTATGGTTCTTCAATTATTTTATTAAAATATTTTTATACTTTTCATTTTTTATAAGTACGATAAAATATTTTTTGAATGTGTGGATTTGAACCCCCTCAATGCGATGTGATTTGTTCACGCTATACATGTAAAATATTAAGGATAATATTAATAATAATATTTGAAAATTATTAAAAATAAATTTTAATTTAATTATAATATAAATTTATATACATATAATTTACTTTTAATTCATTTAACATACTATAAATAAATGGTCACAACGTTCATGTGTAGGTACGGCCTACCATCTCTATGAATAGTGTACTACTTTTCATATCTAAAACTACTATTATTTAGTATAAATATATTTATACTGAATATAAATGATAACTAAATAATTCTCTAAATTATTTAAATTAATAAACCATCATCTAATTAACGAGAAAAGAATGTAACATGTTAAAACATACTTGACAAACTAAGTGATTAACACCCGAAATAGTGAAAATTATGAATGATTGTTACGGAAAGGGTAATAAGATATTAAAAAAAGATAATATATGATATTATAAAAATTAATATGTTTTCTTAATATGCTATTAATACTCATAAAACCATTATATTTGAATTTAATGTAATTTCACCAGAAAATAAACGCAATGTAAGGGATATTCAGCTCACTTTTTACATTTGTGAGATGAATGTCATATTCATTAATTACTAACTTTTTGTGGTGTTTCTAATAACAATTTTGATAAATTATATCCTAAATTAATTTATCTTCATGGTATTTAAAAGTTTATGTTAATTTTATTCCTTCAAGAGGTTTATGAATTGTAATATTTTCAAAGCGGTATGGGACACATTGGAATGTTTATTTATTATTTTCTTAAAAATTATTGTAATGGTATTTTAATTAATTGACACAGAATTTATTGGTTTACAAATAATTTATTATGTAGAGTTTAAATACTGAATCTTTTACATACAATATCATGATTCATTCCAGCTTCATGATATTTTTTAATTTAAATTTGAATTATTTCATCTAAGGGTATCTGAGTTAAAAGTTACCAATTAGAAAATATTTTTATAAACAAATTTATTTTCATTGGGTTATATTAATTCCTTGTTATTGTTAATATTATATGATTATGTTGGTAATCAATTTTTACTATCTATTATATTATTTACACTTTTTTTTGTTGATTTACATTTCAAAAACACAATATTTTCATTGATTGATTTTCACATAAAAATTATGGTCTTTTCAAGGTGTTACCATAAAATCCCATTTTTTCATGATTATTTACACGTGAATTTAAATAAAAAGAATTTATTTGATGATTTTACAATTAAACCTTAAATTTTATTCTCCACTATTTATTAATTACCATTTCAAGAATTATTACCATTTTTCAACTATTCGGTACCCAAATTGCATTAGAAATTATTTTTAAAGAAAACTCAATTTCATTTCAATATTTTGTTAGAGAAACTATTTTCTTATAAAAAATGTTTTATCATAATGTTTTCCAAAATGTTTTTGAAAACATAAAAATTATTTTGTAAAGAATTTTTTAACCTTTTTTTCTTTATCCATGTTTTTAAAGGAATCTTCATATCGCTTTCCGAAAAAGGCCTTTTTCTAACCTATTTACCGTGAAAAATGAATGTTATTTTTACCACGTATGTCTTTTATATATTTACCCACCATTATTTCTTTGAATATTCCTATTCTTGTTTAAAAGGTTACTTTTCAATGTAAATTTTCTAAAAATTGATTTTCACAGAAAAGGCATTTCGAAATATTTTTTTAAAAAAATTATTTTTTCCTTAAGAATGTTTTTTATAGATCCTTTTATAGAATTATATTCATCAACCACAAAAACCCTTTATTTTTACTCTACATGGAATATTTTGTATTCAAACCATCCTTATTCATCCTCTATACTGTTTATGATTGATTTTTCCAATGATTTTATTGAGATTCATTTCCATGATTCCTTTGTTAGTCCCCTTGAAATATTAAATTTCCTAAGATAATTGAACAATGAATTTAAAATAATTATACATATAATTTATTGTGGTTATGATCATTTCCCAAACCATATACAATTTTTCATATAGTGTTTATTTTGAATGTTATTTGATTATTTTTTGACTATTGTTAAATATATTTCTCCCACTCCATGTAGATATTAGATAAGTCACATTATTATATCAATTATTTGATAGATGATGAGTGTACTTGATGGGTATTTAATGTGTGGGGCCAGGTCATGGATAGAACCTCCATGAATTAGAAGTGTAATGGGAGTAGTCAGTTGACTAGCCACCTTATAAGGGTTTTACCTAATATGATAAACTATCTTGTGAAGGGCCTTGACGGTAATAGTTTTATGTACCTAGGAATCAAGGGGTCCAATAATTAATCATTTACATCATTTAGTTTTAGTTATATTAATCCATGATATTTTTCATTGAAATATCTATGGGTAAATTTTATATCCAGATCAATGAATAAATGACATGAATCTCAATTTATTACGTTTACATATTGATTTTTTCTCACATAGTTAATTGAATGGAATTTTTTGCCAGTTACATACACTACCATATTGATTTTACCTTATATAGTTATTTGAATGGAATGCTATTTTATGTTACTTACCTTACTATAATATTATTCACTGACTTAATTTCTAGTTATTAACTATGTGGAATGTGTTATTTATTTTTTACCATTCCATATTTATAATTCTAATTTATTCATTATTGTGTCTAATATACTTTACCCATAATGTGAATTTGAGATCACCCTTATTTGTTTACTTTTCCATGGAATCTAAGAAGTGTGAAAAGAAAGGTACTCAAGGATTTTATATATGGAATAGAGTTCTTATCCATGAAATAAGAATAAAATTATGTTGTAATAAGTGTATTCTTTTGTAATTCAAGACTTATGTTTCTATCTGGATTACCATGTCTTGTAAACTATTTATTCATTTGGTACACTATTTACATGTATCTTGTTCCAATATAATTGATATAAGTAAATATATTTGGGATTATAGGGTTGTGTAACTACACAAATAACCTTGATAGATTATAATTTAAGATTAAAATAAAATAATGTACATGACAATAGGATGTTTCATTCATTTTGTGCATGTTAAAATAAAGGTTCCTTTCACGTTTAAAATAAAATCCAAATGAAAATTGTTTAGAAAAAGAAATTAGGATTCAATTAAAACATGTATTTATAATGTTAAAACATGGGTAAAAATATCTTTTAGAAGTAATAGGATAATGAAAAATTATTTTGGAATACATTTTTTGAAAACTTATTTTTGGAAGAAAACCAAATTCTGACTAAAGAGAGTTAGAAAGTAGGATTATATAAAAATCATTTTCCAAATTATTTAAAGAAAAAAAGAGTCTAAAATTTGAATTATTACATGAAAATATGATGACTATAAATATAATATGAAAATAAATTAGTCTTGAGAGATGAATCATATGATTTTATCATTAGAAACATAATCGTAAACAATCTTGATAAACTATTAGATTATAACATAAAATAATTACCACTTTTATAACATTGAATCATAATTACCATGAGGGAATAATATAACATGGAACCTAAAATATCATGATAATATATAAATTCATGATATTAAACTTCCATGGTGCTATATATACACCTAATGATTTACTGTAGGTGCATAAAATAACGTATGTCACAAAGAAGGTAAATTGAGAAATAAAATCCATTATAGCCTAAGTAATTTTTTGAATGAAAATCCCCAAAATAGAATAATATAAAATGAAACATTAAATATAATGAAAATAATTAAATTCATTATATAACATGTCAAATGGTTAGTAATAAATCAACACTAAATAAATGAGTGGTGAATTTTCATGTCTCCCAAAAATAAAAGAGAGAACGGTAACCCCTTTAACATAAGTCTTGAATTATTCCATACACATTAAAACATCTTTTAGAGTAAATAAAATAATATTATAAATATAATATTGAACAAAAATTGAATATATTATAACATAAATGGTTTTCTTTTGATATTTTATTACCCTATTATTAACAATTACATGTTAAAGTCACATTTAGGGTAATTATAGATTTGATCTTTATATCTGTTTTAATTGGTGATTTTGGACCATCCAAATTATATCAATATTTAATAATATATATAATTTTTAACATGATATAAATATAATATATAATCTATATATATGTATTTAATTTTATCTATAAATATTACTGATAGAAAATGAAATACACCATTCATAGAGACAGTATGTCATACACATGTATGGAGACTGTTTCCATTTTCATGATGAAGGGAATAAAAGAAAGTTAAATGATATATTATCATTATATATTAATTTTCAAATCAAATATATCAGAATTTTTCATTAAAATAAACCTTATCACTATCCATGTAAAGCATAAACGAATCGCATCACTTCGCGAGGAGGTAGTCCTCAGTAAACAAGATTTATGTTATTATTTTCAGAAGAAATGGAAAAAATTAAGGTTTTTATGATATAATAATTATAAGATAATAATAAATTAATTAATATAATAAATATATATATATTATAAATCCATCCTTATATATAGCTATGAGAGGTGATAATGAAAAAACAATTGACATCAGTTCGTGAAGCGGTAGTCCACGGCACACATGAACGATGATTTCGTAACCCATTTGATTGAAGTGGATATAGGCATGTGTATTTAATAGAAAATAAAAATGTATCATTATATGTATTACACTATGTATATTATATCCAAATGGAACAATAGTAATTTAATGAGGTTGAGAAATAAATAAAACTGAAAATGCATGTTGATGAATGTTACCTCTTCTTCGGGTATCCCCATTAGGTTTTCATAAAAACCATTCATATGGGGGATTTATGTCCAAAATGAGCCTTATATGATGGGATTATAGAATTTTTTATTTTATTTGTGAACATATTGGATTATAAAATGTTTTTATGCTGTGAATAGCAGAGAGATGCGTCGGTTTTTATAAGTGAGGTGACTGACCCACCTGTAATTTTTTGAAGGAATAATTCTAGAAAAATTGTTTCATGTCTCCATGATCCGATAATGGACCATTCTCTCTAATAGAAGGGTTAAGGTTGAAATTTGGCCATAAAACGAGTTCAATACATGTTTTAGGTCATTTTTTACCCTTATTTTTTTTTGTTTGACCCCCTTGTGAACACATGTTTACGTTAACAATGGTTAATAATTTTTACTATTTTGAAAAATCAAATTGATAAAAAATTATATTGAAAATATTAGATAATATTAATTATTCTGATAAAAAATATTGAATTTTTTTTACCTAATTTCCACCTAAGTATAATTTTTTTATTTAACATTAATCTCAGAGATGTGATGAGAATGCATGTTTTGAATGAGTAAATATTTGAATGTTTGAAATGATTTTATATAAAAATTAAAATATAAAATTAATCCCAATAACATGAATTATTTTAGTGGATTTATAGAGGTACTAATTCTACTTTAAAAATTATTTAAAATATAATTTAACTTTAAAAATAAAATAAATGAAAAGAACATTGTAATTAACATTATTTATTTTTCACAATTCATCAAAAAATGAATCATTTTAGAAAAATACAAAATATTTATCCTAAGATAAATTTTATATTACAATTTCAATTATGAATATTATTTTTTGAAATAAATTTTCTAAAATTAGAAAAATTTATTTCTAAAATAACTGCAACAAAGTAGAAAAAATGAATTTCTTTTAAAAGATAAAATTTTAATAATAAAATTGGATCTATTCATATCTGTTGCATATAAATCACATGAGGTGAATTTTAAATTTTTTATTGAATATATAATATATTTATTTATATAATTTAACCCAAAAAAGATAGTTTGTTAATTTATTCAGGTAAATACATTTATGGATATAAAAAATTGTTTTTCGGACAAGATTTTTCTTGTATTAATTTATTTATTTTCATTTATAATTAATTTTTCAACATATAATACGTTATATATACATCTTAAAACCATATTTTCATAAATTATTTAATCCCATTCATATTCACCATTCAAATGGATAGTTGATAATTATATTAAATAATAATACTTTTATATTATTTCATATTTGGTTTAAACTATGTATTGCATGTGAGACAAGGAAATCAGAGTATTTTGTGTAATATAAAACAATAATTTGGTGGAGTTTAACGCAAGATAAAATAAATTTTGTGTTTAATTCATGTCAAACATAGTTTTTTGTGTAATAAAAAATATCCAAAATATTAAATTAATAAAAATATAAAAATCTTGTACTGTTACATTCTACCACCCTGAATATGTATTACGACAACAATATTTATCTCATTCATCAAAGCTTTATCATTTTACAATTATTTAATAGAAACCAAAATGAAAAAATGATTAATAAAATTCTCCTTAAAAACATAATTTTATAAACATAACTGTTACCTAATGTAACTCCTATCATGGTTTTGATATATAAGAACATAGGTGGAAGGTGATTATTTATACATTTAAGAAAATTTTAAATCATTATAGAGAGTGTTAAGTTTCATTGAACGCATGATAGTGGGTGATCTAGAGAAGGTTATTGATTAAAAAACCATAAATTTATGATGAATTAATGGAATATTTGAGTCACTAAAAATGAAGGCACTACAATAATATATTTTTTCATGATCTTTTTCCAATGTTGAAGAATTACATTACCATCATGATTGAGAACATATGTTTTTTTTAAATTATATTTTTTAATTTCAACGGAAAAATTTAATCCTTATGTTAATACAAGATCAATCTACACATCATCACTTACTCCAAGGGTTGAATTTTTCATTTATGAAGCACTAAATAAGATATATATAAAATGATGATTCATTCCATCTATATCTAGTTATTCTACAAACAAAATGGTTTAAAGAAGTTCTGTATAGATATTCATATGGTTATGTAATAGATCAATCTATAAAACCTCATCCAATGTTCAACTTGAATCATGTTAGAAATTCTAATCCTTTTCACTCTTCCAAAATATTTAAATCCAAAATATTAGAATAGTGTTGCTAAATTTACAATAAGATCTTATCATTATTACCATAAAAAATGAATTAATTCGTCATTATCTCATAAAAGTATCTAAATAAATTCATCATGTATTCTATTGAAACATTCTAATAACCTAAAATAATAACTTACAAAAAACATACGTTCTACTTATTCCTTCAATAATGTATATTTGGAGATATTCTGTAATTCTAAAAATGTTTTATACTCCATTAATGATATTATAAAACACATTGTTAAAAAATCATTAATATGTTCCATGGTAATAATCACTATCCAATTTACTCTATTTGGGCCAGTAATGTTTTTATCGTAAAAACAATATTAGTAACAAACTAAGGGTTACACATCCCTTAATCATGTTTTTCCATGAATACCACCTTTCCATTAAATCAATTTTCACAGCCATCTATGTAATTTAACATATTATATGAAATTCATATTGATAACCTTATACTATCAAAAACTTATATATTTTATAATTTTTTAATTCTAAAAAATAATTAGATCAAACATGTCACATCCTTATCAAACATTTGACAAGGATTTGTCACCTTATTCCTTGATAACTTCTTCCTTTTATATGTAATTAATAGTCTCTTCATCATTGGAAATATAACCATTAATCTGTAGCCTTTCTAATTTCGATCAGGATGTTTATCGCAAGGATTTTTATTTTAATATTCGAATACATTCCACATTTAAAACATTTATCCACTAATAATATTTTAGGGATACCAAATTTATCATCCATTGAATTAACTAAACTTTTCCATTTTCTTGGATATTTCATTTTTTTGTCATTCTTTTCAATACTTAAAACATCCTCTCATTCCCTTGGGATATTCCATATAGTGATTATTCCCACATTCTCGACATTGTAGAAATCTGAATATTATTACCCCTTTGTTTATTACCACATGATCTTTCATAAAAGGTCATCTTTCTCTTATTTCATGATTTAGGAATATCACTAAAGTAAACATTTTTAGACATTTATCATGATAATTGATTATCCATAATCAAAATATCTATCTCTCTAGTTATTATCAAATTTTTTTTCACACAGTTATCTAATATTCTTTCAGATTCAGTGATAAAAAAATTCCTTCTCGTTCTAGAGATAGACTAAAACTAAAAACATAGTTTTAGAAACACTAATCATAGTGTAAAACCACATAATCAGGAAAAAACCTATATAATATTTCAAAATAAAAAAACATTCATTTTAAACAATGAAACATTAGGTTTATCCTAGGTAGTTAATAGTATTTATCTATTTAAATCAGTCATGATGGTTTATAAGGAGTTTATGAATTTCCCAAGAAAATCTCCCCAAAGTGTTAATCCTAGTGTGAAGAAAGGCCTGTTATTGCATACGAGGTGATGATCATGTCCATATCAATGCACCCTTTTCGGAGATATTAACCCTACATATGTCTTTTCCAGAGCCACATCAACTTATATTATCCCGATAGGGATTTAATCTCATCAAAACCACATTATATATCCTTTAGAAATAATACCGGATTTTTCCTAAACTTTGAATCATCCATAGAATTATCTTTACAAATATCCATATAAAATCCATAGAATCATCCCTGATAATATCACTAATATTTTCTCATCCCGGTTTCAAATGATTCACTAAACCCATCCTATGGATCCAACTATAGTGACATAGGTTCTCCAAAAAGAAATATTATAACTTTTTAGATGAATATTCAATACATTACCCAAATACACACCTAAGGAACATAATATATTTAGTACATTGGAACATGAAACAAAATATTATTAATTTGGTGAATGATTATTAATTTCTCCAAAAAAGATCAAAATATTTAGTACTCTTCACATAAAAACCCTATATATACCTTTCTTCGTAACCTGTGGAATTGAAACATAATGAAGGGTGACCATAGTTTCATAGTAGGGGTAAAAATTATAGATACATAAGAATTACATGAACACAAGTGTTTGAGAACATGAGAATAACATTTAAAAACCATACCACTATTGTAAAAGGACAAGATATTGAGTCGTGGAATAATGAATGGAAGTTAATAACACATGAATCATAAGAAAATAAAATAATATGATCCATGAGAGAATAATATTTTAATGAAACAAATATTTATGTATCACACATCATTTTATAGAATTGTGACCATGTATAAATAAGGAAAAGTTCACTCATTATGTTAAGGTCCTGAAATTATATCTATGCATTAACATATTTACATGAAACCAAATCCAAATATAATAATATGAACATGAAATAAAGGTCCATTAATAACACAATGAACATGAAATCATGATCATGCATAACTTTCTGAACATTAAATCGAGTTAACACATTACATTGAGAACATGTAATCAGGTTCACACATAACATATTAAGTCATGATTTATCCATCATCAACAAATTAATTTAATGGAGATATATATCCCATAAATATAATAATTAAAATCATATTTAAGTGTTCTATAATATCATAAAACAATCATCATATCATAACCCATGAAAATAAATTGGCTTCAAAAAAAATTAATCATAGCATAACCCCTGGAAAACTGATGGCTTCCATAATCATTTCATCGTAGTTAAACCCATGAAAGAGAAATTGGTTTAATTAAAATATTTTCATCATAAAAATATCTGAGAAAGAATAAGAATGATATTATTGGATCTTATACCCAATATGTCATAGGTATCATTGACATATGTAATCTTATATGGGAGATGATTGTGATAGGTCATCTAAAACGTTTATTGAGGGATATATCTTTTCCAATTTGGAAATTTTTTTCTAAAATATAAACAATTTTGAAAATATTTTTATTGGAAAATAACATTGAATATTTTTAAAGGAATATTAAATAAAATTAATTTTTATGACAATGGTATGTTTCGTTAATGTCGTATATGTTAAAACAAAGGATCCTTTCAGATTTCGGGTAAAAGAAATATAAAAATTGTATTGAAATTCAAAAAATGTATTCCATTAAATTAACTTTTGACAAATAGTCAAATCTAGATATTAATTTATTCAAATAAATAATAGTATAATTATAATAGATTTATGAAAACAATTTTAGATAACTCGGTTGTGGAAGAAAATAGATTTTCAACCGAAGAGAAAAGTAATGTCATATTTTGGTAAAAACATTTTTTTAATTATTTTAAGTAAAAATTAGCTAGTGAGTTTTAATATTACATGAATATATAATTAATAACCATATGATAATAAAATAATGAGTTTCATTAGATATGGAAAAATAATATTTTATCATAAATAAACTTAATAAAATAGAATAATGTAAAATAATGCGATTGTGAAATAAAATCATTACAGTATGGGTAGCTTTGAACCATATTCCCCATGAAGGAATAAGATAAAATGGAACTCAATATAACATTAATATAAATAAATTAATGATAATACATGTCAATGTATTTGTATATATACCTCAAGAATGATTTTGGCTTCATAAATTGACATACGTCTCAAAAGAAGGTAAATTGTGACAAAAAATACTTACCTATTTACTAAACATATGAGTCATATTCCCATGTAATTAAAAATGTAAAAATAGACATTAAATATCTTGAAAAAATTGGATTCATTATATAATATGTCTAAAGGAACTTATGCACATCAAAAAAAAGATATGAGTGGTTGATTTATATTTGACTCCAAGAAATAAATCTGAGACTATAAATCCACTTAACAAAAGTATTCACTTACATCGTAAAAATTATAAACTCCTATATAATATATATATATATATGTTTATAAAAAATCTAATAAATAAATAGACACATATATTTCATAACATATATGATTTACTTATGACATTTTACTACCTATTTATTAACAATTGCATGTCAATTTGATGTTTCAAGTAATAAACGCTTTGTTCTTCATGTATGTTTTGATTGGTTATATATGGTAATATTACTTTTATTAGGATCTAATCATATATATAATGTTAAACATGATAAATATAACATATATATATATTCTTTATAAATTAATTTCAAGAATTCCATAAAATTTATTAATAGAATATGAAATACATCATTCATGGATAAAGTAGGCCATGCAGAGGCCTTAACATTTTTTCCATTTTCACAATGCATTGAAAGAAAGAAAGGAAATTATATATTGTAATTATAGAATATTTGTATTTCATATATATCATATTTTTTCATTAAAATCATCTATATTACCTTTCATGTTAAGTGCTAATGAATAACATCACATTACAAGACGATAGTTCACCATACACAAGAGATAATTTATCATATTCCCACAAAATGGATCATAGGAGGATAATAGTATCATTAAAATTTTATTTAAATAATAAATCCATCATTTATTTAAATATTTAATGGTGTTAATGAAAAAATAAATGTCATCTGTTCATGAATCTATAGTCCCCAATATACACGAATGATGATTTCGTAATCCATATGATGGAAGTAGAGATCGTTATAATCATTAACATGACATAAAAACATCATATAATATAGATTATATTGAATTTATTATATCAATAATGTATAATAATAATTTTACGAGGTGTAGGAATAAATAACTAAAAAAGGCTCATTCATGAACGCCGCCTCTTCATCATGTATCCCCTTTATGTATTCACCAAAATCATTCTTCACGTGGATTTATGTTAAAACATAATATTATAGGATGAGAGAAGGGAATCTATGAATTTATTTTTTTATATAAAGTTAATTAAATGGTTTTATTTTTTTTAAGAAGATAGGATAAGTTGTGGCCTTTTATATGTGAGTTGAGTGGCATACTTGTAATTGTTTTGAAGAAAGAATTCCACCCATGTTTTCTTCATATCACAAGGCACTAAAAGTATAAAATTCTCAATAATAATATTTTTTATGTCTATATATTTTTAAAAAATGTGTTTTTATATGTTTTGGCTCATTTTTAACCTTTATCTTTTAGTTTATCCCCAAGTACACCCATG
The DNA here is from genome assembly GCA_963277665.1 of Viscum album. Lineage (NCBI taxonomy): Eukaryota > Viridiplantae > Streptophyta > Magnoliopsida > Santalales > Viscaceae > Viscum > Viscum album. The sequence goes on from OY728121.1 coordinate 988,316,800, forward strand.
TTACTTTAACAACGGTAAATAATTTTTACAGTTTTTACTATTCATTTTGGTAAAAAATTATGTTGACCTTATTATAGAAAATAAATATTTATGATTATAAATATGGATTCAATTTTTATAATTCCATTCACATAAGTTGATATATTTAATTTCAAATTTATATAGTAGATCCAATAATAATGTTGGTTTTTAAAAGGAAAATGTTCAAAACATTAAAAAAATTTATATTAAAATTAAATATGAAATTGATCAAAAAACCATAAATTCTTTTATTGAATGTATTTTCGAACAATTTATTTCTTTTATATTGATTTAATATATAATATATATTTAAAAATAAATTCAATGTAAATGCAATTTTTAGTTAAAAGTCAATTTTATTCACTATTCATCAAAAAATAAATAAATCTTCTCAAAAAAGTACAAATTTTTTATCTTAATATAAATTTGATAGTTTTATTTCAAAAATGAAGTAAATTTCTTCAAATAGATATTCTTATAGTGGTAAAAATTATTGTTAAAAATAATTCTCTAATTATGACAAATCAACTTTCTTTTAGAAGATGCATTTTTAAGAATAAATATAGATTTATTCATATCATATTTATAGAAAGAACATTAGATAAATGTTGATCATTTTATTGAAAATATAATATATAATTTTCATTAAAACCATTCACCAAAAGTGTTTTTTAGTTATTGATGTAAAACACATTTTTTATTAGAAAAATACTTTTTACAAAAGAATTCCTTTATATTCAATAGGAATTTATTTTTATTTATAATTAATTGGTCACCAATAAATTCATTGTATATATGAATGTTTTTATAGAACATATTTTCATAATTTATTTAATCATATTCAAATCATCCACTCCAACGGTTAGGTGATAACCATTGTATTAAATAGTAATATTTTAATAGTATGTCATGTTTCATTTATAGTCGGTGTTTCTTATAACACTAACTATAATTGTTATTGTGTGTAACAAAAGAAAAAAATATTGTCTAATGTAATGAATGTTAAACTGATTATTTTTTATATGTAAACAAAAAATCATTTTTGAGTGTAATGAAAAACATAAAAAATATTAAATTCAATAAATAAATTCCACAAAATCATAGGGTATTATATTGTATGCCCAAAATGATTTTCTACCTCGAAATTCCTCTCATCCATCAAAAGTTTTACATTTTAAAATTCCTTCATAGAAACCTATGTTGTAAAAATAAATAATAAAACCCCCCTAAAAAATGAATATTTGAAACCTAGTGGTTACCTAATTTAACTCACAACTAGGTTTATATATTGGTGGAAACAAATGGGAAGTTTTTATTTTGAAATTAATTAAAAGAATAAATAATTACAACGGGTGATATATATCATTGATCACATCTATGTGGGTGGTCTATTTGAGGTTAATGAACACAAATCTATAAATCTATGATGAGTAAAGGGACCATTTTATTCACCCAAAACAATGGTACTCCGATAACATTTTTGTTTAAAGATCATTTTCCTGATGTTCAAGAATTACATTAAAATATATGGATAGAAAATATGAAAACATTCTAACTTGATATCATTCTATTTCATAGGAACAAATTCACCCATTTGTTTTACCTTAATCAATTTCCACTTCATATCTCACTCTAAGAGATTGACTTTTCATTTGTGGAGCACTAAATAGGATCTATAAATGAATAATAAGTCATTTCATCTCTCTCAAGTTATTTTAAATATATATAGGTTATCAAAAGTTCTGAATTATTATTTATATGGTGATGTAATACATCAATCACTAAAACCTCATACAATGATGAACATAAACAATTTCATAATTGCTTAACCAAATAACCCTTCCAAAATATTAAAATAAAAAACAATATAAAGAAGTTCAGTAAATTTACAACATTATCTTACCTTTATTCCCCCAAGAAGAATTAATTATAAATTAATTATGAAATACCAAACATGTTAATACCATCATCACATATTCTCTTGAAACTTGTTAATAACCTGAATTACAATAAAATAGTACTGAAAATTAACATTCTCTTTATTCTATAAATATAACTGAAATATATAGATATATTCATTAAATAAAACTGTTTTAAATTACATCAATTATATCATAATCCTCTTTAAAAAAATAATTAATTATTTCATAATATCTTATTACTATTAAATTTACATTATTCCTATAAATAGTATATTTAACCCAAGATAATTATTTGGAATATATTATGGGTTATCCTTAATCATGTTTTTTCTATGAATACCACTATTCCATTAAGTAAATTTTCTAGGTCATCAGAATCAATCTAAAAATTCTTTGAAATACTCATTGAAAAACATATAATGAATAATCCTTATATATTTTATAATTTTTTGAATTCCAATACAAAAATACTTCAATCACTTTAATTCCATTACATACCATGAACTAGGCTTCATCATGTTATTCATTAATACCTATTTCCTTTTTATGTCATTCATAGTCTCTTCATTATAAAAAATTTAACCATTACTCATACAACCTTGTTGATTTCATTCATCATTTTACCCCTATGACATTTATTTTCATAATTCGCATTCAATATATATTTAAAACATTTATTTGTTTATAATAATTATGGAGACCAATATTCCAATACATTACATCAACTAGACTTTTACTTTTTCCTTAACAATTAATTTCATTGTGTTCTTATTTTCCAGAATCAAAAAATATTATCATTCCATGGAGACATTTTGTAGAGTGCTTCTTCCCACATTTTAATCTCATAGGAATAAGAATTAGCTTTACTCTATGTTCTTTACCATAGAAACATTCATAAAATTTCATCTTCATCTTGTTTGATACTTTAGGAATATCAATGATGATCATGTTCTTAGTCATATATTATGATAGTTGATTAGGAATAATCAAAATATAAATCTATCCACTAATTATTGAATTTGGTATCTCATAGACATTGAGTATTCCATCAGAATTAATGTTAACATGATTCTTTCTAGTTACATCAACTGCTTAAAACCAAAAAATATAGTGTGAGAAAAATAATCTTAGTGCAAAACCTCATAATCGCCAAAAATAACGTAGATGATGTTTAAATAATGACAACATATTTTTAATCTGTAAAAAATTATGTTTATCCAAGGTTCTTTATAGTCATCATCTTATTAAATCTATCTTGATGGATTGTAAAGAGTTTTTAAATTTCAAAATCATATCCACTAGGTTGTCAAACAAGGTGTGCATAAGGGGTCATTTTCATGCACACAGTGATGATAAATTATATCTCAATGTACCCTTTTTAGAGTTATTGATCATAGGTACCTATATGTTTGATCCAAATCCACTTGTAGCATCCAGACAGGGGTGTAATTTCATGGAAACATTTTCTAAATTCTTTACCAAAATTCCATGAAGTTTTCCTATACATCGAGTCATACATTGAAATATCCTAAGATATATCCCTATAAATAAATTTGGAAATATCCGTATAGATCACACTAATTTTATCTCAATATAGTTTCTAATGTTTAACTTAACCATTCCTATGATACCAACTATAGAATCCCATGATCTCCCAACACAGATTTTATATATTTTATGTTAATGATAATTAAATTACACAAAAAAATTCTAGATGTCAACAATAGTTTAATGAATTTGAAACTATGGTAATAAATCTTACTAATTTGGTTAATGATCCTTAATTTTCTCTATAAAGATCTTCCCCTTCAGTAATCTTTACAATCATCCCCTACTTAAACATATCTTCATAAACTCGAGAAAGGAAACATAATAATGGCTGATCGTGGATTCCCAATATGTGTAAAAAATGAATATTTTCATGCATGAAAATATAATAAGTGTTTAATAAATTTATAATAACATATGATAACCATACCTTAGATATCAATGTTTAGAATCATGAGTCATGACATAATGATTTGTAGTTCATAAGACATGAATCATAAATAAATAAATAACATGAGAGATGAGAGAATAAATTTTTTATAAGGAAAATATTGGTGGAATACACATTATATTATAACATTATGAACATGTATATGGAGATTCAGGTTCCCTAATTCAGTGAAGGACCAAAAATCAGGTCCACTGATAAACTGATAGACATGGAACTCGGTCCACAAATAACATTATGGACATGAAACATAGGTCCATGAATATCACTATGAAAATGTAATCAGGTACCTGTATAAAATTGTGAATAAATAATCATGTTCAAGCATAGCATTTTCAACATGTAATGAGGTTAATTCATAACATTTTGATCATGCAATCAGGTTCACATATAAATTTTTTTACATGTAATCAAGTTCACACATTACATATTCACTCTTGATTTATTCATATTTACCCAATGCATTGGAGGGAGAGATAGTTCCCACCCACCAAATAATGAAAATCATTTGTATGTGTGCCACAAAATCAGAAAACATTCATTATATCCTAACCCATGCAAATAAATAAGTTTCATAAAACATGTCATCATAGTATTACTTGTGGAAATATGATAGGTTTCATAATCATTTCATCATGGAATGACTGATGGAGGAGAAATGGTGTTCAGAAACATATTATAGACATAAACCATTTAGAGAAATAATAATATTGTTTTCCTTGGATCATATCCCATGTAAATAATATATAATATCATTGTATGTAATCATTAATCGAAAATTATTTTCATTGGTCATTTAAAACATTTATTTCCATAAAATATCTTTTCTTATTTCCAAACAAATTAAAAAAATAACTATTTTCTATCTAATATTACAACAAAAACATATAAATGATTCCTCAAATAAAATTATTGTCATGAATATGGTAAGTTTCATTCATTTCATACATGTTAAAACAAAGATTCCTTTCATATTTTCTTTAAACGTCAAAAAAACATTTTTTCAAAAATGAAATGATTATTCCTTTAAAAAAAATTAGTAAAAATGTTCAAACAAGGTTAAAAATATATTTTAAAAATTATCAGATTATAATAAAACATTTTTTGAATTTTTTTACAACACATGGTATTGGTGGAAAATGGATTTCTAAACGAAGATATATTACGGTATCCCACCTTTTATTACATAACATCGCATTACACTTTACAAACAGAGGATGTTAAATGTTTAGTACCTTGGAAATAAGGTAAATAATACATGAAAATATATAACATTATTCTAATACACTTGAAAGTATTATTCATTTGTTTATTATATGTAAAATTACTCCGACTTATAACCTAGGGACATTCTTAAATGGAATGGGTGAGAAGAAGGCCCAGTAAGGGAAAAACAAGTGAAAAAGTTTACAGGTGAACTTGAGCGATATCAAAAAGAACATGTGGAATATCATAATGGAATGATAAAGAGGAACAAAATAATAATAATATCATTAATCATAACATTATAGTGTGAATAAATTTTTTTATATATACATTAATAAGCATATCACCAAAGTCCATCCTCAAGGTGCTGTACAAATTACCATGGTTATTCACCATGGTATCAAAACACATGTCATCTCTAGAGATAAATTACATTACCAAATTAATTTGAGTGAAATCAGGGCACACCCTTAATATTTATTTAATTTAATTGATCCACATAGACCATACTAAAAAATATAATCAATAAACCATGGAGAATAATGGAAATGGGTTTCATATAAAAATCATGGTGTTTTAAAAAGTGCTTCAAACCTAATCATTATGTAATTTCTAACCCAAGAAATGAAAATGAGTGTTCTATGTATGTCAATTACCAAATTAAATAAATAATTGTTGTGTCTCGATGAATACTCCTAGAAATGAAAGTGTTTTGGTTATTCACATAAAAAAATAAAAGAATTTATTGAGGAAAAAATATAGTTATTTTAAGATTAAAATTATGTATCATAAAGGGTATGAAACAAAATTTTATAAATAATTAAAAATAATGGGGATATGGGTCACTAATTCATAATAGAAACATTATATAGCAGGGGACATAATAAAACGGAAATTATAACATGATATGGAAATATGAAATAATACCACATAAAAGAGAACTTGAATGGAAAAGAGAAGTTGATAATTCCTTTACGAAATTTCGTCAGCCTAATGACGTCACATAAAAATTCATAAAATGAGTTGATTGAGAGAAAAAGGGATCTATCATCATTTTTACATCATATATATAGTAACGGGGACATGTAATGAGTTATCCCAGCATAATAAAATATAAATTAAAAATTAATTTCATAAAAGGAGTTCTTGAAAAAGATAAGGTTGGTAGATTCCCTTACACTGAAGAGTACATTCTAAAACCCAAATATCATGATCTTTGTGGATTAAGGGAAACATGAGAGGAATCATTGGGTGGTAATACAATTATAGCATTTAGAGGGATGATTTTGGAATTAATAGAAACAATGGGATTGGATGGTATATATAGTAAAATGGATATGGTGTTTTATTAATTTCAAAGGACACCTCATTGGTGGTATTTGCAAAACCATGGGTTTACCAATGTTATTTTCCCTTTGTATTTTCCCATTGTAATGTCCAAATGGAACACTAAATATCATATTTTATTCCTCAATAGTTGAAAATAATTATTACATCATGATTACATCATTACTGATGTCATGAAACATATTGAATACTTATAACTATATTTTTCCTATTCATCAAAAAACAAAACATTTTCTAAAAATATCATAAATTCACCATAACCTAATATCATGATTATGGATTCAAAAATGAAATTTATTTTATCTTAACAAATCTATTCCTATTATTATTTTAACTGTTGACTATGAAATTACATAATTATTATTAATGATTGTAGACATAAAATGCATAGTAACATGCATAGTAATGATTTCAACACATAGAAAATTATTTTATCATTTTTTATTTAAAAGGTGATTTTTATACCACTATTTCATCATAATAAACATTAGTAATAAAAACATATTTTGAAATAATAAAAGTAAAATTTTACATGAAAGATCAATTTATCAAATTGCATCATTATATTTAAGAAAACATATTTTTAAAATGGAAATGATAAAATAAAATTTTATTTAGTCAAAAGGAGTACATTTTAAGTAACTACATCCTTGAAACATATCCTCTTAAAACACCCATATGTGACTAATGGGTAAGTTTTATGATGGTGATGGGATCTTGGGGAGGCTTGGATAACATCGCCATAGTTGTAATCTTTAGTGACATGAACCTCTGTCGTATATGATTCCATTCAAGTTTAATGTGTTGATACTCTGCCTGTTCTTGGTCAATAGAAAACAACACTGATGCTACCTCTTTCCCAAGCTCTGATAAATGGGCTTCATAAGGCTTGAGTCTACTGGATGTGGCCATCAAATCTTCTTTCTACATTAATTATCAAAGATCATTTCTTTTTTAAACAATTATTATAATGTTAAAAATTATTATGATTTCCAATAGTCATATTAACCAATGGTCAAATAAAGGTCAACATATGATGGTCATAGTTCATTTATACTAATATATTTTTGTTTAATATCACATAGTAAAACATACATTTTAAGGGAAAAATGTTATTCAAATGTTCAGGTTGTTACATTATTCCTCCCTTAAGAAATTCTATCCCTAAAATATCAACTTGTAACCTTGGAAGGGAAATGGTGTGGGTAGATATGCCACATTGTCTCCTTTGGTTCCCAAAAGGATTCATTATATTGGGGTTCCTCCAAAAAACATTAACCAAGTGGGTAGTCTTGTTGTATAGAACCTTATCTCTATAATCAAAGATCTCCACCGGGTTCTCCTCATAAGCGAGGTCATGTTCCAGTTGTACTACCAATTGATTTAGTATATGTGAAGGGTCAAGTATGTACTTCCTCAAGGTTGATACATGGAATACATCATGAACTTGTGCATGATTTGGAGTAAGTGAAATTCTATAGGCCACTAATCCTATGCGATCAAGGATTTCATAGGGGGCGATGTATATGGGGCTGAGCTTCCCTTTCTTTCCAAACCTCTTGAGTCTCTTCCATTGAGAAATTATAAGGAAGAAATTGTCACCAACATCAAACCCCAATTCATTTTGACGGTTTTCGGTATAGATCTTATGTAGACACTGAGCATACTTAATTTGTTGTTGGGTGGAATGAACCATTTCTATCATCTCTTTCACACGATCAGGCCCAAAAATCTTTCTCTAACTAGCTTCATCCAAAATAGTATGAGTTTTACATCACTTCCCATATAAAGGTTCATAGGGTGCCATTTGAATTCTTGAATGGAATCTTTTATTGTAAGAGAACTGAACTAATGGGATATGTTGATCCCATCAACCATTAAATTCCATTGATCATGTTCTAACTCTTTCTTTGAGAGTGTGAATAATCCTTTCAGATTGGACATCGGTTTGGGGGTGATAGGCCATACTAAAATTCAATTCGGTACACAATTCATGTTGAATAATTATCTAGAATATTGATGTGATCCATGGATCATGACCAGATATGAAAGAAATTGGACCTTCAGGAAGCCATGCCACTTAATTCACATAAATCCTAGAAATTTTATCAAGAGGGAAATATTCCCGAATATAGATAAAATGGGAAGTGTTGGTGAGATGGTCCACTATAATCCATATCACATTGTTTCCTTTGGATGTTATCTAGAGACCAGTGAAAAGTCCATAGTGATAGTATCCCACTTCCATGCTAGTATGGATAGTGGTTTTAATACACCTTTAGGAAGTTGTCCCTCTGCCTTCACTTTCTGACACACCAGGCACCTTATATTGTTGTCGACAATCTACCTTTTCATGTTATCCCACCAATAATGATCACGATGGTCCTTATAAATTTTCATGCTTCCATGATGTATATAGAATATAGATCTATTAGCTTCATCTATCAAATCCTTCATTATTTCTATAATATATGGAACACATAGTCTCGTATGAAATTTGAGTAAACCTTCTTGATCAATATTAAACTCAGGAAACTTACAAATCTTCATAGCCTCAAACTTCTTATATAACAAATTATATTATTTTTAATACTTCTAGATCATCTCTAGTAATAATAGTTGAGAAATTTTTTGGGACAATGTTGATGATTTACCTTCCCTTATGATTTCCATTCTAGTTTCAATATATATTTGGTCAAAGGATCTCTTTGAATCCTCATCATTTCAAGAAAAATAGGGTTTTTATTACTTAATGCATCAACGACTTTATTTTCTCTTTTAGGATGATAATGAATTGAACAATCATAATCTTTAAGAACTTCCCACCATATCCTCTTTCTCATGTTCAATTCTTTTTGCGTCAAAATATACTTCAAACATTGATGGTATGTATATATACCACAGTTCTCCCCACAAAGAGAGTGCCTCCATATCTTTAGAAAAAAACAACCACAACTAGATCAAGATCATTCATACAATAATTCTGATCATGAGGCTTTAGTTGTCGCGATGGATAAAAAATTACATTTTGATTTTGCATGAGGATGCACAAAATCCATTTTAGTGATGCATCATTAAAAATAACAAATCTTTCCCCAATTGAGGGAAGAGTTAACACATGTGCAGAAACCAATCTCTTCTTCATCTCTTTGAAACAGTCCTCACAGTCCTTCTTCCATATGAACATGAACCCTTTTCGAGATAACTTAGTTAATGGATTGAAAGTCTTGAATTTTTGGTCATAAACCTCATATAATACCCCACTAATCCAAGGAAACTACATATATTAGTTACTATTTTTGGATGAGGCTGCTCCACTACAACCTCTGTCTTTGCAGTGTCAACTAAGATTCCTTTAATGGATAAAATGTTCCCCAAGAAAGAAACTTGATGTAACCAAAACACACAATTTCTAAGCATTCGAAATAATATATCCTTCCTCAAAGGTAGAAATATAACCCTCAAATTATCTTCAAGATCCTCCTAAAATTTGGAATTTTTTAGAATATCATCAATAAAAACTACCACAACATTATTAAGACAGTCTTTATAGACACTATTCTATAAATTCATAAAAGTAGGAGGAGCATTAGTCAATCCGATGTGCATAACAACAAACCCATAATACCCATATCTTCAATGTAAGTTATTTTTCAGAATATATAATTTCGTTACCCTAAATTGATGATTACTAGATCAAAGATCAATCTTGGAATAGAATTAATCCTAATGAAGCAGGCAAAATAAGTCATAAATTCTTGGAAGATTTTACTTTTTCTTCACTGTGATCATGTTCATTTATCTATAAAAAATTAGTAATAGGAATGATCCATCCTTCTCTTCAAAAAGTGAATATGTGGTGTAAATACCTGGAAAATTCAAGGAAAATTATTTCTTAATTTTCTTTGAAATATTACAAGAATGCAGTTTCTAACGGCACCTGATTCCGAGGCCCGGAGTGCCTGGAATCAATTTCCGAAGTTTGGCTCGGGTATGTTCAGTGAATGAACGAGCGGGAATTCGTATCTTTTGAACCAGTGCTCAGAATTGAAATCCAATGGCACCGATGAACTCGTAACGCCGGTAAATGCTAAAGAGAACCTTTACCGTAGTTGCGTTTGTGCGGGAGAAGAAGTTAATTAATGGGGTTTAATTAAAAAAAAGTAAATAAAATTGTTGGATCAATTTTATTTCATATCAAGGTGGTCAATTTCTTCCATGGGAAGTTGGTGGTGGGGCCCACATCCAACCAACTTCCCATGTGTGGATAATTGAAAGGGTGGGGCTCACATGAACCCCCCACCTTTTCAAATCCCTTAACTCCTCTTAACCCCTCACCTTCCTAACTCCCCATTAACTCACTTTCATTAAATTTTTTTTGACAACTTGTTATAATTAATAAGGTGAGTTACTTAATTTCAAACTCTTGAAATTCAAATGGTTAAGTTGTGTTAATAAAATTAAGACTTTGTATTATTTTATTATTTTTAGAGTTTTTTCCAGCTTGAGAGGTTTGGGAAGCGTGAAGTCTTCTTCTTCTTCAACCTCGACGAGGAACGCGAAGAACACCGTTCTTCAACGAAGAAAATCTCCGACGAAGAACGTGACTTCTTCTTCCAACGACGTTTCCTCTTCGAACGCACCTCGACGTTAACGGAAACGACGTTCGTTTTCCACGATGCCCGATTTCCGCGACGCTCGTCTTCCGAGGATCGTTGACGTGCACCATTCCTGAACCGAGGTAGGGGTTTGAATATTTTTAAGTTGGTAATTTCATTCCTTCGAATATGAAAGATAAATCTGACGGCCATGTTCCAATTTTTTATTTAAATTAAAAATTGTGAAGGTTAAACATTTTACGTTTCGGCCAACTACTATCGATATAACGGGACGGGATCGGTCCGCACAAACACGGCCGATACCCCTCCCCCCTTTGCTATTCTTCGGTTTTGATTAGCGAAGACGGTAATGCATCGTTGCACCGCGCTTGAGCGAAAGGAGACGTGAACGATGCGGGCCACAACGAAGAAACGCGACGCCGTCGCGCCACGTAGAGGGTACGAATGAGGCCGCGGCTGGAGTGGGGCCGCGCCGGAAGGACGCGACGTCATCACGCCGCACCGGACAAGTTTGCAGCCATCTTGGAAGTGGCGACCGGAAAAACCAGCCGCCAGAGAACTCGAAGGAGGCGGTCGGAACCCCGGTCGCCGGCGTCGTAAGGTGCGGAACCGCGGGGTCCCGCGGCGAGAAATCGGCCGGCCCTGCGCTGGCCGTCTGTTACAGGGGAAAAGCCGGGGGGTTACACCCCCCGGATTGCACACCTGGCACGACCCCTTAAAGGGGGCCACCATTTTTCAAAAAGGAGGGGCAACACCCCTCCCTTGGGCGCCCTCGCGTGACACGCTGGCCGCGCTGCGCCGCCAGCCGGGCCGGGCTTCTGGGCCGGGCCGGGTCATCGGGCCGGGTCGCCGCCCGGGCCGGGTTGACCCGGTTCGGCCGACCCAGGGGGTACTGGGTCGGGCCGGGCCGGGCCCAGACCCCCTATTTTCAGACTGAGTTGGTTCAAACACCCATATATTGAGCTATAGACCTCCGATTGACACTCTGTCAGCGGCAACACGAACCTTGAATCGAGACGGTCGTTTCGGTATATCGCACTCAAGGTTTCGGAATACATTGAGTTCGGCCAGGTTGGTTAGTACACGAAACCAACCAGGCCCTCGGTGCGGAAACGCTCATATCTTGAACTCCGGAAGTCCGACTGACATGCCGTCGACTTGGTTGAGTTCATCTTAGTGAGACAGATCTTTTGGCATACTCTGCCCGAGGTTTGGACGCAGGTGTAGTACGGTCGGGTTGGTTTTGCCTTAAAAACCAACCGGGCCCCTGGAACGAAAAAGCCAATAACTCTCAGATCGGGCGTCCAATTGATGAGCCGTCTATTGCGTTGAGTTCCTGTTGACGATACGAAACTTTTGGATACATCAACTTCGGACTATGTGACAGTTGATGTATCAGCCTCTCGTCTCGTGGAGCGGACCCTCCCGAACAAGCTTACTGTGTGCGGGAACCCTAGTGCTGGCTGCGACTGCGACTTCGACGACGACTGTGCAAAGATCCTCAGTGGATTCGACGGCGACGACTACTGCACTTAGCGATCCTACGCGGATCAGTGCTACAGATCCTGTGTGGGTCCGATCCTGTGTGGGCCTTTGCGGGGATTAGTACCTATCGATCCTTTGTGGATCTGACAGCTTAGATGATTCAAGTACTGGTCTTGTATCCTATGTGGGTCCCAGTATAGATGAATCAATGAAGACAGCTGGTCTTGTATCCTATGTGGGTCTTAGCTGTGCTGGTCTTGTATCCTATGTGGGTCCCAGTTTAGATGATTCAAGTACTGGTCTTGTATCCTATGTGGGTCCTAGCTGTGCTGGTCTTGTATCCTATGTGGGTCCCAGATTTGATGATTCAGTGTTGGTCTTGTATCCTATGTGGGTCCCAGCATAGATGAAACAATGAAGACAGCTGGTCTTGTATCCTATGTGGGTCCTAGCTTAGATGATTCGGTATCTATGTCTGATCATCTCTTTCACCTTTTCGATGATGTATACCTGTGTGAGCTGAATCCTATTTGCTTTCCTGTGTGGATTGTGTTGTGCTATCCTGTGTGGATTACATTTTGCTTTCCTGTGTGTAATACGTATACTTTCCTGTGTGGACTGAGTTGTACTTGGGCTCGGAGGTTGGAGCGTATTGGAATTGTTGACTTAGGTATATGTATGGGAATATACCTAAGCAGTTTCGGTTGTTACTTCGTGATTGTATCTTTCCTTTGTGGTTAATCCTTTGTGGATTTTGGGAGACCTTCGGGGGTCTCGGGGTCCCTAAAAAGTAGCTTATACTCACCCCTACACGGGCTATGCCCGCACTACGTTGTGTTGGTTGCAGACGACGGACAACATTGATTGTGGTTGAGGCTTGTAGAGCAGGACGGTACCTGGAGGAGGACCACTGGGCGGGACGTACTCGGAGCGGACGGCGAGACCCGAGGAGCAGTGGAGATATCTGTACCCACCCTTCAGGTGGGATTTCCAGTGGACAGCTCGGCGTAGCGGCTTTTACTTTTCAGTTGCTATTTTCCCTTTTGAGTTGTACTTTACTTTCAGTTTGGGTTTGTATTCTGCCCCACTTACTTTCTGCACTTGCAGTTGTACTCTGTTTTTACTTAGTGTTTACTTTTTCCGCTTGCTTACTTTGAGGTGCTTGTTTACTTTACAAAGGCAATGCCTTCCCTTTTACCGGGATTTACTCCTTGGTGCTAGTCGCCAGCCCCTGGCCTATGGAAGGCGGTCTTGGGGTAGTCACGGCACGGGCCCCGAGGACGGGTCGTGAAAAATTGGTATCAGAGGAGTTCGGTTCTACCACAGACTCTGATATTTCTTCTATATGAAGAAATAGTGTTTAGCATATTGGGTGTGGTTATCAGTCTAGGGAATCTAGTGTTGGTGCGGCGGCCGACGTATCCGTACACCAAGACCCTGAATTCTGATTTCCGACTTAATGCACAAAAACATTGATTGCGTGTGTGTTTCGAGTTTTCTTTGTGATTACTTGTGTCAGCTTACCAGGTATACTGTTTGACCGTGGCGCACCTGTTTCCTTTTCAGGATGGCCCCACGACGGCAGACAGCTAGGGTTCCGAGAGTCGAGCGTGACGACAACCCACCGAGCGATGAGGCCACGGTGCAGGGCTCCTTGTCAGCAGATGCACCGGTGGTACCTTTACCCGCCGAGCCACCGATGCTACTAGCCCCTTCCGCTGATGATTCACGTCGCCTTAGCGTGCTTCACGAGTTCCAGCGCCAGCTACCACCCAGGTTCCGTGGGGAGACGGACCCCCAGGCAGCCGAGGACTGACTAGAGGTAGTCGTACGAGTTTTCAGGCTAGTGAGGACACCAGCAGACCTCATGGTGATCCTCGCAGCGAGCCTACTGCATGCATCAGCGGGACGAAGGTGGAGCTTGATGCTCCAGGTGCACGATGAGACATCTCTTCTCTGGACGGAATTTTAGAGCATCTTCCGCTCCGAGTTTGTCCCAGCCACCCTCAGTGTGGTGCACATTCAGGAGCTTCTTCAGCTGCGGCAGAGCAGCTTGTCAGTGGCCCAGTACTCGGCGAGATTTACTGATCTCTCGTGCTACTCCACAGATATGGTACGGGACCCATTCTTCCGGTCCCAGACCTTCAAGCAGGGACTGAGGCACAAGATTAGGGCTTCGATGATCTCCCTCAACATTCCGATACAGGTAGAGGTGTTGGAGAGAGCCCTTCTAGTGGAGAGTTTTCTTGCCGAGCAGGCTCTAGTGACAGGGCCCTCTGCAGGATGACCCGTAGCAGGGTCTTCTGCAGTTGGCAGTAGACATGTGACACAGAGGTCCAAACGGGCCAAACCATCAGATGGGCAGTCACTGGATGAAGATTCGGTTGTGCGGGGCACACAAAGGAGAGCCAGCTACACGAGGGGCAGACATTGCTACGCATGCGGCGGGCAAGGTCACATGGCTCGAGACTACCTGACTCATCTTATAGATGAGAAGCAGGTGGTAGAGGGACCTCCCAGACAGAGGTTCGGCCATGGAGGTCCGCATGGTGCAGGCGGGCGAGGCAGATGAGCTGGACGAGCAGCAGGCGGTGGACAACGCTTTGAGGTGTTGCCACCAACACCACCAGGAGGTCTGCCCCGACCGCAGGGAGTTGGTGGACATGGGAGAGCCAGCTTCAGGCAGTTGAGGCCTTCGATCATGGAGCTCTGGGAGCAAATGGACAGGAGCGGAACTAGTGGATACGTCTTTTGTACTTCTAGTTCCTTGTTTCTATTGTGTAGCATCTTTGTATTATTAGCTGCAATAATAAAAGATGCATACCTTTGTGATGTTTTCATTCCTGTCCTCTTTTGTGTTGTTACTAAGAGGTTCCAGTTTTGACTATTGACTTTACCCTCACTTGTGAGACATCTACTGGAGGAGACCCAGTTACCACACACTGATGCCGATAGTGTGACTCAACCCTTGGAGGTGAGAGTAACGGTTGGATCTCTTGGTAGTAGCGTCGAGGCCTTACGACGTCGTCCTTGGTATGGATTAGTATCATCCATGTCGGGATTGACTGTATTAGGCAAAGAACGTGGTTCATCCAAGGGATGAGACCGGATTTCTCTTATCGGTAATGAAGAAATCATAGCAGCTCTTGTGGGACCAGAGGTGGTCCAGGCCATGATAGAGAAGGTCCAGGTCATTCAGGAGCGGATGAAGACAGCTCAGAGCCGACAAAAGTCTTTCGCTGACAGGAGGCGGAGGCCACTAGAGTTTGAGGATGGTGACCACGTCTTCATGCGGGTCTCACCTAGACGTGGATTACGGAGATTTGGCCAAGGTAGAAAGTTGTCTCCATTCTTCATCGGTCCCTTCTAGGTCCTCAGCAGGATTGGCGAGGTGGCTTTCCGCCTAGCTCTACCACCTTTGTATCCCTAGTTTGTGTTGAAACTTTACGGGGACGTAAAGCCCTGTGGTGGGAGTAATGAAAAGACCCGGAATTTTCAAGGAAAAGTTTTTCTTAATTTTCTTTGGAATTTTACAAGAACACAGTTTTTGACGGTGCCTGATTCCGAGGCCCGGAGTTCCCGGAATCAATTTCCTAAGATTGGATCGGGTACATTCAGTGAACGAACGAGCGAGAATTCATATCTTTTGAACCAGTGCTCGGAATTGAAATCTGATGGCACCGATGAACTCGCAATGCTGGTAAACGCTTAACATAACCTTTACCGTAGTTACATGTGTGCGGGAGAAGAAGTTAATTAATGGGGTTTAATTAGAAAAAAGTAAATAAAATTGTTGGATCAATTTTATTTCATATCAAGGTGGTTAATTTCTTCCATGGGAAGTTGGTGGTGGGGCCCACATCCACCCCACTTCCCAAGTGTGGATAATTGAAAGGGTGGGGCCCACACGAACCCCCCAACTTTTCAAATCCATTAACTCCTCTTAACCCCTCACCTTCCTAACTCCCCATTAACTCACTTTCAATAATTTTTTTTGACAATTTGTTATAATTAATAAGGTGAGTTACTTAATTTCAAACTCTTGAAATTCAAATGGTTAAGTTGTGTTAATAAAATTAAGACTTGGTCTTATTTTATTATTGTTAGAGTTTTTTCCAGCTTGAGAGGTTTGGGAAGCGTGAAGTTTCCTTCTTCTTCAACCTCGACGAAGAACACGAAGAACACTGTTCTTCAACGAAGAACATCTCTGAAGAATAACGCGATGTCTTCTTCCAATGACGTTTCCTCTTCAAACGCACCTTGATGTTAATGGAAAAGTCGTTCATTTTTCACGATGCCCGATTTCCGCGACGCTCGTCTTCCGAGGATCGTTGACGTGCACCGTTCCTGAACCGAGGTAGGGGTTTGAATCTTTTTAAGTTGGTAATTTCTTTCCTTTGAATATGAAATATAAATCTAATGGACATGTTCCAATTTTTTATTAAAATTAAAAATTGTGAAGGTTAAACATTTTACGTTTCGGCCAACTGCTATCGATATAACGGGAGGGGATCGGTCCGCACAAACACGGCTGATACCCCTCCCCCCTTTGCTATTGTTCGGTTTTGATTAGTGAAGACGGTAATGCATCGTTGCACTGCGCTTGAGTGAAATGAGACGTGAACGATGTGGGCCATGATGATGAAACGCGACACCGCCGCGCCACGTCGAGGGTACGAACGAGGCCGCAGACGGTGTCGGGCCACGCCGGAAGGACGCGGCGTCGTCACGCCGCGCCGGATGAGTTTGCAGCCATCTTGGAAGTGGCGGCCGGAAAAACTGGCCGCCGGAGAACTCGAAGGAGGCGGCCGAAAGGCGCGGGACCGCGGGGTCCCGCGGCGAGAAACCGGTCGGCCCTGCGCTGGCCGACCGTTACAGGGGAAAAGCCAGGGGGGTTACATCCCCCGGGTTGCACACCTGGCGCGGCCCCTTAAAGGGGGCCGCCGTTTTTCAAAAAGGAGGGGCAATGCCCCTCCCATGGGTGCGCTCGCACGGCGGCGCGGCCCCGCTGCCGCGCCGCCGGCCAGGCCGGGTCGCCGCCCGGGCCGAGTGGACCCGGTTCGGCCAACCCAGGGGGTACTGGGTCGGGCCGGGCCGGGCCCAGACCCCCTATTTTCGGACTGAGTTGGTTCAAACGCCCATATCTTGGGCTGCGGACCTCCGATTGACACGCCGTCAGTGGCAAAACGAACCTTGGATCGAGACGGTCGTTTCGGTATATCGCACTCAAGGTTTCAGAATACTTTTAGTTCCGCCGGGTTGGTTCGTACACGAAACCAACCGGGCCCTCGGAGCGGAAACGCTCATATCTTGAACTCCGGACGTCCGATTGACGTGCCGTCGACTTGGTTGAGTTCCTCTTTGTGAGATGGATCTTTTGGAATACTACGCCCGAGGTTTGGACACAGGTGGAGTACGGTCGGGTTGGTTTTGCCTTAAAAACCAACCGGGCCCCTAGAACGAAAAAGCCAATAACTCTCAGACCGGTCGTCCGATTGACGCGCCGTCTATTGCGTTGAGTTCCTGTTGACGATACGGAACATTTGGATACATCATATTTGGACTATGTGACAGTTGATGTATCAGCCTCTCGACTCTTGGAGCGGACCCTCCCGAACGAGCTTGCTGTGTGCGGGAACCCTAGTGCTGGCTGCGACTGCGACTTCGACGACAACTGTGCAGAGATCCTCAGTGGATTCGACAGCGACGACTACAACAATCAGCGATCCTACGGGGACTAGTGCTACAGATCCTGTGTGGGTCCGATCCTGTGTGGGCCTTTGCGGGGATTAGTACCTATCGATCCTTTGTGGATCTGATAGCTTAGATGATTCAAGTACTGGTCTTGTATCCTATGCGGGTCCCAGTATAGATGAATCAATGAAGACAGCTGGTCTTGTATCCTATGTGGGTCCTAGATGTGCTGGTCTTGTATCCTATGTGGATCCCAGCTTAGATGATTCAAGTACTGGTCTTGTATCCTATGTGGGTCCCAGTATAGATGAATCAATGAAGACAGCTGGTCTTGTATCCTATGTGGGTCCTAGCTGTGCTGGTCTTGTATCCTATGTGGGTCTCAGCTTTGACGATTCAGTGTTGGTCTTGTATCCTATGTGGGTCCCAGCATAGATGAAACAATGAAGACATCTGGTCTTGTATCCTATGTGGGTCCCAGCTTAGATGATTCGGTATCTATGTCTGATCATCTCTTTCACCTTTTCGATGATGTATACCTGTGTGAGCTGAATCCTGTTTGCTTTCCTGTGTGGATTGTGTTGTGTTATCCTGTGTGGATTACGTTTAGCTTTCCTGTGTGAAATACGTATACTTTCCTGTGTGGACTGAGTTTTACTTGGGCTCGGAGGTTGGAGCGTATTGGAATTGTTGACTTAGGTATATGTATGGGAATATACCTAAGTAATGTCGGTTGTTACTTCGTGATTGTATCTTTCCTTTTTGGTTTATCCTTTGTGGATTTTGGGAGACCTTCGGGGGTCTCGAGGTCCCTACTGAGTAGCTTATACTCACCCCTGCACGAGCTATGCCTGCACTACGTTGTGTTGGTTGCAGACGACGGACAGCGTTGATCGTGGTTGAGGCTTGCAGAGCAGGACGGTACCTGGAGGAGGACCACTAGGCGGGACATACTCGGAGCGGACGACGAGACCTGAGGAGCAGTGGAGCTATCTGTACCCACCCTTCAAGTGGGATTTCCAGTGGACAGCTCAGCGTAGCGGCTTTTACTTTTCAGTTGTTGTTTTCCCTTTCTAGTTGTACTTTACTTTCAGTTTGGGTTTGTATTCTGGCCAACTTACTTTCCACACTTGCAGTTGTACTCTGTTTTTACTAAGTGTTTTCTTTTTCCACTTGCTTACTCTGAGGTGCTTGTTTACTTTACAAAGGCAATGCCTTCCCTTTTACCGGTATTTACGTCTTGGTGCTAGTCGCCAGCCCCTGGACTATGGATGGCGGGCTTGGGGTAGTCACGACATGGCCCCCGAGGACGGGTCGTGACATGTGCTCCCCAAGGAGACACACGTATCAAGATAATCCCCTTCTCCAAAAGTTATTGGTGTTTCATCTTTATTTCCTCTAACTCCACATTCACCATTCTAAAGGGGTTTTGAAATCATCTTGGATCTAGACATGATATTAATAGAAAAACAGTACCTTTCCTTCTAGGCGAGATCTAGGGAACTCCTCAATAAATACATCAATGTATTCCTAAATTAGGGGGACATTATGTATCCTTATACTCTTATTTCTTTCTTCTTCTTCTTCACCAATCTACTCCCAAAAGAATTCTATTTGAGGTGAATCTCGACAAAGATCATGTCGATATATCTATCCCTGGAAGATAACATTTGGTCATCCATTCAGGACTACTGATAAATCCTTACTTCTTCATTTTATTCTAGAATTATACTCTGAGAGAAAGTTCATCCCTGGTAAAATGTCAAATTCTAACCTGGTAAATAATATTATATTTTCTATTATATCGGTCATGCTAAAGTAAATACAAGAGTTTCTAAACATTGATGATTCTTGGATAATCCCACCAAAAGACTTGATCAAAAACTCTACTTTTTAAATGTTCTGGGACTGATTCTATATTATTTGCAAACATGGAGGGAATAAAGGAATGCGTAGAACCAGAATCAAATAAACTACTTGCTAGATTTGAGAGAACAACAAGAGTACCTGATACCACATCATTCAGAGATTCATCTCCAGCCATCATAAGGAAAAAGGAATGAGAATTATCTGATGGCCTATGCCGAGGTTGAAGGTGATCCCCCTTCATTAATCTTGGGTTTGGATAGTGAGGAGAAAAGTGGCAAAGATATCCACACTTGAAGCATTGGAATTCAGCTATGGCCGACACCATCATCCCTTTGTTTTTAGTGTTGGTAACTTGAGGCTTCACCTCACTATGATAATTCAAGTGATATGGACATACCTAACACACTTGTAACACTTTCAGATCTAGATTAGGTAGTTCTATGAATGATTCTTTCCACATTTAATATACTGGGGAAGTTTCACTTTAGTTCCACCTCTTCCCTGATAAATTATCCTCTCTAATCATGGATCCATTGATCTCTTCTTTTTTTGGATTTGTGAGACCACTACATCTCACTGAACTCCTGTTCTACCTTCATAGAACACCGTTTTATCTCCTCATAGATGTCATAGTCTCATTTGGATATATTCATTCATAGGTTAGGTATTTTTCCACTAAATAATATACCATCCTTCCCATTAAGATCCTTGAAATATCTTGATGTGTAAAGTTAAATCCTTGTGAAGTTCATCTCATAGCTTCACACAGATTGATTCTCCTTCTACTTTGGCATATAAAATTGTTTCTCTATTTTCATTGTCCTAGAACAAGGGAAATTCTTATTGAAGAATATCCTTATGAACTCTTCCCACTACATAGATTCAATATCCCCAATTGGCCTCGTGTTTTCAATTAGTATCATCCACTGATCATCTTATCTCTCTAAGATGTAAACAATAAGGCTGACTTTATCTTTTTCGGATCTATGAAGAACAAAAAAGATCTTTTCTATAGAGCTTATCCACTATTATACAATTAATGGGTTGGTAGATCTAGTGAATGTTGGTGGTTGTTGATAGATAATGGACACAACATAATGTTGTTCCCATCTTGTTTAAATTAGTGTATAATCTTTATTCATGTTTTTTTCCAAAACATGTGTTAGTTGTTTCATCATTGTCATGAACATTTCCATTCCAGCTTCCATCAGAGGGCCATCAGCACATGGTCTATTGCGATTACTTTTTGCACAGTTCCTCCTATTTCCCTCCATTTTATAAATGAATAAAACCTTACTAAAAAACTTGTTTCATTTAAGAATATTATAACACTAAAGTATTTTTATTTCATAAAACATAATTCTTAAACACATTATTCATTATCAAAAATTACATTTTCTATTAATACTTCAGAATGGTTCATAAAAAGCATGTGATTAACCAAACATATCCCCAGGAGTGTCATAAAGGAGTGCAAAAAGGCCTATTATTGTGAACTTCTTCCCATTTGGGTCTAGTTCAAAGTGGTGTTTTTTAGTTTTACCACTAGATATATCTATGCTAGATCCACGTCCACATTTTCACATGAAGGAAATGATATATTTATTTTGAATCCACTTACATAATATGTCACCAAAATACCAGGAATTTATCCTATATTTAGAATTTTATATAGGGTTATTTCTAAAGACAATATAACCTAATTTGAACAAATAACTAAACAATCCTTTGATAAAAACTATGGAATACCTCTTTTTTACTACATAACATTTCATTAAATTTTACAAATACAAGATCCTTAATGTTAGTGTCTTGGTAATAAGGTACGTAAAACATGAAAACATGTAACATTATTCTAATCCACTTAAAAGGATTCATCATTGATTCATAATATATACAATTACTCCAACTCATAACCAGGGGACATACATAAAAGGAAAGGGTGAGCAGACGACCTAGTAAGGAAAAAACCAGTGAAACAATTTATATGAGAACATGAGCGATATCTATAGAAAGATGAGGAATATCATAAAATAATGATAAATTGGAATATCATAATAACAATAACATGAATCATAACTTTATAATTTGGAGACAATATTTAACTTAGACATTCATAATCATATAACCAAGGTCCATCTCAATGGTGTCATAAAAATTACCAAGGTTATTCAGCAATGTATCATAAAACTTATAGTCAATAGAGATTAATTTTGTTACCCAATTCATTGGAGGTATATTAGGGCACACCCTTAATATGTACTTATTTTCATGTGATCCACATAGATCATAAAAAATCACTTCATAAATAACCCCTAGATAATAATAGAAATGGGTTTCAAATCAAAATGATGGCGTTTTAAAATGTTCTTAAAATCATGATCACTATGAAATTTATAACTCACAGAAAGGGAATGAAGTTTTTCTGTATGAAAATTCAAGAATTAAATATATCATTTTTAGGTATTTTGGACACCCATGTATATAGTAGTGTTCTAGTTATTCACAAAATGAAAATAAAATAATTTATTGATAAAAAAGAGTGAGATTTTCAGACGAACATTATGCAGCATAACTGGTATGAAACATAGTTTTATAAATCATTAAAAAGATATGGAACATGTGTTAAAAATTAATAAAAGAATCATAATAAATTATATGGATAGAATAAAATAGAAATAATAACATTGTATTTAAATTTTAAAGAGATACAATATACAAGATAACTTGAAAGGAAAAGTGATGTTGTGAATTCCCTTACGAAATATTGGCAGCCTAAAGGTGTCCCTTAAAAATTCATAAAATGATTTTATTGAGATAAAAGGGTTATATAATAATTTTTACATAATATTTAAATTTATGGGGATATTTATTGACATATCCATACATAATATAATCTAAATTCTGAAGGACTAGTAAAAAAGGAGTCTTTGAAAAGGAGAAGGGTAGTAGATTACTTTACCATGAAGTGTAACTTCCAAAACATGATGATCAGGACCTTGGGGGACTAAAATATCCTTCAGAGTAATTTTTTTGAGTTGATACTATCATATAATCTACGGGGATGATTTTGGAATGAATAAATAATGAAGGAATTGGTGGGTATTTATAGTAAAATAGAGGGGGTATTTTTATTAATTTCAAAGGACACCTCATTAGTGGTATTTGAAAAACCAAGGGCTTGAACATGGTATTTTCCCATAGTATTGTTAAAATGAGAAAAAATATCATATTTTATTCCTCAAGATCTTATATAAACTATTACATCATTATGACATCATTAATTATGTCATTAAACATACTGAACACTCAAAACTGTATTTTTAATATTC
The DNA here is from genome assembly GCA_963277665.1 of Viscum album. Lineage (NCBI taxonomy): Eukaryota > Viridiplantae > Streptophyta > Magnoliopsida > Santalales > Viscaceae > Viscum > Viscum album. The sequence goes on from OY728121.1 coordinate 988,340,291, forward strand.
ACTGAAATACAAAACATTTTATAAAAATCTTATAAATTAAGTGTAACCTATTACTGAATTTATTAATTAAAAAATGAAAATTATATTATTTTAATAAATCTACAAATATTATAAATTTTACTTTTCACTCTAAAAATACTTAATTATTAAAAATAACACGAGACAGAAAATGCAGAGTGACATGCATAGTAAAGTTTTCGACACATAAAAAAATAAAATTATATTTTAATTATTAATTGAAAATGTGTTTTTATAACAATTTTTAATTATAATATTAAATATTATTAAATAATTATTTTAAAATAATAAAATTTAAATTTTACATGAAAAATAATTTTATCAAATTCCATCATTATTTTTAAGAAAAACTATTCTTAAAACAAAAATAATAAAATAAAATTTTTATTTAAACAAATGGATTTAATTTTATGTTTCTATATGCTTGAAATATAACCCCCTAGAACACCCACATATGACCTAAGGGTAAGGTGTACGATGGTGATGGACTCTATGGGAATCTTGGATAACATATCTCAAGTGGAAATCTCCACTAACATGAAATTTTCCCTTAGGCGATTCCGTTTAAGTTTAACCTGTTGAATATCAGCCTGGTATTAGTCATGAGTATAGCCCAGTGATGCTACCTCCTTCTTAAGCTACAATATATGGGCTTTTTAAGGCCCAAGTCTACTAGATGAGGCTATTGACTCTTATTTCTAGCTTAATTATCCATAATCATTTATATTTAAATACAATGATTATAATATAAAAATTCATTATCGTTTCCAACGGTCATATTAACCAATGGTAAAATTACACCTAAATCCTGATTATCAAATTTCATTTATACATATATATTTTTATTAATAATAAAATTGTAAAACATACATTTTAAGGAAATAAAATATAATTCAAAAGTTCTGGTCATTAAATTCATTCACCCTTAAGAAATTTCATCCTTGAAATTTCAACTCATAACCTCAGAAGAGAAAAGGTGTGGTTACTTTTTCCTCATAGTATCCACTAGTTTTCATTTTTCTTTTTCATATTGGTGGTTCCTCCATAAAACATTATCACGGTGGGTAGTCTGGTTTCATAGAAATAAGTCTCTATTATCCAAGATCTCCACTGACTGCTCCTCATAAGAGAGGTTGTTTTCCAGTTGTACTTCTTCCAGATTTAGTACATGTTAAGGGTTAGGTATGTACTTACTCAAGAGGTATATTAGGAATACGTCATGAAAATGTTCTAGGTTTTGTGGAAGTGCAAGACGATTGGCCATTGTTCCTATACAATCAAGTATTTAATAAGGGTCTATGAAAATGGGAATGAGCATCCCTTTCTTTCCAAACAACATGACTATCTTCCATAGAGAAATTCAAAGGGAGACCTTGTCACCAACATCAAACCCCAATTCTCTTTGATGGTTGTCATCATAACCCTTCTAAGAATCTGAGTAGAATTAACTTGTTACTAGATTATGTGAACCTTTTTTTGTCATCTCTTACCCATTATCAGGTTCAAGAAGATGTATCCCACTAGATTCATCCCAACAAGTAGGTGTTCTACATCACTTCCCATATAGAGCTTCATAGGGTCCCATTAGATTTCTCGAATAGAAGAAGTTATTGTATAAGAACTCAACTAATGGGATATTTTTATCCCATACACATTTTAATTCTATTGATCATGTTCTCATCATGTCCTCGAGTGTTTAAATAGTCCTTTTAGATTGGCCTCCAGTTTGGGGGTGATAGGCCATACTGAAATTCAATTTGGTACTCAATGAATGTTGAAGACTTCTCCAGAATATTGATGTGGTCCTTGGATCATGACCAGATATGATAGAAAGTGGAACAACATGTATCCTTACCAGTTCCTGTACATAAATGATGGAATGTTGATCAAGAGATAAAACTTCCTAAATGGATATAAAATGGGAAGTCTTGGTGAGATGGTCCAGTATAACACAAATCACATTTTTTCCTTTGTAAGTTCTCAGGAGACCATTGAAAATGTCCATAGTGATATTGTACCACTTCCATGTTGATATGGATAGTGGTTTTAATACCCCTTTATGAATTTTTCACTCTTCCTTCACTTACTATCACACTAGGAACTATGTTTTGTAGTGATCAATCTCTCTTTTCATGTTACCCCCCAATAATGATAAAAAAGGTTCATATACATTTTTTGTGCTTTTAGGATGTATAAATAATGTAGTTCTATGAGCTTAATACTTCACCTCCTTATTTATTTCTTGAATAGATGGAACACATAGTCTAGTATGAAATTTCCGTACAATTTCTCCATCATTGTAGAACTTAATAAACTTCCTACTCTTCATACTCTCAACATTCATCTTTAATAGAGGATCTTATTTTTTTGTATTCTTGGTCTTCTCTAGTAATTATTATTAAAAAATCATTTCAAATAGGGTTTATTATTTCCCTTCCCTTACGATTCCCATGTAATGTTTTACTAGATATTTCATCAATGGATCTATCTGAATCCTCATCATTTCCAGAAAAACGGTGTCTTTCATACCTAATGTATCAAAAACATTGTTTTATCTTCCGAGATGATAATGAATTGAAACATCATAGTCATTATGACATTCCAACCATATCCCCTATCTCATTTTCAATTCATTTTGTATGAAAATTTAATTCAAACATTGATGGTCTGTGTATATACCACACTTCTCCCCATAATGATAGTTCCTCCATATCATTAGAGAAAAACATCTCTAGTTAGCTCAAGATAATGCATAGGATAATTCTTCTCATGAGGCTTTAGTTATTGAGATGCATGAGCAGTCAGCTTTTAATTTCTCATGAGGATAAACCCAAGGCATTTTAGAGATGAATCCCTAAAAATAAAATATCCTTATCCGATTGAGGGTAGATTTAACATGGGTGTAGAAACCAATATCTAATTCAGATATTGGAAATATTACTCACACTTCTTTGTCTAACTGAACTTGACCCCTTTGGTAGTTAGCATGGTTAATGGATTAGAATGTCGTGATGTGTTTTTCAAAAAAAAATTATAATATCCCACTAATCCAAAGAAACTATGAATCTCAGTTACTATTGTAGGATGAGGACACTCTTCTAAAACCATGGTATTTTCAGGGTCAACTTAGATTCCTTCTCTGGATACAATGTTCCCCAATAAAGAAACTTGTTGTAACCAAAACTCACAGTTACTAAACATTACAATATCGCCTCATTCTTCATAGTTTTCACTAAAAACCTTATATGATCTTCATGATCCTCTCAACACTTGTAATATATCATAATACCATTAACAAAAATACCACAAAGTTATCAATGTAGTCCATAAAGAATCTTTTAATCAAACCCATAAAAATTTCAGGAAAATTATTCAAACTTAAGGGAATAAAAAACACATAATGCCCATATATTTATTGGAAGGGTGTTTTTGGAGTATCTTAATTCTTAACCCTCAATTGATGGTACCCACATCGAAGATCAATATTGGATAATAATTGATCCCTCATGAAGCTGGTCAAAGAGTCATCAATTCTTGGAAGAGGGTATTTGTTCTTCACTACGATCCCATTCATTTCCCTATAATCAATTCATAGCCACACTGATCCATCATTCTCCTTCAAAAATAGAACTGTTTCTCCCCATGGGGACACACATGGATAGATAAAACCCTTCTCCAAAAGATCTCAGAGTTTTTTATTTAATTCATCCATCTCCATATTCACCATTTTATATGGGGTTTTTGAAATTAGCATGGATCTAGGAATAGGATCAATGGATAACTCTACATATATTTCTAGGTGAGGTACATGTAACTCCTTGGGAAATATGTAAAATCATTCTGAAACAATGGGTACATTCTCTATCCTTACACTCTCACTTTCTTCTTCTTCTTCACTGATCAACTCCATAAAGAAGGCTATAGGAGGTGCTTCTAGAAAAATATGAGTTCGAGATATCACACCTTGAAAGGTAAATATATGATGACCATTAAAGACTATTGAGATTTCCTTACTTCTACACTTGATCCCATCATTATACTTTTAGGGCCAGTTTATCCCTAGTATAATGTCTAATTACAACATGGGAATGTCAAATGTATTTTCTATTAGATTGTGCTTGCTAATATAAATATTGGAGTTTCAAAACAATACTGATTTTTGGATAATCCCACCAAGAGTCTTGATTAATAACTAAACATTTATAATTTCTGGGATTGATTCTATATTCTTTGAAAACAAAGAGAAGTATATGAATGTGTAGAAAATGAATAAAAAAACTACTTTCCATCATTGAGTGAATAACAATAGTAATTTCTACCACATCATTCAGAGCTTCGACATCGACCTTCATAATGGAAAAAAGCACAAGCTTGCTCTGTTGGCCTATATTGAGGTTGATGGTGATTCCACTTCACTGCCCTCAGATTTATATAGTGATTAGTAAAGTGAACAAGTTGTCCACACATGAAGAATTGTACATTAGGTAGGGATAGAACCATCTTCCCTTGGTCATTGGTGTGGGGAACATGAGTCTTCACAACACTATGACAATTCTGAGCGATATGGCCATCTCTTCCACACGTGTAACACTTCCCTCTCCTGAGAAGGCAGTTCCCCAAATGATTCTTCCCAAAACTATTACAGGTAAAAAATTTAACATTATTTCAACCTATTCTTTGATCAAATCTTTAACACCCTAAGCTTCCATGATACGATTTACTTTGAATAATACAATATCTTGCGTTATACATAGCCCTGAGTTCAATCACACCATGACCAATCAAACTAGAAGTTTAAAAATAAGTTATGAAAAGTAATACCAACTTTTTGAAAATTTATAAATTTTAAATTTCAAAATGGGCTTCGTTTTTGGATTCGGAATATCTAAATTCTATTATGGAGAATTTTTGGTATTTTTTGGAAAACATTCAATTTTTTATGAATAATGAAAAACACATCATTATTGTTTAAAACCAACATTTTATTTAAATAATTATTTTTAATTTAAATTTATTTTAAATTTAAAATATATATATAATATATATATTATTTTAATGCAATTAATTTAGTAATTTTATAATAATATTAGACATATAAAATATTGTGGAACTTTTTAACGTATTTTACCCACCTTTTAGGCACATTTGCAAATCTGCATAAAATATAATTTTTACCTTTTCAATGAATTGAATCTCAAAAACCCAATAGACGTGGTTATCATGAGTAAGTCAAATTGGGTTCAATATGATGAAAATAATTTTTGGTGAATAGTAAGTTTTTAATTTTATTTAACATAGTTAAAAGTAAATAGGGTAATTAAAGGTAAAAATAATATTATAAAAATATAAAAATACACCAAAACATGTCCTAATTCTATTGGATAAGTGTTTTGCGACCAAAATAAACTTGATGAAAAGTATAATATCCATTTTGATCAGTTTTGGTTTAGATTAGGAAATTTATTATATTTTATTTTAAGAAGAGTTCAAGGTGTTAAATTCAAATTTTAATAAATAAACAATTTTTAATATAGGGTTATACATAAGATAAATTAGACTATAAAAATTAATTAGAAAGGTAGAAATATTTCCTACATCTTGGTATTCTATTTACAATTTTTTTAAATTATATAAATAAATTTATTTATGAAACAATGATGATGCAGTAATTACCATATTAATGAAAGATTAAAATAATTGATATTATAAATATTAAAATAAATATAAATTTAAACTTTTGATGACATAAACTAATTTTATAGGTGAATATGAAATGTTAGGGTTGATTCAATTTTTTTGAAGTAATCATGTTTTTATGACATTCACAAAAAAACAAATACTAAATAGTGTCAAAATTGACATAAATGAGTTTTTAAAATAATTACTATTTTATTAAATGATATAATATTACTAAAATTTTAAGATTAGACCAAAGGACATAGATAATGAAATATATGTATCTAATGAACAAATTGAGGTTCTTTTTTCATTTTATACTAACTATATTAACCATGATGAATAAAAATATATGAAGACATGTTAAAAGATAAACTATTTAACTAAGAGTAAAATCTAAAAGATAAGGTTAATATAGTGATCTAAACTTGTATAAAAACTTACGTTTGAGAGGATTTCAACCCATACCCATATTATCCTATAAATAAATCTATTCAGAGCTATTAATAACCTAATATAATTTTATAATAAATTAATATTTCAAGCTTTTCCAAAATTGCCCCTCACCTCTCTCATAAAAGAGTACTTCTCCTGCTCATAAATTCACACTGCCAAAGTCATTTGGATCGGCCAAACCCTGCACAAATCTCCTCCCAAATACCCTAACTTCAACCTATAGCCCTTAATTTGATCATAAATCCAACTTAAAAATCCATTTTGTTCAAATGAAAAGGAATAACCCAAAGAAGATGTAATTATTTCATCACCTCTTTCGAAGTTCTTATCTTATTCCACATCCTCTTTCACTGTTGATTCCATACTGAAATAATAACTCCAGTACCTTATACATAATTATATTTTATTATAAATATGGTACAACCATATTCATTATTCTATCCATCCTATGAATGACAAAGTCATGATACGTGCGTACGTACGACTTACCATCTCCACGTCATGGTGTAGTTTGTTACTCTACTCTTCAATATTTGAATGCATATAATAATGATATAATTGATGTAAATAATAAATATAACATGTTAATGATTTTTTAAATATAATATACCACCCAAGGAAATATTATTCCACCATCCATAGAATGATATTGTTTTTGTGTTTACGTACGACTTACCATCTCCACGACGCAATGAGATTTTGTTCCTCATCGTAACCATTCAAATATAATTTACATTTTATGATTAAAAAATAATATTTAAGAACAAAATATCATTCTAGATATGAATCGAATACATCCTATCCATAACAAAAATGACTCACATGACAAAACATATTATGGGAAATGAATCAGTTAACACCCGAAACAATGATAATACTAATATATTTTTAACAAAGAAATTTTAAAGGATCATGTATGATATCATATTTATGTAAGTGGTTCATCTATAATTTAATAAAAACACTTTAAACATTATACATAAGGTTAACGTACCCTCTAATATGGAAAATTACATGGTAAGTGTTAATTTTACAATCTATTTAATATCTGAGGTTGTTCATACGTAAGTATGTACTTGGACTTATTTATCATCCAAATCCGCGATTCTTAGAAATTTATTTCAATACATATTTTCTCTTCCCTAGAATATGGGTTAAATTCATATAAATCTTTATTTGAATTTATATAATTTTTTTTGAAAGGAATCATTCCGTCATTTTCCAAACAAGTTACATTATGACCTTTTCAAAAAATTAAGGACGGAATGATTTTTTAAACTTATACGGAGGGTGTTGATATTTTCTGCCATTATAACACCTTCAAAGCTTCCCTTAACAGAGTATATGAATATTTTGATAATAAATGTTTTCATTTATAATTATGCAATTTTTAAATGATTTTAAAGTAGAAAGATGTATCTCTCTCAAATTGTTTTTGGACTTATTTCATCTATGTAAACATCTATTGTCATTTTTTTGTTTAATTGATGTTAATTTATTGTGATACCATATTCCATATTTTATTGATAGTTTTATGATATGTTTGACTGTGGATGTGCTATTTTTATGTTATTCATATTTTATGGTTAAAGTATTAACTTTTCTTATGTTAGTTTAATACAAATGTTTTTGAAATTTTTCACCCTTTTCATATGAGGAGTCCATTGGACATGGTAAGTGATGGGAGAGGCCTGGTATAGCCCCTCGATGCATCGGTAGGTCTTATGAGACAAACTAGTGTCTTGGCATAAGGCATTGACAATATTTTTACTTGTAATCTTCGAACAAGGCCTTGAATATGAGGTTAAGATGTCTGACATTATACATTCCATCATTATGAGATTATCTTTTAATATTACATGTGATTATTTGACTAGTAGAATATCCATGTGAATAAGTAAATGAAATTATCTGATTTATATTTTCCATATTATGATAAAGTTTAAGTTTAAAAGGATTTTTTTAGTCCTATACATTATCTTAAATATTTATTTTTATTATTAATAGTTTCCACTATATTATTATCCTTGATGAGCATCTAAGCTCACCCATTTCTTATGTTTTATTTTTACCAGGATGGGAAGAAGTATATTTTGACTGACCTATAGGGATAGGCTAAGGAATATTATTGTGTTCAATGGAGACACAATGTTACTTTTTCATTTCATTATATAATGTAAATCTTATGTATGTATCTAATACTTCTAAGGCTACAAAATTGATCGCTCTTTTGAGACATCATCTCTTGTGATCATGAAAATGTTATGTAATAATGCACCGACACTGGGAAACTGGGGTTGGGGGAATTACAATTGGTATCAAATTAAGTTTAGTATAAAACCTGGAAACTAGATTTAGAAAAACTCTGATTAGAGATCATTACCCTACAATTGACTTTGAGGATTAGTATGGAATAAAATCCCACAATTTTTGTAATGTAGATATTATGTGTGTTTTCCAACCAATATATATTTTTATGGATACTACAAGTGGATGTAATTTTGGAACAAATGTGACTAGGAGTGAATAATTCAACAAGGTTTCTTGGGCATGACCCGGGGTATCCTGGCACACGACAACGGGCATTACAGCGCACCAGGTTTCACACTCCTGGGGGATATGCTTCGAATAATTCACATTTTCATTATAAACCATTATGAGTAAATACATCCCCAAAGAATGTTTTATTATTATTATGGATTATATGCATAAACTGTTCAATTTATGTTAAGTATTTTACAATTTTAGAATTATTCATTGAGATTCATAAATTAATCTAGTGTATGCCACTATTTAGAAATAGCGCCTTGTGGAAAGAATGGAAACTGTATCAATGCATGTAATCCAGGTATGGAATTCCCTCATATTCAATATAATTATTGTTGAGATGGTGATACAAATGGTACATAACAACTTATAACTATACTGGGACAACTCACTCATGTTATGAATAATAACCTTACCCATATGGAGCACCCTGATCCACAACATGGAGGATCAATGTTAGAATGTTTAATAAGGTAAAATCACCAAAATTCATTGGGATTAAAAATACATTTGTAGCTGAGCAATTGATAATATCTTTATAGAAAGAATTATATACTCTGGGTAGTAGCAAAAGGGAATGAGTTGTCATGGCAGTTTTTTTCCTCTCAGGAGATGCAGATCAATATTGGTCATTAATTCAAAACACAAAGGAGGATGACGAAGTATCGAATATGGAATGGAGGTGGATTAAAGAGCTTTTCTTAAAAAACTACTTTCTTGTGAACATGAAGTAGATATGGAAAGGAAATTTATGAGTCTGGTGCAAAAAGAGGATGACAATGACACAAATTATAAAGCTAACTTTACAAGGTTAGCAAGGCATGAGCATATTAGAATTGTAACCCAAGAAGTAAGATTGATCGATTATTTTATGGGTTAAAAAAATTTATCCAATGAGTAATAGTCACCCAATCCATCTCATCGTACAATGATATAGTCTCATGTGTTAACAATATAGAAAATGAATTATCTATGTCTTATGACATTAAAGTGAAGGAAGAGAAGAATAGATATATTGAACACTATGGAAATGTAAAGAAGTGGAAGAAGGGAAAAGTTTATTTTCCATCCTGTAGTAATTGTGGGAAGAAACACCCAAGTACATTCCTAAAGGGGATGAGAGTTTTTTAAAAGTGTAGAGAAAAAGGACACCAAGCTCGTGATTGCAAGGGTAAGAAAGAGGTTCTCGATGTTCAATGCTACAATTGTAACAAAATGGGGGCATTACTCAAATGAATGTCCTAGGAGTCACAAATACTTACCTCAGAAAAGGCCAAGGGAGAAAGGCCAAATGTATGTGATCAAAACTGCTGAGGTTGAAGTTAATAATGACATATTGGAAGGTACTTTAATTGTTTCCTCAAAATTAGTCAATTTTTTATTTGATTCTGGATCACCGCATTCCTTCATATCTTCCCAGTTTTCTAAGAAAAATATATATTTCCAATTTGAATTAACAAGGGTGTTTTTCAGTAAAAAATCCTAAGGGAAGTATCATATATTTTTTTTTTCAATCAGTTACCATTAGGGATTATAAATGTTCTTTATTTATAGATCTTATTGTCATAACCATGAATTAATTTGATATTATCCTTGGTATGGATTTTCTTTCATACAATTATATGAAAATTTATTGGAAGAAAAAGAAGGATACTATTTTTAATGATGATATGGAATCCCTCATCTTTTTAGAGGAAATATTAAAATCCGATTCTTATCAAGATACACACCTAGTAGCTCTACTAAATTAAATTATTGGGAGGAATGTAGTGAAATAATCTTGGGTGATGAAATTAATGTTAAAAAAGATGATGTACCTATTGTGAAAGAATATGTTGATGTGTTTCTAGAGTATTTTCCTAGACATCCTCCAGAATTGGAAATTGAGTTTCCCGTTGGCTTATTTCCTAGTTCATGTCCCATATCGATGACCCCATATATAATAGACATTGTGGAATTAGAGGAAGTAAATAACAAACTAGAGGAATTGAGTAATAAAGGATTTACTCTCCCTTGTTTTTCTCCATGGGGAGGCCTTATTCTTTTTGTTAAGAAGAAATATGAATCTATGATGTTGTACATTGACTACCTAGAGATCAATGTTATAAAAATAACAAAAAAATATCACCTACCATAAATTGATTATTTATTTAATAAATTTCATGGAGCTCAGTATTTTTAAAATATTGACCTTCGATCTAGATATCATCAGTTTTGCATGAGTAAGGAAAAAATTCCAAAGTAAACATTTTGAACTAGATATGGGGATTATGAGTTTACAGTAATGCCTTTTGGACTAAATAATTCACCCTATGTTTTCATGGATCTAACGAATAATGTTTTTCGGGAATATATTGATGAAATTATAGTGGTATTTATTGATGATATCTTGGTATACTCTAAAAGATACGCAGATCATGAAAATCACTTGCGCACTATTCTAAAGACTATGAGAATAAATGAATTATATGGGAAGTTAAACAATTGAGAATTATGGATTCAAAAGATTTATTTTCATGGAAATATTTTCTCCAAATATAGAATCTATGTAGAACCGTTAATGACAAGGGAAATACAATAATGGCCAACACCGACGAGTATAATTGTGGTACACAGTTTTATTGGATTAGCAAGTTACTATCAGCATTTCATTCGGAATTTTTCCCAATTGGATCACCCATTAACCAGGATAACAAGTTAATGTGTTAAATGTATTTGGAAAGAAGTGTTTCAATAATGTTTTGAATAAATTATGTGAATATTATTCCATGATCTTATCTTGAATCTATCATTAGGGAGTGATTAGTTTGTTATTTATAGTGATGCTTTAAAGAAAAGACTTTGTTGTGACCTTATGCAGAATGAGAGAGTTATTTACTAAGAATCATGGTAAATAATAATTAATGAAAAAACTATCATACTCATTATCTTGAGTTATAAATAGTATTCTTTTCTCGGATGATATGGACGAACTATCCCTATGGTGAAAATTGTGAGATATATACTTATCAAAATAGATTGATGTATATTTTCTCACATAAATAACTAAACATGAGGAAAAGGAATTGACTAGAACAAATCAAGGATTATGATATCACAATACACTACCACCTGGGGAAGGAAAATAAGGTGGAAGATGCTTTGAGCAGAAAGAATCATGGAGTTCTGAATAGTTTGAGAGTTGAAAGGGATCTAATGTTCATGTATCTAGTAAAGATGGATATGGGAATAATCATGGAAGGAAAAACATAAATACATATTCAAATTTTGTTCCAAACCATATATACTAGAATGGATAAAATTTTCTCAGACTGATGGTGATGAGATTCAAAGGAAATTAAATTTTTGAATGATGGGGGAATGATTGAATTCGTATATGAAGATACAGTTTTGAAATTTGGGAAGAGGCTTTGTATTCCTGACATACCTGATGTAAACAAGGGATTTTGGGATGATGATCATAGCTCCAATTACTCTATACACCCTGGTATCACTATGATATATAGAGATATGAAGGAACATTTTTGGTGAGACAACATGAAGAGGGAGAATGATTACGTTGTGTCAAGATTTATGGTTTGTCAACAGGTGAAGTCTAGAAGATGAAATCCTAGAGGATTCATACACCCTCTTCCCATAACTGAGTGGAAATGGGATGATATTACTATAGAATTTGTAATGGGTCTACCAAAAACTCCTAGAAGGAATGATGAAATATGGTTAATTGTTGATTGTCTTACCAAGTCAACAAATTTTCTTGCTATAAGAGAATATTTCCCACTTGAATGAATATAAATACTATAGATTAATAATGCTTCAATACTTAATGGTGTACCCCTATCAATTGTTTCTGATCGTGATCTCATTTTTTACATCAGGATTCTAGAAAAGTATTCATAAATTCCTAGATACTGAACTTTGTTTGAGCACTGCCTACCACACTCAAACTGATGGAAAATCAATATGAACTATTCAAACCTTAGAATACATGTCGAGATCTTTCTCAGTTTATGTTCAAGGTATGTGGGATCAGTATTTACCTCTAGTAGAATTTTCCTATAACAATAACTTCCATTAATGTATTCAGATGGCACCATATGAAGCGTTATATGGAAAGATATTTCGCACACCAAATTGTTGGGATGATGTTGGAGAAAGGAAACTCGAAGGCCCAGAACATGTTGGGGAAACAATAAAAAATGTTAAGATTATCCAATCCCAAATCAAAACAGCTCAATGTAGGAAAAAGATTTATGCCGATAACTAAATGAAAGATTCGGAATTTCATGTGGGAGATCATGTTTTATCGAAGGTATCTCCATAGATGGGTGTTATAAGATTTGGCAGGAATGGTAAATTAATACCAGGTACATCAGACCTTTCAAAATTCTAGAATGAATTGCAGTTGTATCTTCCCATATGGAAATTATGTTAGTCTCTCCATAGTTTAGGATGTGTTCCACATATAACTATTGAAAAAATACATGCCTGACCCAACGCATGTGCTCACATATGAAGAATTAGAACTAGAACCCAATTTTTCATATTTTTAAGAGCCTATTAGAATTATTCATACTATAGAACAAGTGTTGAGAAACTAGATGACTCGTCAGGTAAAAGTTCTTTGGAGAAACCATAAAATTGAAGAGGTAATGTGGGAACCTGAGGAAGTTATGATGAATAAACACCCAAATCTTTTTATGAAATAGTATTCTAGAATATTCTATGAAGAAATTATTTGAAGGAGGGAAGAATGTGACACCCCAAGCTTCTATAATACGCTTCTCTTGAATTAATAAAATAGCTTGCACTGTATGCATCCCCAAGTTCTAACACAACATAACCAATCAAACTAGTTGTTTAAAAAGAAGTTATGAATAGTAATACCCCCTTTTTGAAATTTTATAAATTTTATATTCTAAAATTGAATTCATTTTTGGATTCCAAATATTAAAATTACCTTAGGGTTAATTTTTAGTATTTTTCTGAAAACCTTCAATTTTGAATGAATACTGAAAACACTCTGTTATTGTTTAAAACTGACTTTTTATATAATAAATTATTTTAAATTTAAATTTATTTTAATGAAAAAATAGTTACATAATACCTATATTAGTCCAATTTAATTCATTGGAGTCATTTTATAATAATATTTGATATATAAAATTTTATTGAACTTTTTAACATTTTTTACCCACCTTCTAGGAACATTTGAAAATATGCATATAACATAATTTTTGCCACTTCTGTGAATTTAATTTCAAAAATCAGACAGACACAATTTTCATCAGTAAGTAAAATGTGGTTCAATAAAATGAAAATAATTTTTGGTGAATAGTAACATTTGAATTTTATTTAGCACGTTTAAAATTAAATGAGTTAATTAATAGTTAAAAAAATATTATAATAATATAAAATTACCCAAACACATGTATTAATTCTATTGGATAAGTTTTTTTCGACCAAAATCTTCCTTATTACAAAAATAAGTTCCTTTTTTATCTATTTGGGTTAGATTTGGACATTTATTATATTTTATTTAAAGAAGAGGTAAAAGAGTTAAATTCAAGTTTTAATAACTAAACCATTTTTAATATCGGGTAATACATAAGATAAATTGGACTATAAATATTCATTTTAAAGGTAAAAAGATTTCTACATCAAGGTATTTCATTTATAATTTTTTGGACATTAAATAATTAAATTTATTTTTGACACAATAAAGATGCAGTAATTACGTTATTGATGAATGATTAAAATAATTGATATTATAAATATTAAAATAAATGTAAATTGAATTTTTTGATTCCGTACACGAATTTTTTAGGGGAACATGACTTGTTAGGGTTGATTCAATTTTTTTTCTTCGAATTAATCATGTTGTTATGAATTTCACAGAAACCAAATACTTAATAATGTCAAAATTGACATAATTGAGTTTTTATAACAAATATTATATTATTAAATGATATAATATTACAAAAAATTTGAATATTATTCAAAAGGACATAGATAATTCTATATATGTCATTAATGAACCACTTTATTTTCTCTTGGAATTTTATAGTAAATATTGACCGTGTAGTATAAACATACAACATGACATAGTAAAAGGTAAACTATCTTACTAAGAGCTAAATCTAAAATATGAGGTTAATATGTTCAGATAACCTGTCTAAAACCAATTAGTTTAGAGGATTTTGACCCATACCTATCATGGCATAAAAATAAATCCATTTGGAGCTATTAGAAACTGAATATAATTTTATAATAAATTAATATTTCATGGTTTTCCTAAAGTGCCCCTCACCTGTCTTATAAAATGGTACCTCCCCTTCTATTATATTCTCAACTCAAAATCCATTTGGATCGGCCAAAACCTACTCAAATCTCCCCCATCTACCTTCAATTCAACCTAGAGGCCTTACATTGATCAGAAATCCAACCGTTGGATCCCTTTCGTTCAAATCAAAAGGAAGCACCCGAAGAAGAGATAATTATTTCATCACCTCTTTCAAAGGTAATTTCTTCTTCCACTTACTCTTTCTTTGTTTTTTCAATAATAAAATAATAAATCCAGTAACTTATACCCACTGAGAAGTTATTATAAATATGGTACATCTATATTCATTATTCTATCCATCCTATGAATGACAATGTCACCATACGTGCGTACGTATGACTTACCATCTCCACGTCGTTGTGTAGTTTGTTATTCAACTCTTAATTATTTTGATGGGTATAATAATATGTATAATTGAGGAAAATAATAAGCATAATATTTTAATGATTATTTATATAGAATATACCATATAATTACATATGATTTCACTATCAATAGAATGATATTGTCGCTCGTGTGTATGTACGGAATACCGTCTCTATGACACGATGAGATTTCATTCCCCATCGCAACCATTAAAAATAACATTCATTTTATGATTAAAAAATAATGTTTATTAAATTAATATCATTATAGATATGAATCAAATACATCCTATCTATAAAAAACAAGAATTATATAACAAAACATATGAAGGAAAATGAATCAGCTAACACCTGAAACAATGATAATACTTAAATATTATTTACCAAGAAATATTAGAGGATCATATATGTTATTAGATTTATGTATGTGGTTTTTTATAATCTAATAACCATTATTTAACCATTATATGGGAGTTTATCATAATTGACTAAGGAAATGTACAGGGTAAGGGTTAATTTTACAATCTCTTTATTATTCGAGGATGTTTATACGTAAGTATCTACTAGGACTTCATTATCATCAACATCCATGTTTCATAATAATATATTTCAAAACATTTTAAATATTTTAAATACTATGGTTTAAAGTCATTTACATTCTTGTTTTACTTTTTATAAAATGTTTTGAAAGAAATCATTCCATCATTTTCCAAACAATGTACTTTATGACCTTTTCGACAAATTATATAAAGAATGTTTTTAACTTATATGGAGGGTGAAACTATTTTCTACTATTATACCACCTTAAAAGCGTCCCTGACAATATTATATGAATATTTTCAAAATAAATGTTTTGTTTTATAATTATGTGACTTTTAAATTACTTCAAAGTATAAAGAGATATCTATCTCAAATAGTTTTTTGATTGATTTCATCTATGTTAGCATCTTTTGTAAATTTTTTTGTTTAATTGATGTTGATTTATTATGATACAATATTACATATTTTATTGATAGTTTTATGATATGTTTGACTGTGGATGTTCTATTTTTATGTCATTCACAATTTATGGTTAAAGTATTAAAATTTCGTATATTCGTTTAATATGAATGTTTACGATATTTTTAACCCTTTTCATATGAGTAATGAATTAGACATAGTAAGTGATGGGAGGGGACCTCTATATCCCGTCGATGCATCAGAAGGTCTCAATAGAAAAACTAGTGTCTTGGTACAAGGCCTTGAAAATATTTTTATTTTCAATCTTGGTACGAGTCCTTGACTATGAGGTTAAGATGTCCAGAATTATGCATTCCATCATTATGAGATTATCTTTTTATATTACATATGATTATTAAACTAGTAGAATATCATTGTGAATAAGTAAATGGAATTATTTGATTTATATTTTCCATATTATGCTTAATTTTAATATTAAAAATCTTGTGTTTTAGTTGTATACATTACATTAAATGTTTATTCTTATTTATGATAGTTTCTGCTATTTTTTTATCCTTACTGAGCATCTGAGATCACCCATTTCTTATGTTTTATTTTTCCTAGGATGCGAAGAAGTATATTATGACTGGCCTGTAGTGAAAGGCTAAGGGATATGAGTGTGTTCAAAGGAGACACAATGTTACTTTTTTATTTCATAATGGAATGTAAAACTTATGTATGTATCTAGTACTTCCAAAACTAATAACCTGATAGGTAGTTTTGGGAAATTATCTCTTGTGATCATTCCAATATTATGTAATAATGCACTGAATATGGGTAATTGGGGTTGGGGCATTACAAATTCTCCTTCACAATCTTGGATCCATTGATATCTACTTATCATTGGATTTGTGAGACTACTGCATCCCACAGAACTCTAGTTCAACCTTCATAGCACTCTATATGATCTCTCCATACTTATCATTATCTCAGGTGGATATATTCTTCTATAGATGAGTTCATAGTGCACCTAAGAATCTATCAACCTTCCCATTAGGATCCATGAAAAATATATTGTATTAATCTGAAATCCTTGTGAAGTTCATATCATTACATCCCATAGATTCATTCTCCTTCTGCTTCTGCTCAAGAAATTATATCTCCATTTTCGATCTCATCGAATGAGGGAAATAATTTTTGAATAATATCCCTATGAAATCTTCCCACTCCAAAGATTCAATCTCCCATATTGGCCTATTTATTTTAATTAGTTACCACTAGTTATCATCTTCTCCCTCTAAGCGGTAAATATCCAGGGTTAAATTCTCTTGTTTGGAACTATGAATAATAGAAAAGATCTTTTCTATAGAGCTTATCCACTATTCTGAAATCAATGGTTCATTATATCCACTAAACATTGGTGATCATTGATGTATAAGGTAATCAATAGAATGTTTTCTGTCTTGGTGAAATTGTTCACTCAGCTTGATTCATGTTATTTACCATAGCTTGAGTCAGTTGGTTCATCATTCTCCTTAATTTTTCCATTCCATCTTCCAGCAAAGGGATTCCATCACATGGTCCATTTCACTCAATATTTTCATGGTTCCTCCAATTTCTAGCCATTTTCTAAACAAAGAAAACCCTTGTGAGAAAATTGATTCATTTATGAATCATATAACTCAAAATGTTTTTATGTCATAAAACATCATTATTAAAAATTGAATCCATTATAAAAAATTACATTTTCTATTATTCCATCACAATGGTTCATAAAAATCTTGTGATTAACCAAACATATCCCCCGAGAGTGTCAAACCAGGAGTGCAGAAAAGCTCATTATTGTGCACGAGTTCCCAATTTAGTCTAGGTGAAAATGGTTTTTTTGGGTTTTTCTCCTATGTAATATCCTACCAAATACACATCCACTTGTTCTTATCCTGACAAGGATTTATTTATTCAGATTCCCGTTCCATAATATTTCACCAAAATACCATGATGTTATCCAATATTTAAACTTTTCTATAGGGTTTTTTCTAATTTTTTCATATCCTTTTGTCCAAAAATAACTAAAATATCCTTTGATACCAACTACGACATCCTTACTTTTTATTACATAACATTGGATTACATTTTACAAACAGAGGATATTTAAAATTTAGTGTCTTGGGAATAATGTCCATAATATATGAAAACTTATAACATTATTATAATCCACTTTAAAGGGATATTTATTTATTTATCCTATGTAAAATTACCACAAATCATATCCTGGGTACAAACATCAAATTAAATGTTAAGAATAAGTTAGAATAAAGGGAAAAACAAGTGAAACAATTTGTATATGAACATGAGTGATATATATAATAACACGTGGAATGACATAGAGGAATGATAAATAGGAATATAATAATTATAATAACTTCAATAAAAACTTGATAATGTGTCTGCACCATATAACTTAGACATTCAAAATCATATCACCAAGTTCCATCCCAATGGTGCCATAAAATTTACTATGCATACTTAGTAAGGTATTGTAAAACATGTCATATCAATAGATTAATTTCTTTACCCAATTCATTCAAGAACTGTTAAGGCACACCCTTAATATGTATTTTTATCATATCATCCACATATATCATAGTAAATTTTTTAATAAATAACCCATAGAGAATAAAATAAATTGGCTTCATATACAATTCACAGTGTTTTAAAAAGCTATTAAAAATATGATCATTATGTTATTTATAACCCACAGAAATGGAAGGTTTTATGTAAGATAATTCATTAATTAAATAAATAATTTTTTTCCTTGATGAATACCCCTGTAAATGAATGTGGTTTGGGTATTCCCATAATGAAAATAAAGGAATTTATTGAGAAAACAAAGAGAGATATGTTTAGACAAAAATTCTATAGCATAACACATTTAAAACATATTTTAATAAATCATAAAAAATAGAGGGGGTGAGGGTCAAAAATTTATAAAATACTCATAATACGGTATAGGGGCATAATAAATTAGAATTAAAAATAGTCTATGAAAATTTTAAAGTCATACCATAAAAAACCACGAATGGAAAAGAGAAGTTTAGAATTCCCTTATGAAATTTTGGCAGCCTAACGGTGTCACATAAAATTTCCTAAAAGGAGTTGATTGAGAGAAAAATGGGTCTCACATAATTTTTACATAATATTGACTATATGTACAATATTTAATGACATATCCCAACATATGAAAATATAAATTTAAAAGGAATAGAATAAAATTTGTGCTTGAATAATAGAAGGGTGGTAGATTCCCTTACATTGAATATTAACTTCTAAAACTCGATGATCGGGAACTTGGGGGCCTAATGGAACTTTGTGAGAACTCCTTGGGTGGTTATACTATTTGAAAATACTGGAGGATGATTTTAGAATAAAAAAATGAAGGAATGGGTGGGTATTTATAGTAAAAGAGTGGGGTTTTTTATTTCAAAGGACACCTCATTAGTGGTATTTGAAAAACTATGGGATTTCCCATTGTATTTTCCCATGGTATTGTCCAATTGTGTCACCTAGTATCATATTTTATTCTGTAAGATTTTAACAACATGATTACATCATTAATGATGTCATTAAAAACAACGAAAACTCAAAACTGTATTTTTACTATTCATGAAAAAACAAAACATTTTTTTAAAAATATCATAAATTCACTGTAACTAATATCGAAATTTTGAAATTAAAAATTAATTTTTTTATCTTAATAAATTTATTCATTTGGAAAATTTAACTTTTAACTATAGAAAAACTTAATTATTAAAAATACTAGCGTATAGAAAACGCATAGTGACATGCTTAGTAATGTTTTCAACACATTAAAAATTAAATTATTTAATAATTTGTAAATAAAAGGAGTATTTTGAGAAAACTATTTAATTATAATAATCATTTTTAATAAATAGTTATTTAAAAATAATAAATGTTCCATTTTACCTGATTAATCAATTTGTCAAACTCCATCAAATCTTTTACAAAAAACTATTCTTTTGAGGGAGTTACTTAAATTGATTTTTTTAAACAAAGGGAATAAATTTTAAGTAACTACCGCCTGGAAGAATAACCCATTAAAACACCCATATACGACCTAAGGATATCGTGTGTGAATTTGATGGAATCTTGGGTCGGCTCAGATAACATCGCCCATGTGGTAATCTCTACTAACTTGAAATTCTCCCATAGGCAATTCTGATCAAGCTTAACGTGTTGAAGTGTAGATTGGTATTGGTCAGTAGAGAAGTCCAATGAAGGTACCCCCTTCCCAAGCTATGATAAATGGGTTTTTTTATAGCCTAAGTCTAGTGAATGAGGCCATTGACACTTATTTTAGCATTAATTAGCCATTATCATTTCTATTTATAAACAATAATTACGATGCTAAAAATTATTATTGTTTCCAATAGTCAAACTAGCCAACTGTCAAATAATGGTCAAAATCGGATGGTCACATTTCATTTATACTTGTATATTTTTAGTTATTATGACATTGTAAAACATACATTTTAAGGAATTAAAATATTATTCAAATGATCGGGTAATTACAGATATGTGAAGTCGGATTTTCTCAAAAATATTCTCTATTTTTATAAGTAACAATGAATAGAAAAATTGTTCTAATACATGAAAATATCATTAGTAAAAATAGTATAATTATTATAATGAATTACCTGAGTGATGGATCACAATATTTTATCATCTAAAACATAATCATAAATAATCTTGATAGATTATGAGATTGTAACATAAAATCATTACAACCTTGGTAACATGGAATCATAATCCCCATGAAGGAATAATATAAAATCTAACATAAAATATATTTAGGATAAATAAATTACTGATATTAATGGTCAATTGGGTCATATATACACCTCATGAAATATTATGCGTTCATATCATAACATATGTCTAAATGAATGAAATTTGAGATAAAAATCAATTACCACTTTTTTAATCTTTTAATCATTGTCCCAACCAAATAACAACATAAAATGTGACTTTTTACCCAGAAAGTCCGAGAGACAGGCAGAAGCCTGCTCTCAACAAAAGATTATATAAAAAAGTAAACAGTACAAGACAGCTCAAGAGAGGCCCACCTTACAAACCCGAGTATGCATCACACCATTACAGTCATCCCTAGCCAAACTATCACAATAGTTGGGAAGAACAAAAGACCAACTGGAACTAACCTCCCTGACAGCCCTTTTGGAAAGGGCATCAGTAACCTGATTTCCTTCATGGTAGACATGGGTAACATCAAGGAGTAAACCTTGAGCAAGGTTTAAACAAGATATCCAGGCAGACATCATCCTCCATGGAACATTCCGGGATCGGTCCTTCAAAATCTGGACAGCAACAGAGGAATCCGATTCCAGCCATAACCTGTTCCAACCATAGCAAACAGCATATCTGATGGCCTTAATAATGGCCCACAGTTCAGCCTCGATCGCATGCTCATGTCCAACATAATGAAAAAAACATCCCTTCACAAAACCCCGATGGGTTCTGAACACCCCACCACACCCAGCAGGACCCGGAGCACCCAAAGCATCCCCATCAACATTCACCTTTAACCAGTTAATGATAGGGGGAATCCATCGAATGTATTTCAGCATGCATGGTTTCCTTTCCCTACCACTCACACCAAGAGAATGCAGAATTAGAAAATCTGAAATGTCATTATGCATGCAGCCTGTTTGATTCTCAGAGGCCACCTTAATGCATCGATGAATCATCATGATCCCATCACGACGGCTGGACTTGACATTGTTGAAGATCAGCCTATTGCGAGACTTCCATATATACGAAACAATTGAAACAACAGCAGCAAGTAACAAGGCTTTAATCTATTCCCTGGTAGAAGACTGCAGAACCGAACAGAACATGGAAGCAATCGAAGAGAAATCAAAGCAGCAGTGGAAAATGTCTTGCAGATAGCCCCATAAATTCATGGAAAATCACAATGAATAAATAGATGCATAAGGGATTCATCTGCCTTCATACAGAGGAAACAAATTGGAACAGTTGTGATACCTGCTCGCTCCAGTGCAGCTTGGATGGGCAACCTGCATTTCCATATCTTCCAGATGAGTAAAGAATAATTTGGGAAAAAATACGACTTATGAACAGCTGCCAACCACGAAGGAATGCCCGTTCCAAGCCTGAACATAAGATTATAATATTCCCTGCTAGATAATTTCCCATTCAAGTATGGTTTCCACATCAAAACATCAGAGTCAACATATTCATAACTGCGAATCTCATCATTAATAGCAGCTGGGATAAGAGCAGAAATTTCAGAATTCCTATAGGCATCAGATATGGACAGATTCTTCCTAGAAGATGGAATAGAAACAGAATCTTTGATGGGAGAGGACATCCATGCAGTAGACCAGAAATTCAGGTGTGAATCAGGGCAGACTAGCCATAGAGTGAGTCATAAGCTTGGCGAAGTTAATTCTAACCGAATACCAAACTGAGGATTTAAGAAACAAGCACTTCTTGTTCTGTAATCTATCAACAAACCTGCTAACAAGGAATTCCAGAGAGAAATCAGGCTTAGCAAGGAGCCTCCATGGTAAATTTTGAAGTAATGAGTCATTGAATAATTTAATATCCTTAACTCCCATTCCCCCCATATTAACTGGTTTAGTACAATCTTTCCAAGAGATAGTAACCCGTTTCCATTGTTGTGTTGATCCAGTCCAAATGAAATTCCGAATCAAACCACTCAACTCTTTAAGCAGGGCCCTTAGCCATCTATAAACAGAGAAGGAATACACAAACATAGAAGTGATGACTGAATTAACAAGACAGATTCTGCCAGCCTGGGACATATTCTTCCCCTTCCAGCTAACCAACTGATTGCTGATTTTTATGGAAATTCCTTCCAAATGAGTTCATTTCACTCTTCCCCAAAATAAAGGTAACCCCAGGTAATAAAAGGTAGTTCCCCTCTCTTTACCCGAAGCCTGTTAGCAATCCTGTTTTGTTTCACAATTGAGACTCCTTCCCCGAACACAACAAAAGATTTGTTCCAGCTGATTGCCTGCCCTGCAACCTCTTGATAATGTGAAAAAATTCTCTTAATACATGAGATAGTGCCTCTGTTAGCCATGCAGAAAAGAAGTATATCATCGTCATAGAGAAGATGGGATGGCACAAAAAGATTCCTACCCGCTTTCATTCTTCGATAAAGACCTGTATTTACAAGGTCATTCAGATAGATACTGAGGTAATCTTCAGCCATAGAAAACAGAAGCCCAGATAATGGATCACCCTGTTTGACCCCCCTTGCACATTGAAAGAAACCCCTTGGGGATCCATTAACAAGAATAGATAGGCGAGCACTTCGTAGAATAGACGAGATCATCTCAATAAACTTATTCGAGAAGCCATGCATCCTTAGAATGGTAAAAATAAAGTCCCATCGCATAGTGTCAAAAGCCTTGGAAATATCAACTTTCAAGGCCATATTCCCATTCTGAGATTTACCTTTCATGATATTAATGCATTCTGAAGTAGTAAATAAGCAATTCTGAATATTTCTACCAGGTACAAATCCAAACTGATTAGCAGAAATGAGATTCCGGGCAACATCACCTAACCGGGTAGCAACAATCTTGCTAAAAACTTTAGGAATAGAGTTACCAATAGCAACAGGTCTAAAATCCTTGATGTCTAAAGCATTCTCTTTCTTCGGGATCAAGGAAATGAAATTGGAGTTCATACCAAGAGGCATAAAAGAATGTTGAAATAATTCCTTAACAGAATTAATAACCTCAGCATGGATGATATCCCAATAAAACATAAAGAATTTATTTGTGAAGCCATCTGGGCCAGCAACACTGTCCATATTAAAAGAGAATAAAGCATGATGAATCTCTTTATAGGATTGGCTTTCAATGAGTCTTCTGTTTTGATTTTCATCCAGAGTTGATTCAATACATGTGACAATCTTAGATGAACTTCTCACACCAGAATCAGTGTAAAGATTCTCAAAATGACCAGTCACAGCATCCACAATCTCATTTTCAGAGGTGAGTAACTTACCATCAATCATAAGAGCCTTGAGATTTTTCTTAATCTTTTTCTCCCTATACAAGCAGTGGAAAAATTTGGTATTACTATCCCCATTATTCAGCCATTTTATATTCAACTGATTACGATCCAAATTTTCCTTAAGAGACAAAAGACTATCAAGCTTTGAGGCAGCTTGAAGCTCCTCCTGAGATGGGAGATCCTGCTGCATACTCCTTTGCTGGCAGTCTAAATGATTAGATTTAGCCGCTTTAATGTCATTCACAATGCTGGAGAAAGATTCTTTACTCCATACTTTATGTCTGGCCTTTACATTTTTCAGTTTCGAGATCAAAATATGTGAAGCACACCCAGTGACAGCAGATCCCCATGCTTCTATAACAATTTCCCTGCACCCTTGGACAACTAACCATGCATTGTTGAATTTAAAGGGCAGAGGAGCAGACCTTACCGTGCAAAAACCTATCTCAACCAGAATAGGGTTTTGGTCTGAGTGCAGCCTTGGAAGAGTTAAACCAGAAGCCTCCATCGTATCACTTCTGTCATTCACCTGGACTAGACAACGATCCAGCTTGCTAGCCTGCCTTCCATTAATAGTATATATACTCCATGTAAATTCAGCACCCACAATTGAAACTTCACTCAGATGGCATTGATCAATACAATAAAGAAAATCCTTAGAGGAGGGCCGACAAAAATTACTTCCAATCTTTTCCTCCGACCTTAAAATTGTGTTGAAATCACCAAGAAGAATCCATCTCTTGGACATATTCTCAGAGACTGAAAGCAGGTGATTCCAAAGAGCTCTCCTTCTGATATATTGGTTGAAAGCATAAACAAAAGTAACACAAAAATAATCAGACAGCTGAGAACAAGATACTGTAATAGCCTGTTTCTCGATCTGAAAAGAGTCAATGACTATAATATTGTGCTTGAGAACCCATAGGGATTCATTCCCATCTTGAACCTGATTGCAGGCAACCAGTGAGTATCCAATAACATTCCAATTGAAAGCTGACCATCGTGAGAAACTCATTCTGGGTTCAGCAATACCCAATAGCATGGGCTTATTGGTCATAATCAAATGCTTCAGGGCTCTGACCGTGGGAGAGTTCCCAAGCCCCTGGCAGTTCCAAAAAAGGATCTTCATTGATTCAGAGACCGCTGCCTTGTGCAGGGTCCAACATATCTTCCATCCAGGCCTTCATTTGAAACATATTTAGCATTGTCTATGGTATTACTAAGAGGATCATCATGCATTGAAGTCTCACTATCTTCATGTATGTTTTGATTGATTATTTTTGGTCCACATACTTTTTATAATAATTTATTTATATCCAAGATTTTAATCATGATAAAAACATCATATATATTAATTATATATGTATTTATGTTTTTATAAAAAATTTAGTGATATGAAATGAAATACGTCGTTCATGGAGATGGTGGGTCATATATATGCATGAGTGTTGTGTCAATTTTATTGAAGAATTTATATAAATAAATTCAAATTACGTATTACTATTAAATAAAAAATATTATCTCATATATAACACCATTATTCATTAAACCCATCCTTTTTACATTTCATGTAAACCGTGAATGAATCAAATTTCTCAATGATGAAGTAGTCTTCCACACTCACAAGCGACATTATCTCATTCCCAAAAATGGAATTCAAGAAGGTATATATGAAATAATAATTATATGATAATATTAATTTCACAAATATCATTTTTAAATAATAATAAATCCATATATTGAACTATTATAGCTGTTAATGAAAAAATCAATTACATCGGTTCGCAAAGCTATTGTTCGTCGTACAAAGAATCGATAATTTCATAACCCTTATGATGTTTTTGTAGATGGTTTTAGTTCATCAACATTGCATAAAAATAACTCATTAAATATATTATATTTATGTTATTATATTATAATTTTATAATAATAATTCATTGAGGTTGAGGAAGAAATAATACAAAAATCGTTAACGATGAATGTAACATCTTCTTCAGGTATCCTCCTTTGGTTTCCACAAAAAATCATTATGGAACATATTTATTTCAAATAAGGATCATATTATTAGAGGAGTTATTATGGGAAGTTATTTGGGGAGGTATTGGAAAAACCAAAATATTTTTACAGTGTTAAGAGGAGAGGAGAAGGGGTAGCCTTTTATAAGTGATTTGAGTTGCACACATGTATTTTTTTCAAAGAATGAATTCCATATATGTATTAGTCATGTCATTGGGATCCACTAATGAAAAATTATAGAAAATATTTGAATAAGTTCTAAATATGTTCATAAAATCTATTTTGTATTGTTTTTGGGTCCTTTTGACTCTTATCATTCTTGTTTAAACCCCAGTTAAATGATTTTTCCCTTAATCATTGTAAATTATTTTTAATGTTTGGACTATTTATTTGGTCCAAAAATAATGTATAAAATAATAGAAAATATATATTATGATGATTCCAAAAGAATAATACATTTTTTATAAATCCATTCACATATGTCTCAAAATTTAATTTATCATTAATCCCATAAATAGGATGAGAATATTGGTTTTTAAAGTGAAAAATGAAAAATGTTTGAAATATTTTTATATCAAAAATCAATTTGAAATTAATAATGATGAAACAAATATTCTTAAATAAATTATTGTTGAACTAATTTTACTTTGAAACCAATTTAAAATAACATTTATTATTGTAGATAATTTAAATTAAAAAATTGTTCTCAATTAAAGTGAAATATTGTTTACCATTCATAAAAAAAACTTTTTTTAATGAAATATAGAAAATATATATTAAGATAAATTTTATATTAAAATTACAAAAAATGAAGTTCATTTTTCCAAATAAATTTTCCAAATTTTTTTAAAAATTATTATTTATATTAGTTACTCAAAGCGGAAAATGCTTCTTCCTTTTAGAAGATATAGTTTTATGTGTTAATTTTTTTTGTATTCTTATATATTTTTAGAAGATTCATAAGCTAAATGTTCTAAATTTTATTAAATATATAAAATATAATTTTAATTTATATAATTACCCAAAATTAATTTTTTAAATTAATTAATGAAAAACACATTTGTGTGTATAAAAATAGTTTTCCAGAAAATATTTCCTTAAAAGAAATATTTTCATTTATATTTATAATCAATTATTCACCAATGAAATAATTATATATACTTTTGAAAAAAAATCATAATTTAGTTATTCTTATTCATATCCTCCATTCCAATGGCTATGTGATAACTATTATATTAAATAATGAAATTATAATAGTGTGTCTTATTTCGTTTAAACATAGTTTTTCTTATAATGAAGGAAAAAATCCTTAATGTGTGTAAAAAAATCCAAACATATTATTATGTGTAATACAAGATAAAATTATCTTCACATGTAATTTATGACAAACCATATTTTTAATTTAATTCAAAAAATCAAAAATATTAAATTTAGTAAAAAAACTAACAAAATCTCATGTTGTTTGAAAATTTAATTCCCTTGTTATAACATCATTTATATCCTCATTATTAATCCCATGTAATTTATTTGGGGGTAGATATAATTATAGGTTAATTCGAGGTCTATGGGTGAGTTATTCTTTTGGTTTGGGGTTTTATAGGTATGGTTCCTTCGAAGGAATAATGTGAGACCATGAGTTAGAGATGTGTGATTAGTATCCCAATGTATTTTGAACATTCTTGTAATATTTTTTTTAAGGATATTGTTTTGATATATTTTTTTTGAAATAATTTTTATTTATTTTTTTTGGTTTTTTATTCTTCTAGATTTTAATTCTTTATTGAAGATAAGTTTTTCAATTTGAGTTATGTGTTTGGGTTTGCAGTTGAATGTTTACTTCTATGATTGTTTGGATTATAAAGTATTATAATTAGTTGATAGGATTATATTGTGACATTCATGACCTTATAGGCTAATTAATGCTTGAGATTCGAGTATGAGAGGTCTTGTGATTATTTTGGATGAAGATATGTGTTGTTTTAGTTGATATTATACTAGGAGAGGTAGGTTGTAGTGTGGTCATCTAGATTAGGGTACAAATGTATGGATACAATATAGGTTGTTTCTAGGACATGATTCAAAATTTTATGTGGTTGGTCTTAGAATATGGGTGAATTTTGAGTATTTTGAAAAAAATTATAACCGTATGTTCTAGGAAATGAATCGTACATAATTTGGATGAGCATTGTAATGATGAATTTATAAAAATTTTAGTCATGATGTGAGGGATCAGTTCAAGGTGAAAAGTGACTTGGTATGATATTAAGGTATTCCATTAAGGACCTTCATGGTGAGGTTCTTTTCTGACATGGAATGAACTCTCAATGGCTGATTTCTAGTGTTTTAACAGTTACGTGTTGGAACATGACAATCCTAGTCATAGTGTGAGTATAGTGAGGATGATTTTGTTATTCTGTTTTGAGTGATAGGAAATTTTGGTGCTTTGGACATTAAACTACCCTTATTCTAATATATTTTATTTTTAATGATCAACTAATTTATTTTGGGAGAGATATTAGTGATTTGTAGTCTGATTTTCAAGGGTTTGGTGGATTTATCCAATTACCTAAGGGACATAACTTATCCGGTCACGATGCTATAATTTCTAAATATTTTATAAATTCATTATTCCATTTGAATTGATATATTTTATATTGATTTATCTTTACTTGTGTTACCACATGTATGAGAATAAATACTATTGAACCCTCATAGATTGGTGTAGGATCTTAGATTTTAATAATCAATTAATATGGATTATAGTTTAGACCCCCTCTTTATTCCTTTCGGGTCTCATACTTTTTCCCTTATTAAGAGGTAATGTAATCCATGTTGGTTCAATTTGTAGGATTTCTGGTCATGTTTTGGATATGTAATTGATTTGAATTAGGTTTTTGAAGATTTCATTTTTTGGGACTCCTCAAATAATCATCTCATTCCCCTCTATTATTCTGTAGTGGGTATGAAAGCATAAATTGAGGTAGTATATTTGGTAACACTCTTATATCTTGTTTAAAAATTTTAATTATGACAATATTTATTTCATTTGAGATTATGTAATGGATTTTTTTAATAAATATAATTAATTGGAGTAAAGTAAACTAAAGGGTAAGGGGGTGTAACACATGTGAATACATGTTTCCTTCATTTTATTTTGAATTGATGACCTATAGTTTTTTCTCATATAAGTTTGATATTGTATGGATTTTTTATGACTAGAATACTATTATTTATTTGATGTAACCACAATTCATAACATGATAATCACATAAATACTATAATAAACTTGTTATTTGTTGTCTAAAAATTAGTGCGTAATGTCCATGAAAGAGATATTGAATAAATATGATGCAAATATATTATAAGCGGTATTGTTGATGTTTTTGTAGAAAAAATTTGTTTTTATGTTTTTTTGGGATTATTATTATAGGGTTATAGGTAGTTTTTTTGGGATTATTGTGGGGAAATTATTATTGTGCATTTTGGGTTGTTGGTACAGATTGTGTAGTGGGGTTGTAGCTACATGGCCACAATTGGTGAGAGGGGATGTGGTTGTTGATTTTCAATGGTTGTATGACTGGTTGTGGGGATAGAGGATGATTTGTGCATTTCTTTCAAGGGATGGAGGTTGTTGGCTTGTGTTATGGTATATTTGTGTTTCAGTTATTTGATGGTTGTGGGAATGTTTTATAGAATCATAATAACAACATAGTGTGATTGTTAATGAAATAATTATTAATGGTTGTGGTTAGTATTGAATGAAGTATTAGTTGTAATCTAAATCAACAAATAAATAACATTAATGGTTAAAAGATGGAATAAAAATTGGTTGTAGATGATAATAGTTTTAATTATATATGGATTAGAATGATATAATTATTGTAAAGCAGTCGGTATATATAAATTTTGAAATGATTAAATGATGTGATTAAATAGAAAATATTTCATGGATGTGGTGGTTTTTGTCCTAAAAATTTGTCATGGTTTTTGTGTAGAGGTTTGAATTAATGGTGGTGTTTTGTGGAGGTATTGTGGTGGATATAATGGCCATTTAAAGGTTTGATATCATATGTTATTTATTACAGGGGAGTGAGAGAGAAAAAAAGTGGGAATGTCTTTACGGATTACATCCTTGATATATTCTTAAAAATTATGTTATTATTACTGGATGTGACATTGGATGACAATGACTTGGAAAGGGTGTGTTATAATTGACCTGGTATGTGATTATGGATTCATCATTTTATTTTTGTAGGTATTAATATTTCTCTTCCACATTCCATAAATATGTCTTGAGAAAGAACCTACTGAGTATACATGTTTGATCATCCATATATATAAAAATCTATTTTACAACCTTTGAGGAGGGATTTGGTGACCACACTGGATAATAATTTTACAGGTCATGGAATTTCTATTTGTATTACTACTTCTATATTTACCTTTGATATTTTATTTCAAAGAATTATATTTTTGTAACATTTCCATGCATTGTGGATTATTTCTTGATTTGGGTTTATATTGTATTATGGTGTCTACTCGTGGGTTTGTGTTATTTTACTAGGATTTATGAGATAAATTTCACCCATTTTCATGATTTATAACATCGGTACTAGTTTCAAAGCAAGGGAAAATTAATGTCAGGAATAATGGGTAATATTTTTCCTTTACTATATGACTAATTTTGATTCCTAGTGGGGGTGGTTTGTGACTATGTACAGATAGATTAATGGAAATATATAGAAATCTTATGTGAGTTCTACGATAACAATATATAATTTATATCTCACATGTCTCCCATATGAATTATATTATGTCTTGGCTCACTCCCTTATCTTCTACACAATGAATTGGGGCATAAGGTATCAGTATTTTCATCCAAATTGTAGATAGGTTTTACAAAACTACCTTGAAAGTATTCCCAAGGATCCTCTATGATGGATGTCAAGTCATCCAGTTTATTAGCACACTCATATCCTTCAAAATAGGGCTTAATTATAGCCCATTTCTAATACGTGGCATTAATTTAATGGGTTTATCATGAGTTAAAAGGGGAATTATAATTGTGGTTCACCCCTATACAGCTATTGATGGAGTGTTTTAGGCACTAGTAATATGACAAGGGGAAAATTGCAAGTATGTGTAGCCACATTATTCTCAATAAGGTTTTGAAATGGGTTTCTTATGATATTACCATGAATAAGGTATTAGATGTAAATTATTTAACTAGGTCTCCATATGGATATTTATATCATCACGTTTTCAACTATTTTTATATCCCTACATTTTCAAGTTGGATGGGGCTACATCAACCATTTTCTACCCCACATATGAAACATTTGTTCTGGGATACGAATAATCCTAGAGCCATTTTCCACTATTAATAGATATAAAATTACAAAATAGTTATATTTGTAGATGTAAGAGGAGAATATGAAGCTATGTAGGACTATTATCTTATCTTCATCATAGAAGGAAATGATAGCCTAGAACAGTTTTTTCTTTCCTTCTTCTACATGGTAGGCCTTATCGATATCCACTTATTCCTCAAACTTCTTATATCTCTTCATAAACTAGATGAGGGCCTCATGAAGTTCCATCAATTGATAGAGTTCTTTGGGAGTTTATAACTAATTCAGTACACCCATGTTGATCTTAAGCACATCGTATTTCCATAAAAGTGTCATGTTTCTATCCCAAATGGGTCTTTTCAAGAAAATTAGTGTATAGTGTCAACCTCACTAAGTTGGGGGTTCTTTTTCAGAACCCATAGGATTCTTCCAGTGATTGGATGGTCATAACTCATATATGTTTTCAACTAGTCAAATTGGATATAAAGATACATTAGAAAATTATATCATAGATGGTTGTTCTTGCTGATCTCAGAGAAATGTTCTACATATTGTCCAAATAAGAAATATAATTTTTTTAGGGATAGTGCCTATGGAAATTTTTACTCCATGATGATAATTTTACCTTGTCTTGAGAGAATCATCAAGGGGATCTAAAAAGAACCCACAAGTGTGATTCATCACTAGATTCAACCCAAAATTCTACCAATCCGACAGAAATGATAGATGTATAATATTGTCTACATCATATGATTCTTATCACTCTTGATGAACAATGGAATTTTTTCCCATGTAGGGGAATTAGACCATGAGGGTGTGGATTGGATTTGGTTATAAAGAGGGAATGTATTAATCCATGAAACAATATTCTGGAACCCTTAAATATTTAAAGGGATGTGAATATGATGGTCCCACATAAGAGAATTTTCTATAGAGGGAGGGTTATGATTTATTGAACAATATAATAATTATACCATGTGATTGATATTTTTACTTCCGAGATAGATAATCATCAAACATATCATTATCTCAAATCAATACCTGCATCAATTTCCTAGACACTGATCATCATAATGGGTGGAGGAAATGGATGTAACATTTTCAAAGAAATTTATTAACACTACTATGTCATGATCTATTATGTCCTAAAGACAATCCTTGAATATGATGAAATAATGGATGGTGTGTCTATGGAACCAATGGTAAAGTAAATAGTAGGGTGGTTACTAAATGTATCATTATGTATCCACTTGATTTGTTGAATTTTTATATTGTTCTTTTATAAGGAACATAAATTGAACCACGTGACTTCCTCGTCAATAAAGCAGTAATTTGTGATCTTTTATTATTTAAGGGTAAAACTATTTATAACAGTCCAGATCCCTATGAATCATATCCTTCATGGACCTATACCTAATTAGGCTTGTTTTTAGGTCCTCCTAGATCCATATTAGCTGAGGAACTAGAGTATTAAACACAAAAGTTTTCTATATATTTCTATACTTTATCATTGGTGAGGGAGGTGGAGGATTATACCTTTTCATCACTGGAACATAGCCAACTCTAGAAAGTGTTCCATCTTAATGAATATTTGAAATCCATCTAGGTACATTAGGGGATCTAGTGTCAAGACTGGGTAATCCTATACATTCTCCATGCACATCAAAAATAACTATTCCTATGGGAATAAAATTTAATGTATTTCCATATAGTGATGAATTATACTATGTATCTGTTCCCCCCCACTATTTAAACATTTATATTCTAATAACCCTCATCTTTCTCAAGGTGGATATGAACTTGTAGAGGAATTTCCAATGATGATCACCATATTCGATGAGGGATCCTGGTACAAAATTCATGTACAACACAATGTAAATTAATTATGATATATATAGAAAGTAGTGCGTCATGGAGACAACGTACTACTCAAGGGAACCTACATTAATCCACACTAGAATGCAATGTGCATAATGATATTCTATATTTCTATTTCATTGACATAAATGAATCTCAAATTGCATAAATTTAGTTTTTGGGGGGATTAGTTTACCCACTCTAGATAAAGATTCTAATTGGGTTATAATAAATCTCAT
This sequence comes from Viscum album, assembly GCA_963277665.1. Taxonomy (NCBI): domain Eukaryota; kingdom Viridiplantae; phylum Streptophyta; class Magnoliopsida; order Santalales; family Viscaceae; genus Viscum; species Viscum album. The sequence goes on from OY728121.1 coordinate 988,374,207, forward strand.
TTCATCTCCATAGTCTCTAGGAGAGTGGTGAGGGAACTGATCCATTCATCATTGGAGGCTTCCCCGTGCATTTATTCCCTATCTACTCAGATGATTATGGAAGTGGATCATCCATGGTCTAGTGGTGGGAGAACATGGTGATCGATAAATCCAAATAAAATAATATATTATCGATCCATATCCTACATCAATATATTATATTCTCAAAATATAAGAATAATTTTTTTATTTAATATTCATGTAATTAACATAAATATTTTTTAATATATTCAATAAAATGATGTATAAATAAATATTTATTTATTACTGTCTGAATAGTTAAAAATGAAATAAAATTCAGCTCATAAATTCTAAAATAATATATCTCAATATTTAATTTTTACAATTAGAATAAAAATGAATAAATAATACTCTATGAATAGTTTCTAACAACACATATATTAACCAATACATAAATAAGTTAATGTAGAAACCACAACAACATTCCAAATAATTATACTTTATAATATATTCACATTGTCAATAGATACCTTTTCAAGAAGTATGCATACTTGTTTCAATACTCTATATACATGACATATCTTTCATTCAATATATAAAACTTATATTTTTATAATCTATCACGGTCATAGAATTCATTAATAAATTTTTCTTGAATTAAAGAGATAGAAGTATCTTTTTTTCTTTAACATGGATGGTAAAAATTCGTTGTTGAAGTATTTAATTAATCCATATCATTTATAACTCGCCTAGCTTATTATAACATTCCATGAGTAGATGCCATCATGGATTTGATTAATAAATCAATGTAAGTGATTCATGATTCAAATTAATAATAATTTATATGAAAAAATACACATTATTATAGATTTTCATATCATGTGATACATATTCATGTGTAATTGTTATCAATAACATTTTCCACAAGCCCTATATTCATAGGGATCACCAAGTGTAATCATTATGAGAATAAGTCTTATTTAATTATAAGACCCTAGACTTAATATTCATACATCATCTATATACCATCATATATATGTTACCATCACCACATGATATTATTATCTAATAATATTTTCCTATAATCACTCGGTTCTGATTTTAAAGTAGAACTTTTATATCCTATTAATTTTATGAATGGTCCATAGACATTATTATATTAATGTTATATGTAATAATAGTCATTATGTGACAAGATAATTTATTTACATTATAGTAATTGAATGTAAATATTTATTCAGCTCTAGGGTATTAAATGAATTGTTTTTTCATATATTAATGTAATTAACATATATGAAAAAGTGGTATGGGCATCAGACTTGGGTTATTAATGGGTAGTGATCTTCTAATTCCTCTTTTAGTAGATCCATTGGGTGTCCCACTTAAGATGACTTATGATTTTTCACTTATTAATGATAACATTATGTTAATATTTAATTTGGATACGGTATTAGAGTTTATGGATTATAACTTGGTGTATTTGAAATTATGGATCATGACACCTATTTTTTTTGGATTTTCATATATTCACTCCATTTCTATGTAGGGAAAAAGGCTTAAAGTCATATCAAATCAAGATTAGTATTTGGATTTATTTTAGCATCTAGATTAGAACAATCAACCAAAATTACTATTCTCATGTGGTTCACAAATATATTATGGTTGAGGTGTGAATGATAGGATATTTATGTGGTTACTCACCATTTATCTAGTGATCATGGTGGTGGTCCCATAGGAGGTGTTAATGGGGAATGTTCTGCAGGTAGGATGTGGTTATCAGATGAGATTCATTAGGGAGGGGATATAAATTCATGAAATTAAATACAATTTTTGTTACCCCCTTTTATGGTTCATCATTGATTTTTTATCAGTTAGGGTAGTAGGGACATTATCACAGTTCATATACAATCATGTTGAGATACTATCATGCATGTGGAAGGAAATGGAACTTTCAAAATATCAATTCAAGGATTCCTTAGAAAGGTTCATGCAGTGGATCTTGTGATATGTAGGTTTATTGATCTGATCTAAGTGGTCCTTGGATAGATAATAGGACTTTGTCTATGATTTCAAACCAAAGATATGGTCAAGGAGGAGTAACAACAACTGTATCCACCTCAGGGGTGAGTTACTTATGTTATTCAAGGATCATTGGTCCATGTATATTTATATTATGTGGGAAGCTTCTATGTATTAGAGAATTTAACACCCCAAATTTTTGTAGGTATTTCATTTTAAATAGACTTGAACTACTCTATAGCTTTATATACATGTAACACTGAGTTTAAAAAAATTGTGTGGTACTATTGAATTTTTATTAATTAATATGATAATTACAATATAGTCATTGGATTAGTAGGTATGAATTTGACAAAATAAATTAATTTTTTTACAAATTTATAGAACTAATATAGTGGTTATCAAATGAAAAATGAAATTGAAACTCTAAAATGTATATCATTTCTAAAAAACATTTTTTATTTAGACAATGTAGTTTTATCATAATAAATTAAATTAATCAAAATATATGAATTATTTAATTGAAATGTATAGATCATATGTTTTATAAATTATTTTGACAGTAATATATTTTTTATGACTTTGGATGGGATTAAAAAATATATAGTATTATTCTTAAAGAATATTTTTTGTAAAAAATAGTTCTCATTGGGTTTTTCAATCTTATATTAAAATTAATTTCATCATATTTTAGTAATTTAATCCAGAAATAAGGATTCCATATTTTTATTGAACATGAAGAAATTTGGTAAATTGGTCAATTTTATTTTTGGTTATTATGAATATTAACATTACAAATATTTGTCACATCATTATAAGTAAATCAGGTAATTAAGGATAAATATAGAGTAAAATTTATTAATAGTAATGTTTTCTTATACTTAGGAAACTAGATGTCCAAAAATGAAGAATTTCCTCTATTTTTATTTAGTATTTTTTATCCCTGATATTTTCACAATGATATTTTCTATAGATGCATATCATTATCAGTTTATTTATTAAAAGGAAGGTGTTTTTAAATTTATAACATTCCATATTGATTATTCATTATCAAATATTTTTAAGTGGATTTTGTTTTAAGTTACAAAACATCCCATATTTTTTTCCCACTTCCATTTAATATTATTGGTTACATGGAATGTTTCTTCATCTATTACCATTCCATATTAACTATTCTCAATGATTCATTATTCCACATTCTTTAATTAACCATAACTGATCATTTGATATCACCCTTAATTTTTTCCACTGCTAGTAATCCAATATTTATATGAAGAATTGTATGAAATTATATGCTAAGTGGGAATAAAGTTATCATTAGAAGGAAAAAATATAATAATTAGTGTTTTAATTTGTAATAAAAGTCTCATGTTTGTATCTTGTTTACCATGAAAACTAAAATCTATGATCCTTCAAGATTTGATTCCTTATAATCATTCCAATTTAATTATAGTACACACTGGGCCTAGGATTCTAGGGTGTGTCACCATAGTTTTGATCATAGGATGTTTAGTATCATCCTTGGATACTAGATTTAGTAAAACATATATTAGGGAACATTTACCTAAGGTATAATTTTTTGGATAAGTATAGAAGATTATCCTAGAATTTGGGTAAGGTAGATATTATGTGGGCATTATTAGCAATGAATCTCTATCTATATACTACATGAAAATGGTGTTCTAGAACCAATGTAACTAAGGGTAACAACCCTGAAATGGTGCACCAAGCCCGACTTAAGAAAAACCTAGTATATGAAAAAGGGTTTACTACACAACATGTATGACACTCTCGAGGGATATGATTAGGATAATTAAAATTTTCCAAATAAAAACTTATGAATTCTTTGGATAAATAATAAAAACCCTAGGTTAAACATAAGGTGTTTTGATTTAAAATAATTTGTTGTAATTTAGATATCGTGTAAATTATTATATAATTACGTCACAATGAATGTTTTTTCTCACATTATTCTTTCTAGTTTTACTCAATGGCTAGATCCTAATGGAGTCAAGATAACATTTAACATGACCGACATGGTGGTGAAAATGAGAAACCAAATATGGTGTTTGAAATAAGTGAATGATATCTTGTTTATTCAGAATTATTTTTCATGGAATATGATTTAAAACATATACCTTATCATACTCCAATACTAATAAAATAAGGGAAGGATGGGGGTTTCTAAGAGATCACGTGATGAAGGCTATAGAAAAAATAATGCATGATTTTCGTCATGAATGAAATGAGGAAGGTGGAATATAAGAAAGTGTCTCAACAGAATAAAGAAGTTTACTATATTTGCTAAAGGACATAAATTAATGAATTTTAGAGGAAAAATGAAGAGTATTATTGATCAAAATGAAACTCATTCGTAGGATGCATTTATGGTTCATTTCTTTAAATGTGGGGAACTTAGGAATTACTCGAGTCGATTCCCACTTCTAAAAGATAATCTCTTGGAAAAGGAGGGGCCTATGTGAAAATAAATGGAAGAAATTTTTATGTATTAAGGAAGTAATGAAACATGTTGGTAACAATATATTTAGTGATTAACCTTATATATAGCATCCCGCCTTTTATCACATAAACTTTCATTACATTTTACAAAACCGAGGATCTTTAAGGTTTAGTGTCTTGGAAACAAGGAACTTAAAACATGAAAAAATAAAACATTATTCTTAAAAACTTGAAAGTCTTATACTTATGTTAATACTAGGTTCATTACTGCATCTCATAATCCAGGGAAATATATCAAAATAAAGGGTGAGAAGAAGGCCCAATAAGGGAAACAAGGGGAAACATTTAACATGTGAACTTGAGATACATCAACAATGTCATAAAAAAGAACTTTTAGGAATGAAAAATAAATCATGAGGAATATCATAATAAAAATAACTTATTTCATAACTTTAATATGTGGATAAAACATTTAATATTTAAAATCATTTCCATTTCACCAAGGTCCATCCCCAAGGTGTCATTAAAAATTACCAAGGTTATTCACCAAGGTGTCGTTAAAAATGGTCATCTCTAGAGATTAAGTTTTTACCCAATGCATTGGACTGCTATCAGGGCGCACCATTAATTTGTATTTATTATCATGTGATAAAAATATATCATCATCAATAATTTCATAAACAACACATATAGCATAAACGAAATGGGTTTCATTTCATAATCATAACATTTTAAAAACTGCTTTAAAGACATGATCTTTATGTCACTTTAAACCCATGGAAAGGGAAAGCGGGTCTCATGTATTTAAATACCAGAATTTGAAATAGAAAATTTTGGTATATATGTGAATAACCTTTTAGAAGAAAGAGATTTGAGTATTCACTTAATAAAATAAATGAATTTTAGGATAATAGAGAGACATTTTGAGACGGAAATTCTGCAACATAACGGCTATGTTTCGGTGTTTTAGAAAACATTGAAAAGAGTGGGGACATGGGTCACCCACTCATAAATGATGAAAAAAATAGTATAGGGACAGAATATAAAGTATTTAAGAACATGGTAATGAAATTTGAAATATATACCATATGAAATGAAGAACATGAAAGGAGGACAAAAAAAATAATATTTCTCTTATGAAAATTCGGTAGCCTAACGGCGTCACTTAAACTTCAACAAAAATGAATTGATGAGATCAAATAGGGTCTCTCATCATATGAACATAAAAGATCAGTATGATAGATAAAGAGATCATACCCCAACAAAATAAAAAGGGACTTTAAAAACTTGTCATGAAAGTATAACTTTGAAAAATGAGAAAGGTGAAAGAATCTCTTAAAAATTCGGCAGCCTAACGGCGCCACTTAAACTTAAAAAAAAATGAATTGACGAGATCAAATAGGGTATCTCATCATATGAACATACAATATCAGTATTATAGATATAGATATCATACCCCAACATAATAAAAAGGATCTTTAAAGACTTGACATGAAAGTAGAACTTTGAAAAATGAGAAAGGTGAAAGAATCCCTTAAAAATTCGGCAGCCTAACGGCGCCACTTAAACATTCTTAAAACGAATTTATGAGAGAAAGAGGGGGTCTCTAATCATATGAACATGAAAAGAAAATTAAGAGGAATGTAAAATAACATCCTCCAGCATAAGATCATGGAGCATAAAAGAAATGACATAAAAGAGATTACTTGAAAAGAAAGAGAGAAGTAGGATCCCTTACCTTAAAACGTAACTCTTAAAACGCAAAGGTTGGGACCTTGAGATCTCGAGGGAACCTTGGGAGGACTCCTTGGGAGGTAATGAGACTAGAGCTTCGTTGGGGGAGAGTTGGGAGTCGAATGGATGAGAGGATGTGTTGGAATTTATAGGGAAAGTGAGGGGACAAGGCATTAATGGCCAAGGGACACCTCATTGGTGGTTTTGGAAAAACCATGGGCATTCCCATGGTATTTTCCCATGGTATTGGCCACTTGGGACACCTCATACCATATATTACTGTTTATAAGTCGACCATATTGATTACATACTTAATACATCATTTAATGATGTCATTAAACACCCATAACTTAAAAATTGTATTTTCACTATTCATCGAAAATTCAACTTTCTCAGAAAAATCCCAAAATTTCACCTTAACCAAATAATGATGCTCTGATTTCTAAAATGAACTCCATTTTTTAAAAATAATTTTTTAAATATTTTTAATTTAATTTTTAAATAAATACACTATTCACCAAAAATTCATTTTTTTCAGAAAAATCCCCAAAAATTACCTTAACATAATATCGATGCTCTGAGTTCAAAAATGAAATCCATTTTATAAAAAAAATTCTAAATATTTTTAATTAAAAAACACTATTCACCCAAAAAAACTAATACTTGACTAATAATTTATGAAACTGTTATTTATCCATTTTATTGAATCACATTACTTAATTAGGGTGCCTAGATTATATTAATACATTCTTTAAGTGAGATTACTAATCCATTTGGTCACATTACTAATCCTAAGCATAAAATAACTATTCATAATTTACAATTCATCAAAAATTAAGTTGATTTTATTAGACACTAAATTTCATACTAAACATAATTTTAGAAGACCATTTTTTGAAAATCATTACACATTTTTAATTATATAAGGTTTACATAAACATTTTTTAAAATATCCTTTCTCTAAGATTCACCAAAAATATGCATTCTATATTTATCCTGACATTTGAAAATTCATAAACTTCATCATAAGAAGAAATCAAATTTTTTATTTAAAACAAAGGATTACACAAGGCAGTTACAGTCTCCTTACAAAGCCCCTTATCACACCAGAATAGGACCTAATTGAATGGTGTGATAAGGTGAGAGAATCTGAGGGAGGCTCAGCCAACATTGCACGAGTAGTAATTTATATCAGTTTGAACTTCTCGCGAAGTTTATTCCATTCTAGATTCACACGATGAAGTTCATCTTGGGTTTGGTCCAGAGCAAATCCCAGTGGCGCTACCTCCTTCCCATGTTCTGTTAGATGGTCTTTGATCAGTCCAAGACTACTGGGTGAGGCCAATGAATCTTTTTTCTATATTAATTAACCAATATTACTTGAATTTATAGACAATAATTGAAACATTTTGTTTCCAGTGGTCATATTGACCAATGGTCATATAACAGTCAAAACCCAACGGTCTCATTTTAATTATACTCATGTTATCAAATGAAACAGTTTTGTTGAGTATAAAAAATGAAATAACACACAAAATTAGGAAACAAGATTTATTCAAAATTTCGGGACGTTACATTATATCAATTAAGTCCATCATATTTATTTTTGTAGATTATATTAATATGGTTTTAGAAGAGGAAACCACACATGTCAGGTGTCAACCCATCTTTTACATCATGGCCATGTGACTTAAACCCATGATTGAAGGACTGTAAGGTTATTGCACCTACCACTAGCCTAAGTGATGTCATAGATTTTGAATCATTTATTTTTTATACAAAATTTTGATGAATAAATGTTAATGATGAATTGGAAGTGTCTATTCTTAGGATTAAATGTTAATTTAATTACCATTTTATTTTTAGAAAATTGATATAGAAAATTATAATGACTTTTCACTCTTTTATAGCCCTTATAATCTGTGAAAATTTTATTTTAGTGCATCAGACAACAAAATTATTTTCATGATATCTATTTATTGATTTAATTGATGAATAGGGAAATAATCAATGAAAATAAGTATTCAAATTGTGTATATGAAGTATAAATATGTCAATTAACAAAATTTAATTCATTTCCTAGATAGTTAATGAATTACCCAATATTAGGAAAAAGATAAATATTTTTGTCCTAACACCTTAATTTTTTTGAACTTATTGTCTATTAAATCATCTTATATTTGTTTCATTAAGTCTTGAAAATTTCCATTGACAATTCACATGTTTTTGAACAATGACCTAAATCAATCCATATAATTTTTTACACTTTTCATCTCTATATGTATCACCACATGACTCTATTGTTTTTTTAAATTATGTACCTAGTTATATATTATTCCATTTTACAATATTTTCTTCTCCTTATATCTTATTTATTTGATAGTTAATTAAATATTATCAGGTTTTGGGATTTCAAAGAAATAATTTTCAATTATCAAACCCCAGATTTATGAGGATCATATTTAAATTATGAGAACACCAATTATTTAAGGTGTGGAGAATATAACACACAAAAATTTATAAATGATTAACTTTAATTTCATAGAGTGTATGAAATGAAATACCAAATATAGAATAGAATATAACATCATTAGAATTTATGATATATTTATTATTTTAAATACAAATATTCTATAGCATGTAATGAAAGAAAAACTGAGTGATATTGTCCTACTCACTAGAAAACCTATCATTAATAGGTTTTTATTTCTCATGGATATTTTTTTCCATCAAAAATGAAATTGTTTGATGAGGAATTGGTAGTGTATCATTTTTATCCTATAATAAAGGTTCCTTAGTTTAGTCATTCACATCGAGTTCAACAAATTGTTTTGCCGATGGGAGTAGGCGTCCTAACGGTTGATTGTAGGGGTTATGATTTTTTCAATCATACCCATCAGTTTTTCCATATCTAAATAGTTTCAAAAGGGTTTTTTAGTGGAACATGAAACACCCAACAGTTCAATATCAAAGAGGGGAGCATACTTTCATAAATAAGGTGTTCGATGGGAAGTTTTGAAAATAATACTTATGAACTCACATTAGTCAAGGGAATGGGAGATTGATCACATCAAACCCTTTTGGGGGATATTATTTCATACTCTGTCACTCTCTTATATTTTCAAAACATATTTGGGAATCCATCATTTATTAAAAAATATTTCATGAATCAAACATGAATTAAAAATCAATTATTATAATGTTTTGATTTTATAATCATCTGTATGTATATAAGTATCTTCATTAATGATTATATCTATATGTATGTGAGGTTCTCAATCAATGGTGTCCTCTTATGTACTATTTATAAATTCATTTTTCATTATTACGATGATGCTGGTTTACCAGCCACACACTGAGGAAATGAATATTGTATCACCATCTGGGGAAACATGAGTTGTTTTGATGATGAGACGGGACCCATGAGTGGTCTTCCTACCCATCCTTAAAAAATATATAAACACACGTTTCATTCGGTGAAACATAATGGGACATACCATTCCTTTTAAGGTCATGTCATAAGGACCTGACTTTACAATTTAACTTCACATGGAAAGGATGTCTAAGTGGAATATTCCTAGTCAATGATTGGCGCGGGACTTCTGCCTATGTGGTTCAGTGAACCTGGAAGGGATATGAATTCCCTTAATGAATAACATCCTACTAGGAATGTGGCCTAGAGAGAATAAGGTTTATTTTTTTGGTGTTGGTTTTTTACCAAAGGTTGGATTCCTACATATCCAATAAGGATGGGAATCAAATCCCATGTAGTTTGGTTGTGAGGTCCCATGCCTAAGGAGGCCCTTTGAAATCTTTTCTTTCTGGGGAGTATGGCGCTTTGAGAGGATTGTGTTTGGGATCATTTCTGAAAAGGATTTCCATTGAAAGAGTCCATGTGTATTATGTTGACCCATGGTGTATTATAAGATTCGCTGTGCCTTACTCATGAGGAGGATTCCCATTTATTATCATGGGGCTTAGGTAGGGATTCTACGCATCCTGGTTATGGAATGAATCATAGTTCTCATAGTTCAATTTATCATGGCATACACAGTGAGGCTACCCAAATCCATTGTCTGGTTTGGGGGTTACTCAAGATGAGGATACTCATTTGGAGTTTTCATGGTTTGGGTTTGAAACATATATGAGGCCCAATGTGGTTTGCGATTATAAAAATTTCGTCATCACCACTAAACTGTATGCCAATTTGAGTCATGATTGGTGTGAGAAATGAGAGGTAACAGAAGATTTTATGATCTCACAAACCACTCTTTTTCACTGTTAGAAACTGAATGAAATCCCAAATAGAGACGGAATAGGTATTGAGTGTGCTCATATCGCACCTTACATTCACTTCATTGAAAGTCACGTCTTGTGATCTTTCTGGATATGACCTGGTCTGAGCCTATGAAGGGAAGGGTTGCTACCCCATGAAGGAATGGAAAGTGGATTACTCTGATAGGGATTACATAAAATGTGTTCTATAATATGGGAGGAGGATATTATTCCCCACAGAATGGAAATGAAATCACAATCCATACCCTACCTACATTGAACATGAGGCTATGTGTATTTGATATGAGAGGGGGAGGAAAAAGTCCTCACCCAAATTCCTAAGACCGGGAAATCCATGAAAACATCCCATGGGTCAGGGTCTCCATGATCGTGATAATTCACTCTCACATGCACCATTGAGGATCCTGACTAACCATCCAAACAATTGTGGAAGACCTCTGACCATGGGAATACACAACCAAATGGTGGGAGGACATGGTGTGTCACTTATATAGGTTTTTTATGTTTAGATTATTCTATGGAAGTTTCAATTTGGTCTCTCTCGGGAAAGGGATTCAAAGAAGTAGACGACATGCCTGGGGTGGCATAGAAGTTATCCTAATTACGGGAACATTGAAGGTAGTGGTTTGGGTCAGCCAATGTGGTCTTGTGAAATTAATCTTGCACATCATGATGGTTCTTATCATAGGAAGGAAATGCAAGCTCAAAGTGAAATTGGCGATGGATCATTTGGTCAACAACAAATAGGTGAGGATTCTCTCAGGAATCCAATGGTCTCAATTGCTGTTCTCAGAATTTTCCCACGTAGGTCCCTACATAGGGATGGGGACCCATACAAGTATTCTATCATGATGGGGGGAAAGGGTCCTTATATGGATGATATGTATTTTAATCCCTAGTATAACATTGATCCCATTATACCCTATTAATTCCCTATTCATTATTCTCTAAAGTGATACATAGATTGTTTAAGAAGGATTGGGTGAAGGACTAGTGTGAGAAGAGAATCAGGAGGTCATCCTAAATTTTTTTCCATGTATTTGAGTACCCCATGGTCCAATTTATAAGAAAATATGGGACCATTGGTGATGGGGATCATTCACTCAGGTGTTCCATCTGGTTTTATTGTGATGGATTCTACACAAACTGGTCACAATAGCTGATAAGAAGGAACCTTCAGTGCTGACATTACAAGGGGGTACCTATGTGATGGTCCTTTAATGAATCATTTAATCCTAAAGCTTCTTAATTTAATATCTCATATTCCCTTTATCATATATCATTTTAATGACTTTTCTTCCATGTGAAAACATAGTTTCAACAACATACCCCCCTCCGGATAAGATTGAATAGAAAGAATAGGTTTTGATCATGAGGCAAAGGAATGAAAAGGAATGGTGGATTACAGAGGTCATCCACACAAGCCATGTGAACATACTTTTCATGTAGCTCTCCCACCCTATCCATTCATGTAGGCAGGGCATGTATGCGGGCCTCACATAAGATACCCCCCCTCATCAATATATAGAGTCATGATTTCAATCAGTCAGTTCTAACACTTTGAAAATTTTCCCTTGGTGAGATACTCTTCCACTTATAGTGCTCCGCTGAAGTTCCTTTGAAAAATAATTTTTCATGAAGACAAGGTATTCCATTGACTATGTGATGCATCAATTCATGGGAGTTACCAACCATTTACTATTAGGAGAGTGTCATGTGAAAGTTCACTTACATGGGTACCCTAAGTGATGTACATTCATGGGTACCCTATTCGAGATCATGCGTTTTCCAAATTTTCAAACATTTAATATTTTTTAATAATGATGAAATATCTAACAAAAACTTGATGCATATTTTTAGGATCAATGGTTGACCAGAAGAAAAGAGTTTATGATGAACATGATGAAAAGGGAAATGAAAATATGATAACATTTTTGGGGAATGATTGTTATGATACTCACAAAACTACTCTTCCTGATCTGTTGGGATATCTGAAAAAAATACCTATGACACCTTGAAGAGTATTTATATACCACTTTACATAGATGGAAAACTAAAGTAGGTCATCATAACAGATTCTATGAACTTCAATATACATTAATGGTTTCAAGATTACAGAAATATAATTACATCAAATGTTTCAGGCATGGGTTTATATATTAGTGAGAGGTCATCATCATTAGTTTGTATCATGTATCAATGTCCATGTGATCTATATCTGAAGCTACAAATTCCAGAGATAAATTTCTGATGTTATTCATGCATCTTACCGGACTTGTAGATAGACAAGTCGAATGGTTGGAAGGAATATTGGGACATCATTCTAGGAGGGTGTGTCAATCTTATGTGCATGATGGTGTACTAGGTACATGAGACTATTTCTTATCTTACAGATGGTTTTATGGTTGTAAAAAACTATAATGCCTTATGGTTTGGGCAAACATATGTGTATAGGAATGTCAATACTATGTCTATGTTGTTGAGCCGATGGTGTATTTAGACAAAATCATTCCACCTAAATCATGGAGATGTTTTTATTATATTGTGATATGTGTGAAATATCTTCAGAAATCAAATCCATGGAGTTATGTGTGATGAGTTCATCCCTCTGTGGGCGGTGAGGGATGACAATGTTAGGACGCCAACTCTGGAATGTGTGCTACAGAAGATAAATGACGATATTAAGAAGGAAGACCCCCCCCCCCCAATTGAGGGGGGAAATCCTTCCTGATGTGTGGTTGAGTAGATTCCTTGAGTGGAGTGGGGAAGTACACATTTTTATATGCACAATGGGATACCCCATAATGGAGAATCGATGTACTCCAAGTACATTCTGGATGATATTTGAAGTGGGGGAGTATAAGACATGGGAGTAAAAACCCATGTCTGGTATTCCCCTAAAGATGCTTCTCGTAGGATTTTTGGATATTTGGTTAAGCATTTTCATACTAGTTTTCCGTGATTACAATGGAAATATAAGGCTTGGAAATTTTTTCATAGGGTATAATCTTGCATAGAAGAAGTACATGGGATTGGAAATCCCCTTCATGGAAAACATTCATTGAATCATATTGCATATCCTTCTGGGGATGGCCCCAATCAAAATTGAAAGACGGTTCTACGTGTTGTGGGGATGGGTTAAAAACCACTTGAGAACATACACTATGGTAAGAGGTATTGATGTTCTTGAGAGCTGGGTTTGTCCATGTGTTAATGTAATATATGGTATCCAATCCCTATCTCTAAAGCCCCATGGGACACTGAAATAAATATTCCTATTCAAGGAGTTCAACTTCTTTTTTTGGGACCTTCCTAATGATAGATTTACTAATTAGGAAAAGGAGGGAAATGCACTAAGGTCATACATGACGTAATTTAGGAATGGAATGAAGTAAATTTGTGTCAATGGTGATGTTATAAATGATTCATATGATCTATATTGGTGTTAAAAATAATTCAAGTGCCCAAAAAAATTATCTTTATCGCCTATAGTGCATGTTCGGTAAAAAAGAATCTGATAGTGGCCCAAAAGATATGGATGCATACGATAATGGGGCTGACTCATGTGGTATTCAGATTTTATCCCAGGAATTAGTCCAATGGACTGACTTATTGGTTTTATTATGGCATGTATTATATCATATCCCAAGGTAATGTTGTCAAAATTTATCCCAGATGTTGTGGAGAAAATAACATCCACGTATGGGTATCAATGTAGTAAGAATCCAACTCATAATTAATGTGATTTATCTCCCATGTATGATGCTTTATCCCATATGGAGGGGGCAGATGATGAGGGTACATGTTTTACCAAATTACATCCCATGAGGATTAGTATTCAAGTCTCAATCAAAAGGGATATGACAAATGAGGATGAGCCTAGAAGGTCAAGTCATCATTTCCACAAAGTGTCCCATGTTCTATTCTATCACCCATTGTCTATGATAGAGAGCTTTGGGATGCACATGAAATAATATACTCCCAATTAAGTTGTAGGATAAGCTTGGAAAACCATTGAATTTTTGTGACTAGAGGTAGTTCGGTTTTGGGAGGATAATCCTATTGATATTGATATCATGTGGCTTCTTCGTTATGTTGGGTTATAGATCTTAAAAAATAATATGTTCAAGACCTATCGATCATTGTTTCAAGGAAATTCCCAATGAGGTGGTGATTAATATCCACTAACAGGAGATTATTTTTTCATGAAACTGATAATATGTCCCCTTCCACGAGATGGGGGGAGGATATTTCCATACATGGTACTAATAGAGGGATGAACCACTCATCATCCGAGGAATGGATTGACCTTATCAATCCCAAGTATTTAAGAACCCTTTTTCATATCTTTTCATCTGTTAATCCATTTATTTCAAGAAAATACTATTTATTAAGGGTTTCACCTTGACTTGTAATAGGACTAGGGGAAATCAGCTACATCACTGAAATATGACCCCAATGGTACCCCGATTTGGATTTCTGAATCATCTCCTGAACCTAGAAAATTATCCTTAGTCCAACATGTAATAGAAGACAAGATGGAAGAGGAACATCCACTACCAACTATAATAACTGTATTTGAAGAGGCCGGATCTATCATTCCATTAGTGATATATAAATAACTTCAGAGGTTATAATCTTTAGATAAGCACATACCTAGTGATTGTATGTCACATAAGTATCATTAATCTCAATTATATACCTAAAAAATGTTTAAAACTATTTATGTTTCATTAATATACTTTACTCTCCTTAGTCAACGGACATAGAAATGATGCTCTATTAAATTTGGTGTTCTAATCCAATCACAGATTCCCATTGGTGAGTCGGCTTCCTTGAAAACTGAAGTGTCTGTTGGTTCCGGGCACATCGGAAGCATGTTGGTAGGTTTGACCAAATTTAATTTTAGCGTTAACAACGTTCAATTCGAGATCCATCATGATAATAAAATGCCGGATCTTTGGAATAGAACGAAGAACGAGAAAAAAAGAGGGAGTCCCAGAACCATAGATATAGGATCATCATATGTTGATTATAATTAATTTAATTAATTGACAAGAATTACCTTGATGGAATTCTTTCCTCGTTGATGTCTCCGGTCACGATCCGATGTGATCCATTGTTTCATCATAGAATCCAAGTGTAGGATTCCTCTAGTGGTGATCCACATTTGCTCCACGTATCTCTGTGTAACAGCCCAAGATTTTATAAAGAAATATTCTTTTTAATTTTATTAATGCCTTGTGTTGTACGCTACACCAAAAGGAGCTTGCACAACACGCATCCTTGTATTTCCTTGCATTACACGCAATCGCGACCTTCCTCGATAGCGTGTGTAATACGCAATACCGAGTTTCACTAAACAACGATGTGCTATTAAAATATTATTAAAACTAGCCGTTATGAATAGTAATAACCACTTTTTAATATTCTGTAAATCTTATTTTTAAAAATGAACTTCATTCTTGGATTCGGAGTATCGAATTTAGCCTAAGGTGAAATTTTGGTACTTTTCGGATAACTTTCATATTCTGATGAATAGTGAAAAATTACTAAATTATAATTAAAAACAACTTTTTTAATCGAAATAATTAATAGTGATAAATTATTAATTTGAGTGGTTTTAAAGTATATTTAGAATATATTTTTACAATTTAATACAATGTTGGTCATTGGTTGTAATTTCACATTTAAACCAGACATAATCAAGTGTCAATCTTTTGATATATATTGTTTCCTAAAAACACGCTATTTATTTTAACAGCGGGATTTAATTATAAAATTGATTAATGCAACTTCTATGTTATGAATTTGGTAAAATAGATTTCATTTTTGAATTCGGAATATGAAATATAGCTTAGGATGAAATTTTGGCATTGTTCTGAAAAACATCAATTTTTTATGAATAGTGAAACTACTAAGTGGTAGTTAAAAAAACTGAATTTTTCATAAAACATAATTTTGCCGCTTCTGTGAATGGAATTTCGAAAATCCGAGAGACACGGTTAATATCAAGGACTAAAATGTGGTTCAATGAGATGAAAATAATTTTTTGGTGAATAGTAACTTTTTACTTTTTTACCGCGGTTAATAGTAAATAGGGTAACTAAGGGTAAATATGATATTACTATTACCCTAACACATGTCCTAATTCTATTGGACAAGTGTAATTCGACCAAAAACAAACTTAGGAATAAAATATGACCATTTAGGCCCACTTGGATTAGATTAGGACATTTATTATTAATTTATTTAAAGAAAGGTTAAAATAGTTAAAATCAAAGTTTAATAAGTAAATAATTTTTAATATGGGGTTATACATAAGATAAATTCGATTTTAAATATTCATTAGAAAGCTAAAAAGATTTCCTACATTATGGTATTTTATTTGTAATTTTTAGACATAAAATAATTTAATTTATTTATGACACAACGATGATGCAGTAATTATCTTATTAATGAAATATTGACATAATTGATGTTATAAACACCAAAATAAATGTAATTTGAGATTTTTTATGAATTCCAATAATTTTCTAGGTTACTATGATATATTAATGTTGATTTAATCAACTTTTTTCGAACATTTAATTCTGTTATGACTTTCACAAAAATCATATATCAAATAGTGTCAAAATTGACACAAAATAGTTTTTAAATCAAATATTATATTATTAATTGTTATTGTATTCCTAAAAATCTAAGGTTCGGCCAAATGACTTATATAAGGATATATATATTTATAATAAACAATTTGGGGTTCGTTTTGCATGTTATAGTAAGTTTATTAACCATATAGTGAAAGAAAACAAAAATACATGGTAAAAGTTAAATTATTTAACTTAGAGTTAAATTTAATTGATAAGTTTAAAATAATATCCTAAACTTGTCTAAATTCTATTGGTTGATAGGATTTCGACCTCTCCCCACCTTATCTTCGAAATAATACCCTTTGGAACCATTATAAACCGATTTTGACTTTAATATAAAATAATATTTTGAGATATTCCTAAGGTGCCCCTCTCCTCCCTTATAAAAGGACACCTCCTCCCCCTCCTCCTCACACCAATTTGAGCACTCAAGCTCGGCCAACCCCTACCAAAATCCCTTCTCCACTTCCCTAGCAACATCCTAGAGGTTCTGGTCTTCCTCAAAGACCAATTCTAGTGCCCTAAGAGGAGGTCTCAAAGAGGCACTTCAAAGAAGAGGTAATTACCGTTACCAATTCTTTCATCTTTATTTCTTCTTCCACTTCTTCTTCATAGGTTGTTTCATTATGAAGTAATAACATCAGTATCACTCATATACTGATATGTTATTATAAGTATGAAACAACCCTATTTCATCATCTATCCATCCTACGGAAAAAGAAATCACCGCGCGTGCGTACGTACGGAATACCGTCTCCACGCCGTGGTGTAATCTATTTTCCACCACCACCTTACATGGATGGGTATAATGGTGTAAAGAATAACTATACATAGTTATTACAACATCATATTGATTCTGATATATTGTATAATCCACTCCAATTCAATTCAATATTTATAGAAATGATATCATCGCTCGTGCGTACGTACGGACTACCGTCTCCACGACGCGATGAGATTCATTCTCCATGTTAACCATTTAAGAATGATTATAATGTATATATAAGAAATAATAATGAAATATATGAAATTATAAAGCTACTGGATTTATGTATATATATACATATGTATGTCATCTACTTACTTCCATTTCAAGACAATAAGGAAAGAAAAACAGCGTTCATGCGTACGTACGGACTACCGTCTCCATGAACGGTGTTTTTCATTTTATTTATCTATCTATTATATATATATATATACTGAATATATATGATATATAAATCATATTTTATATTCTGGAATTAAGTAAATCATGATATAAGTAATAATGATGTCAAGAACAACAAGTCAAAACACCTACGATAAATGAAATGATTTTACCCAAAACGCTTCTTTAACATGGAATTTACAAAAGAACGGGTAATATAATGTCATAAGTGAACCATATATGATATCATAACAATTAATATGATTCGGTAATAAGTCAATGACATTATTTAAATCATTATACAGGAGGTTCGGACACATACGAAGCAAATTGGACCTAAGGTAAGGGAAATATCACAATCTCATTTTTATCCGAGATTGTTTATTCGTAAGTATTTACTGGGGTGTATTTTATCATCCACATCCATGTTCCTTCAATATGTAATATTTTTTGCATCCACTTACAATAGTTTAAATCCAATTTTACTCTTCGGTGAGTTTTTAGTAAATAATATGAAAGGAATCTTTTGTCGCTTTTTCATACGAGGTACTTTTTGACTTTTCCGACAAAAGTACGAAGAATGTTTTTTTTAAACTTAAACGGAATGAACGGATTTTTACGGTTTTATAAAGCCTTATTTTCATGAAGCTTCCTCCAAAAGATTTCATGACTATTTTTAATAAAATCTCTTTCTTTTAAAATTGCATGATGTTTTGTGAAAAGAAATTGATTTTTAAGAAGAAAGGATATTTTCCTCAAGAATTCATTTCAAATATTTTATCAAAATTATTTTCCATCTAAGATAATAAAAGGGTTCCGTTTTTATCCCTATTATTACATTGGTTTGATTATGTTGTGATGGAAATATTTTTATGAATTCCTTTATCTTATATGAATTGTTTTATGATGTCATGTTGTTTAAGAATCCCATTTTTATTACATGGGTTACGCTATGATTTATGATTTATGATTATGTGGCACACATAAGAAAGGATTCATTATAAGATGGGTGGGACCTATATCTCCCTCCAATGCATTGGGTAATGATTTTATATCTCATGAGATAGACATGGCTGAAATGGTAGGTTATACCGGTTCAGTGAAACAGGACTGAAACGAGGGTTACTCGATTCAGAAAGGGACTTTGTCCACTAAGATAGTATTGGCAATGAGTCATGACTAACAAGAAATGATTTTCTATGATTATGTGTGCATGCCACAAAGTTTCAAGTTTCATGTTATGATTATGGTGATCTCATTTTCACTTCTATGATTTGTTCCATGTTAAGATATTATGATCTCTTTTGCAGGTTATGATTTTCAAAAAGATATGATATGATTTTTATTTATTTTGTATACCCTTACTGAGCATTTGAGCTCACCCTTTTATGTTTTCTTTTCCCCAGGATATAAAGAAAGGTTTTAGGTAAAAAAAAGGAAGATCTTTATGGGAGATTTTGAAGATCTTTCACCACGATTAGAAGATTATATTCCGAGTTTCCAAAGACACTAAACTATTACGGTCCTTGTGTGTGTGTTTTTGTTATGTACTAAGTATTCCGCAAAAGTAATGTAATATCCATGTACGTCAAGCTTCGGGTCTCTACAGTTGGTATCAGAGGCAAAGGAGGTAGGAATGTATCCGATCCTTGGGAACTCTCACATGTGAGCGTTGGACGAAGCATGGCTCTCCGCCCAAGGGCTTCATGAGGAAATGGCTACCACTGGGGATGGTGGTGTGTCCCGCCCAGGGGGTGTAGCCGCCCATGGAGTGCCCTGATAGGTATCAACTATAGTCCACTGGAAGTAATTCCAGACCGCTACAGTTGGTATCAGAGGAAAGGTTTAGTCAAACTTTGGAAACTAGGATGCGAAAACATTAGTGAGATTCCTAGAGATATTTCTAAGGTATGTCTAGGAATGTCACTAAGGATAATTATATGTATAGGATATATTCCTAGAACTATGGTAATGATATTAGATTAAACCTAAGAAGTTAGGTATTGAGGATACTTTCCCTTTACTATGTTGTTTTCTCTAGCATGATTTTTGATTCTCACAAAATTATTTTTGTGTTTTAGTTAATGGAGGGAACCAAAAGGAATTCAGTTAACATTGAATCCAATGGACAAATTGGTGACTATGAGCAACAAAATTGTGTAATGCCTAGAGAGAAAGATGTTGTGATTATGCTGAATCAATCATCGCGATATATGATTAACAAGGTGAAATTTAGTGGTATGCCTAATTCTTCAAAGAAGAGGAAGATAGACTATTATGCATGTTCGCATGTTGAGGAGCATAAAGAAAGGAAGATTGATATTTCTAAAGAAGGGAAGAAGAACCTTGAGGAATACCTCAAATGGAGGGACCGATGTTATCTAAAAGGGTCATAGAGTGACAGACTGTTATGGAGTTCAATGTCTTATTTGTGGAGAACATGAGCATTACCCAACTCAATGCCCTGACCTAAAAAGTTACTTCTAAATCAAGGAAGGACTTATTCCAGGATAATCATTGATGTGGATGGACTGAAGTGTTTTGGTATTCAATAATAATGTTGTTGAGGTACTTTTATATTTAAGTATTGGTCTATTGTGGTTTTCAATAATTTTAAGGTACCAATAACTATGAAAAGTGATTCAAATATTTTGGAAAGTAGATGATAAGTGCATAATGAAAGGATAAGAAGATAATGAGATGTTTGATTGTATTCATGAGCTCATGATTGATATAAGGACTAAGTGATATCATGGTTTGAGTATAAATAATTTTGAGGATTTTGGTATGTGTAAAGTGTTAAATTTTAACTGCATTCAAGTTTTCACTAAGGTTCAATGGGTATTCAAGAGTATACATGATTAAGGACTTTGAATGTTTGGAATGTGACCAACAAAACATATCTTATGATATATGGGGATCAACGATGATATTAAATCTCTGGTAATTATTTTCACTATGTTATGAGAGTGGACTGCAGTATTATGGATAAGCCTAAAGATTGGAATGGATTGTGTTGGACGTAAGTTAGTATTGTTTAAGGATAGAATTTTTTTTTCGATATTATTGATGGGATGTTATAGTAATATAGTTTTGGAAAAAGGACAACCTGCAGGACGGGCGACAGCCCATCGCTTCGGACAAGGCTGTGGGAATCGAACCCACAACCGAAGTGCGACTGGCCTTTATCGCCTACCACTGACCTACAGGAAGTCCCTGTTTAGTAGAAACTAGTTTTATTATATTAAGCAGTATGATATATGAAGTATAAGTCCATTTTAGGAACCATATATGATTAATCTCACTATAGATCGACTTATGTATATAAGTTTTGCTAACCTTTTGTTTGAGACAGATGGAATGATCTGTCATTCTATCATATGATCTGCTAACACTTCACGAATAACAAATTCAACTTCATTTATTTAAGAGATGAAGTGGAAATTGTTCAAATCACGAACAACAGTGAGATTGTACCAAAATAAAGTAAGTATTTATTCTAATTCAAATTTTCAACTTTAGGGGAAATGATCTTGAAAACCAAAAATGTTGTCCTAGTGATCTTATACCTGATGAATCAGATGGTACCTTATATCATCACAAATCTATGGATTTGTGATTACTGGCTTTTCCATAGCCATGTTCTCTACCACTCTCCATCAGAACATGATGGTTAGATTTCTCTTCCATATCCATATTTTCACCTATGTGGAAACCCAATGATTAGTTTATTTGGGTAACCGTTACGTTTCATAATTTTGTTTTTAAAGATTGGTTTTGATATTCCTTTTTACGATGTGGGTTTCTATTAAAGAAACTTTCGAATAGTAAACCATTTATAACCCCGACGAATTTCGAGGGCGAAATTCATTTTAAGGGGGGTAGAATGTAACAGCCCAAGATTTTATAAAGAAATATTCTTTTTAATTTTATTAATGCCTTGTGTTGTACGCTACACCAAAAGGAGCTTGCACAACACGCATCCTTGTCTTTCCTTGCATTACACGCAATCGCGACCTTCCTCGATAGCGTGTGTAATACGCAATACCGAGTTTCACTAAACAACGATGTGCTATTAAAATATTATTAAAACTAGCCGTTATGAATAGTAATAACCACTTTTTAATATTCTGTAAATCTTATTTTTCAAAATGAACTTCATTCTTGGATTCGGAGTATCGAATTTAGCCTAAGGTGAAATTTTGGTACTTTTCGGATAACTTTCATATTCTGATGAATAGTGAAAAATTACTAAATTATAATTAAAAACAACTTTTTTAATCGAAATAATTAATAGTGATAAATTATTAATTTGAGTGGTTTTAAAGTATATTTAGAATATATTTTTACAATTTAATACAATGTTGGTCATTGGTTGTAATTTCACATTTAAACCAGACATAATCAAGTGTCAATCTTTTGATATATATTGTTTCCTAAAAACACGCTATTTATTTTAACAGCGGGATTTAATTATAAAATTGATTAATGCAACTTCTATGTTATGAATTTGGTAAAATAGATTTCATTTTTGAATTCGGAATATGAAATATAGCTTAGGATGAAATTTTGGCATTGTTCTGAAAAACATCAATTTTTTATGAATAGTGAAACTACTAAGTGGTAGTTAAAAAAACTGAATTTTTCATAAAACATAATTTTGCCGCTTCTGTGAATGGAATTTCGAAAATCCTAGAGACACTGTTAATATCAAGGACTAAAATGTGGTTCAATGAGATGAAAATAATTTTTTGGTGAATAGTAACTTTTTACTTTTTTACCGCGGTTAATAGTAAATAGGGTAACTAAGGGTAAATATGATATTACTATTACCCTAACACATGTCCTAATTCTATTGGACAAGTGTAATTCGACCAAAAACAAACTTAGGAATAAAATATGACCATTTAGGCCCACTTGGATTAGATTAGGACATTTATTATTAATTTATTTAAAGAAAGGTTAAAATAGTTAAAATCAATGTTTAATAAGTAAATCATTTTTAATATGGGGTTATACATAAGATAAATTCGATTTTAAATATTCATTAGAAAGATAAAAATATTTCCTACATGATGGTATTTTATTTGTAATTTTTAGACATAAAATAATTTAATTTATTTATGACACAACGATGATGCAGTAATTATCTTATTAATGAAATATTGACATAATTGATGTTATAAACACCAAAATAAATGTAATTTGAGATTTTTTATGAATTCCACTAATTTTATAGGTTACTATGATATATTAATGTTGATTTAATCAACTTTGTTCGAACATTTAATTCTGTTATGACTTTCACAAAAATCATATATCAAATAGTGTCAAAATTGACACAAAATAGTTTTTAAATCAAATATTATATTATTAATTGTTATTGTATTCCTAAAAATCTAAGGTTCAGCCAAATGACTTAGATAAGGATATATATATTAATAATAAACAATTTGGGGTTCGTTTGGCATGTTATAGTAAGTTTATTAACCATATAGTGAAAGAAAACAAAAAGACATGGTAAAAGTTAAATTATTTAACTTAGAGTTAAATTTAATTGATAAGTTTAAAATAATATCCTAAACTTGTCTAAATTCTATTGGTTGATAGGATTTCTACCTCTCCCCACCTTATCTTCGAAATAAGACCCTTTGGAACCATTATAAACCGATTTTGACTTTAATATAAAATAATATTTTGAGATATTCCTAAGGTGCCCCTCTCCTCCCTTATAAAAGGACACCTCCTCCCCCTCCTCCTCACACCAATTTGAGCACTCAAGCTCGGCCAACCCCTGCCAAAATCCCTTCTCCACTTCCCTAGCAACATCCTAGAGGTTCTGGTCTTCCTCAAAGACCAATTCTAGTGCCCTAAGAGGAGGTCTCAAAGAGGCACTTCAAAGAAGAGGTAATTACCGTTACCAATTCTTTCATCTTTATTTCTTCTTACACTTCTTCTTCATAGGTTGTTTCATTATGAAGTAATAACATCAGTATCACTCATATACTGATATGTTATTATAAGTATGAAACAACCCTATTTCACCATCTATCCATCCTACGGAAAAAGAAATCACCGCGCGTGCGTAGGTACGGAATACCGTCTCCACACCGTGGTGTAATCTATTTTCCACCACCACCTTACATGGATGGGTATAATGGTGTAAAGAATAACTATACATAGTTATTACAACATCATATTGATTCTGATATATTGTATAATTCACTCCAATTCAATTCAATATTTATAGAAATGATATCATCGCTCGTGCGTACGTACGGACTACCGTCTCCACGACGCGATGAGATTCATTCTCCATGTTAACCATTTAAGAATGATTATAATGTATATATAAGAAATAATAATGAAATACATGAAATTATAAAGCTACTGGATTTATGTATATATATACATATGTATTTCATCTACTTACTTCCATTTCAAGACAATAAGGAAAGAAAAACAGCGTTCATGCGTACGTACGGACTACCGTCTCCATGAACGGTGTTTTTCATTTTATTTATCTATCTATTATATATATATATATACTGAATATATATGATATATAAATCATATTTTATATTCTGGAATTAAGTAAATCATGATATAAGTAATAATGATGTCAAGAACAACAAGTCAAAACACCTACGATAAATGAAATGATTTTACCCAAAACGCTTCTTTAACATGGAATTTACAAAAGAACGGGTAATATAATGTCATAAGTGAACCATATATGATATCATAACAATGAATATGATTCGGTAATAAGTCAATGACATTATTTAAATCATTATACAGGAGGTTCGGATACATACGAAGCAAATTGGACCTAAGGTAAGGGAAATATCACAATCTCATTTTTATCCGAGATTGTTTATTCGTAAGTATTTACTGGGGTGTATTTTATCATCCACATCCATGTTCCTTCAATATGTAATATTGTTTGCATCCACATACAATAGTTTAAATCCAATTTTACTCTTCGGTGAGTTTTTAGTAAATAATATGAAAGGAATCTTTTGTCGCTTTTTCATACGAGGTACTTTTTGACTTTTCCGACAAAAGTACGAAGAATGTTTTTTTTAAACTTAAACGGCATGAACGGATTTTTACGGTTTTATAAAGCCTTATTTTCATGAAGCTTCCTCCAAAAGATTTCATGACTATTTTTAATAAAATCTCTTTCTTTTAAAATTGCATGATGTTTTGTGAAAAGAAATTGATTTTTAAGAAGAAAGGATATTTTCCTCAAGAATTCATTTCAAATATTTTATCAAAATTATTTTCCATCTAAGATAATAAAAGGGTTCTGTTTTTATCCCTATTATTACATTGGTTTGATTATGTTGTGATGGAAATATTTTTATGAATTCCTTTATCTTATATGAATTGTTTTATGATGTCATGTTGTTTAAGAATCCCATTTTTATTACATGGGTTACGCTATGATTTATGATTTATGATTATGTGGCACACATAAGAAAGGATTCATTATAAGATGGGTGGGACCTATATCTCCCTCCAATGCATTGGGTAATGATTTTATATCTCATGAGATAGACATGGCTGAAATGGTAGGTTATACCGGTTCAGTGAAACAGGACTGAAACGAGGGTTACTCGATTCAGAAAGGGACTTTGTCCACTAAGATAGTATTGGCAATGAGTCATGACTAACAAGAAATGATTTTCTATGATTATGTGTTCATGCCACAAAGTTTCAAGTTTCATGTTATGATTATGGTGATCTCATTTTCACTTCTATGATTTGTTCCATGTTAAGATATTATGATCTCTTTTGCAGGTTATGATTTTCAAAAAGATATGATATGATTTTTATTTATTTTGTATACCCTTACTGAGCATTTGAGCTCACCCTTTTATGTTTTCTTTTCCCCAGGATATAAAGAAAGGTTTTAGGTAAAAAAAAGGGAAGATCTTTATGGGAGATTTTGAAGATCTTTCACCACGATTAGAAGATTATATTCCGAGTTTCCAAAGACACTAAACTATTACGGTCCTTGTGTGTGTGTTTTTGTTATGTACTAAGTATTCTGCAAAAGTAATGTAATATCCATGTACGTCAAGCTTCGGGTCTCTACACTCTAGACTTTGCTGATGTGATCTCTGGGTGCTAGCGCGGAAGAACCTGCGCTTGCGATGTCCGCCTTAGATCGCCTTGATCTGGTGGTGGTGGATCTCTCTCGGTCCTGAGAGTGTTCTTGGGGGAAGGAGATCTTTCGGCATTGAGATAATTCTCCAGAATTGTTTTGGTCAACGATTAAGGAAAAGTATTGGGGTTGTGAGGATATTTATAATTGGGATTGAGGTTATAGAGTTATGACAATAAATAAACACATTATGTGTTTTATTTATTTCATTTACTCTTATTGAAAACCCCCATTTCGAATAACTAATTCTTTGACATGTGCCCACACTGATTATAATAAATATCATTTAATAAAACAATAATATTTCCTCAAAATCCCTACTGAAAAACTACACTGAGTGTAATCATTAATACACAGAATGTACTATTTTTTCATTTCCTTTCCAAAATGAAAACTACACGACGTGTACATTCAATATACACAACTTGTATATTTTGTTTTTCATTTTATTCTTCCTCCAACATTAATAACGATTTAGGATTCCTTGAATAATTATTAAACCAAATATGGTAATAATATTTATTCTACTTGAGATACTTGGATACAATTAATGTGTGACCCTCTAAGCCTCTTTATAATTG
Source organism: Viscum album (assembly GCA_963277665.1). Taxonomy (NCBI): domain Eukaryota; kingdom Viridiplantae; phylum Streptophyta; class Magnoliopsida; order Santalales; family Viscaceae; genus Viscum; species Viscum album. The sequence continues at coordinate 988,401,267 of OY728121.1, forward strand.
GCATTAGGCGGGCTTTCCTAATGTCCATGATTACTGTCTAGAAATGGGTCAAGTCACCAAAGAGAAAGAAGTTGATGCCGCATTGACGTGTCACCTCATACAAACCCTTACTGTGTAATATAGTCCCTTTGTCTTGATATCTCTAATCAAGCGGGATGCATTCTCGTGCCATCAACCCATGTGCTCGATTATTCATTCTTTGACTTCCCAGAATTGAACTTTACCATACCTTACCATGGCCATGGATTTATTTAGTCTATATCAATTCCACTAAAGGGCCTGAGATATCTACATAAATTTTGGAACATAAGGGACAAATCCTTTCTCGCATTATCTATTTATGTAGTATTACTCGTGACACACTCAACATAACCTACCTCCATGCGAACAGTGTGTCATCATAGTTTTCATCAATATATCTAAGTGTGCAAGTTATAATGCCCATTAATAATAATATTAATGTCTAAGGACCAATACATATGTCTGCAAATATGAACATCCGATGACACTATATAATGTGGATTTCCTACTAGCGGGTCTTGTTATCATAATATCCTCCTGGATATTACCAAGGGCAGACAACATGAGAAGGTGCCTCAATTTTTTATGAGTCCTCACCCCTAATGGCCTGTATTATTTGTGTCCCTCAAATAACATCATCTGGCCATAGAATATATATTCAAGAACAGTGTTATGGAACTTCTGGGTTTTCATCATAGCAGGGATCCTCTATGACCCTTTAATGAAACAACTATCCGTAGGACATTATCACATGCATTGTCACACAAATGAAAAATCAAGATGTGATAGGGCTTTTATTAATGAATAAAGTACAACATAGTTGGTTCTAGGCCACCAACTCCAACTGACTCCCACTTGGACTAGAGCCAACTACTAACAACCTCTAACCTTCTAGCTCTCACATGATATTCATGCTTATACTGAGATAGTCCTTTAGAAATGGGGTCCACCACGTTCTCTTACGTGGACACTCTGTTCACTGCAACATCACCCCTTTGATAGAAATCTATCAAGAGGTGATACTTATAGAGTATGTTCTTTGTCTGTTGATGTGACCTTGGTTCTTTTGCAAGATCCACTGCTATAGTATTATCACAATACAATATGATAGGGTCTTTACTAATAGGCACCACATCAAGCTCCTCAACAAAGCTCCAAATCCAGATGACTTCTTTGGCTACATCATAAGCCTCTATATATTTGGGATCCGCTGTAGAATCTGCGACAACTAGATGCTTTGAACTCTACTAGCTCACAACTTATCCATTGAGAAAGAAAACATATCCATATTGTGACCTCAGATCATTATGATCTGTCTAAAAACCATCATCATCATTCCCTCTAATTAAAAGCTCCTCATCTCCTCCATACACCAGGAACATATCCTTAGTTCTTATCAGAAACTTAAGGATAGTCTTAACCATAGTCCAATGCTGTTCTCCTGGATCTTCTTGATATCTTCCTACCATGCTCAATGCATAGGCAACAACAAGCCTGGTACATAACATGGAATACATGATGGATCCTATATCCAAAGAATATATGATCTTAGTCAGTCTATATTTCTCTTATTCTGTCTGAGGACATATTTTCTTAGAAAGATGTAGACCATGTGACACTAGAACCAATCCCCACCTGGATTGTTCCATACTAAATCTCTTTAGTATCTGATCAATGTATGTACTGTTACATAGTCCAAGTAGCCACTTGGATCTATCATGAATGATCTTGATCCCTAGAATGTATGCTACTTCACCCATGTCCTTCATGGGGAAACACTTGTTCAACCATTCCTTAACTGACTGTAAGACTAGTACATCGTTTCCAATATGCAATATGTCGTCATCATATACTACAAGAATAACGTTCACATTCCCCTTAAACTGCTTATAAACACATGGTTCACATTCATTCTTAATGAAACCAAACTCATGTATGGATTCATAAAATCGAATTTCCCATGACCTGGATGATTGATTTAATCCATAAATGGATTTTTGCAACATGCAAAACCATTTGTCTTAAACTGGTGTAACAAACCCTTCTGGTTGTGTCATATAGACATCTTCTTAAAGGTTCCCATTATATAATGTTGTTTTGACATCCATTTTCCAAATCTCGTAGTCATGGTAAGCTTATATGGAAAGTATGATTCTTATGGATTTAAACATGGAAGCTGGCGAGAAGGTTTCATCATAGTCAATTCCTTGACGCTGTCTGAATCCTTTACCCACTAGAATTGCTTTATAGGTGCTAACTTGACCTTCCATTTCTACTTTTCTTATGAATACCCATTTGCATCCAATAAGATTTACATCAACTGGATCATCGACCAGAACCCAGACTTGGTTCTGATACATGGAATCCATCTAATAATTCATAGCTTCTAGCCATCTTGCAGCTTTAGATATTTCTACTACTTCCTTATATGAGAGAGGTTCATCATTGTCCAACAATAATGATTCACCATCCTCGGTGACTGGGTAACAAAATCTCTCTGGTTCCCTTACCTCTCTTGAGCTCCTATGTAGTACTTGTGTTTCTAGAACCTCTTCCATGAGGACCTATGGAACTTGTTCCTACACCAACCCCTGTTTATCTTGAGCATCAACTTCATCTAAGTCAATCTTTCTCCCACTATCCTTTTTGAGGATTTTCTCCTTCTCAAGAAATACATCTTTTCTGGTGACATTAACTTTCTTATTTGAAGGGTTATATAGGTAATATACTTTCGTTTCCTTAGTATTTACTATAAAGATACACCTCATGCCCCGGGGTGCTAGTTTTATGCCTAAGAAGGCTTTAAAAAATGCCTCGCATCCCCATACACATGTGTGTGACAAAATAGGTTTCATTCCATTCCATAACTCGGAGTGAATTCCTTTTTCCACCTTAGTTGGTACCCGGTTTAATGTGTGTGCTACAGTTTGTAATGCATATCCCCAAAAGGATAATGGAATATCCTCCTGACTCATCATCGACCTCACCATGTCCAACAAGGTTCATTTACTACTTTCACTAAAGCAAATCCAATGTGGTGTATAAGGATGAGTGAGCTGAGATAGAATACCAGAATCCCGTAGAAGATCGATGAAATCTTGGTTCAGATATTCTCTACCTCTATCCGATCGAAGTTTCTTTATCTTCTTACCAAGTTGATTCTCTACATAATTCTTTAAAAACATAAATTTCTCTAAGGCTTTTGACTTATACCTCATTAAGTAGACATAACCATATCTACTCAAATCTGTAGTAAAATTAATGAAGTAAGAATATCCACCTCTAGCTTCTACTGGAAATGGTCCACACACATCCGCGTGCACCAATCCAAGTAGCTCTGTGGCCCTTTCTCCTTGTCCACTGAAATGCGTCTGGGTCATTTTTCTTTGTAAACAAGTGTGACATCTATCTAGTGGTTTTAGCTTAGTATAGTCTAAATAACTATCTTGGTAGAGCTTTTTCAAGTGATTCTCATTTACATGACCGAGACGGTAATGCCACGACTAGGTGATGTATGAGTCATGTGAGTTTGTTTCGTTATCGATTTCCAACACTTGGTTTTTGTAATTTAATACATACAAACCATTATTTAAATTCACCATACCATAACATACGTTATTATTTATAAAAGAAGAAACCCTTATTTCCAAACATGAAAATAAATCCATCCATATCCAAACAAGATGTAGAAATTATGATCTTGGTAAAAATAGGCACATATTAAAATTTATGTAAAACCAAAATCATCCCAGTCGTTAATGAGAGGTGGTAATTACCAATAGCCAATGTAGCCAGCCTTGCGCCATTGGCAGCCCAAAGATCCACCTATCCTCTGGAAATCTTTCTAAATCAACCTGGTTCCTGCATTTGAATATAGATGTGAGCCACACAAGCTGTATGTAATACCCAATGTGTAGAAATAGAAATATTACACTTGATAACGAACACACCTTTAATTTCCCCAGGTTTCTGGGTGCAGTTCCTCTTTCAGTGGCCCTGCTTTCCACATGAAAAACACACCGCCTCCCATTCCTTGCCCTGCCTATGGATCTTCCCGTTCATGGGGGGACAGTTCTCAGGGGCTTCAGACCGTTTATAAGCCTTTGGAAACTTTTCCTTGTCCTTCCTTTTCTTATTCACCATAAAGACTGGGGGTTTGTCATGCCCCATGTCCTTATCTACCTGGAAAATTAAGATCAGAAGTTACGATAGGCGCTTCTCATTGTTTCTCATGTTGTAGTCGAAAATAAATCTAGAGAAGGTTTTGGGAAGTGATGATAGGATGAGATCTATACGCAACTCATCTGGGAATTTAATCCCTATGATGTCCAGGCATTCAATGTAGCCAATAAGCTTGACTACATGAGGCCCAGCTGGCGCAGACTCTCCATGCTTAGTTGTAAACAAATCATTGGAGATCTAATATCTCTCTTTCTCTTCGTATAGATCCTTAAGGTGAGACATCATGCTATACGTGTCCATGTTTTCATGTTGCTTCAAGATATCATTAGACATGGACGATAGCATAAAACAATGGAAATCTGTGGCATCATCCATATGTTTCTCATATAGAGATATTTCCTCATCAATGGCCTCTCTTCTAGGTGCAACTAGAATAGGCTCTTCCAGCACATACAATTTCCTTTCCTGGAGAAGGATGAAGAGTAAACGCCTCTTCCAATCTTAGAAATTGGTGCCAGTGAGAAGGTTTTTCTTGACGATTATGGTTTGAAATGATATGTTTGAAGTCATTTTTATTGTCATTTCTATAAATTAATTTGAGAAAAGGTTTAGTAAATTATTTTAAAAACTAAGACAAATAAATATATTAGTACTTATTAGTCTCCCACTATTTTATCGAAATCCAATAGCCCTCACCATTGACTTCTGAATATTATATTTCCTGAATATTCTAGTGGGAAGGATCCATATTTCCCATCATACTACCCCAACTAGGGTTGGTCAAGCAACTTGAAGGGTATTAGGTAGGCATTCCAAATGACAACTACATTAACTCGTAGATCCTTGATCCGCTGATTGGACTCCCCAATCCTGAAACCCTTTTATTTTGGATTTCCTCAGCCTTTGTCTCTTGGTCACACCTTGTCTGGCTATGTCAGTAAACCCTTGATGCGAACCAAGTCAAGTCAACCCAAAACCTTGAATTAAAAATCCTTGATAATTGAAAGCACCCGAACTAGTGTTGGTCAAGAACTTTGAACTATGGTTCGATTCTAACCAAGATTATGGAAGGCTATAACGACTTAATAATTCTTTGAGGGATTTTATCCTTATACGTAAATTGAAAATTTATTAGATTTGATTACATTATTTTTAATATTATGTGGGATATACTTAAGTGATTAACCATGTCTAAGATAATATTTACGCGTAATCTGGTCATTATTTTAATTCCATATTGCTTGATTGTTTAATTCATTAATTGTGTGATCATGACAACACACCCACAATAAACAAACCATGAAATTGACAGAAATAAAATAAATGGTATGATCATGAGCTTGTTCTATTGGTTATTTTATCTAGCAGTTGATAAAATAACCCAAGACCTAGGGGAGAAACACCCTGAACCTTTTAGGTTCGTGTTTACAGATCTCCATCTGTCAACCTTTGTATCTCCTTGGATTGGTTTCACCTTGGCTCCAGACTTGAGCTGCCTCCACTAGCTTGGGAGCTCCATCCATTACGTATGCATTTATCTCACACACAGGTGAGGGGTAAAAAGGGGTTTTTACATAAAAGAAACCTTGGGCGCACAGACCCTACATATTAATGATGAGAAGGCTTGCAGGACAACAAATTTAATTTAAATATATAAATTAAAAGAAACCATTCACATATAATGGTCTTGGTCTAGCTCATGATCATCCATGCATGAAACTATATTTACGAATAAATAAAACTATCATTAAATTCTTTAATCATTCTTGTTTAAGATAAATCACGACCAAATCAATTAATTATATTCAATTAATCAATACTTTTATCATAAACCATTTTCTGAATTTCTTTGAGATTCTCATACATCACAATTTTAAACAAATAAATTCATTTAAAATTATCTTTGTACGTAACATGTTCCTCGGAGGCAACCTAGTGAATTACCGTTCATAACTGCCCAATGAGTAAAATGAACATTACGCAGATTGTTAAATTAAACACATATATATAAAACACCTATGACATGTTGTTCCTCAGGTTTACGCCTACACTATGGTACACATCTCAAGGGTTTGTATAATATAATTATAAATTTTAATAAATCTGTGTAATTTGGATGAGTACACGGTTTGTAGTTCCGACTACACGGCATGTACTTTTCTCCACCATCCATCTGAAGTACACGCCCAGGGACATGGAATGTTGATGTACTTCGGAAATTTTTGGAGTACACGGTGTGTTTAGTGGGACACACACCGTGTAGTTTCCATGCTACACGGTTTCTATTCGAGAAAGCCCTGTACAGGGTACACGGTCCAAATCTAACCTGAAGGGACTACACGTCATGTTCAATAGACCACACAGCGTGTAATCCAGAAACCGTGTGCCACCTGTTCGTGGTCAACACACGGTGTCATAAATAACATGGATAGGATCCAATACACTGCCTGATTTGGCGGACCAGTATGATGCATTGAACATAGACTACATGGTGTGTACTTCCAAATACATGCCATGTATTCTAGTGTTGTACGTCCATAAACATTTGGCTCCTCTAGATGAGATCCTCTATTTTATTTTAATCAAAATTAAAAGAATTTTTTTAAGGTGAACGAGATAGGAGGAATAGATCTCGAGATTCAGGTTTAAAGAACGATTAACATAAATTGAAACGACTAAATTATTAAATGAGTTAATCACTAATGAAAAACTAAATAATTATAATCGATGATATGATTTCTCTGATACCACTTGTTGGTTCTGGGCGTAGCGGAAGCACATTAGTAGGTTTTCCCAACATTAATTTTAGTGTTAACAACGTTCAATATGAGATCCGTCAAGATAATAAAATACCGGATCTTCAAAATCGAACAAAGAACATGAAATAAAATAGGGAGTCTTTGAACCATAGAGATAAGATCATCATATTTTGGTTATAATTAATTTAATTAATTGAAAAGAATTACCTTGATGGAATTATTTCACCATTAATGTATCCGGTCACGATTTGATGTGATCCATCATTACATCATAGAATCCATGTTTAGGTCTCCACTAGCGGTGATCCACACGTGCTCCATGTATCTCTAGACATCACCAAAGGGATATCTGGGTGCTATCATGGATGAACCTTTGCTTGCGATGCCTGCCTTCCATTTCCTTGATCCGGTGGTGGTTGATATCTCTCGTTCTTGAGAGCGTTCTTGGAGGAAGGAGTTCTTTCGGCCTTGATAGAACTCTCTAGAATTATTGTGCACGATCAATAAGGAAAAGTATTGGGGTTGTGAGGATATTTATAATCAGGTTTGAGGTTATAGAGTTATGACAATAAATAAACGTGTTACCCGTTTTATTTATTTCATTAACTCTTATTAAAACCCCTTATGTAGAATAATTTATTCCTTGACATGCGCCCACGCTGATTATAATAAATATCATTTAATAAAACAATATTATTTCCTCAAAATCCCTACTAAAAAACAACATGGTGTGTAGTCATTAATACATGACATGTACTTGTTTTTCATTTCCTTTCCAAAATGAAAACTACACAACATGTACATTCAATGTACATGACGTGTATATCTTGTTTTTCATTTTATTCTTCCTTCAACATTAAAAATGATTTAGTCTTCCTTGAATAATTATTAAACAACTGACGGAAATAATCTTTATTCTACTTGAGATACTTGGATACACTTAGTGTGTGACCCTCTAGGCCTCTTTCTCTTTGGCATAGGCAGGCTTGCCTAAAGACCAAGATTACTATCTAGTAATGGGTCAAGGAACCCAAGAGAAAGAAGTCGATGCCACATTGATGTGTCACCTCATAAGAACACACATCGTGTAATATAATCCCTTCGTCTCGATATATCTAATCAAGCGGGTTGCATTCTAGTGCCATCAACGCATGTGCTCGATTATTCTTTCTTTGACTTCCCAGAATTGAACTTTCCCATACCTTACCATGGATAGGGATTTATTTAGGCCATATCAATTCCATCAAAGGGCCTAAGATATATACTTCCATTATTTAACAGAATGGAAAAATCCTTTCTCACATTATCTATTAATGTCGTATTACTCGTGATGCACCCAACGTATCCTACCTCACTGCGAACAGTGTTTCATCATAGTTTTTGTCAACATACCAAGTTTGTGAGTTGTAATACCCATTAATAATAATCTTAAATTATATGTACCAATACACATGTCCACAAATAGGAACCTCTAATGACACTATAAAATGTGTATTTCTTACTGGCGGGTCTCGTTCTCATAATATCCTCCAGGATATTACCAAGGGTGCACACCATGAGAAGGTCCCTCGATGTTTTATGTGTCCTCGCCCCTAATGGCCTGTTTTATTTTTTCCCCTCAAATAACATCATCTGACCATAGAACATATATTCAAAAATAGTGTTTTGTCACTTTGGGGTTCTCATCATAGCAGGGATCCGCTATGACCCTTTAATGCAACAGCTATCCTTTGGACATTATCACATGCATTGTCATGCAGAAGAAAAATCATGATGTGATAGGGATTTTATTAATGAATAAAGTAAAAATTAGTTGGTTCTAGGCCACAAACTCCAATAGTGTCAAGGATTAAGGATGCATTTTCTTCTCATACCATGGTTATTGTCACTATAGAGAGGGTGGAGAATTATGGTGATGTTATAGATACTTCCGAATGCATCATTTTCTAGATACCAAATTTGTCCTTAAGACATTTCAACATCATATCATGCACCAAAATAACTTGTGGTGACTGACACTGACCCCACATATATCATTGAAGAATCTATTCATGGTCTCAAGTCATCGAAAGGGGGTAAGGTTTCTAGCTCTGAACCAAATATTCTAGGAATCCCCATGAATGATATTAGTGTGATTTTTGGGAGATAAATACACACAATGATAAATATTTTAATGAAATTTGAATAAATACTATATCATATTAAACATACCACTATAATAGAAGAGTTTGAGGCACTTAACAGATAATTGAATAGATGCGAGTCTTTACATCTATGAAACCAATTTTTCTCCTAATGTTCTGATCACATGTGGTTGAATTGTTCATCTCCATCTATAGAAAATGTTGCAGCGATGGTACATTAGAATGATTTATGTTTCCATCCCATTACCACCATTGAGGGAGAACCATCTCAGTTGTTTCATGTAACTATGATTTTTTCTGAGCCTCTATTTATTAACTTTAGAAAGACCAAGAGATTTAACCTCATCACAAGGACCCAACTCAAACTACTGTGTTAGATCTATTGTAGATGAATCCACCAAAACCATTAAATCATCACTAGGTGAGTGTTACTAGTTCATTTCTTGTCCCTTAATTATTATTTCTGGTATTTTATGAATTTTATCAATTACCCTCATTCATCATCCATCACCATCAACATCGGTGGCCAAGTACAAGGATGTAACCTCAATTATAATTCAATCGACACCATACAGTGGGGAAACAACATTCCAAGAGGGAGGTGGGATATTCCTTGTGCTATCTAATTCCAAAATAAAATTTTCCCCTAATAGTGGTTCTGATTCATATTAGGCGATATAGAATACTATTTGCATCTCAATTTGTACGGTTTGGGGGGTTTGGATAAATATATAAAAAGTAATTTATGAGAAATTTTTGTAAGATATACATTCAAAACTCTATAAACAACTATTTCTATTTAGTATATTGTGATATGAATATTTCATTACCTCTCAATTCATAATGTTGTTAATTTGACCATTCCTATATGGGATAAATAAAATAATCTTCAACAAGACCACTTAATGGTGACGCTTCTTTCCAATACTGATGATATCTACCATTCTTTATCTCATACAGAGGTCGAATATATTGAAAATTTGGTGGGGATTATGAAATAACTCAATGATTAGTCCATTAAAATGTAACACCTCAAGAAATAATTGGATACCACCCAGGTGACGTTCATACAACTTTATCCCTCCCTGGAAGGTACTCAGATTGAAGGGTCGACTATTCATAAAACCACAATGGAGAATCTTCACATGGGTGAGGTGGGTCAAATCATTCGACTGGCTAGGGTTCAATAGGTGGCTGTTGGTGATCAAAAATCTATTCAATACATTAAGTGTTATATTGATAGTCTTTTGTAAATTTTGGAGGAGAGATTCCATATATTAGATTCTCCTCAAAATTTATTATCTCTATAAGTGAAATGAAATTGTCATCCAATCATCAATGTTGTAATCTATGTTTTCCTCCATTGATTATAAAATTGATGTACATTTTTTTTGAATGAAACCTTTATATCATCTAGTCATAACCACAATGATAGAGTTAGGGGAATGATTTTTTACTTTTTCATAATAAATGGGGATTAGGGAGTTTATTTTTGTTGTTACTAGGGTCTTATGAAAAAACCGACATGCTTTGGTTCTTTTTATGTCATTTCCCTAATTTTTTATTATTCTCAATGTGAAGGAGACTTGGAATGTGATAGTTGTATTCTTATCAGGTTGTTTTTTTGCAGGTCTTTAACTTGAGATGTATTGTGCCTATTTATTGTCATTGATCAATTTTTTATTAAACCAAATAGAGTATAAGTCTAGCGAGTTTAGAGTCAAATTTTTACCAGTGTTCCCTTTGTGGGTTCTCAGTCTCATGATTACTATATATATTTTTATGGGATTTTTAAATTCACAAAATCCAGACCAATGAGGCCAGTGCTTACTATCAAATACCTTTAATAATTTTTTTAAATGATAATACCATCAGAGTTTGATGGATAAGGACGTTCTGAAATTTTTGAGATAACCCCAAGGGGAATTAGTAAAAATGATTTTGTGGTTTTGAAATCTTATACATGATATTATAGAAGAGAGGATGTCTCTCCCAATGATGGGGTTTCCACTAGTTTGAAAACCCATTTTGGGGGATATTTAATGAGAAGACAATTGGGACATGTTAGAGGATTGTGTAAAAGATGAAACCATTGCCTGACAGAACCATTTTATGGGTGACTTATGAAAAGAGTAATGGGACATGTTACTACATAGTCAGGTAAGGGAGTTCCCTGTAATTTTGACTTTCGATTACTCGTGGATGAATGTTGTTTATGGATAATCAGATTTCTCATAACCACAATAGTTGGGTTTTACAAGGGATGATATCGCAGAATGGAGAGATCATATATATTTCCATTGTCCATGAATGTGAAACCACTCCTACATAGATTTGTCTTGTGAAAAGGAGGGTAGATGTTTTTAGATTATTGATATTGGAGAAGGGGAAGGCACCATTCTAAAAAGGGATGAATCATTATGTGATTTAATGTCATAAAATAATGAAATTATTCTATGTAGTTGAAATTCAAACAGTAAGGAAATTATGGGGGCTATAATTTAAGGTAATATATTTTACTGAAAGGTAGATGATTCCCCCATTATGGGTAATCTGTTTGACAATGTTCACTCATTATCAAGTATGAGAGAGGCTAAGTATGCAAGTTGTAATATGGGTATCTGTAGATATGAAGTGTGGTATGGAAAAAAAGAAATCATGGTGATATAGGAGGTCTCTCCTAAGGTCCAAGCTACCATTGATTGAAAAAAACCATTATGTAGTCAGTTTTATGAAAATACTACAGGGGCGTGTTTCAATATATTCAGATAGTGGTATCCTTAGCCCAATAGATATATTTTTTCAGAGACTTATGCAAAGGAAACATGGTCATATAATAACATAGTCTAGTAAAAGATCTCTTTGTAATCCTAACATCATATTACTCATGGCCTAAGGATGTCTATGGTGATTTAGATTTCCCCAGCCATGGAGTATGGTCTTTGTATGGAAAGTAACTGAATATAGGAGAAGCATTTCAACTCAATATTTCCAGATAATTGGGGGATAGAATCCCTTATTCAGGTCTGGCCCATGTATGGGAAACATGGTTCTTATAGGGTTAGGTCATATGACTTGGATCATGGAATTGTGGAAATGTAAGATTTTATGTGTCCTAATGAAGCAAGATAATTCTACGATTCTTCAGACAAAAGAAGGTGGAAATTGTAAACCATGGTCTTAGGGGTTCTCAGAATGGGAGAAATGAATAGGGTAAAATATGTAGGATAACTAAAAAATGATTTTAACAATGTGTTCCAACATATTATCATCAAAACATATAATGATAGAATATGATTCTCCTGAGGGAGAAGTTACCACTAGTTAACCAACCCATTATGAGGGTTGTTTTATAAAAATTCATTTGCGGTGTATTACATAATAGTAATATAATGACATTGATTGGATCAAAGGAACTAATTTTTTTTGGATGAATTATAAAGAGTCATATGGGGTGTATTTCAACATTTAAAGGAAAATTATACCTTAGGTATTAAAAATTATATCAATGGGATATGGAAAAAGATTATGAAGTTTTTAATCTGTTCAATTCCAAGATTAGGAAACGTGGAAGGGGTATGTAGGATCATTGTCGAATGATTTGGACTTATATTTGAACATAATGATTACAGTCCCTTGAAAAAACCTGACTCCTATAAAAAGGGGCATCTCAGATTCCATTGTGGACCCCCTAGTGAGGGGACCCAGATTAGCAGTTCATGCATAGATGTTAATTGTATATAAGAGAGGGGAATCATTCATTACCATATTGTTGGGCTTAGGATTGGATACCTGATCATTTATATGTGTTGTACTAGATCATGAAGAAATCCACACATAGATCTAATGATACTGGGTAGTTTAAATTCATGCGGTGAGGGCTGTAGTGATGCATTTTAATGTCATATTCTAAGGAAGTTAGCATATCAGTTTATCTTCTTGTGCTATGGATGTAGGAAACATGATGTGAAATAGAAATATTGAATTTTTACTAGGGTATAATTTCAGGTATTCACTATGTATCTTATTGGGATGAGAATCAATCCATACATAGTTCTAATGATAACAATCTCCCAAAAAAATTAAATGCATGTGTGGATGATAAATGGGATCATTATTTAATATGGAATCATGTGTTGGGAGATAAGCCATATTGTATCTTCTTATATAGATTTGACTCGTACATATGAAAATTGTAGCATTTACCATGCCATTTTATTACGGGTCTCATGATTGATGATCTGTACGTCACTACCTATCTAATTAGAGTTAGAATCAGGCCTCCCATAGTCTACTAAATCCTATGAAGTTTTACATTATGCGTCGTTGATAGAGATGAGGTGACAAAAAATGTGGGAAATTTTTCTACTGTGCTCGAGGGTGGAAAAACAGGTGTCACTATATATCCCACTAGGATGAGAATAATGCCTACACCGTTCTTGAAATATAAAATGTGAATGTATGAACCATACATAAGGGGAAAGGTAATTTTTTTATTATTGATGGTGGACCCAAGATAGGATATCTTCGAATCACTATGTATTAAATTACGATGAGAGTAAAGACAAACATTTTTCCTAGAAATATTTTAAAACATCAATCTGGTTTTGCTGTGGGGAAAATGAGGATTTTTTTATGGATAGACCAAGGATTGGAGATATGGGGTCACTATATATCTCATAGAAATAGAAATCAAGCCACATGTGGTTCTATAAAGGATATCCATGTAGTTATTTCTAGTACACATAGAGTGGGTGATTATAATTTTTCTTCATTTGGATCAGGATTGTAGATCCAGGCATCACTATGTATCTCATTGGAATTAGAATCATTTCATATGTAGTTATTGAAATGTTTCATGTGTAGATTTGATTTTTACTTAAGAGAACATGGATATATAATTATTTCCATGGATGGACCTGGGATCAGATACTCGGGTGCCAAAAAGCATCTCAACAGAACAAGAATCAAGACACATATAATACTATAAATGATTCCATGGCAGGTTTGATTCATACAAAGGGAATATGGGAATTTATTTTGGTTATTGCTAGGCCCCAGATAGGATATAATAGTATCACTATGTGTCTCATGAAATGAGAATCTAACATCACAGTGTTATTTAGTTACCATTCAATTTAATTTCAGGTGGTAAGGGTGTTTTAATGTTGGAGATTATAACTAAAATAGTGGCCCATTATCAATTACTGGGTTGCACAGATTTGATTAGGGCTAGAGCAAGGGAGATTCCATTCCTTTGTTCCTCTTATTTGGAAAAGAGGGAACCCTAAAGTACAAGTGGGTAGAGGGGTGTAATTGGGGATTTCACCTATGACAGATTCCGAGTTTTAAGGGTCCATGTAAAGTATCAGAACCCATGGTATATCAGTGGATTCTAAAGATCTAATGATAGGTCTGTTAACCACACAATGTATTTTCATACTGAAGGGAGGAATGGTTTCTTGAAATATTAGTTCATACAACTACAACCGTGATTCTAGGCAGTTCGGCATCATGGAACATTGACACTATTTCATTCTATTTAAGGTCATTCGAAAAATAATGGCTTCACAGTTTAACATCTTGTAGCTAGATTGATGTTTTATGGATTTTAATGTCTACAAGAAGGACATTATGGGCTGTTGTTCATTTTTTTATCTAGAATATAGGACATTATTCATGTGATTACATGAAATATTTAATTATGAATATTTTATTGGATGGTTTTGTAATGATCTTCCCATCGATTGAGGTCATGGAATAAGATATGTTATGTTAGACCTTGTAACATCTGAGATATTTTGTGTATTATTTATAAATATTATATGAATGATTTTAGAGATTAGGTACTGAGATGGTGTGTGATTCTATGTCTCGGTGTGATAAAAAAAGTTACAAATATATTAAATATATTAATCAGAACGCACACAGTTTTCCCAAAAATGTGGAATAACTTATAAATGATTGTGCAGATCATAAATCTAAGGGAACTATTTTGTTCAAAATTACTATTTTACCCGAGGTGCGACATAACATTTACCTGTGCGGGTCTATTTTGAAAAATTCATCTCAGACGTGGAAATGAATAAAATAATTAAACAAATTTATTTAATTTCAATTCACTGACATATTGATTTTTAAAATCATTAAATAGATTTTATTTTTTAAATATAGGGTTATCTGAAAAACCCGGGTGACACTAGAGGACCATTGGAGAGATCTCTAATGAGTTCTCTCAGAATAACGATGAAAGATCAAGATTGGATCGCTGATCATTAGGCCAATGAAATCCATGGAGCTTTTCATCAATGGAAACATAATAGTTCTTCATTTATGATTGGTCCAAATTGAGGTAGGTTATTTGTTTTATGTTCATTTTCACGGTTCTTAATTTCTATTATGAAAACAAATCAATCAACGAGTTGATTGATTTTTGGATTAATCACATTAAAATATGTGATTATTATTGGTTAAAATGGGGAAAATAATTTTAATATCTTCATTTTTTATATTAAAAGAATGAATCAGGATCGACATGAATATCAATGCAGGTTCTTTCTTTTCATTTATTTTTGTTCTTTTCTCCCTCGATTCATCGGTCATCTGGGAGGTTTTTCGTTTGTCCTGTGACTCGACACTTCTCAATCAATCGATCATCACACACAGGTTTCATTGTGAAATGATATGATATCATAGATCTGGGATCAATATGAAATGATGGAGGTGTAATGATGTAGGTAGAGAGAATCTAGTGACAATGATTCCTGATTTAACATTCTTTATCATTTGTTGGTGTGAAATTATGAATGGGGAATTGATCCTATTTGAGAGTATATGTGATAATGAGACCCATTTTTTAACTATGGTGAGGCATGAATGAACCTTTATCCTTTCATTCGTGGGGAATAGATCATCAGATTGAAGGTCGAGCATTAACTGAGACACATAGAGTAGAATTTGGGATTGAGGTAATTCCTGAAGAACATGGCATGTAATCAGGGATTACACGGTCTGTGGGACACCTTCAACGGTATCCAGGGTTTCAGGATGGATATAATGATCACACATCTTGTATCCCCTATCAAATGGAATGTGACCCTCCCTGATAGGAATGGTGTGTACATTAGAATTACCCAAATACGAGTTGGTGTACATGGGAATAGACATGTCATGTACTTCAACGCAAACATGGATTGGTGTACACGGATTTCTATGTAAAGACCCGTAAAATTCAAGGGAAATTTTTTCTTAATTTTCTTTAGAATTTTACAAGAGCGCGGTTTCTGACGGCACCTGATTCCGAGGCCCGGAGTGCCCGGAATTAATTTCCGAAGTTTGGCTCGGGTACGTTCAGTGAACGAACGAGCGGGAATTTCTAACTTTTGATCCGGTGCTCGGAATTGAAATCCGAGGGCACCGATGAACTCTCAGCGCCGATATTCGCTTAATGAGACCTTTTCGGGAGTTGCGTTTGTTGCGGGTTGAAAGTTACGTTTTGGGGTTTTTCAGTTAAGTTAAATAAAATTTGTGTAAAGACAAATTTTATTTTAACTTATTTAAAAACCTATCAAAGGAGGTTGGAAGTGGGACCCACACCCACTTAACCTCCCTTGGGAGGATTAAGTGTGGTGGGGCCCACACGAACCCCTTTTCTTTTCAAATTCTCTCAACATCTTTAACGCCTCTTTTAATGGCTTAGGTTACCCTTATTTAATTAAGGGAGTTAACCCCCTTTTTGAATTTCAAACATTGAAATTCTTTTGTGTTGTGTTAATAAAATAAGAGGTAGTCTTATTTTATTTGGAGTTCTTTGTTTGTCTTTGGAGAGCTTTCCCTTCATCTCCAAGCTCTGACGAAGAACGAAGAACGTCTTCATCCTCAACGAAGAACGACAACACTTCGTCAAGGATCATCGACTCGGCGACCCGGTATCTTCGGACCTTTCCTTCCTCCCCGAACCATCTTCGTCGGCAATCGAAGATCCGCCAACGACGTGTCTCTTCGGGCATAACTCTTCGTCAACGGATTTGACGAACGACGACCGCGACACCCGACCTCCGCGACGCCGTCTTCCGCGGAGCGTAGCCGAACCTTTGAATCTTAAACCCGAGGTAGGGGTTGTCGAATTTCTTTTGGTTTCCTCATTTTATTCTTGATCGTGCTTTTAACAAGATTAACGTGTGGCATGTTTTTCTTTAAGTTGCGTTATTATTATTAACGCGAGGGGGGCCGGACCGCACGAACACGGCCGAACCCCCCCTCCAACGTTCTTGTTTAATTCTTTCGATGGAAGCAAAGTGGCGTGGTGCCGTCGCACCACGCGGTTTACCGTGCGTTTAATTTACGCAACGCCGTCGCGCTACGCCGAGGAGAGTCTTCAAGAACGCGACGCCGTAGCGCCGCGTTGGAAGGATTCATGGCACGGCGAATGGGGCGCGGTGCCGTCGCACCGCGCCGGACGACGAACACCGCGGCCGGTTCCGGGCCGCGGCGGGACGAGAAGACCGCGGCCGGTTCCGGGCCGCGGCGGGACGAGAAGACCGCGGCCGGTTCCGGGCCGCGGCGGGACGAGGAGACCGCGGCCGGTTCCGGGCCGCGGCGGAAGGAAAGACCGGCGGCCGGGCCGCCGGCGTCGGAAGTCGAGGGCGGGACCGGAATTTCCGGTCCCGTTGGTAAAAACCGGCCGGCCAGCGGGCCGGCCGGATGTCATAAAACCGGGGGATTAAACCCCCGGCCGGTTCTCCAAACCCCCCTCTTAATGAGGGGGGCGGTTCATTTAAAGGAGGGGGGGAAAAGCCCCCCCAGTTTTTATCCAGCCGGCCCCCACTTGCGGGGGCCATTTTTTTTGCAAAGGCACGGCTTATAGCCGTGCCGCCTTGATGAAACGCGGGGCTTAGCCCCGCGTGCCTCCCGCGAGCGCCGCGGCCCGCCGCCGCCGCCACGCGGCACGCCGCCGCCGCCGCCACGCGGCCCGCCGCCGCCGCCACGCGGTACGCCGCCGCCGCGCCGCCCCCGGGGGGGGGGGGGGGGTCGGGCCGGGTCGGCCCGGACCCGGACCCCCCCGTTTCGAACCAGATTCGGTTTTTGGCTCATAACTTGAGCCTCGGACCTCCGAATGACGAACCGTCTGCGGAAACGCGATCCTTGGATCGAAACGGTCGTTTCGATATATCGCACTCAAGGTTTCGGGTTACTTTGAGTTCGGCCGGGTTGGTTCGTTCACGAAACCAACCGGGCCTTCGGAGCGGAAACGCTCATATCTTGAGCCACGAACGTCCGATTGACGCGCCGTCAGTCGCGTTGTGTTCCTCTTAGTGAATCGGATCTTTTGGCATACTCCGCCCGAGGTTTGGACGCAGGTGGAGTACGGTCGGGTTGGTTTTTCCTTAAAAACCAACCGGGCCCCGGAGACGAAAATGCCAATAACTCACAGACCGGGCGTCCGATTGACGCGCCGTCTGTTTCGTTGACTTCCTCTTGATGAGACGGAACTTTTGACATACTCCGCCCGAGTTTTGGATGCAGTCGGAGTATGGCCGGGTTGGATTGTTCCCGAAATCCAACCGGGCCCCTGGAACGGGAAAGCTGATATCTTTCAGACAGGACGTCCGCTTGACGAGCCGTCAGCGGCGTTGGTGGTTACGTTGGGTAACGGTCCCTTTGAGTTTACCCTATGGGAGTTCGGGGTACAGTTGAGATACGGCCGGGATTGGTTCGCACTCGAAACCAACCGGGCCCCTGGGACGAAAAGACTATTAACTCACAGACCGGGCGTCCGATCGACGCGCCGTCTGTTGCGTTGAGACCCCTGTGACGAGACGGACCTTTGAGGAACTTCTTCGTGGGACTTTGTGATACTTGGAGTATCGACCAGTAGCTCGTGGAGCGGACCCTCCCGGAGACGAGCGTGCAGAGTACGGAGACCGTGTAGCCGGCTGAGACCTGACGACTGCTTGACCGACTCGACTTGGAGTGAGTCGACTAGCCCAGTGGACGGAGCGCCCGGTACTTGGCGGCAGACCCACGGCGGACGGAGCGCCTGGTAGTTGGCAGCAGACCCGCGGTACTCGACAGGAGGAGTACCTCAGTAGGCTATCTGGGTAGCGCCCGGTATTTGGCAGTAGACCCTCAGCGGACGGAGCGCCTGGTAGTTGGCAGCAGACCCGCAGTACTCGACAGGAGGAGTACTTCAGCAGTCCTAGGTTAGTGAGCGGCAGCCTCGGAGTCGTGACAGGACCACTGTACACTCTAGAGACGGAGCTCTTCAGCAGTTACAGTTTCGATAATGAAAATCCTGGTTTGAGCTGAGACTTTTGACCTTGTGTTTACTTCATGATTGAGATGGGTCACTTGCTAACTTTGGTATATGTATGGGCATATACCCGGGTAGTGGTTATCCGTCGATTTCACAATCCTTGTGTTTCCTCACGATTGAGATGGGTCACTTGCTAACTTTGGTATATGTATGGGCATATACCCGGGTAGTGGTTATCCGTCGATTTCACAATCCTTGTGTTTCCTCATGATTGAGATGGGTTACTTGATAACTTAGGTATATGTATGGGCATATACCTAAGTAGGGTTTATCTGTTGAGATCTTCTTGTGTTTATCCTTGTTGGTTTTAGTGAGACCTTGAGGGTCTCGGGGTCCCTACTGAGTATCGTTATACTCACCCCTGCACGGGCTATGCCCGCACCTCGTTGTGTTGGTTGCAGACGACGGCTAGTACTGGCAGAGGCCGAGTGTTCGAGGACTGGACGGTACCTGGAGGTGGACTATACGACGAGGCGGTACCCAGAGGCAGACCACTGGGCGGGTCATACTTGGAGCAGACGGTGGGACCCGAGGAGCAGAAGAGCTATCTGTACCCACCCTTCAGGTGGGATTTCCAGTGGACATCTCAGCGTAGCAGCTTTACTTTTCAGTCGCTGTTTTCCCTTTCGAGTTGTACTTTACAGTTGGGCTTGTATTTCCGGCCCCTTTTACTTTTCAGCTCTTCTTTTTTGTACTTAGTGTTTTACTTCCGCTTGTACTCTGTGGTGCTTGTTTTCTTTATAAAGGCAATGCCTTCCCAGTTATCGGGATTTTACGCCTTTGGTGCTAGTCGCCAACCCCTGGCCTATGGAAGGCGGGCTTGGGGTAGTCACGGAATGGGCCCCGAGGACGGGTCGTGACAAATTGGTATCAGAGGAGTTCGGTTCTACCGCAGAACTTATAACTCTGATCTTTCTTTCTGTGAAGCGATAGTGTTAAGAGTACCGAGTGTGGTTTTCAGTTCAGGGAGTCCAGTGTTGGTGCGGGCGGCCGACGTATCCATACACCAGGACCCTGACAACTGATTTCCGACTTTGTGCACGAAAACACTGATTGCGTGTGTGTTTTCAAAGGTTTTTCCCCTTAAAACAGCTCAAACCAGGTCAGCTCACCAGGTATAATCGTTTGATCGTGTTACGTTGTTTCTTTCAGGATGTCTTTTCTCAGACGATCAGCTAGAGCCCGGAGGGATGAGCGTGCTGACAGTCTGTCGAGCGACGAGGCTTCGGTACAGGGCCCTCTTGCAGTTGAGGCACCAGCGGAGGCACCAGCAGTAGGCGATGCACGACGCTTGAGCGCGCTGCACGAGTTCCAGCGCCAGAGGCCACCCAGGTTCCGGGGAGAGACGGACCCGCAGGCGGCTGAGTTCTGGCTAGAGGCAGTGGTACGAGTTTTTAGGCTAGTGAGGACACCAGCAGACCTCATGGTGATCCTCGCTGCGAGCCTACTACACGCAGCAGCAGGTAGGTGGTGGAGCCACTTGTTTCGGTTTTGCGATGAGATGAACTTCGCATGGGAAGACTTCGAGACCTTCTTCAGGGTGGAGTTTGTGCCAGTATCTCTACACCCCGAGCGTGTACAGGAGATTCTGCCTTTGCCGCGTGTTTTTCGATCAGAAGCCGAGTCATCTGTGGGCAGTAGACAGATGATGCAGAGGTCCAGGAGGACTAGACCAGCAGTTGGGCGATCTCGGGTTTTAGGACCAGTGGTGCAGGGCACCCGGAGTGGGAACAGATCTAGCCGTGCAAGGAGCAGGTTGTGTTACTCATGCCGCGGAAAGGGTCACCTGGCACGTGACTGTCCGACTCCTCGATCTGCAGGCTTGGAGGGAGCCACCGAGGTTGAGGCAGCGACAAATGCTTGAGCAACCGTAAAGCAGGTGGACAGGGAGGAACTAGTGGATACGTCTTTTGTACTTCTAGTTCCATGTTGATGTTGCTTTTGTGTAGCGTCTTGTAATATGAGCTGCAATAATAAAAGACGCATCTTTTGTGATGTTTTCATTCCTGTCCTCTTTTGTGATGTTACTAAGAGGTTCCAGTTGACTGTTGACTTGACCCTCACTTGTGAGACATCTACTGGAGGAGACCAGTTACCACACACTGATGCCGACAGTGTGACTCAACCCTTGGAGGCGAGAGTAACGGTTGGATCTCTTAGTAGTAGCGTCGAGGCCTTACGATGTCATCCTTGGTATGGATTAGTATCATCCATGTTAGGATTGACTGTTTTAGGCAAAGAATGTGGTTCATCCAGGGGATGAGACCAGGTTTCTCTTTTCGGCAAAGAAGAAATCTTGCAGCTCTTGTGGGACCAGAGATGGTCCGGGCCACGTCAGAGGAGGTCCATGTCATCCAGGAGCGGGCCCTACATGGGCGATCGATTCCTCTTGTGCGCAACAGATGGCGGCACGGGAATCTCCAGGAGAGCACTTGGGAGCGGGAGGCTCAGATGCGTGCTCAGTATCCTCTTTTGTTTCCCTAGTTTTTGATGTAGCTTTACGGGGACGTAAAGCCCTGAGGTGGGAGTAATGTAAAGACCCGTAAAATTCAAGGGAAATTTTTTCTTAATTTTCTTTAGAATTTTACAAGAGCGCGGTTTCTGACGGCACCTGATTCCGAGGCCCGGAGTGCCCGGAATTAATTTCCGAAGTTTGGCTCGGGTACGTTCAGTGAACGAACGAGCGGAAATTTCTAACTTTTGATCCGGTGCTCGGAATTGAAATCCGAGGGCACCGATGAACTCGCAGCGCCGATATTCGCTTAATGAGACCTTTTCGGGAGTTGCGTTTGTTGCGGGTTGAAAGTTACGTTTTGGGGTTTTTCAGTTAAGTTAAATAAAATTTGTGTAAAGACAAATTTTATTTTAACTTATTTAAAAACCTATCAAAGGAGGTTGGAAGTGGGACCCACACCCACTTAACCTCCCTTGGGAGGATTAAGTGTGGTGGGGCCCACACGAACCCCTTTTCTTTTCAAATTCTCTCAACATCTTTAACGCCTCTTTTAATGGCTTAGGTTACCCTTATTTAATTAAGGGAGTTAACCCCCTTTTTGAATTTCAAACATTGAAATTCTTTTGTGTTGTGTTAATAAAATAAGAGGTAGTCTTATTTTATTTGGAGTTCTTTGTTTGTCTTTGGAGAGCTTTCCCTTCATCTCCAAGCTCTGACGAAGAACGAAGAACGTCTTCATCCTCAACGAAGAACGACAACACTTCGTCAAGGATCATCGACTCGGCGACCCGGTATCTTCGGACCTTTCCTTCCTCCCCGAACCTTCTTAGTCGGCAATCGAAGATCCGCCAACGACGTGTCTCTTCGGGCATAACTCTTCGTCAACGGATTTGGCGAACGACGACCGCGACACCCGACCTCCGCGACGCCGTCTTCCGCGGAGCGTAGCCGAACCTTTGAATCTTAAACCCGAGGTAGGGGTTGTCGAATTTCTTTTGGTTTCCTCATTTTATTCTTGATCGTGCTTTTAACAAGATTAACGTGTGGCATGTTTTTCTTTAAGTTGCGTTATTATTATTAACGCGAGGGGGGCCGGACCGCACGAACACGGCCGAACCCCCCCTCCAACGTTCTTGTTTAATTCTTTCGATGGAAGCAAAGTGGCGTGGTGCCGTCGCACCACGCGGTTTACCGTGCGTTTAATTTACGCAACGCCGTCGCGCTACGCCGAGGAGAGTCTTCAAGAACGCGACGCCGTCGCGCCGCGTTGGAAGGATTCATGGCACGGCGAATGGGGCGCGGTGCCGTCGCACCGCGCCGGACGACGAACACCGCGGCCGGTTCCGGGCCGCGGCGGGACGAGAAGACCGCGGCCGGTTCCGGGCCGCGGCGGGACGAGAAGACCGCGGCCGGTTCCGGGCCGCGGCGGGACGAGGAGACCGCGGCCGGTTCCGGGCCGCGGCGGAAGGAAAGACCGGCGGCCGGGCCGCCGGCGTCGGAAGTCGAGGGCGGGACCGGAATTTCCGGTCCCGTTGGTAAAAACCGGCCGGCCAGCGGGCCGGCCGGATGTCATAAAACTGGGGGATTAAACCCCCGGCCGGTTCTCCAAACCCCCCTCTTAATGAGGGGGGCGGTTCATTTAAAGGAGGGGGGGGCAAAGCCCCCCCGGTTTTTATCCAGCCGGCCCCCACTTGCGGGGGCCGTTTTTTTTTGCAAAGGCACGGCTTATAGCCGTGCCGCCTTGATGAAACGCGGGGCTTAGCCCCGCGTGCCTCCCGCGAGCGCCGCGGCCCGCCGCCGCCACGCGGCCCGCCGCCGCCGCCACGCGGCCCGCCGCCGCCGCCACGCGGCCCGCCGCCGCCGCCGCCACGCGGCCCGCCGCCGCCGCCACGCGGTACGCCGCCGCCGCCGCCACGCGGCCCGCCGCCGCGCCGCCACTGCCGTGCCGCCGTCGCCGCCGCCGCCGGCCGCCGCGCCGCCGCCGCGCCGCCCCCGGGGGGGGGGGGGGGGGGTCGGGCCGGGTCGGCCCGGACCCGGACCCCCCCGTTTCGAACCAGATTCGGTTTTTGGCTCATAACTTGAGCCTCGGACCTCCGAATGACGAACCGTCTGCGGCAACGCGATCCTTGGATCGAAACGGTCGTTTCGATATATCGCACTCAAGGTTTCGGGTTACTTTGAGTTCGGCCGGGTTGGTTCGTTCACGAAACCAACCGGGCCTTCGGAGCGGAAACGCTCATATCTTGAGCCACGAACGTCCGATTGACGCGCCGTCAGTCGCGTTGTGTTCCTCTTAGTGAATCGGATCTTTTGGCATACTCCGCCCGAGGTTTGGACGCAGGTGGAGTACGGTCGGGTTGGTTTTTCCTTAAAAACCAACCGGGCCCCGGAGACGAAAATGCCAATAACTCACAGACCGGGCGTCCGATTGACGCGCCGTCTGTTTCGTTGACTTCCTCTTGATGAGACGGAACTTTTGACATACTCCGCCCGAGTT
This sequence comes from Viscum album, assembly GCA_963277665.1. Taxonomy (NCBI): domain Eukaryota; kingdom Viridiplantae; phylum Streptophyta; class Magnoliopsida; order Santalales; family Viscaceae; genus Viscum; species Viscum album. The sequence continues at coordinate 988,425,640 of OY728121.1, forward strand.
TTGGATGCAGTCGGAGTATGGCCGGGTTGGATTGTTCCCGAAATCCAACCGGGCCCCTGGAACGGGAAAGCTGATATCTTTCAGACAGGACGTCCGCTTGACGAGCCGTCAGCGGCGTTGGTGGTTACGTTGGGTAACGGTCCCTTTGAGTTTACCCTATGGGAGTTCGGGGTACAGTTGAGATACGGCCGGGATTGGTTCGCACTCGAAACCAACCGGGCCCCTGGGACGAAAAGACTATTAACTCACAGACCGGGCGTCCGATCGACGCGCCGTCTGTTGCGTTGAGACCCCTGTGACGAGACGGACCTTTGAGGCACTTCTTCGTGGGACTTTGTGATACTTGGAGTATCGACCAGTAGCTCGTGGAGCGGACCCTCCCGGAGACGAGCGTGCAGAGTACGGAGACCGTGTAGCCGGCTGAGACCTGACGACTGCTTGACCGACTCGACTTGGAGTGAGTCGACTAGCCCAGTGGACGGAGCGCCCGGTACTTGGTGGCAGACCCACGGCGGACGGAGCGCCTGGTAGTTGGCAGCAGACCCGCGGTACTCGACAGGAGGAGTACCTCAGTAGGCTATCTGGGTAGCGCCCGGTATTTGGCAGCAGACCCTCAGCGGACGGAGCGCCTGGTAGTTGGCAGCAGACCCGCAGTACTCGACAGGAGGAGTACTTCAGCAGTCCTAGGTTAGTGAGCGGCAGCCTCGGAGTCGTGACAGGACCACTGTACACTCTAGAGACGGAGCTCTTCAGCAGTTACGGTTTCGATAATGAAAATCCTGGTTTGAGCTGAGACTTTTGACCTTGTGTTTACTTCATGATTGAGATGGGTCACTTGCTAACTTTGGTATATGTATGGGAATATACCCGGGTAGTGGTTATCCGTCGATTTCACAATCCTTGTGTTTCCTCATGATTGAGATGGGTCACTTGCTAACTTTGGTATATGTATGGGCATATACCCGGGTAGTGGTTATCCGTCGATTTCACAATCCTTGTGTTTCCTCATGATTGAGATGGGTTACTTGATAACTTAGGTATATGTATGGGCATATACCTAAGTAGGGTTTATCTGTTGAGATCTTCTTGTGTTTATCCTTGTTGGTTTTAGTGAGACCTTGAGGGTCTCGGGGTCCCTACTGAGTATTGTTATACTCACCCCTGCACGGGCTATGCCCGCACCTCGTTGTGTTGGTTGCAGACGACGGCCAGTACTGGCAGAGGCCGAGTGTTCGAGGACTGGACGGTACCTGGAGGTGGACTATACGACGAGGCGGTACCCAGAGGCAGACCACTGGGCGGGTCATACTTGGAGCAGACGGTGGGACCCGAGGAGCAGAAGAGCTATCTGTACCCACCCTTCAGTTGGGATTTCCAGTGGACATCTCAGCGTAGCAGCTTTACTTTTCAGTCGCTGTTTTCCCTTTCGAGTTGTACTTTACAGTTGGGCTTGTATTTCCGGCCCCTTTTACTTTTCAGCTCTTCTTTTTTGTACTTAGTGTTTTACTTCCGCTTGTACTCTGTGGTGCTTGTTTTCTTTATAAAGGCAATGCCTTCCCAGTTATCGGGATTTTACGCCTTTGGTGCTAGTCGCCAACCCCTGGCCTATGGAAGGCGGGCTTGGGGTAGTCACGGCACGGGCCCTGAGGACGGGTCGTGACAGCTACACTACACAACTTCTGTACATAAGAAAAACTAGGTGACATGGGAAGAATTTCATGTGTCTCTACAAGTTTTGTATATCCATATACACATGGTGTATATGGAGACCACATGTTGTGTGAGGCTCTTCCACACAGTAAGGACTTGGGATAGCTAGACACACTGTGTGCCCCTTAGGACACAACAACTAGTCTTTCCAAGAGTGATAGAGGCCCTTCATTTTCATTATTTGGACCAATATAGGTTGAATTCATTCCCCAAGTCCTTTCTATTGAGTGTATAGTAAGGAATTACATATCTATCACTAGATTGTGATCCCCTATAGAGGATGAGTCTTAGATAGAGTTTTTCTATCCATATTTGAGTCTGGTGTGCAATCCTCTGTCATCCCTAGTTGGAAATTGTAGATTTGGAATGACCTCCCAAAGAATGGTGTTGATAATAAATCTAGAAGTTCCTATTAGTTTGGGTTTGTAATCGTTGAAATATGATCCATTACGTATCAGGTTGATCCAGACTAGGTTTGTGGTGTCCCTAAGCAGTTCTGGGTGTGACCCCCTATCTGTATATCATGGTCCCATTAGACTAGTGAGCATCCTTAGGAAAGTAGAAATGGAAAAAACCACTTCATCGTGTGTCTCTGATGGTAGCTTGTATCATGGAGTGAGTTCTTCTTGAATAAGTGTTTCTTCAAGCATGATACTATTTCCTATAGTTGTTTTTGACCACCTTCTAGGTTGGCGTCCTTCCTGAGTATATCTAGGTTCTTCTTTGTTCTGTTATACATTGGTTGTTATATCTTGTATTGATTTTACTATACAAGTTCCTTTGTGTTTACTATTTTTGTGTTTTCCTACTAATTATTTTTATATGAACAACTATATTGTATTTTCTTAGTCATGACATGACCTGTGGAGATGATGACCTTATTGGCTATGTATTTGGAGGATAGGGAGAAGGTGGAGCATAACTGGATCTTTTCTGATGAATGTTTTTTCTAGTATATTTCATTTAACTTATTCATCATCCTTGAATAAGGATGGAATATTTATATATTTTTTGGGCTTGTATTTGAGAACATTTTCCCCATTATATACTTTACTATCATACTCTGTTTTTGGATATTAGATGTCTGTTTGAATTCTTTTAGTGTTTTTAATTTCAGTGTTTTTTTGGCTTGTAGATGTGTGTCTCTGTATAGGAACTTTAGAAAAGTTCCTCCCATTTTTGGGATATGCCTACTAGTAACTAGTCTCTAGCCCCAGGCCTATTGGAGGAGGGATTGGGGTAGTCATGGAATAGACCCCTATGGGATGGCTTTTGACATAGTTGTATTAGATTATGTAAGTTATACATTTTGATTCAGAGTCGGTTAGAATGGTTTGGGGAAATAGTGTTAGATGTTTTGAGTTCAACATTCATGCTAGGGAATCTAGTGTTGGTGGAGTGGTTGTTGTATGCATACACCAAGACATTGATCGCATTAATTTTAAATTAGTGCACGAGAACACTGGTAGAGGGGAAAATAGTGGTACATGCATCATACTGGAATGGGTTTTTGTTTTCCATGTTCTTATTGAGTGAGCTCCCAAAAAATACTCTATTAAATACAACACAACTTTTTTTTTATTTTAGGATGCCTCCACATAGACAGCTAGATATGATTCCACCTCATGATCATGAAGATGAACTACCTAGTGATGAGGAATAAGTATAGGGGATTCTTCCATAGATAGCACCACATGGTGGTTTACCAGCTATACTAGCACCCTTTGGGTAGTAGATAGATCCATAAATATCAGTTGAAGATGCTTGAAGGATGATTTGGTATCATTAGTTTCAGGGGAAGAAACCTCCCAAGTTTCAGGGCGAGCCAGACCCCCAGGTTCCTAAAGACTAGTTAAAGGTAGTAACACATGTTTTTCACCTTGCGAGGATGCCTGCAACCCAGATATAAGTTCTCACAAAGTGTTTCTTCAAGTATCCTCTAGGTGAAAGTGGATCTTGGTGACTCAGTAATATGATGAGATAGATCTTTCTTAGAAATACTGCGAGCATCTCTTTAGATAGGATTTCTATTGGGTCACATTGTGGTCAATATGATTACAAGAGCTTATACATATGTAGTAGGGTAATATGACTATGGAAGAGTAATCAGTGAGATTAAATTAACAATCATAACAAACTTTGGGTATGGTGTGGGACTATTTATTTATGGATCAGACTTTTGAGTGGGGTATGAGATGGTAAATCATGGTGTTAGTATTATCTCTTAATATTTCCACCTATGATGGATTGTTTGAACAATCCTTGATTCTAGAAAGTTTACTAGAATACCTGACACCCGTAGTGGGAGATTGCAGTGGTAACCCTATCGGTGTGACCTCAGAAATAGGTAGATGACTACAGTAACATGGATCCCTGTGGGATAGATGCTCCATGGGGAAATACCAAGACTCAGGTTCAGTGGTTTAGGAATCCTAGGGAGGATCTAATTTTCTAAAATAAATGTGGTGTTTCTCCTGTGATGGTTGGGAAAATCATGCATTAGATTGCCCAACCCATCATATAGATGATCAAGAGATGGTTGAGGGACCATTGAGATAGGGTAAAGGCATGTTTAGTGTGGTCCATAGTGTGGCATACATGGCATAGGGGTTTGTAGGGTTGCAAGAGGTGGTCAGAGGTTTGACCTATTCCCACCACCACCCCTAGGTGGTCCACACCAGGCTCAGGAAGCTGGGGGACATGGATGAGGCCAACTACAAGCTATGGAGGCATATGGACCCATGGTTCTAGGGATTAAATGAGGTATAATAATTTCCTTTCTCACAAAATCTGTAGTATTGATACACATATATTCATTACATTCCTTCCTTTACACTTCTATGGTTCAGGACATAGAGATTCTAATGGAGCTTTTGGATCGACCCTTGTGGTTGGAGACTCCAACGGGTGGTGACACAATGACATAAAACTTTTGAAAATAGTGAATCCTAACACTTGGAGGTATTATTTTTTAGAGAATCACTTTTTTGAAGCAATGAGGCCTTACGACGTAATCTTAATAATGGATTGGATATGTACAGTTTCTGCTCAAACTGACAATTATAGGTAGAGGATGGGATGTTTCTGTACTGATAGAACATGGTTTTCCATTTTGGGTGAAAAATAAACCATGGAAAAGAATAAAGATATTTTGAAAATATGGGTGCATTCCATTACTCATCACTTTTACTATTTGAACCTTTGGGTAGTGGATGTTGTGTGTTTTCAGTTTCCTATAGTGGTGGAGGAGTACACGGACGTCTTCCTCGAAGATGTTCCTGGTTAGTCTCCCAACTGAGAGGTAGATTTATAAATCCAATAATGTCATAGGATGACCCCAGTTTCTATACCATCATATTATATGGATCCCATAGAAATTATAAATTTTGATTAAGTAGTTGGAGGATTAGTTGGAGTAGGGATTCAAAAGACACGGAGTTTCCCCCTGTTCCACCCTAGTGTTGTTTCCAAGAATGTGGATGGGTGCTTAAGGTTGTGTGTAGCTTATCGGTGCATGAACTAGGTGACCATTATTAAAATGTATATACTTCCAAGGATTTATTACCTCTTTGATCTATTGAGTGGGGAATAATGGTTCTTGAATATTTACCTCAGACCAAGATATCACTAGTTCCGAGTATGGGATGGGAATATGTTGAAGATGGCCTTCAGATGTTTTTATGGTCTCTCTGAGTTCATGGTGATTCCATTTGGTAGAAAAAATACCCCATTAGTGTTTATTAGACTAATTAATAATATCTTTATCCTTTATTAGACCATTTAATGGTAGTCATCATCAATGACATCCTAGTGCGTTCGATGTCCGAGGAGGAGCATGAGAGACCATTAAGGATGGTCACAGAGACACACAAAGAGATCCATCATTGTGAGAAGCTTTGAAGTGTAATTTTTGGATTTGATAGGTCCATTTTCTGGGATACATCCTCCCATAGGCTAGAGTTGAAGGCTATCCAACAAAGCGTGGGGTAGTGATTTCATGGGAGCCATCCATGAGTGTCACTAAGGTTCATAGACTCCTTATATTGGATTCATACTATAAATGGTTTGTAACGATCTTCCATAGAGTGGTATCACCCTGGAAAACCATGAATATAAAAGGGAAGCCTTTTTTGTCAATAGAAAATTGGAAGCAGTGCATTCTAGAGATGAGGCAGAGGTTGATTAGTGCTCCCATATTGAGCTTACTGGAGGAGGGTGTTTAGTATGTATTATTCTAAAATGAATCAAGGTCCATTCATGGTTGTGTTTGATGAAAAGGAAATCCATTATTTCCTATGGCTCATGCCATTGGAGACCACATGAGAAGAACTACAAAACATACAATTTTGAGTTAGTAGTGCTTTTTTTTCATTGAAGATGTTGTGACAAAACCAGATAGATTAGTGATATATCATGTTCTCTGACCACAAGATTCTCATGTATATCTTCTCTCATAGGGATATTAAGATTATATAGATTTTATGTATAGAGTTCTTCCAGGACTATGACTTTTTATATTGTCTATACTACTGGGAAGGGGAACATGGTTGAAGATTATCTCAGTAAGAGATCTAGTTTAGAGTTTTTGGTAAAGGTTTTAGAGTATTTAGCCTCGTTATAACTATCCTTTATTGTTGGAGAGGGAGAAGCTTACCTCCATTTGAGGGTTATCACCCCTACAATCATAGAGTGGTACAGGGAGGAAAATCTTGGGGACACTGACTGTAAGACTGTACATGCTCAAATATCCATTGGAAAGGATCATAATTAATTTTATAATGTTATAGAGCATTTCATTCTTTTTAGAGGATGCAGGGAGGTACCAATGGAGTTGCGGCAGGAGGTCTTGAGAGAGTTTCAAAAATATTCTTTGGATGTACATAGAGGTTTGGAAATGATGCACCAGGACCATCAACATTATTTTTTGTGGCCCGAGATGAAGAAAGGTGTTGTAGGGTTTGTCTCTCAAAGATTTACTTGTCAATAAGTGATGGATAAGCCCCAAATTCTAGTGGTTTTAGATCGACACCTTTATGTGCTAGAGTGGATTTGGGATGGGATATACATGGTATTAAATATGGATATAACACATATATTATGAGGAAATGATGTCATCTAGGTCATCATAAACCGACACAACATGTCAGGCCATATCCCAGCTATATGAGAACAGAGTTCAGTAATGATTTTGTGATTCCTCTACATACAATAGATAGTTTGACTTAGTAAATATCCACTAATGATTGTGTCCATTAGTGATTCTTTTTAACTGTACTAATTATGGAAGGAGTTTTAGGAGGTAATTATGGCTCAATTACACTTGAGCACAAAATTCCACCCAAAAATTGATGGCCAGATATAGCGGATCATCTGGGACATTGAGGACATGTTGTAGGATTTCATGTTGGAAATTGGATGAAGTTGGGAGGATCACCTACCATTGTTAGAGTTTCCATAAAAAAATATCTACCATTCCACCATTAGTATGCCACCATTTCAGACATTGTATGGGTAACCCTAGAGGTCAACACGTTGTTGGAATGATCGAGGCGAGTTTGCACTTATCATCCTGTAGTTGGAGAAAACTATTATAGAGAAGGTTTAGATCATCTAGGAGTTGGTGAAGACTAAAAAGAGATAGTAAAAGTATAATGATGATAGGCGATGGAATCATTTGGTGTTCGATGAAGGAGACCATGTGTTCTAGAGGGTCTCGAATCGATGTGTATTGAGGTGATTTGTCAATAGCAGAAGGTTGTATATATGATTAGTTGGTCCTTTCTAGATACTATATAAAGCTAGTGAGATGGAGTACCACTTAGCTCTACCTCCACCGTTGGACCAGGTACATGATGTTTTCCATGTGTTGTAGTTGATGAGGTATGTGCGTGAACCATCGCATGATAATTACTAGGGATAAATAGATATTATTGAAGGAGAATCCTTTGTAGAGTACCTAGTAGAGATTGAGGATTAGTAGGAGAGGTTTATTTGTTGTCAGTTGATTCTTTTGGTGCGTGATTGGTGAAATCAAGGGAATCTCAAGGAGAGAACATGCGAGAGAGAGGCATAGATTGTGCTCAGTACCAATGTATTTTTTAGAATCACTTATTTTGGTTTTTTAGGGATGTAAATCACCAAGGGGGGAGAATGTGAAATCTATAATTTTCCATGTATTATTTTAAAATACTTTATGGATTGTTTTCGAGACCAGACACTAATACATTAGGTGATTCCGAGGCTCATTGTTCCCAGATTAAATATTTGAAATATTTTAAAAAGCACAAAGATAGTGTTTTTCTAAAAAAGTGGAATAACATATAAATGAGTGCCTAGATTATAAAAATGGAGGAACCATTTTGTTTAGAATGGTGGGTTTTTCTCGAGAACTACATAATTTTTTTCATAGAGGTTCATTTATGTAAAGTATTCGTCGGTGCGTAAATGAATAAAATAATTAAATAAAATTATTTTAATTCATTTCACTGATGCTGTGATATCTAAAATCATTTTTTATATTGTTTTTTTGGAAATCCATAGTTAGCCACACAACCCTAGTGATGTCAGTGGACCGATGGAGAGAGCTCTAAAGAATTCACTCAGGTGAATGATGACAAATTAATATCATATCATGGATCATGGAACCAACAGAACATGTGGACCTCAAAAAAGATGAAAATGAAATTTTTCTTCATTGATGATTGATCCGACGTGATGTAAGATTCTTGTTTTATGTGGAATCTTCCCCATTCTTAATTTATGTGAAAAACATAAATCAATTGACATATGATATGATTTTTAGATTGATCACCTTGCATGATTGGTTTATTAAAGGTGATTTAGGAAAATTAGTTTGAATATATTCATTGGTAAAATTATGGAAGAAAATAGAGGTCAACATGAACATAGATATAGATTAATTCCCCTCATTTATTTTTCTGCTTTTCTCCCCGGATTCATTGGTCATCGCGGGCGTACTTTGTTCAGCCCGTGACACAACTATTCCCAATCAATTGATAATTTCACACCCATTTTATGGTGAAATGATAATATATTGTAGATCTAGGATTGGAACAACATAAAAGAGGTGCGACGATAGAGAAAAAGGCAATCAGATGATGGATGATTCCCCATTTCGTGTTCTTTCCTGTGAAATAATAATCAGATATTTGATCTGAATTTGAGAAGATATGATGACGAGATGTGTTGTTTGATGACGTTGAGGCATGTAAGACATTGGGTCTTTGATTTCATGGCGAAAATTCCACCGAGTCAATGACAGAGTATATGTCGGGGTGTGTGTTGAAGAATCTAGGATTATGGAAAATACCTTATAACATGGCGTGTAGTACGAGATTACAGGGTGTGTGGGCCCCCATTAGTGGAGGCTAGGGTTTCAAGATTGATATAATGATCACATAGTGTGTGACCATTATCAGATGGCATGTGACCCACCATGGTCGACTTAGCATGTACATCGGAATTAAATGCACACGGGTTAGAGTACAGGGGTATGGAGACACCTTGTACTCCCACATAAACATGACTTGGTGTACGTAGATTGGTTCACGAACACAGATTTGGTACAAAAACAAGGATAGGTGACACGAGTAGGATACCATGTGTCTATACATGTTGTGTATATCCTTCTAAACACCATGTATATGGATACCACATTTCATGTGAGGATCTTCAACATAATAAAGATGTGGGATAGTTAGACACACCATGTACCCCTTAGGACACTTTGTGTAGATCTTTAAAGCCTCTTGAGGCTCTTCATTTCATTAGTTTGGTTCTGTATAGGTTCAGTTAATTCCATTTTTCCTTTCCCTAAAGGGTACCATGCAACATTACATCCACACCACCGGATTGTTATCGCACCTAGATGGTGAGTCTAAGATAGTGTTATGGTGTCCCTCTGTGAGATTGAAGTCAAATTCTCTATCGTCTCTAGTTTGTGTTTTGGAATCGACATGACCTCCCCGAGCATGGATTTTATTCTCCATCTAGTAGGACATATAGTTAGGGTTATTGGAATTGTTGACATACAATCCCATACATGGAGGGTTGATGCAGACTGGGTTCATCGTGTCCCCCAATGGTTCGGGGTGTGACCCCCTGTCTATGTATCATTTTCCCTTTAGACCCGTAAACTTCATTGGGTAGGGCCTAATGACCAAAAAATCTTCATCAAGTTTCTCTATTGGTAACATGGATCATGAATTATTTTTTTTCGAACAATAATTTCATTGAGAAAAATTATCTGGCTAGCAGATGGTTTAGACTGCCTTCTAGTGTGGCCTCTTTCCTGAGTATATATAGGTACTTCTTCATTCTGATATACATTCATTGTTATTTCTTGTATTGAGAAAAATATATTTAATTGTTAGGTTTTTGTGATTTGGGGACTTACTACTAGTTATTTTTATACTCACCCCTACAAGGTCTTTCCCCACCCATGTCATGTCTTATGTAGCCGATGACCCTTTTGATGGTATCGTGGGAGGATAGGGTGAAAGTGGATCGTAGATGATGCTTATCTGGATGAGGTGTTTTCCAATAGCTTGAATATAACTTAGTTCTATCACTTGGAGAAGGATGGACTATTTACATTATATGGTTTCACATTTATTTGTTCCTTTATCCCCTTTATGTACTTTACTATTGTGCTATACTATGGGATTTTAGATGCATGCATGTATTCTTTTAGTTTTTTACATTTTATCATTGTGTAGGATTGGAGGTGTGTGAGTGTTTACATTTAATTAATTGAAATGCCTCCCATTTTTTGGATATTCCAATATGGGGATGGTTGCTAGACCTTGTCCTCATAGTGGATGGATTGGGGTACTCACGGTACAAGATCCTCATGGATGGGTCAGGATACTCCTTGTGTGTGGAGTAAGGCCCTTCCCACTTTGGATCCAACATTGCAAGCTACATTCTTTGTATAATCAGAATTATAAAGACTGAAACCTATTTTCCTTGGTGGAATGAATAAAGGAATACTTTTTTGATAATGGCAAGCCCTAATAGATTTTGATAAACTTACTAGTGATTCTAGGTGTGCAGTATTTTCTCATAAAGCAACTACAATTAATAAAATCACTTTTTTTGATTTTTAATCTATATATAATTGATCAAAGATGAGAAAACTAAGAGATTAAAGTTGAATATCAATGGTCATGACTGTTTCTCTCAGTTATACCCATGAATACAGGGTTTCCCATGTGGTAGTATGGGTTGTAGTCTGATAATTCCCTATGGCATTTAAGAGAATGTCAGGAGAAATATTTTAATCTTTATCCACCATCTTCTTAGTTAAGTTTGATATGGGATTTTTTAAATCCTCTACCTATCCATTTCCACTACATCATAAGTGGACAAATGGTTGTATGTGATATCGTACTCCCGGTTTAGATTTTTCATATTGGTAGAATAGAGATTGGTTCCATTATCCCTCAGTATTGACTGAGGGACACCAAATATGGTTATGACAATGGACTTAATGAAGCTGAAAATTCATTAGGATCAGACTTCCTTGAGGGGTACAACCTCATCCCATTTTTAGAAGAAGTTGGTAGGTATTAATATGTGTTTGAATAACCTGGCCAAAATTGAATGGTATGGAGCCACACCATCCATTCCCCACATGGGAAATGATAAAAATTAATTACCTGTATATAGAAACTCAAGGGGTTGATGAAATAAATTGTCATGAATCTATGATGAATTAAATTTACTAGTTATTTTTGAGATATCATGAGTTATAGTGGGCCAACAGTACGAAATCATTCAATTTTGTTTAGAAAGCTTATATCCTAACTTGGGGGAACCACATTCTCCAATGTGTAAATATTTTATGATATACGAAGTCTCTCCTCCATAAATACATATGAAAAGTACCCCCATCAAACCATAATTTATAGAGTAATATCTATTTAATTGGAAAGTCATAATTTGTAATGTTGATTTCTCAATGCCATATTTTATCTTTCCATTCTCTATCCAACTGAAGCTCTCCTTCCACAAGGTAATCAATGATTTGAATAATCCATGGAATTGTAGTTCCATATGGCCCAGGAATGGGAATGACATAATTAGTCTCTTATATTCTGATCTAAAAAATGTGATACCATTAATTAATTAGTAATGAGGAGGACTGTCTTGTATCAGTTTTGATATTAGAGTTCCATGTGTACATTTTTCAATTCATATTCCTATACATTCTATGATCATGAGACATGAGTCGATGTTGTTTTATAGGTTAGTTTCATCATCATCCCTCAAACATAGTCATCTTTGGATATTAGCCCTTTTAATGATATTATATCCCCATTTGTATGTTTGATCACCATATCTTTGTCTCCATTCACCTCCATGCGGTCTAATGGTGTTTTTTGCACCAGTTAAATAGATACAATGAGGGCCTATAATTTTTTCTTCATTGGTTGTATAGCCTTTTGATAATAAGAAGGAGTAAGGAATATTTTTTGGAGTGACATTCATGATCTATATTCTGACATTATTGATCTTAAGTTCTTCTATTTTATTTCCTTTTGCTCTCATTGATTCTACATTGAAATAAATCTCCCATTTTGGGGGGGGGGATATATTGAATATAGAACACCTCATCTTATGGTAGTTTAGTATTCAATGGTGTTGTTTATACAACATTGTGTTCTATAAGGAAATATTCAAATTCAAGGCCTTTAAATAATTTCAGAGTTACAAATTGTATATCAAACTGCTTCAGAATAACCACTGACCATGCTAGACATCCTCCCAATATAGGATGAATGATGATATATTTTTGTGTGTTATTATAAGATACCAATTGAAAATTGAGATATTTTCAGTAGTGCCACATCTTTTGGACTGTGAATATTAACTATAGTAATCTTTTCTCTAAATCTAAAAAATGTTTCTCGGCATTGAGAATGGTTTGACTATGATAATAAATGTGTTTTTATTCCCATAATCATTCTTTTTCTCACAAGGAACATACCCCGTGATTTTTCAATGTCCATAAGATATAGAATGAACAGTTTTTCCTCACTAGGTTTCATTAATATAGGTCTCAAGAGGTACTTCATGAGGTTTTCAAATGCCACATCATATCCATCGGTCCACTGATATGTGATTCCCTTATTCATCAGTTTGGTGAAGGGAAAACACATTCCTACAAGATTGTCTATAACGAACCGGATGTAAAAAATGTATCTACGATGTTCTTTGAATACTCTATGGATTTTAGGAGGTGATATTGAATTTATATATTTTTCTTCTAGGTTTAAATCGATGTCGCGATGGCCTATGAAGAATTAAAAAAATATCGACAAGGTTACCCCGAATTCATATTTTAAGGGCTCCATCTCCATGAAATGTTGTTAAATGTTATTGAAGATGGATTTTAGGTCATCCATGTGATCAAAATTCTTTCTTATAGATCATTAAAATATCATTATAAAAACATCCCCCAGATGGGTTTGAATATGTGTTGCATAAAATAGTGGTATGTGGCACTGGAGTTTTTCCAGCCAAAGAGCATTACTCGATAGTAGAATACTACTTCTGATTTTCTAAAGGTGGTGGATTCTTCATTTTCTAGGTCCATCCGATTTTTTTCTACCCTGAATATCCTTCCATGAAGTAGAAGTCTTCATAACAATCTATCATGTTGATGAGGACCTTTGTGATTGTAAACGAGATTTTACATTTCATACAGTTATATTTGAGATCTCTAAAGTCTGCTCAAACTCATATTTTTCTATTTTTATTGTTTACTAGAATGATATTGGCCAGATAATTTTGGTACTACACATCATGTATGATGTTCATCCTTGATGCGATTGTCCACTTCATCCTCAATTTTGGAGGTTTGAGTTGAGTGTGTCCATATTTTTTCATGTTTCTATCCTTGATGATCATCAAGAAAACCCATGTGATGGGTGGACACATATAGATTGAGGCCTATAATATGTATATATAATTATAGGAAAACAACTCCAGTTATTACTTCAGTATTGAAGTAGATGTCTCATATTCTTTGGAAGTAATGGCCGCACGGATTAGAGTTGGTCGTGGGCCTTCATTCATACCTATGTTTGTTTCCCTGAGCCTATCCATTGTAGTATATATACGGTCATAAAATGAAAGAGGGGTGTTCCTTTTGTCTTCCTATTATTTATTTTTCTCCTCTTACCCATGATTTTAATCTTCCATATTTACCAAATATGTAGGTGACAAAGAAATATTCTTAGAGGTAGGGGAGGTGTCGGCCTCCAGACATCCAGAATAAGAAGTAATCATTCATGGATCACTTGATGGTTTGAGGCCTTCTTGGAACATTAAATGAGATATGGGGGATTTGAAATGAGCATACTCATATTTTATCATTGTTGTAGAAACTCCTTGTATCCATGAAAATGAAGTAGGGATGTGTTGGAGGTTAAGGAATGGATTGGAGTCATTTTGATCTAGAAGTTCATTACTATTCATAGAGTAGAAAAATTCTCCATTACATTCAGGATCAGTTATCACGATATACATTACATAAGATGCTAGATGTGTTCTTAAACTCATCCCACTATTTTGATTTGATTTATGGGAAGCATGTATTCAGTGTGGTGTTATTTGAAGGGGTTTATTGGAATCACCTCCTGACCACTATGGGCATTGATGTGAGTTATATTGTCATATGCAAACAATTTTCCATCCTTAGGAAAGAACCCAACATCAATATATTTTGACTCATAGGATTTTAATGTGGCTATTTCACCATGAAATGTCTTAATATGACCATTGACTAAGTATTTGAGATATTGGTGGTTTGAATAATGGATAACCACATGGTGATGGATCCAAGGTCTTACTAGAAGAATGTTGAATGTAGTATTATAACTAATAATCATGAATTACGAGACAAAAAAAATGATCCCTAAGCTAGGTCATGAGTTTTATTTCACTAAGGGAACTTTTCTTAGTATTTATATGACCATATAGCATCTGAGTAGATCTGAACATGTGATATTCTATGAATCACATTCAATGGAGTGTTTGGATCAGAATGACGTTGAGTCGTAATTTTTTGAAAATTATGGATCCTTAAATATCATTGTCATCTATCCTTAATAATATATACAAGGTTTCTATGTTCCCCCATATGATGGAATCCTAATCCTAATATATGAAAGATATGACCGTGAGGCATGATGCAGGATCATTCCCTCCACGATATACATTGTCGGTAGTGCCATCACCTTCAAACAACTAAGGGTGGTAAAAACACAATACAAGTGCCTCAAAGAGGTCATTTGTAAGACTCAAGGAATCCGTCATTGGAATATTAGCTTTTAGTTCGGTGAGTTTCAATAAAAAATCATATTTTTGGTCTAAAGGCCTATATTTCAGGGCGTGGGGATGTATATTTTCAATTTCTTTAGGTGCTAACGTAAGTGATGTGCATGTCTCATCTATTGAAATAGGGTTTTAAGGTACTTATCCTCATGGTGGATGTGGTAAACTAGGTATAACTTCACACTGATATTGATTTGGAGTTGAGATATCCTCAAACTGATCTTCTAGGATGATAATGGTAGGACAGAACCTATTAGTTTGGGGAAACATTAATGCTCCTGTCGAGACCATTGGAGGGCTCTCCCAGAAGTTTCAACTCTCTAGATGGTATGATGTGGGATGTGGTTATAGTAATAACTCCAATCATGAAAACACATTCTCATGTATCATCTTCCATGATGGTATCTTCCCCTGATTCCTTAGTCGGGCCTGGGGAATTCGGTTTTGTAATTTCACTCATCATCTGAGAAGGAATTCATTTTTTGAATAAAAATAATGAATCCAAATATCAACTCCTCATGTGATGGGTATTCCATCTTATGAATTGTATCTTTTTGTACTATTTGGTGGGGTGGTGCCCATGCTTTTGGGAATGTAAGTGTTAAGTTATATAAATTCAATGAAAGATTCGATGTTGGTACATTCTCATCTTACATCATATTCTTTGTACTCTTACATCCATGTTGCTTTTTTGAAGACTATATTTCAATGGTATAAGCTACTAATGAAGTTGGTTATGTTGTTGTAGTAGTGTTTCAAGGACCAACTAGTAGTTTTAACTTCATTCTGAGTATAACATGAGTTCATTTGAACACTGTTTTGAGCATCCACTTACTGAACATTTTTCTTAACCCTTATATTAACTACCATTCATTTTTCATCCTCCTCATGATTGGTGGAATAAAAAAATTCTACCTGAGAAGGAATTTTTTTAGTTTCACTTTCTAAGATTCCACAATTCCTTGTAAGATGTCATTGAAAAAAACACTCCTTATTTTTGTACCCCAATGTATGATGGAATAGGAAATATATTGGGAGTTCTTTTCGCCATCTTTACTAGGTTTCCATGAATTTGGAAAATTTATCAAATATTTCACCAATTATGAGATGAATTACCCAAGGACTAGTTCCTTTATAAATTAATAGACCTTGTTTTTAATATCATTTTACTTTTTTTACCTTTTCTACCTTTGATCAACCTGATGATGTGGGAATTTTGTTTTCTCATGAGGGAGATTCCAATGATACAGTGTAGGCATTAGAGTAGAAGTGGGTATAGGGTCCTACTAAAGTGAAGTATTGTTCACCTTTACATTCCCCATTATCCTTCCCTCAGATGATGGGATAAAATGGGATTTATCCTTCATCTATGAGATAGATTATTCCACTCATTTTGCGATCAAAATAAGGTCCCAAAAGACTCGTATAAAATTTCGATGGATATGTGGCATGGAAAACTCATCAGGTTGATTTTCTATACAAATGAGAATCAAGCCTTCTTGAGGGAGTGAAATGTTTAATGAATATGTCAATATTTTCCACTGATCAATGAAACTTGAGACACTTTCATTCTTCCACTACATAATATTAGAGAGGTTAAGGAGTGGTTTACTTTTTATAATTTAGATAAACATGAATATAATCATATGATGGAGAACTTCCCACCCCATAATCAACCATGATGACAAACTTGTATACAATCAAATGCATGGTCCCTATAACTGTAATTCAAATCATCTAACAGTCACTGCCTCGGGTTTTTTAAAGCACCCTATCATGTTATCATAGTTAAAGACTAAATTCTTCAAATTCATATTTGGGTCTCATAATCCTTTGAAAATTAAAAATGTAGTATTCTCAATGTTCAGTAGTGGAAGAGTGAAATCTACCCATTCAGGATAAGGATTATTTTCTGTTTCTATCAACGCACTCAATTCATACATGGATTATAATCAAGACATTAATGACTCAATAGTGTTAATGAGTATTCAAGATACAGCTGGCTAAAATGGATCATAAATAGTTGCAATAGACAATGGGACTATCAGTGGTGGCACATCTCATATCTAGTGTGGGTAACCCATAATTACAGACTGGTAAGGACCCAACTAAATATCTTCTAATACTACACCCATTGGGGGGAAATCGTGATCTACTTCTATAGGAGCCAAATATATTGGCGGTTGGTATCCCATGTTAGGAGGATGTTCCAGATATTTTCCAATAACTATGGTAAACCCTCTTCCCCAATTTACTTATACTGGTGGTACAAGTTGAGGGTCTTCATTTAGAGTACATACAGTAAGAAGATAATCTCAGAGTTTATCTGCGTTGAGTCTCCTCAACACATTTATGTACTTCTCCTACTGAGAAAATTTTTCCTCAAATTAAAGGGGATTTTCCTCCTCTGGATGGAGGAGAGGCATAATATTACCCTTAAACTTTTCCATTTTGGATTAATTTAGAGTGTTTATGGATGTATTTTTTGAAGGAACAACAAAATTTATTGAATGATTCTGTTTCTGGTTACAAAGAACCCTTTCGATTGTTTTGTTCAGGACCCCAATTAGGGACCAAACAATCTTGTTCCTCCTCCTCCAAATTTGGGTCATGTTATCAGGGATATAAGAGGGAAGCATTGATGACATTTACTGATTCATAATACATTGAAGGAAATCTATTATTTTCTGTGTGAGACTATATTTTTCTACTCCCTCCATGTGGCCTTGTCGTATAATTTTACTATCCAATAGGATCTGTTTGGTAGATAAAAATATTAAGAGAATCTACAGATAGTTTAGTCATACACTTCCCTATTGAGGGTACCAAATCACGAGATATGAAAAATAGGGAGGATTCATTATTTATATTTTCCCCAAATCATGAAAAAAATTATCACTAAATAGGAGAATGTTTCTGTGGTGTAAGAAATCCCATCCTTGAGGGATAGGGTTGTTCCAGTTCCACTTTCCCAACTCTCTAATCTTGGTTTACTCCCATCAAAGGCTATGTTAAAGCAACACCCTAGAACTATGTTTTGGGGTTTGTCATGAACTCCCATGGTTATTAATACCGCAACTACTCCTCTAGTACTGTGGAGTTTTTTTGGTACATGGGCTTGGTGAATTATTTGATATGCACTTTGATCGCCCACATATTAACACAATTGTGTTATTTATGACATTTCTACTATATGAAGGCCAACATATTTTATGTGGGAGTTTTGTTCAATATTTTCCAGTGCATGAAACCAGAGTCTCTCAACAACCTTCTCTCTCTAGTCTAACATTGGAGAGATCTGGCCGGGGTGCCTTTTTTGGGGAATGTTTTCGGTCATTAAAAATCCCTATTTTTTGGAGACAACCTGAAGTCCTTACATTGCATTATATTCATTTCGAAGGTATTTTCAGGTTGTGGAGCATGATGAAATGTAACTCTTTGAGTTCACCAAATCTTATGATATGATCACCAGATGGGGAATCTATAATCAATTTTCGCAATGTTTTTACTACTCTGTGGAATACACCTTAAAGGGAACATTGATTGTTGCCTTGTTTTAGGATTCGTGCGTCAAGGGGAGTCATCAAGTTATTTTGACCCTACATCCCTTCAATTAACTTGATGTGACTTTGGAACTCATAATTGGGTAGTACAATTTTCATTAAAATGATGAAGGGTTTTCCATAGATTGAGGCAGATTTCGTGCACACAATCAACCAATAATACTTCTAGAATTCCATATTTAGAGGTGTCTAAAGTCCAGAACATGACTGCTATGCCATCTTTAGCTAATTGTTTTTAAGGATTACCACATATTCATTGTCTTCCACTATATTTTCCTCTACCAAATCTGGATAGTGTGGATGATATACTACTATATTACCATAATCGGTAAGATTGGTGGAGACTTCCTCGATTTTGTTGGAAGGAAAGACATCCAAGGGAGGTTCTGAGAATGATTGTCACCATGTGATGTCTTTTGTTTGATAAAAAAAAATTCACTTTCCAATAACAATAGATTATACAATACTGACCTTATTTCCCCATGTTCATTATAATATGGGGGCTTTCTTGCCACAACATCACTAAGGGGGAACCCTCTTGATGATGTGAAACAGTATTTTAGATATAAATTTCCTAACGAACACAATCATGAAGGGTACTAAAATGTTGGATTACATCAAGGGTAAGACCATATTAATCCATGATCTTCTAGACTCACAGAGTGCTATTGAGACTATCATCAGGTTATGGAATCTCGATATCAATCATATTTTGGTCATTAGAAAAGTCTAAATGGTTAATTGTTCAAGTAAAAACATCAAAATTACTTCTACTTACTTAATTGAATAGAAATTTTAAGGGTAGGATCTTGAGTGATAATATATAATCATTTGACTGCTTCAAGAAATCCAACATTATGAAGAGATGGATCATAGATAGACTCTTCATCTTTTAGTCGTCTCTGGTGAGGATTATTTTTGGATACCTTCATGTGTGCAACTGGGGAAACTTTATAGGGGAAGTGGTTTTCATCGGTCAGAGTATGTTCCTACCGTGGGGATTCCATTTTAATGTGACAATTTCTTCTAATTTTGACGCGTGTATATTCCTAACCCATTTTTCTGAATCATGTGGGATTTTTCCCCATAAGGCCCTTCCTGGATGGGAGCATAAATGTGAGTATTATCTGAGTTGATTTGATTAGGAGGGAGACCATTTATGAGTATGGAGTTATTTCATAATACCATTGGCACTACTTTGTTCTCTATAATGATATCTTAAAAGGCCTGTAGAATCTGGGTAGTGATTTTCATTTTCCATTTCACTATTTCAAGGATATGCATGGGGAACTTAGAAATTTTAATTGGGATATATTACCATCCCATATTTAGAGATGGGTTATGTTCCAAAAATTTTCATCTCATTCCTAAAAATTGATAATGATAGTATGTATATGTGGGTGCAGAGAGTTGGGTCTACCCCATATTTATCATTGGGACATTCCAACTTACTTCTCTCATTGTTTCCAAACTAAACTGTTTGTAGGTTTGATGAATACAGGTAGGTGTGTTCACATGCTTGTGGTTGGATTCAAAAAATGGGATATCTGAGTATTTGAATCCTTCCAAATGAGTCTTCTATAAGGATTAGTGAGTGGATTCATGTGTAGGTTCATGCTCACGGTTTTAATCCAGACTTGAACGTTGAACTTATGTGGATGTATTCTAGAAAGTATGTTTTCTATCTAAATTTAGGTGGGTGGGTGTATGTTCCATAATATAGATTAAATCAAAATCTAGTTGGTGGGATTTTATTGATGTGAGAGGGGGATGGAAGAACTCCTTGTTGGCATGTTGCTGCCCCTGGAGGGCTGACTTGTTTTCCTAGGTCTGGATGACTTGGGTCAGATTTCTGAGGATAGAACGTTCTTTAGGATGAGGGTTAACTACCATGAAGAGTTTGTGGTGTTGATTTTTGGAAGGATACCATTGGAAGGACCCGTTTTTCTTATATATTAGATTTTATGCGGATTATTGATTCACCTCCCTATGATATGGGAGGGATTGGTTAGTATATTCTATAGATAAGCATCAGAAACCATTGAAGGTGGCATTTGGGTCCATCTTCTTCTGGAACACCGCTCGTCGCTGACCAGACAATCTATGGGGCTTCATGAGGATGAGTGCCTACTGGGTGGCCTCCATGGTTGGGATTATATAGTTTCGATGGTGCTCTTGAATTAAAATGTTTGAGACCTTTCACTGAATATTCTAGGTTGGTGATGGAATCCTTTTCTTGGATGAGGATCTGACATGGGTGGTATTTATGGCGTTCATCTGGGAATATGTGAAGGATTCTATTTATTAGAAAGGTGTTATAATAGGATGTTACAGTACACAATCATAAAAAATAAAAACCCATCAAAAAAGTATCTCATTTAAATTACTACATGAATGAATGATTGTGTTTTTTTGGACCACATTCCTTTGGAGTGTGAAAGTGGACTAACAGATAAGTGAAAATATCATCGTGGTCAAGGATTCATGTCATGTTCTACATTTTTTATGGAAGAATCATGTTTGGCTTTAAGAAGGATATTAACTAATGAGGACTGGTTAGTGTATCCTTTTTATCTTGTGAAGTAGGTTCCAGTACTTAATCATTCATGTATAGTTCAACATTTCTTGTTTCCTTTGGGACAGGGTTTCCTATTGGTTTATTGTAGGTGGTTGAATTTTGTGCAATCATACCCATATGGTACTCTATTTCCAAATGGTTTCCAATGTGTTTTTTCATGGAGTCAGAATGATACTACAGTTCTATATCCATGAGGGTGCCTTATTTCCAAAAGAAGGTGATCAATGGGGAGTTTGTCTAACAATAATTAAGAACGTATATTTATCATGGGAATGGGTGTTTGGGTTCATCACACCCTTTTCAAGGTAATTATTTCCTACCATGTGACCATCATATAAATTTAGGAAATACTCAAGCATCCTTCATTAACTATCATGTATTACATGGATCAAACATGAATTAACTAAAAATTATTATCTTGTATGTAGTTTAGAATGATCAGTATGTATCTAAGGTTCTTCATTAAAGGAGATATTTGTATGAATTTGAGTTTCTCCGTTGATGGTATCCTCTTAGGTACTATTTAGAGATTCTTTACTTTTTATTACAACAATTCTGGTTACCTAGACACATACTGGGGATGTCCGAATTGTATTTTAATCTAGTGAAATAGGGGTTGTTTTGAATTTTGTACCAGACCAACGAATGGGATTATAATATATCATTGTGAAAGGAACTAGAATCCACATAGTACCATTCCAGTTATTAAAGTACAACATAAATTTTATGTTCATGTGATAAAGACCTAACCATATAGTTTAACATCATGTGGCCTGGAAGTCCTGGTTGAATATGCCGAATTTAGGTTTGTTGTGGGGATTATACCGAGGAGGCCCAGGGAAAGTAGAAGGGATATGGATTCCCAGGTTGAGTAAGACCCTAATGGGAATGCGTACCATATAGAATATGATTTATTTTTGGGGTGTTGGGTTTTGACCTCATGTATTCTTCCTATATATCCCATGTGGACTATAATCAAAGCCCCCATAGTTTAGTTGTGAGGATTCACAACTATGGAGACCCTATGAATGTTTTACTCATAGGTTTGTGTGGCCCCTTGAGAGGATTATGTTTTGTTTTATTATTGAAAATGGTTCCATATGAATGGGGGTGTAAGGAATATCTTGACCCATGGTGGTTTAGAGTATTTTCGTGGGAAAATTCACAAGGAATATTCCCATGGATGAGCTCGATCCTTTTATATGTGTCCTACATATAATTTTCATAGACAGAGTTATGGTTTTAATGGTTCAATTGACCAGGGTTAACACATTTAAGCTTCCATGATACATGGTTTGGTTTGGGGATTACTCTAGAGGAGGATACCCATTTGAGTTGGCATGGTTGGTGCTTACACTGTATAGGGGGGCCATTGAGTATTGTGATAATATGAATGTAATTATGGAAACTAATCTCTAATCCCATGTGAGTAATTATCTATGTGAAAAATAGGAGGGGTAGTAGATATGAAGGTCACACAATCCAATCTTTTCTGTAGGTGGAAAAAGGGATAAATCCCAAAGGGAGAAGGAAAATGTTTTTAGTGTTCCCATCTCCCATCTTAACTAAATATCATGGATAGTTACAAATAGTTATATATATGGCTATGTCCTGGGCAGGGCTAAAGTGGATAAAGGGTGTTTCCCATTTTCAGAATGAGTAAGGGATTAATCTAGGTGGGATTCCATAAAAAATTTTCCACTATATAAGAGGAGGATATCAGTACATGTTTAAGGAAAAATAATGATAAATCATTACCCTCTCTGGTTGGAACCAGAGGCTCCGAGTCTTAGATATGAGAAGGGGAGGACAGATTCCTCACCGATATTCTTAAGATAGGAACTCCCTTACACCATCTCTTGGGTTGGGGTCCTTGTGACTATAACGACCCATACATTACATATATTGTTATTACTTTAGAATTGAAGCATACTTATTACAACATATAACAAAACCATGGTAGGACCGTATAGGTATAGTGTCTTTAGAAACTGGGAAACATAAACAACTGGTTCATAAAGCATCTACATTGTCTCCCATTTATTTCATCATATCTAGAGTCGCTTTTGGAATATCCTACTTAGTACCCTTATTCCTGACCTGGGTAAAAGAAAACATACAAAAGGGTGAGCTCAAATGCTCAGTAAGGGTAAACAAAATAAATATCATTCATATCGTATTCATAAGAAGATAACATTTTAAAAATCGTAACATGCAAAAGAGATCATAATATCATAACCTGGGATAAATCATAGTAGTGAAATGTAATCCCAATAATCATAACTTAAAACATGAAACTTTGTGGAATACACACATAATCATAGAAAATAATTTCATATTAGTCAAGACTTATTTCCAAGACTATCATAGCAGACAAAGTCCATTTCTGAACCGAGTTCACTCTTCGTTCCAGTCCTGTATCACTGAACCGGTTTAAGTTTCCATTTCATCCATGTCTATATCATGAGATATAAATCATTACCCAATGAATTGGAGGGAGATATAGGTCCCACCCATCTCATAATGATACCATTCTTATGTGGGCCACAAGATCATAAATCATACATCATAGCATAACCCACGTAATAAAAATGGAATTCTTAAACATCATGCCATCATAACATAATCTATATAAGATAAAAGGACATCATAAAAATAATTCCATCATAACATAATCCAATCAATGTAAAAATAGGGATAGAAACAGAACCCTATATTGTCTTAGATGGAAAATAATTTTGATAAAATGCTTGAACTCCATTCATGAGGAAAATATCCTTTCTAATTCAAAAACATTTTTCTTATCGTAACATGTCATAATATTTTAAACTAAAAGAAGTTAGATAAACCTGAAAACTTTTAAAGGAAGCTTCATGGAAATAATTTTCTCTAAAATCATAAAAATTCATTCATGTCGTATAAGTTAAAAGAATATTATTCTCCTACTTTGGCCGGAAAAGTCAAAAAGTACCTTGTACTAAAAACGACAAAAGATTCCTTTCATATCTTTTACTACAAACTCACCAATGGGTAAAATTGGATTTAAACAATTTTAGTAGCATATAAATAATATTAAATATTGAGAAAACATGGATGTGGGTGATAAATGCACCCTAGTAAATACCAAAGTATAAACAATCTCAGTTATAAATGACATTGTAAGATTTTCCCTTACCTTAGGTCCGATTTGCTTCGTACGTGTCTGAACCTCCTGTATAATGATTTAAATAATGTTATTGACTTATTCCAGAATATTTCTCATTGTTATGATATCATATATGGTCATATTATTAGCTTCTTATTAGTAATATTTCATTGTCACTTGTTATTCAGGTGTTTATTGCTTTTTGTTCTTATGCTTGTTTTGTCGAATAAATTCTTATTCTTATTTTTAGGTTATAGATACCTCATTTACAGAATGGTATTAGTGTAATATATATCGTATTTATTCATTAAATTCATTTATATAATCATTATGTAATGAAGATCATGTAGAACGAGTTGCATCACATCGTAGAGACGGTAGGCCGTACGTACGCACGAGCGATGATATCGTTCTCATGATCGTGGATTTGTATTGAAGTATATGTATACTATTTCTGAATCAATATCACTTTAAAATAATCATATATAGTTATTATTTACACCATTATACCCATCCAAGTTAGGTGGTGGTGGAAAAAAGATTTCACCACGGCGTAGAGATGGTATTTCGTACGTACGCACGCGCGATGATTTCGGTTTCCATATGATGGATAGAAGTTGAAATAGGGTTGTGTAATATTTATAATAACATATACGTATATGAGTGATAATGATGTTATTAATTCATAATGAAACAACTAAAGAATAGGAAGTAGAATAAGAAATAAATTTGAAACAATCGGTAATGGACATTACCTCTTCTTTGAAGCTCCTCTTCTTAACCTCCTCTTAGGGCACTAAATATGGTATTTAAAGAAGACCAGGACCTCTAGAATGTTTCTAGAGAAGTGGATAAGATAAATTTTCAGGTGTTTTAAGATCTTGAAGTCTCAAAGTGGTGTGAGGAGGAGAGGGAGGAGGTTCCCTTTTATAAGGGAGGAGAGGGGCACCTTATGAAAAACTTAACATATTATTTTATTATAAAGACATATTTGGGTTTTAATAGCTCCAAATTGATTTATTTTGAAGATAAGGTTGGGATGGGTCGAAATCCTCTCAACCTATATATTTTAGGGAAGTTTATGTTACTATTTTAACCTCATCATTTAGATTTAACTCTAAGTTAAATAATTTAACTTTTACCGCGTCTTCTTGTTTTCTTACACTATATGGTTAATAAACTTACTATAACAAGACAAACTAACCCCATGTGGTTCATTATTAATATATATAACCTTATATAAGTAATTTGGCCGATCCATAGATTTTTAAGAATAAAATAACAATTAATATTATAATATTTGTTTTAAAAACTATTTTATGTCAATTTGACACAATTTGGTAATTGATTTTTGTGAAAATCATAACATCATTATTAGTTCGAAAAAAGTTAATTAAATAAATAATAATATGTTATATTAATCTATAAAATAAATTTAATTTTTAAAAAGTCTCAAATTACATTTATTTGGGTATTTATAATATCAATCATGTTAATATTTCCTTAATAAGGAAATTACTGCATCATCATTGTGTCATAAATAAATTAAATCATTTAAATTCTAAAAATTATAAATAAAATACCATTATGTAGGAAATATTTTTTATCTTTCTAATGAATATTTATAGTCAAATTTATCTTATTTATAACCCTATATTAAAAATGTTTTAGTTATTAAACATTGATTTTAACTATTTTAACTATAAAATAATAATAAATGACCTAATCTAATCCAAATGGACCTAAAGGGTAATATTTTATTCCTAAGGTTGTTTTTGGTAGACTTACACTTATCCAATATATTTAGGACATGTGTTAGGGTAATAATAATATCATTTTTACCCTTAATTACCCTATTTACTTTTAACCGTGATAAATAAAAGTAAAAAGTTATTATTCACCAAAAATTATTTTTATCTTATTGAACCACATTTTACTCCTTGATATTAACCGTGTCACTCAGATTTTCAAAATTCCACTCACAGAAGTGGTAAAATTTTGTTTTATGTACATTTGCAAATTCTCAAAGGAGGTTGGTAAAAGACGGTGAAAAGTTCAATAAAATTTTTATATATCTAAAATTATTATAAAATGACTCCAATGAATTAAATTGAACTTATATAGGTATTATGTATCAATTTTGACCTAAAATAAATTTAAATAAAATAAATAAATAATTATTTAAATAAAAATCAGTTTTTAAATAGTAACCCAGTGTTTTCACTATTCATCAAAAATTGGAAGTTTTCAGAAAAATACCAAAATTTCACCCTAGGATAATTTTGATATTATGAATCCAAAAATGAAGTCCATTTTGAAATATGAAATTTATAAAATTTAAACAATTGTGTATTACTATTCATAACGGCTAGTTTTAATAATATTTTAATAGCATATCGTGGTTTAGTGAAACCCGATATTGCGTACAACGCAAGCTATCGAGGAAGGCCATGATTCCGTGTAAAGCAATCCAATATAGTTTTTTGTGTAGTGAAATATTCTTTTGATGATGTATATAACATAAAAACAAAATATTTCTCATAAAAATCTTGGGTGTTACATTCTACCCATCTTAAAATGGATTTCGCCCTCGAAATTCGTCACTTTGTAACAAACAGATGATGATACCTCTCTCACATCACATCCTCAAGCTCCCATGTAACCTCTTGTAATTGGTGGTTCCTCCATAAAACATTCACCAAGTGAGTGGTCTGGTTCCGTTGGACTTTTTCGCTACGATCTAGAATCTCTAATGGCTGTTCTTCATAAGAAAGATCTTGCTCCAGCGGTACAACTTCTGAGCTTAGTACATGTGAAGGATTGGGTATGTAATTTCTGAGGAGAGATACATGGAACACATCGGGAACTTGAGAGAGATTCAGTGGAAGTGCCAATCGGTAAGCTACTTTCCCAACATGATCTAGTTTTTTGAAAGGACCGATATACATAGGGCTAAACTTTCCCTTCTTTCCAAATATCATTACTCTCTTCCAAGGAGATATTCGAAAGAGAAATTTATCACTCACTTCAAACTCTAGGTCTTTTCCTCAGTTATCGGCATAGCTTTTTTGTCGACTCTGAGCTTCTCTTATGTGTTATTTAATAGATCAGACCTTTTCTGCCATCTCATCAACAAGATCAGGTCCTAATAGCTTTTTTCCCCAACTTTATCCCAGCAAGTTGGAGTCCTAAATTTCTTTCCATAGAGAGCTTCATAAGAAGCCATCTGAATACTGGATTTAAAGCTATTATTATAAGACAATTCCACCAAAGTTGGGTGTTGATCCCAACCACATTTAAAATACATAGAGTAATCTCTTAACATATCTTCTTGAGTTTGAATTGTTCTCTCAGAATGACCGTCTGTATGAGGATGATAAGCAGTGCTGCAACTCAACTGTGTATCCAGAGTATGCTGAAGACTTTGCCAAGAATTTGAGGTAAACCTCGGATCACGATCAGATATAATGGAAAGTGGTACTCCATGAAATCTTACCACTTCCTTTACATATATCCTGGCAAGCTGATCCAGAGAAAAATATTCTCTTACAACAATGAAGTGTTACGACTTCCTAAGACGATCAACTATTACCCAGATAGCATTATTGTCTTTGGATGGTTTAGGATGTCCGGTGACAAAGTCCATAGTGATGTTTTCCCATTTCCATTTGGGTATGGGTAATGGTTGTAACATCCCCTTAGACTTCTGTCTCTCAGCTTTAACTTGCTGACAAACCAAGGATCGAGAGACATATTCAACAACATCTCTTTTTATGCCATCCCACCAGTAGTACTCTTTCAGGTCTCCATACATCTTCATGCTTCCAGGATGAATAGATAATGAAGAACTATGAGCCTCATCCAATAGCTCCTTCTTTAATTCTGGGATGGGAGGAACACAAAACTGATTCCTGAACCTTATTATCCCATCACAATCAATGTTGAATTTAGGAACATTTCTCACCTTCTTTTGTAACTCTACATCTTATTTTTGTGACTCTTTAATCTTCACATGTATAGATGGTTGAAAATTCATTTGATAAAGATAATATTTCTCCCATTCCATTATAATTCCAAGATCCATCCTTTGTAAATCCCTAAATATTGGATCATTTGTGATCCTTATCATGGATAAGCTATCACGGTCTTGTCGAATTATTACATCTGCCACCTTGTTTGCTTTCCCAGGGTGATAATGAATTGAGAAGTCGTAATCCTTAATCAGCTCCAACCATCTTCTTTGGTGCATATTCAGATCCTTTTGTGTGAAAATATACTATAAACTTTTATGATCATTATAAATATCACACATTTCACCATAAAGGCAATGCCTCCATATTTTTAATGCGAAGATTACCATAACTAACTCCAAATCATGAGTTGGGTAATTTTGCTCATGAATTTTCAACTCTCGTGAGGCATAAGCTATCACCATATCGTTTTGCATTAGAACACACCCCAATCCCTTCTTGGATTCATCACTATAGATCACAAACCTTTCTCCACTACAAGGCAGTGTGAGCACATGTGCACTGGATAACCTTCTTTTTAATTCTTTGAATTCTCTTCACATTCCTCCGTCCAAACGAACATAACTCCTTTTCAAGTCAACCAGGTGAGTGGATTAGATAACCTTGAAAAATATTTCAAAAAATGTCCATAATATCAATCCATGCCAAGAAAACTTTGGATCTCACTTACTGTTGTTGGTCTCGACCATATTTTGATAACCTCTATTTTTGCTGGATCCACAGATATCCCCTCTTTTGAGATTATGTGACCCAAAAATGGAACTTTTTGAATCCAAAATTCACACTTGGTAAATTTGGAATAAAGATTCTCCTTTCTCAGGGTCCTTAATACAATTATCAAGTGATCTTCATATTCTTCCTTGCTCTTTGAATAGACAAGAATATCAACTATAAAGACTACCACAAACTGATCAAGATAGTCTTTAAAGACTCTATTCTTCAGATCCATAAATATAGCAGGGGTATTAGTAAGACCAAATGGAATCAATATAAATTCATAGTGTCCATACCTTGTATAGAAAGTCGTCTTTGGTTTGTCCTCCCTTTTGACCCTTAATTGATGATACCCTGAATGAAGATCATTCTTGGAAAAGTATTGAGCTCTGTGTAGTTGGTCAAATAAGTCATCAATGCGTGGGAGAGGATATTTGTTCTTGATAGTGATCTGGTTAAGTTCTTGATAATCAATGCAGAGTCTCATTGATCCATCTTTCTTCTTAACAAACAGAACAGGTGCTCCCCAAGGTGACGCACTAGGGTATATGAATCCTTTATCAAGAATCTCTTGGAGTTGCTTCTTCAATTCCTAGAACTCTATTGGGGCCATTCTACAAGGTGTTTTTGAAATAGGAATAGCACTCGGTATGAGTTCTATTGAAAACTCAACTTCACGATTTGGTGTAAGACCTGGAAATTTCTCTGGAAAGACATCATCAAACTCCCGTACAATGCGAATATTCCAAATCGTGAGTTTCTCTCCAACCATTTGAGATAAATAACCTTCATTTAGTGGAATCAAGACCCATAATATGGAAGAAATTTCCACCGGAAGGTTATGTTCATCCTTGCATCGATAGTAGATCATAGATTGATCTGGAATATGAAATGTGACTTCCCTTATTTGGAAATTGATATGAGCTCCATATAAAGAAATCCAATCCATGCCAATAATCACATCAAATCCCACTACAGGAAGGATTAGAAGATTTACAGGAAACACTTTCCCACAAACTTCAATCGGAGATGAATTATAAACTTTTTATGAGACTATTGTGCCATTAGGGGTTGTCACAGCTAACTCAACATATAATTTTTGAGGTAATACAGTGATACCCTTAGAAAATTCTTCAAAAATAAAAGAGTGGGTGGAACCATAATCAAATAAAACATTTTATACTTTAGAGTGGATGGTAATTGTACCTTTCACCACTTCGTTATCGTACTCCACATCGTTGATAGAAATCGCATGTGACTTTCCTTCAACTCTATCCTTAAGAGTTTTTTGATGTCGGTCATCATAAACAACCCTTGGATTAGGGCATTGATTAGCATAATGCCCCATTTCCTTGCACTTGTAACATTGAAGTGTAGGAGGTGCACTCTGTGTATCCTTTTCTTTGTTCGCATCACTAGACATCTTCTTCCCGTCATTGTGACATTCAAATTCCCTATGACCTTATTTTCTACATTTGAAACATTTACTTGTCCCTTTAAGACAAATCCCTCCATGTTTCTTTCCACACTTTGAGCATAAGGGAAAAATCATCTTCTTTTCAGTGTGGTCTTTAGATTTCCCTTTGAATTCTATTTTCCTCTTATTATCAAACGCATATGACTAATGGGTTACTCCAATCTCCATCTCAACCTTGAGAGAACATCAAACGATTTCCTCATAGATATTGAAATACCTTATGGCTGACAACGTTCAAAGACTTTTTTTAAGCCACAAAAGAATTGATCAATCTTACTCTCAAGTTGGATAATAATTCCGGAAGCGTACCTTGCATGTCTTATAAAATTTTCTTCGTAGTACCAACCAATTCATCATCCTTTTGCTTCAGTTCAAGAAATCCTTCTCCATATTTGTTCGAAGAATATGAGGGTAGTACTTATTGAAAAATAAGTTCTTTAACTCGTCCCGTTCCATGGACTCAATTTTATCCCTTTGCCTCATATTCTTAATAAGATTCCACCGTTGATCAGCTTCACCATCCAAACGATATACTGCTAAGATGACTTTATCATGCTCAGAACATTGAAGGATTGAAAATATCTTTTCGGTGGTACTGATCCATTGTTCAGCCACTAATGGATAAGAAGACCTGCTGAATGAAGGGGGACGCTTCCTCATGAAGGATTGAGCAGAATGTTGCTCCTTCCTTTGCTCGTTTGGAAGTCCTGAATGATTCATACCTTGAGAAAGTTGTGTGAGCATGGCTATAAGATTTTTCATTCTAGCTCCCATAATGTTTGGTTGCTCAGGGGGACAATCATTGCATTTCCCATCGCATTCTGCATTAACACGGTTCCTTAGAGTTCCATCCATTGACTAAAACTAAGAAGAATAGTGTGAGCAACATTAATTATAAAAGGAAATCTACATAATCAAGAATAAAATTTCACACTAGACCGTCTTATCATAGGTTTTTCATGGCCATTTCTAAAACACTATGATTGTGTTCTATGATTAGACATATCCTTAGGGTTCTTACTAAGGCTTTCACATCGTAGTTTCCAAAGGTTGACTATACCTTTCCTCTGATACCAACTATAACGACTCATAATTTACATACATTGTTATTACTTCAGAATTTAAGCATACTTATTACAACATATAAAAAAACCATGGTAGGACCGTATAGGTATAGTGTCTTTAGAAAGTGGGAAACATAAACAACTGGTTCATAAAGACTCTACATTGTCTCCCATTTATTTCGTCATATCTAGAGTCCCTTTTGGAATATACTACATAGTACCCTTCTTCCTAACCTGGGGAAAAGAAAACATACAAAGTGGTGAGATCAAATGCTTAGTAAAGGTAAACAAAATAAAAATCATTCACATCATATTCATAAGAAAATAACATTTTGAAAATCTTAACCTCCAAAAGAGATCATAATATCATAACATGGGATAAATCATAGTAGTGAAATGTAATCCCAATAATCATAATTTAAAACAAGAAAATTTGTGTCATACACACATAATCATAGAAAATCATTTCATATTAGTCAAGACTCATTTACAAGACTATCATAGCGGACAAAGTCCATTTCTAATCCGAGTTCACTCATCGTTCCAGTCCTGTATCACTGAACTGGTATAAATTGTTGTTCCGTCCACGACTATCTCATGAGATATAAATCATTACCCAATGCATTGGTGGGAGATATAGGTCCCACCCATATAATAATGATACCATTATTATGTGTTCCACAATATCATAAATCATACATCATAGCATAACCCATGTAATAAAAATTGGATTATTAAACGTCATGCCATCATAACATAATCCATATAAGATAAAATAACATCATAAAAATAATTCCATCATAAAATAATCCAAGAAATGTAAAAATAGGGATAGAAATATAACCCTATATTATCATAGATGGAAAATAATTTTGATAAAATGCTTGAACTCCATTCTTGAGGAAAATATCCTTTCTACTTCAAAAACATTTTTCCTTTCTTAACATGTTATAAAATTTTAAACTAAAATAAGTTAAATAAACTTGAAAACTTGTAAAGGAAGATTCATGGAAATAATGTTCTCTGAAATCATAAAAATCTATTCATGCCGTATAAGTTAAAAAACATTCTTCTCGTACTTTGGCCGGAAAAGTCAAAAAGTACCTAGTACTAAAAACGAAAAAAAGATTCCTTTAATATATTTTACTAGAAACTCACCAATGGGTAAAATTGGATTTAAAAAATTTTAGGAGGATATAAATAATATTACATATTGAGGAAACATGGATGTGGATGTTAAATACACCCCCATAAATCCCAAAGTATAAACAATCTCGGCTAAAAATGAGATTGTGAGATTCTCCCTTACCTTTGGTCCGATTTGCATCGTACGTGTCAGAAAATCCTGTATAATGATTTAAATAATGTTATTGACTTATTATAGAATCTTACTCATTTCCATGATATCATATATGGTTATATTCTTAGCTTCTTATTAGTAATATTTCATTGTTACTTGTTATTCAGGTGTTTATTGATTTTTGTTCTTATGCATGTTTTTTCAAATAAATTCTTATTCTTCTTTTTAGGTTATAGATAACTCATTTACAGAATGGTATTAGTGTAATATATATCATATTTATTCATTCAATTTATTTATATAATCATTATGTAATGAAGATCATGTAGAACGAGTCGCATCACATCGTGGAGATGGTAGGCCGTACGTATGCACGAGCGATGATATCGTTCTTATGATCGTGGAATTATATTGAAGTATATGTATACTATTTCAGAGTCAATATCACTTTAAAATAATCATATATATTTATTCTTTACACCATTATACCCATCAAAGTAAGGTGGTGGTGGAAAATAGATTACACCACGGCGTGGAGACGGTATTTCGTACGTACGCACACGCGGTGATTTCGTTTTCCGTAGGATAGATAGAAGGTGAAATAGGGTTGTTTCATATTTATAATAACATATCAGTATATTATTGATACTGATTTTATTAATTCACAATGAAACACCTAAATAAGGGGAAGTAGAAGAAGAAATAAATTTGAAACAATCGGTAACTGACATTACCTCTTCTTTGAAGCGCCTCATATTAACCTACTCTTAGGGAACTAAAGATGGTCTTTGAAGAATAATAGGACCTCTATGATGTTTCTAGGGAAGTGGAGAAGAGAAATTGGTAGGGGTTGGCCGAGCTTGAAAGCTCAAAGTGGTGTGAGGAGGAGAGGGAGGAGGTGCCTTTTTATAAGGGAGGAGAGGGGAACCTTAGAAAAAACTTAAAATATTATTTTATTATAAAGTCATATTCAGTTTTTAATAGCTCCAAATTAATTTATTTCGAAGCTAAGGTGGGTATGTGTCTAAATCCTCTCAACCGATAGATTTTAGACAAGTTTAGGTTACTATTTTAACCATATCATTTAGATTTAACTCTAAGTTAAATAATTTAACTTTTACCGTGTCTTCTTGTTTTCTTACACTATATGGTTAATAAACATACTATAACAAGCCAAACGAACCCCAAGTGGTTTATTATTAATATATATAACCTTATTTAAGTCATTTGGCCAAAACATATATTTTTAAGAATAAAATAACTATTAATAATATAATATTTGTTTTAAAAACTAATTAATGTCAATTTTGACACTGTTTGGTAATTGATTTTTGTGAAAATCATAACTGCATTATTAGATCAAAAAACGTTAATTAAATAAAAACTAATATGTCATATTAGCCTATAAAATTAGTTTATTTCGTAAAAAGTCTCAAATTACATTTATTTGGGTATTTATAATATCAATTATTTTAATATTTCCTTAATAAGGTAATTTCTGCATCGTCATTGGGTCATAAATAAATTAAATTATTTAAAGTATAAAAATTATAAATAAAATACCGTTATGTAGGAAATATATTTTATCTTTCTAATGAATATTTATAGTCGAATTTATCTTATTTATAACCCTATATTAAAATTGTTTTAGTTATTAAACATTGATTTTAACTATTTTAACTATAAAATAATAATAAATGTCCTAATCTAATCCAAGTGGACCTAATGGTTAATATTTTATTACTAAGGTTGTTTTTGGTCGACTTAAACTTATCCAATATAATTAGGACATGTTCTAGGGTAATAATAATATCATTTTTACCCTTAATTACCCTATTTACTTTTAACCGTGATAAATAAAAGTAAAAATTTACTATTCACCAAAAATTATTTTTATCTTATTGAACTGAATTTTACTCCTTAATATTAACCGTATCATTTGGATTTTCAAAATTCCACTCATAGAAGTGGTAAAATTACTTTTTATGTACATTTGAAAATTCTCCTAGGAGGTGGGTAAAAGACGGTGAAAAGTTCAATAAAATTTTTATATATCTAAAATTATTATAAAATGACTCCAATGAATTGCATTGAACTTATATAGGTATTATGTATCAGTTTTGACCTAAAACAAATTTAAGTAAAATAAATAAATAAAAATTTAAATAAAAATTTGGTTTTTAAATAGTAACCCAGTGTTTTCACTATTCATCAAAAATTGAATGTTTTCAGAAAAATACCAATATTTCACCCTAGGCTAATTTCGATATTCCGAATCAAAAAATGAAGTCCATTTTGAAAGATAAAATTTATAAAATTCCAAAAAGTGTGTATTATTATTCATAATGGCTAGTTTTAATAATATTTTAATAGCATGTCGTTGTTAAGTGAAACTCAGTATTGTGTACAACGCAAGCTATCAAGGAAGGCCGTGATTGCATGTAAAGAAAGCCAAGATAGTGTTGTGTATAGTGAAAGATTCCTTTGATGATGTATATAACATAAAAACAAAATATTTCTCATAAAAATCTCAGGTGTTACAGTGACCACGAGAATACACACACACACACACCCTGATGATCCGGACCAGTCAACCAGACAATCATGGGAATCCTCTTCCCATTGGAGTACACACCCAAATGGGCGGCACATTGGTTTGTCTCTCTCCATGTTTTTATAAGTCTATAGGGTTTAGTTGAGGTTTTAATTTGGTAACTTTTAGGAAATTAATCTAATAAATGAGAGCCCATTCCGTGGGTCGCCTAGAAGAGGGCCTAATAAGGGCCCCGCATAAGGTAGTGGTATGGTCAAAATGGGGTTTCACATAGGTAGGGATACCTGTCCTGAGGGTTCGTCATGTAGATAGGATGAAAGATCTGACTTTGAATTGAGTGACATATCATCTGGGAAAAAACACTTGCATGAGGTTTTCCTAAAGCCTTTAATGGAATTCATTGTTTTTTCCTAGAATTGGTTCATGCATGCCCCTTCTTAGGGAAGGTTACCTCACACAATTTTTTTCTCTATTTGAGAAATAGTTCCTGCCATATTTTTTATGTGTTTTGAACCATTAGAAAACATCGATCCTTTTATCCCCCATTAATCCCTCTTACTCAAGTATAAATACGATACATGGAAGGTTTTCAGAAGGCATGGTAAATGGAATGGGGAGAGAATATCATCAATAGGTCTTCCAAAAAAACATTCATGAAAATTTAGTCCCCATGTTTTAATATATTGAAAAATACAGGACCATGGGATAAGGGTCTCTTTTGATCAGGTGTTCTATGGAGGTTTGTCATACTCGTTATCGTGTTGGTCAGTCGTGTTGGTGGATGCGCTGGTACCCTGTATGTTGACATTTCTAGGGGTACCTGCTCGATGGACATTATATGAAGATATTGACCATTATACCTATTCATTTTTCATATCCTATTCACTTTAACAGTTTTTATTTTGATTCCTTTTCATATATGTCACAAAATAGAGTGTCAACACTTGTGTTACTAGCTAGATCAGGATTTTCCAAAAAAACATCAAATATGATTTTTATATAATATAAAAATTTATAACCTATCCATTAAATAAGATAATATGAATAATATTAACATTATTTTAAAAATATATTTTTTTAAAATATACGTTGAATTCATTGGTTCTCAAAAAATTAGAAATGAAAATATAAACCATTTGGATATAAAGGAAATATTTGTATTTTTATATTCCTATAGGCACTCTGTCTTAATAAATTAAATTAATTTTCATTAGTGAATGATATTAATTAAATATATATGTTATGTATCAAATAATCTATTTTTTTTAAATTAATCCAATATGTTTTATTAGTAAAAGATAACAACAACCCCAATTTTAAGCATTAAAATAAATTTTTTCTAAAGGAAATTTTATATCCTTTTAATGAATAAAATATTTTAAATCCATTTTTCGTATCATTAATAAATTTTATATGTCAAAATATACATCATTTTGGAAAAAATAACATCAAAATTACGTTAGGGTGTGTTATTGAAATTTTTATGAAATATTTCATTTTTAATGAACTATGAATAATTCTGAATTTTAATTTAAAACGACATCTTCATGTAAATAAATATGGTGTTACATTATATTTTAAATTTTTTTCAAGTAAAATTATATCTAATATAAAAAAATTAATTCAATTTAACTCATTTTAATTAACTTCACATTGATATAGGATATAAAAATATTCCAAACTTTTTAACATTGTTACTTTGAAAACCAACATTGTCGTCTTGTATTCGGGATTAAATTTAAATTAAAATTTCCCACTTATATTAATTTAAATTGGAAAAAAAGATTAAATATTTGGAATCATAATAATTTATAATTTCTAATAAAATCGGCATATTTTTTTACCAAAAATAATAGTGAAATTGATTAAAATTAGTTATAGCGATTTAGAGGAAAATTAGCATAATATGGGACTAAACCGTAATATAAAGGGCCCAAATTACCTAGAAACTATTCCAAAATATATTGTATTTCCATATATTATACTATATTATATTTTATCTAATATTTTTATTATCGGATTTACTAACAATGGGAATTACGTGGGTGGAATTCCCTTTTAAAAAATGTTCAAGAATGTCACACCTCCTCCACTATAAAAAGGCATCCAACCGTCCAACTTATTAACACATATCAAGCCATTTTAATCACATAAAATAATCTAATATAATCTACCAATGTACCCCATACCCTTATCCTAGAATCCTATAATTGGGAACAAACTCAACCAGTTAATCAATTTGGTGAAAACCAATATGAGTTACCCAAAGAAGAGGTAACGTCATTAGACAAGATCATTTGATTTATTGTCATTATATACCCTTCAACTATTTTTATTCCATGATTATATAATAAAAATTATATACTAAATATAATGAGATGTTTTGATACTAATATTTCACATATACTTATAAATAAATCCATCAATTTTGTAATAAACTTACCGTTCGTGTGTTCGGCGGACTACCACCTCACGAAACAATGTTGTTCATTATTTCCTTTCCTCATTTAATGGTTGGAAATTATGATGTAAACATGATTTATATATGATTTATATGATATTAATTATGTATTTATTCTTATTGAATTATTATATGACACATAACATCATACGTTATATATTGTGGGGATATGATTACATCGTTTGTGGACGTGTTGACTACCGCCTCCTCAATATGGTGCGATTCGTTCACACTATACTTGGAAAATATAAATGATGGTTTTAATAAAAATATTTCACATATATGACATAAATATGATAATATAAATATAAAATACATATATATCATTTTTATTTCATTTTTTTAAATACTAAAATGAATTGGAAGTAGTATTCTTGCGTACGTATTGCCTACCGTCTCCAAGAATGATGTATTTCATTTCTGATCTCCAAATATTATGAATTATTCAAAATACATACATATATATATATATATTATATTTATAAAATTTACAACATATTTTACTTTCAATAGTTGATGAAATCATGATCCATGTAATAGGATCAAAAATAACATGCCAAAATGTACTTGACAAACAAGTCAATTAACACACAAAATAGTGAAAGTAATGAATGATTATTAACAAACTTGTAAAAATATATTATTAGAAGTTATTATATGATATTATAAATATAATTATGGTTTTGGTATAAGTTATTCATGTGGTTAAAACCATTATACATGATGTTAATGGATTTTCACCCAACGGGAAATGCAGTGTAAGGGATTCTGCTCCCACGTTTATTTTTATGAGGCGTACTTTGGTTTTGTACACGATATTTCTTATATATGGTGTAAATAATTAAAATTTTATAGGTGATATCATTATTCAATCATTATTCATGATATTTTTTTTTAATTTCATTTATTTCATAAAAATGGAATTATACAAAAATTTACCCATGTGGTAGAGAAATTTCATATATCAATTCTTTTTCATTATACTATATTACATCCATGTTGTCATTAATATTCTATGATTATGAATATAATAACATAGACTCCATATTGATGTATTTCCACTTTAGAAATGGTGATTTATATTTGATACCAATATTCAGTTAATTGGTTGAGTCTCACTTCAATGTTATAGTATTTTGAGGATTTTTTCACAATATCATTCTAATCATGATTTTTTATTCATGAATTTTCATTAATGTATTTTATATAAAAACTGTTCATTAAAAATTCATTTTATTCTACTCTATTTTCTTATATTTTTTTTATAAATAGTTCCATTTTTTCAACACTTTGGTATTTTTTGAAAATGACTGAAATAAAGTCCAACATCATTTATATCTTTAGTCAGAGAACATGTATTCTTCTGAAAATCATTTTTTCTAAAAGAGTCTTCAAAAAATGTTTTTAAACTTCTTAAAATGTCCTATTAATGAATTATTTTCCCATTTTATCTTATAATTTTTTTCAAAGGAGTTTTCTTTTAAATTTGTGAACAAGGTAATTTTCTAACATTTTTACCTTTAAAAATGAGTGATCATTTTTCCTTGTACGACATGTATTGAATTACCCATTGTCATTTCATTGAAAAAATAATTTTAAGTTTCAAAGTTTAATTTTTAATGTAAATTTGTTTTTTAAAATTTATTTTCAATGGGATTTTTTTTAAATTCCTTTAAAAATGACATTTTTCTAAAGAATGTTTCTAATGTTATACTTTTAATTCATCAATGAAAAAAACCATTTTTTACACCACTCAAGTATTTTTTTGATACCATCCATATTCTCCCTCTATATTTTGTTTGATTTTTTTCTCTATGTATAGTATTGATATTAGCTTCCGTGAATAATTTTTAACGTCCCCATGAAATATTCACTTTCCTATTATCATTGAATTTATACTAATTATCCATATCCTTTATTAGGGATATGATCATTTTTTAAATTGTGTTATAATTTTTATACCGTATTTACATTGATGGATATTCTATTTTATTGGGATATTTTTATGAATCCCCACTATTTACTAAATATGAATATTTTATAGGGAAAATATTTCATAATGTAAATCGATAATTAGATATATGAGGAATTATCTGGATAGGTATAACACAGGTTTGGAACAATTATATACAGGCCCTGGATGCATATGTGGTCTCATGAGACAAGTAATTTGGATCTACTTAGTAGGGTTTTCATCTAATATGTTAAAAACTATCATGTGAAAGTTCATGATGTTAAAGGTACCATGTACCTAAGAATCATGGAGTCCAAAAATTAATCATTCCCTTTATTTTGATTTAGTATATATTAAACATGATATTTTCAATATGAAAAAGTTTATGTAATCATTTCATTCTCACTTTATGAATTAAATATCATGTGTTTCATTTTCATACCATTCAATATTGATTATTCCTTATCCAGTTTTTTTAAATGGCATTTGTTTTCAATTATTTACATTTCCATCTTGTTTAATCACATCATTCTCAGTTTATTTATTAAATGGAATATTTATTTTTTTATTACCATGACATATTGATTATTCTAGTTGAATCATTATTGATTTTGATTTACAAAGACCATACTAGGAATTTTAGGTCACTGTTATTTTGGATCCCTTCCCCAGGAATCCATGAAGTATACTATGAAAGATATGTAAAGTTATACTAAGTTATAATAATGTTATCCTTCATATTAAGTATATATATTTTTATTAGTGTATTCATTTTTAATATAAAGACTAATTTATGTATATGGTTTAACTGGACTAAAAAACTCTTCAATCCATCAGGATTTGATTCCTTGTAATCATTTGAATGTAATGGTAGTAAACATCAGCTCCGGGATTCTAGGGTTGGGTCGCTACAACCATGTACCAACACCAGGTGAGTACACCTAGTCAAAAGTGTTTACTTATATAAATTCATATTCCTTGAATTAGAAAATCATACAACATGTGTTCACTAAACAAGGCAATGTTTGACTGGTATTTTTAAATGGTAAACCCATTTGAACAGATAAAATCCATATTTTTTTTTCATATTTTATCATATATTATCCCACTAGAGGTCTTTGGAAACCGTAAAAGGGAAATAAAACTATAATTTGGTAAATATAATATTTTAAGGGGAAAACATAAAAATATCCTAATATTGGGTATAATCTACTAAAGCTCTGCATGTATCTATTTATTGTATCTATAGCATGATGATCTGGCTCCTCCCATCTCTATGGAGGTACCTCACTTCCTCCCACCCTCTTTCTATTTTCTCCATTTCCCACCCATATATTTGCTTCATTAAAATAAATCCACAAAGGGGTATAGATAAGAATTAATGGTAGAATAAAATTCAACAAAAAGGGACAATGAAAATAAAAAAAAGGATTATTCCCTATCTCCCATTCCCAAATCCGGGTTATTCCTCGCTTAGGAAAAACCACCCATTCCATACTAAATGGAAATTTTGACCAAGAATTTGATGCCCCATTCAAAATAAATCATCAAATTCATGAAAAAAAATAAATTAATATTTAATTAATAATTAATAATTATTCTGAAAAAATTGGAATGGAATGGATTTCTACAATACTATTTTATTAGGGAAAAAACGTATTACTAGATGAAGATAGAGGTAAAAAATTATTTTAGATCATCTGATTGTGTAATATATATTTTTACAACTCGTGAGTATAATAAATTAGAAATTTAATTTGTTTTTCAATTTAAATGTCAAATAAAATATGGTTCTGTTCAACCTATCCTCCATAAACCTGATCATCCCTGAGTTAACAAGGTGTTCAAATAGTAAACAAGCTATCATCTCAAAAACCAACACAACTACAGTATCTTGACCATCCAACAACTGGTCCTACAACACTCAAATCTCTCCATATATAGGATAATCTAAAGCCTGACTGATATGGTACACCCCGCCATAATAATCCCATTATCATCGCCATTTAGTTGAATTCTAACCACCATAATCCATGTTTTATCTTTTAGAAAATTAAATGACTTGTGTGGATGAAAAAACTCATTCCCATGCGCCAACATGCAACATTGGAAGATCACTAGTTCATGCATCCTGATAACTATTTCCAACAAAATGATAAAATTTCAATACATAAATATGTTTTCCATACTCAAATGGAAAATAGTGTACTCCTAACCATATAGATTACCTTATACCACTCTTCAAGAACAAACATAACTTGTTTCATCACCAAATGATTATCACTCTAAAAAAACTATGCCCTCTGTCCTATCAAAACCTGACTAAGATTGAGCCAAATAGAGCATGCCACATCACCCGATCAATTTTAAATGTATCCTCTAATTTTTTGGGACATTTTTCATTCCATTGAAAATATCAAGATCCCAATCCTACATAATTTATGTGAAAACATACTTCCTTTGTTCCCACATGGAGGCTTTCCACTGAATGGCTTAAATGGTTATCATGTACAACTACAATGTATTGTCCCCATTTCACATAGCACAGACGGTTTACAATCCCATACCAACCATCAATTTATTAGCATATGACTCCATGAATAACTCATTACTAAGGAAAAATGTACATCCTACAAAGCACAACATACTCATTATTCTAGAAGATCTCATTGAACTCATTTTCGATATTAGCACGTCACTTGTACCATGATTAACCCCATAACAATCCATCACACTACATTATTTTATGAAATTAGTTCATCAAATTCCCAACTTCTAGTTAATAGGTACATGATCCAAAATATTCCTAACCATA
This sequence comes from Viscum album, assembly GCA_963277665.1. Lineage (NCBI taxonomy): Eukaryota > Viridiplantae > Streptophyta > Magnoliopsida > Santalales > Viscaceae > Viscum > Viscum album. The sequence goes on from OY728121.1 coordinate 988,468,368, forward strand.
TAAGTTAGTCTCGATACGTAAGCACCCCAGGTAATTTCTCAGTAACAAATGGAATCACTATGAATATAAATAAAAACCCAATCGCCTCCCATTCATAAGTCCTAACATGATCAAAGAACCAAATTTACAACCTAAAAATGTATTTTTAAATGTATCATAATACCACTTATGGGTTTACCATGATCAAACAAACAAATAACCACTATGTTTTTAACCAATAATATTGGCCAATATAGGTCTCCACCTTCCCTACCAATCATGTCTCATAATTGGGTCACTATGTTAGACCACCGAGCACATTGGTCTGTCAAATATAGGTGAAATAAAAATTTACCAAATAGAGTTCACACTGAAGGAAGATAAGATAACATCGACCAAAAATGGATGAAACCTATCATGATGGGTTCAATTATATAGGTTTTAAATTCAATTTTAGAATTGAATCATCATTCTCAGTGTTGAGAATATCTCCAAATATTCACATGAACTACAAGAAAGAATGTAACAAATGTTTTCTTATTGAGTAGAATTCAACCAAGAACCTATATGGGAGGGCACCATTTAGGTTATTATTAAAACATGAAATTTTTTCCCCTAAATATAGAAGGAAAATGACACACTAGAAGCTCTATAACATGTTTAACCTAAGTTAAAAATACATTGCATGAAAAAAGTACCTCTTGCTTATATCAAACAACAACCAATCCAATCATTGGCCTCTCTCCAAGGGGATGTGAGAAAGAAATTTATAATAGACCATAAAATCCAGAGAAAATATGTGCATCTATAAGAAAAAAAATGAAAACTTGAAATCCCATATCAAGAAGTGTAATCCCTTATCTCTGGAAATATAGAATTCTTATTAGAATAAGTTTTATCGATGCACCAGTCCAAAATCAATCATAGTATCTATAAAATTCTTAATACTCTTATCTACCATGTACTAATTATTAATGTAATTGTAATGGAAGTTCTATGATAAAAAAAATTCACATCTTGACCCAGATCACACTATAAATATCAACCAGACTAGTTAGAGATAATGCCTTCAGTGTGCCTTCCGATATGCTAGAGGCTGCTGACCTGTAATGAGGGCCGAGGGTGTGTCTGTGGGGAAATTATTTCCTCATATCAGAGTAATGAGAATAGTATCAATAACCAAAAAACATGGTTATAGGTAAATAATAAATGTTTTATGAAGTAAATAAAAATAAGGCTATAACAAATGAAACATAACAAAACCTTGAAGAACTATATGATACATACAAAACAGATTTCCCACCAGGAAAATCACATGCATAAGAATAAAGTAAATAAAAATATAATAAAAAACATCATCTAATAACATCAATCCCAACCATATACCTAGTCTCTAAAGACTCCATCAAGTTACTACATCCATATAACAATAATCTACATCAGAGGTTATCCTCATTCATGAACCCCTGGACCTCATCCCTATCCATTATGCATTCATGATCAACAAGAAATAGTATATAAGTTATTTACACACATTGTTGTGCACATAAAATTAGTGAGAAATATTATCTATAGGCCACCCATAATGGTGAATCAATATCCTACTATCGTACGTGAATTGCCATCCAATATGCTCATCTTACCGAAGTCAATAATGATAAGAATGGATAAAATCAATCTGTAGTTGATCCTTGAAACTGAGATCTAGTAAAATGGATATCCCATGAGTAGATCATATATCTAGATGAAATTCAACTAAAACCATGTATAATAGTATCATCCCTTGGGTTTCTGATCCTAATCAATGATACATACTTCATCCACCACAAAATATGTCTCTAAGGAAGATACATCGCCATAGAGGTATACATGTCATATCCCAAGGATCACCTACACTCACCTCAAATAAATAAGATGAATTATTCTCTATAGAAACTAGATATCCTGAAAATATAACATAGATATGAATATCACACCACTCAATGTATATAAATCCAAACTAAATTCTGGGTCCTGGGTCACATTTCATATGCATTCATGATATTGGAAATCAGATGAACACTAAGGGGTTTACTGTTAGGAAATATGTACTGAATAATATTGCTATAGAAGGTAAAAAGTATGAAACATTAAATAAATTTATCAATATAACCATTTATAGGAATAAAAGGAGAAATAATTATTGGTACATCCCCACCCCCGATACTAAAGAGAATCTATTCTATCAGTTGGGGAGATCTCCATCAATCCATGGTAATATCAAAACATCCAAAACTCAAGGGATAAGAACCCACCATCATATATAAACTAGGGAAAGCTTAGGGGAATTTTTCCCAACTATAATAATCATATATAGAAATATTAAGGGAATATCTCCTACCCTATAATATCATCTATGTAAATATCGGGGTATTTTTCCCACCATGAAATATAATGAGTGTACCTATTGTTGGAAAGGATCCTTATAATACTAAGAATATTGTTAAAATAAATTTCAATCTATAAGGATCAGAAGTTTGATCATAATATTTACCTCTTGCTCATCCCTACCATATATTACATCATAGTGGGCCCATTAGTCAAGTAGTAGGAAGTACCTCTTGAAATGATATCTTCTTGAAGAGTAACCATGTGAAATCATATGTAAAAGCGTGGGGTTTGTCTAATTAATATCCCTTTACTAATTCTACTAAACCTTTGGATCACATGTTTAGTATGGTTTCTAAGGTGAAACCCACTACCATATCTACCTATTCCCACAACACACTTTCTCTGTGTTGGTTAGCAATTGATTAACCCACTCAGATTAGATTATTCAATAAACATTGGATGCATATAGGATCCATTGGGTTAATATATACGTAGTGTAACTCCAATTAGGATCCAATAAGTCATCTGATAAGTTGAGGTATCTCTCTTGGGATCATCAAAAATAGTAAATAATCAAAGGTATCACACAAGGTATCCTCTAGGGTGGAACATTAGCAGAGGCATCCCTATATGGATTTTCAGTTACAAATTGGTGTCTCTATCCAAAGTATGTCTCTCTGTGTAATCACATCCCATAACCCCTTATCAAAAAACTCACAGTCTCCAAGAAAAAGCGAAATATCTCACATCGGAGAAGCATTAATGGAAAATCTATGTATGAATCAGTAAAAGATAGATAGATCATGTCATATCCCAGTAAAAGGTCCCACTCTTGGTTGGTCCAGACACCCTAAAAATTACTCTCTTAAAATTACTTCCCAGTATCCCTAATCACATAATTTCCCAAAAAATACACTAAACAAGAACATTATCAACTTAATTCCATGTTCGTTTACCCCTTCTAGGACCCCCAAATGAGTACTAACCCACGTGTCACTTATAGTAGGTAGATATATTCATTAAATAGTGGAAGAACCTCTTCATCAAGTCTATCACTCCAAAAAAACTCTTCAATGAACTAAAAACACCCAAAGGGGTCCACCATCCTTATCTATGTCAAACAATTCTCAAAATAGACTACACATGTGTCCAATTTTGACTATGAGGTTTCATAAAATGAAGAAACCTCAAAAGTGGTAGTGTGGTGGAAGTACATGGTGTGTATACCCAATGACACAATTTGTAATATCAGTGATCTACAAGGGCATGTACTTCATCGAAACATGGAATGTATAACCCAAGTACAAATTATTTAAATCAAGTACACGGTATATTCCATACATATGATACATGTATGTGTACCATATATGGCTTAACAGAGTGTTTCGACCTGGGTGTGTAATTCAACATCCTGTGAAACTGACATGGGGTTTGCTCATCTACACTACATGGCCTTGTACCCATATATGGGATTTCACTATATTTACTCAGCTACATGGCTAAGTATATTTTCTTGATGTGTACCCTAGGTACCTATTATGTAATTCCAAAAAATTCAACATCCCATGTACTCAGGTATATGGAAATGTAAAAACTCAAGAATTTTACAAATAAAGATTTTATTTCTTAAAATGGAAGAACACACGACTTATGTTCCCTAAACCACATGGATTTTAATTAGTATTTATAAATGGGAATCCCTTGAAAATTCCCCAAACCCCCGGTTTTCCCCATTTATGTTTAGATCAAACCCCTAGGGGCACTGAGAAACCATAAAAGGTTCATAAAAATGTAATTTTGTAAATAAATGTGGATTTGTGTTAGGAAAATTAAAAAATCTTACATTTGGGTAGAATTTAAAAAATATTCTCTTCTATATTTATTCCACAATTTTCGCACGATGATCCAACTCCTCCAGTTCTCTGCGAAGGCTCCTCCCTCTTCCCTCTATCTTTATCTCTCCTCATCTAACTATCCAATCTCATCCACAATAACCAAATGTCCAAAATTGTTATACATCCGAATATAATTGAGAAAGGTAGAAAAATGTGGAAATGAAATTCATGAAAAATAGAATAAAAGGAAAAGTGGTTTCGGTCTGAACCTCGATGCCCAACTCAAGGTCATGCCACACCTAGGAAAAACCCAACATTCTAAACTCAAAAAGTCATAATCTCAGTATAATGAAAATTTCAAAAGATATAATCGAATGAAATTAAATTAATAAATTAATATTTAATTAACTAATTTATATGTATTAATTAATATGTGACAATTAAAATGACTTGGGTTCCCACTAGACTCGTTTCACATGGTAAACACCTTATTCTAGGATAGATGGATTAGTCAAAAAAATTATTCGAGGTCATATTCAAGGGGATATGTTTATTTACCCATAAAAATATTTTAAAGATAAAACTATCAAATTTCTTATCAACTTCATAGTCCATAAAAATAGATGAATTTCCATACATCATTATCTGGATACTGGAAATTGATTGTGGATTTAGACAAGATGCACAGAGAGGTAAAATATAGGAATTGGAAATATTGGTTATTAACTTGATAATTGTTGTTTTATGATGAGTGGGATTAATATTACACACTAGGATAGACAATCTATGGAAATATGCATGGGTTAATACACATTTTTTTTATGAACCATTATAATGGATTTGAATAGATGATGTATATGGATGGACTAAGTCTAACATTATAAGTCCTAGATTAAAAAGGTATCATCAGTTAAACATATTATATATGATTTTCCTTGATTATATGGTTTCTAACTGTGATTATTATTTCTCACACTATCCTTTTTTATTTTAGTTAGATTTTTGAACAAGATGGAATCATGATAAAACTATCTATAATAGAGAATGAACTGATTTTCCTCATATGAAACAAAATGTAATAGGAATGGAAATAGAAAATATCATTTCTATGAACATGCATGTTCCTAAATCCAAGAGTCAAGATGATCATATACACGATTGAATAATGGAAACATGTTCTATTGATTACTTGAAGAGGAAATATCCATCTTCTTTAATTGGGTCTGTTAATCCACTAGTTTCTAAGTAATGGATCAACACAACTAAGAATATAGATTATATTATTCAATGTTTACAATGTGATAAATTTATATTGTATTTTTCTCAATTTTATGGTGTAGCAGATCAACGGTGGAATCTCATTAAGAACATGATGCAACATGATGAAATTAAATCTATTGTGTGGGGTGAGTGTTGAATGTTATTTTTTATCAACTAAATTCCTTGTATTCCACATGAAAAAATGTAAAAGGAATTATGGAAGGTATGGAAAAAATAGATATTGAATCCATTTACACATATGATGATAATTATACATGAATTACAAGGTATGATTTTGGTATTATCATTGAACCAAAATTTAAGATTGATTAATTTTTAGTTTCTTAAAATTGAGTCTCTAAAGGTAATTATCCCGGAGGGATAGTAGTAGCATTAATGAAATAATTTTATGTTTTATAGGGCACAATATAGATATTGGTGTTACCCAACAATATCATGAGTTTTATAAAAAAATAAGGAAATGGTTAAATGGAAATACTAATAATTAATACCACATTTACAAGAAGATTAATCCTTATATATGATAAATGTATGGATGGAATCATGGATAAAGATTACATAAGAGGACTATTTATTTAATTTTGTATATATAGAAAGATCTTCAAGAAATAAAATTTGGAAGTTATTGGAAGGATTTCATTTTTTATGTGAATGGAGAGAAATCACTAAAAAATCGGCACACACGCTCTACAGTTTCAAATGAATGGATTGTGTGCCTTCTCCTTCCAATGCTCAAATCTAAAGTTTAATGATGATGATTTATTTATAAAACCTCGTAAGCATAGAGGAAAAGGGAAATATTATGTGATAATTATTTCCTATGATGGATATTATAATTAAGTGGTGAAATGTACACTTACCATCCACAATAAAACTATATAAATATTTTTTTATTCTAGATCTACCCACTCTTTTACTTATAGTGAAATTTATAAGGGAATCACAATGAATCCTCAATGATTAGATGTTGAATATTTAGATAGAAAAATTAATATCATAATAATGTAATTTTAAGTCTATAATTATTCTATAATTGATATTTTTGGGAATGTGATCCCTAAAAATATGATTAATATCCCTCTAGTTGAATTTGATGTTTTTTTTCAATGGATTTGATTTCTTAATATAAATCCCACATAAATTTAAATGGAAAGGAAGTAAAATTTGGTTTTGAAAACCAAACGATGAACATCTATCAATATGAGGATAAATATGAAATTATATTGGAAATTTCATCTACTATATGGTTCTTGATTCCTATTCTAAATGGTTATACGTCACTAAATGTTGGATATGAACTCAAAATCATTTCTATTCCCATTTTATGAGAGTTTGTTAAGGTATTTAAAAAAAAATACAATTCTTCCTCCAGATTTTGAAGTTTATTTTTTAAATATAATTCATAAATGGTGCTACAAAAATTTTAAATACATCATATAGATTTGTCCCAATAGAGATTCCTTGATTTATTAAGAAACACTAGGAGAATCTTGATAAGGTATACATTTTTCTTAAAAAATTTCCCTGGGGTGAACCCTTCATTTTGTGAAGAATAAAATTGGATCAATGTGACTCAATATTTATTATTGGGAATTAAATATAGTCACTATAAATAATATATATCTTATACCCCATATTGATGATTTGTTTGATCGATCACACGGATATCATTATTTTTTTGTGATTGATATTTGATATGGATATTATCGATTTAGGTTCAAATTTAAATAAATACTCAATATAGATTTCTATATGTGGTATGGACACTGTGAATATATATTTATTCCATTTCATCTATCTAATTCACCAAAAACCATAATATATTTGATGAATACAGTCTTTAGAGACTACCCTGATCAATTTTTGGTAGTCTTTCTAGAGTATATTTTTATATATTCTATGATAAAGGAATAGATGAATATAACTTTAGAATTGTACTAAAGTCCCTAATGAATTATAAATTGTACGAAAATTTTACCAAGTCTAAATTTTTCTATTGAAAATTTAATTTTTGGGTCATCGAAACTCATTTGAGGGTATATTAATGGATCAATGAGAGTTGGATGTTATTGAACATTAGCTCACAATAATAATGAAAACTGAGATACATATTTTTCTTGGTTTTTATGTGAATTATTAATGGTTTTTGAGAAATTATCCTACATATGTAATCCGGTCACCATGTTAACTCAAAAGGGAGAAAAGATCCTTTAGACAAATGAAAATAAAGAATGATTCCTGGAATAGAAGAGATGTTCGGTCAGTGTACCTATTCTCACACTACCCTACAGTGTATTAGGGGTTTTTATCTATAGTGATTCATCAAATAAAGTTTATGGATGAATCCTAATGGAGAATGATATAGAGATGGATTGTCCGTCACAACAATTTAAGGTTCATGAGAACAAATACGTGATTCCTGACGAATATCTAGAAGTGGTAGTCTTGTAATTATGATAGTGGAATTATATTTATAGATTAAGGTGTGAAATATATACCTAAAATTAAATTTTAAATTATATATTCACTCAAAAAGAGACGAATATGCACCATATATAATGATTGGAGTGTAATAAAGACTTTGAAAACTAAATACCTTACTAGTCTAGGAATGAAAACATGGTTGTTGATGATTTGAGATGAAAATATCATGCTATAATATCTATGATGGGGATAAAAAAGATATAATATTTTGGAGTTTTAAAGGTTGGAATTTGAAATCATTAAGGAAGAGTAGAAATAATATTTTTCTCTGATAAATCATTGATCATAAATCTATGTGAGAATCAAAGATCCATAGAAGAAATATTTAAAACTACAATATATGGTGAGATATTTTCCTAGGATAAAACATTATTATTATTAGATGATAAGGTTAATGAACTGTGTATTTTTTCCATCAAGACTTGATTTTAGGAAGTAGTGGTTCGATGGTGATCATTATTTGTCATTAGTTAGTTATCAAAAGAATAAAAAGAACTATAGATATAAAACCGAGTTTTTCCTGTGGGATAACATCAAGATATATATTCAATAGTATGTATCTTGGTGCCTAGTATATCATCGGGTTAAGGTTGAGAGATAAAATTTTAATGGGATGTTATAACAATTACCTATACTATGGATTTAATCGTTGGAATTCCCAAAATATCTAAAGGACATAATGTTGTTTGGATTCTAGTTTATAGAATAATACACATAATCATAGAAAAAAAATTTCCATTATAGTCAATGATAATTTAAAAAGGCTATAATATTGGGATGGGTTTACTCCCCATACCATTTTTGTTGTCAAATTGTACTCCCAATACTACCAGAGTAGATAAATTCCCATTCTGAATTGGGTTCACTCCCCATTCCAGTCATGTTTATCTCCTAAGATATTAATAATTATCCAATGCAGTAGAGGGAGGCATAGGTACCACCCTTCACAAAATAAAAATTATACATTTCCTTTCCACAATATCATAAATAAATCTCCATATCAGGGATAACGAAAATAATTTGGATTCATAAAAATTTCATAATAATATAACCCTTGGAATAAAATATGTTTCATAAACATTTTATAATAGCATAACCCACGGACAAGAAATGATTTTCATAAAAATTTCACCTTTTATCATAAACAAAAAACATATAGAGAAATAATAAAGGTTTTATACATAGATAATATCCCTAGTAAAGAATATTTAATATCAAATAATTTCATCTTATATGGAAAATTGTTTTTAAATATCATTTCAAAATTTTCTAGAATAAAAAAATCTATCCATTTTAAAATAATTTTGTTTTTGAAATCATTACATTTATAAATGGAAAAACATTATTTTAAAAGAACATTTATACTTCTAATGGGGTCTTAAAATATTAATTTATTCATTAAGGACAAAAATAGCTCATTAAATGTAAAATAAAAACACATTGATTCAATATTTTTGTTGAAATAGTCACAAAGTACCTTCTTTGGAAAACCATAAAAAGAATTCATTCAGACCATTTTTTTAAAGTAAAACAATGGAAAAATGAATTTTATCTATAAAAAATAATTGTAAAAACATTTTGGAAATAATTTTTTGAAAACATTGATACAGAAGATATATATTCCTCAAGGGATACCTAAACATTAAAATCCTGAATATTGAGGAGATTTTTAAATAAACCATTACCTAATTCATTTCCTTGTTCGAAGGCACTATAACCACTTTTACAATAAATTTAAATGTATTTAAATTATAGTGATGATTAATTTTAATACTCATAATGTCATATTTGATCCCATTATAATATTTAAAAATCCCTTTTATCAATAATTCATTACAAAATCATTATTTTTAGGGGTTTATTTTATCATTTATAATGAGTATCTCCATTCAATCGTTCTGGTCCTTGTAAATTTATCTAGGATTAATCATATAAATAATATAAATAATGATATAAATATTATATATATTCCTTATATACATATTTATAATCACACATAAATCTTTTACATAGGAAAATGAATTAAAATATTAATAGAGACGGTATGTCACGCATAGAAATAAATGTTGATTTCATTTCTCAAAAGACTTAATTAAAGAAATATATAACTTAATTAACTAATAAAAAATCATGAATATATTATATATATCATATATATTCGTTAAACTTATCCATGTTACCAACCATGTAAAATATAAATAGAAAACAAACCACACGACTTCATGATGGTGTTTTCCACATGTACCCATTAGGAACGTTATCATTTATCAAATTATTTGATGGTAAGAAGGTAGAAATGATATTGTTATTATAGAAGTATAATTGTTTAGTTAATATAATATATAAATAATAAACATATAATAATATTTAATAAAATAATAAGGTGATGATGATTGAATTGTATCGACATGAGGAGACGGTGATCCATATGTATGGATGAGCTCTACTTTTACTCCTCATTTGATAGGAAAGAGGGTTTATGATGGGTTTTCATAATCCTGATAACATATAAGAATATTTATGATAAAAATTTATTATTTTATGATATAATCATATATTTATAGGCATTGAGTTTAGTATAATAGAATGTGACCAGGTAAGGTTGTTGCCTCTTTATTGAAGTGACTCTTTTAGATCTTCTCTAAAGCATTCCAAGGAGGGCCTTTTAGGAATAACAAGACCTATAGAATGGGGATAATAAATTATATAATTGATATTGGTAGAGTTTGGTTAATATAGATAGAATAATGTGTTGTGAATAAGCAAGTGAGGGGTTCCCCTTTATAATTGTCATGAGGAAAACTTTGGAATTTCTCTATAGTTTAAATCACAATAAATCCATTCTCAACAAAAATGCATCAAAAGATCCATAGATTAGAATATATGGTACGATGGAGTGGTAATTTCATCAAAAAAAATATAATTTATACAATATTTGTTATTGATTTAATCATTATCAATTTGATTAACCCTTAATAAGAATATTTTAATTTTAACTATGGTAACAAGTTTTTCAATATTAAAAGGTTGTAATTTTTACTTATAAATTAAAAAATAGAACATAACTGGTATTTTATAGAAATTTTTAACCTTATAATAACAAACCTATCTTATTTCTAGATTTTTTTTATTAATTTAATATATTATTATTTTGATATAATATCATTATTGTCAATTTTTTCACTTAATAATTAATTTAATCACAAATAAATAAAAAAAATTGAGAAATTAAAATATATTGATAAAAAAACCTAATATTCCATATAGATCAGTAAAATTTTTGTTAATATTAATATATTAAAATTATTTAACATTTCATAATTTTATAAAGATTTAAAATATATTTTTTTTAAATGGAGAAATATTTTATTAGTGTCGCATAAAAAATTAAGGTCATCGTATAAATACTAAAATTTATAAGTAAAATTATATCTTGAAAATAGTTCTTTTAATATCAAAATAGACACATATATTAATTCATAATTTACTTTTCCCTATACAGACACATAAGATATATTAAAAAAGAGAGTGATAATTTTTAATTTTCTTTGATTTAAATAATATATAATTCATTTTCATAGAAAAGTAAACATTGAAAAACTAAATTTAAAAAACAAGGTTTTGTGGATAAAATATATTTCAAATGATAATAATTATTATGAACAAATATTCCCTTAATACATATATTTATTCAAGATTATCCTGATTTATCTTTTAATTAGGTGATACATTTTACCAGGTTTACTATTCATATTAACAAAAAATGGGCGGGTTATATTTACCAAATTTTATCTTCCTGATTCTAAATATTTGACTAATTCTTTCTTATTAAATACCAATAAAGATAAAAAATTAATATTAACGCAAGTGTGATAAATATGAAAAAATTGTTTTTTGAAAAAAATACTTTTTTAAGAATAAAACTAGATTTATTTTTATCTTTTGTCTATAGAAATATTTTTGAGAGAATAAAACTTTTGATCAAGGAAATAATATATATTGTTTTTAAAAATCATTCCTCAAGAAAAGATAATTTAATTTAATAATATAAAAATTCATTACACACATAGAAATTGTTTTTCGGTAACATATATTATTTTTTTATAAAATGATTTTTATTTTCATTTGGAATCAATAGAAAACCAATGAGTTAATATTATACATATATAACCATATTCCTTTCAAAATTTATGTTTACATATTCATTCCCTCCAATGAAACAGTTAGGTGATAACTATCGTAATAAAATTTTAGTAGTATATCAATGTTCATTTAATGTCGGTGTTTCATGTAACGCATAATATCAAATTATTTAAAGAGAAATATTTCATAAAAATATCATGTTGTTACAATACATAGAATTTGACTACTTAAATGAATAATTTATAATTTAAGAATCATTTTAAATGCATTTGAAAAAATTTATACAACAATTTATTATATAAAATTTACATATTCAAATAATAAATATGGGAATTAAATAAATAAATGAATAATTAAAATACATAAACATTATATATACCATTTTTTGGTAAAATCATAATTACTTTATAAAAAATATATAATTTTTTCTCAACAAAATTTGAATTCTCTACTTTTATTCGACATAATAATTTCTTATTTTATTTTTACTTGAATTAATATGAACACTCTTATATTGAAAAATATATAATGTTTTATGATAATTATTATTATTAAATAATATACATATCATGATTTCTGTAAAATAAATCATAAATGAAATATTACATATTTTTTCCAAATAAACCTACTAACATAATCTAATGTATTTTCATTTATGATCTAATTATAAATCAATAAAAACCTTTATATTTATCCTTATTTTAGATTGTAAAAACACTATAAATTGAAAACCATGTAAATCTATATAAAAAGAAAATTATATAAATCAAATTTATTTATATATTTTGAATTACTTATTTGGATTTTATGTGGGCCTAGATTTTTTATGTCAATGAACATTTTTTGGGAAATTATATAAAAATATATATTTCAATTAAATTTTACATAAAATAGTTTTCACCTTGATATATTTAAATCCTTTTTTGTCCATTGGTAATTACATAAACGATGGCCATTCAGTGATTACATTTTGGAAGGGTCGCTATTTTGATCTAGCCATTATTTGAATTTTGTTTTTTAAGGACTACACATTTTATTCAAGGCAATTGAATTCCTATAAAAAATTGGCCATTTAAAATATGCCTTGGTGGTGCTTCTAGTGGGGCATAAACATAAAAACAATATTATAGAATCATGGTGTATATTTTTTTCCAATGATGCTCTATTTTTTTGAGAAAATATCAAAACAACCATTTTTCATTAGTTATTCCATCATTAGTGTAAAATAATAACTGAAACACCCATTTCAATGGTCACTATGTCATGGGTTGTGAGTTTCAAGTATCGAAACATGTGTTTTTCTTTAAGATACGAAATGGTTAATAGAGAATCATATTTTCCAATTTCATTATTTAATCAAATATAGAACCAAAAATATATATATCCAATCTGATAGCATTGAAGGATTTTATATGGATGTTTAAAAAACTGAACATATTGGAATAACATTAATAGAGCTCCAGTACACCAATATTTTTTTATTAATTTTTAGTAAATATAAATCAAGAATAATAATAGAATATCATACACTAGTTAATCTAGTATTCTGAAGATTTTCATAGGTTCATAGGGAAAATATTTAGTACATGTTGATGGAATTATTCCTCCAAAGGTATCTGTGGATAGTAGTAATCAATTGATGATCTAGTAGGATGTATCCTTACAAAAAGTTATTATAGAACCATGTTTAATGGTGGGATAGAAAGGATATAAAATTATATTATCAACAAGAGGAGTTTTTTAGTGATTAAGAACATTTCTGAGGACTGAGCTTATTTTTATATCCATCTAAATACCAAGTATGTAAGTCAATCACTCAAAAATATTGATGATGGGTTTCAAAAACACTCAAACATTAGAACATATCATGACATACAACTCAATTACCATAATAATAGTTTAAATTTTTAATGATTATTTCTAGACATTCAATCTACATTATCATCATATTTATGATTGTAATTTATGATTAATAACTACTATAAGAGATCATGGATAAACCATGTGTTATCTCATTATATAATAATATCCATGAAAACCAAAAAGATAAATTTTTATTCACTATGTCATAGTGTATCCATACATATAACACTAAATACACTTTGTTATAAGGATCCCTCACATAAACCATGACTTCAGTTATGTCATTGAATATACCGCTTTAGTGCATTTATCAATTACTAAATGTGTGGGTTGGTTTAGAAAAAAAATCAATAAATCACATCACAACGAATTTTTGAGGTGGATTATATTTCAATAATAATTAAATAAACTGAATTGATTTGGAATAATATATTATTGAAGGATATTGGTTTGGACAGAATGATGACCGTGTTAAAATATTGTCACATGAAAAGTATTATCAAGTTAACAAATAGACTGGTATAACATTCACATATAAATCATATTGAATTATGATACCATTTTATCAAATAGAAGATGTAACATAAAATTTTCACTGTTTAAAAAATTCAAATAAATCAAAAAATGATGGATATACTAAAAAATCCATGGGTTACACAAATATTTAAGAAACATCAATTAATCACGATCAATCTATCAACTATTAGGGAGGTTTGGAAAATCCCTTATCCTTATATGAATTTATTATTTAAATTTTATTTTAATGTTTTCATTGATATTAAACATTTGTTTTATTAATAAAGTGTATAAAATTAATGAAATATGTAATATTTAGAAGCAATAAAAATTATAATCATTCTGGAAGTTACTCAGTAATGAAATAGTTTGACAAGTATAATTAGAGAACTAATTTCATGTCAAGGGGGATATATGCATGAGGGGAAGTGTATGGTATTAGAATAAGAGGAATATAAAATCAATCCATATTAGAATCAATAAGGAATAAATAAATGAGATAAAATTTTGTTGTTAATTAGTGAATATTTAACAAGTTGTTTTGAAGAATAAATTTTATGGAAATCATTAAAAACTCTCTTGAACTCTTGTTTTCTACGTCGATTATTTCTATTATAGACATATATTTGTATATGATTATTTTTATTAGTACACAGATTAATTCACATTTGATGAATAAGAATATCCATTAGAATTTCCTACAAACCCAAAGTGGTAGATTAATGGAACCTAGGTTATTAGAGAACTGAATGACAGATCAAAAGAAGATATTATTGAAGAATATACTAATGTAGTTGAGTAAGTATGAATCCTATACTATTAGTTGGATTAAATTATTTTTGAATCATAGAAATAGTCTAATGATTTTTGGTGGAACATCAAGGAAATATTTTTGATA
Source organism: Viscum album (assembly GCA_963277665.1). Lineage (NCBI taxonomy): Eukaryota > Viridiplantae > Streptophyta > Magnoliopsida > Santalales > Viscaceae > Viscum > Viscum album. Next base: position 988,483,737 of record OY728121.1, read on the forward strand.
AATCCATAAATCATGAAGCAATTGTATTGTACATTAAATGATTATTGTTGGTAATTTTTTTGAGTGATCAGATAAAAACTACCCCATAATTACAACATATTATACTGTAATGGATGTCATATACATTTTAAATTTGATTTGATGATACAGTGTTGGACATTATGGTTTACAAATGAAATTTTAATTATTTTTTTAACTGAATAAAGATATTTCACTAAAGATAAATCACACAATAATTAATCTATATTAATACAATATTTTTAGAGAATATATTAGGTTATACATGGTTATTAGATGTTGCCTAATAATAACACTGCATGGTGAAAGCATAAGGTAGTACGATTTTGGTATGGTCAGGTATAAAACGACAATATAACCCCATTGTTATTAAAGACGATGGTTGCCAAGAATAAAATTTCAATTTTTTACATTGAGAATTAGATGTTATGTTAATATCAAAAACCGTGATTCAATTTATAATTCAATATTTCATCATAATGGTTTAAATTATACCATATTAGTTTAGTCTAGAAAATATTTTAATATAATGATCCTAAAATTTTTATAACTTGAAATCACATTTTGTAATGATATTTGGATATATTTGTTGATGATGTGGAATTATGTCTCAAAAATAATTATAACACCATTATTTAGTATATAATTTAAGAATAAAAATGATTGATTATTTTTTAAGTAGATTTATTCAGTACTGGATGATTTAATTTAACAATTCATGGGGGATTTGATAAAAAATAAGTGTATAAAATATAGAAATCAATTAGAGGTATTTTAAGAGAACGAATTTGAAGAGAGAAAATAGGTATATTGGAGAACATTGGTAAAATAAATTAAACCAAAATGATATTTATTTTTAATACAAGGATATCTCATGATGTTTTTTATGGAGTAGTAAAATTTGGTTTAACATAGGATATTTTTAGTTATGAACAATATAAAGATAAATAACAATTTTAGATACTACATTGATTATCACATGAAACATTCGTTGTAAAAACTTGTATGCCATTAATTTTTTTTCTGTATATCAATATAATGTGATAACATTAATAAGGGGAGATTTACCCTATGATTTAGAAGTGACCAAAACTAAAAACATTTAAATCGGGATAATTAATTTGTTATTTACATTATATTTCTGAACACAATTAGAGTATGCTAGTTTGATGTATCCATTTTGGGTAGAACTAGTAAAATATTAATGTTATCAAATTTACTTTTCCTATTTATATATTATGTATTATTGAATGGTATTTTTAGGGTTGATTCAGTTTTTTCAATATATGAATATGATCCCATTGATGAGAACCTTTCAACACCAAGATTCACACATCCACTTAGAGTATTTTAGAAAATGTGGTTGAAATAAAATTATATTGACATCATAAAAATATTGGATATAAATTTTTATTTACATAATAATAGGGTGAAAAATTATAAAACCCACTATCAAAATAAAACCATTACATATAGAACATATTGTTTCATTTAATTTTCACAAGAATACCTAATAACCATATACTTCATGCATGTCATACATGTCTCATCAAGTAATGTCTATATTTTTATTCTTACATTTTTTAATGTCATCTCATGCTACTAATCCCATATTAGTGTTATCATCCACATTAGTGAATCCCTATACAAATACTACCCACAATAAGTGTTGAGGCTATAACACTTGTATATTTCAATAAATATGATAATCAAGTAGTAATCTTCATGTAAGATTCATCAACATCGAGTTTAGCTTGCTTATTTATGACAAATAATATATTCACAAAAACATTGAATAATATATTTTTAAAATTTAATTAATATAAATAATTATTTTAAAAATACATTTCATATTAAACATTTCCATTCACATGTCAGGTGAACTTATGTTCTGAATATGATTCATTTAGGAACCACCACATTCCACACTATTCCAATAGTGAACAGATTAAAACAACACATACATATCATAATGTAGTGAAATGAAAAGAAAATATTCAAGGAAAATAATCATAAAACACTCTATAATAACATAGATATCAGCTATAAAATCACTAGTTAAGAATAAGTACAAATTATATCCCATGTTTCGACTAGATTATATTCATATACTAATAAAAAATAAATAATAAATCTAGAACAAATCTCTGAGTCTATTATATTATATTCCTTGTAAAAATCATTTCTATGTGAAATGAATCATGAAAAGCCTCATGTAATCATGTGTGAATCCTTATAAACTAGAGTTTTTTTATTAGTGTAATGTGTAGAAAATCATCATCATGGAAAAATACCCTCAACCAAAATTATATTAATAAAAAACCAATCCATTCATATAATATCATTCATATAATAAAATATTGATAATAAAATGGTATCATAATTCAAAATAATTATAAACATGAATAAAATAAATAACGCGATACATTTTTAAAAAACTCCACATCCTATTCCATGAATCATTTCCAAATACTACTTAAGATACACCATCTAAGCATCTATATTTGGTCACTTTCTCTAAAGAAAATCCCAAAATTAGTTCTGCATGTTCACAGTGATGTGCATATAGGGAATGAGTGAAAAACTTAGTATAATGACACCACAAAAATTATATAGCACCTTATATATGTTATCTAATGTAAAATTTGATATGTAATTAGTAACAACCAACATAAATCACCAATATCATTCCATTAGGTTCTTGGAAAGTCATTATGATAATCAAAACTAACATGTCTAATAAATGCTGATGAGTAGGGATGGTTATTTCCAATTTCACATTATATTGATCATAGTGGAACCAACATTCATGGACATGTAATGATAATAAAAAACTGGTATTAGTATAACTTAAATCATGATATGATCAGGTCTATCATTGATATGTCATTCATGTATCGGGTCAACAGAATCATCAAACCCATCAACAAAGTGAGCTAAATAGTGAGTTCACATGCACATATACAACTCTAAAATAAAATGTAAAGGAGATAACATACCACTATAAAAATTTATAGTAGGTGAATTAGTTGTTGATATAAAATAAAAAATATCAAAAAAATGTTATTCCCATCACTAGATAGTAATCTTATATCTCAATGTTTATGTTATGATTATAACAGATATAATGATAGAAAATACACATGAAACAACTGTTAATATAAGGGTCTCCAATTATTTATATCATGTGGCTAATCCCTAGTGTACTAATTTCACTGCTGGTACCAATATTACTATATTATTATCAAAAATAAAAATAAAAGGATAGTGGAGATTATCATAGACTGAAAATTAAAAGAAATAAAAATTCAAAAATATTTTCACGTCCTTAACCTCATGTTCTTTAAAAATATGGATTGTGTTTGCCCCATTATTCTTATCCTTAGTCCTAGCCAAAATCCTCTTTGATTCGGTGTCTAGTTATGCCAGAGATTCCACTCCATAATAATTTCAATCAAACAATCATTGTTTTAAGAGATTCACCCTTCAATTGCAATCGAGAAATAAGTTGGGGTGTTATGAACCAACATACAACATGATTCTAAGATCTGAATTATATGGAAGCTATATCCCTATAATTTCAAAACTATAAATGACCATTACTGAGGGGTGGAACATTTTTGTGAAGAATTGTCTTTTTATTATTCTCAACTACATTGAGTAATCAATTTTTATTTAATAGTAGCTGTGACATGAATTCATTTTTTGTGTCAGGGTGAAAATATATATTGTGTGAGGCCAAATAGTTCCCAAACTAGGGAAACAATAAATATTCCAAGCCTTCATGTCATTTAACAACCAGCTCCTAAAAACATATAAGGTATAAGATATAAAATACAACATGAAACATTATAGCATGACTCTCATATATAAATGTAACATGATCCCCAATATCAACTTATTTATTTACTAACCAACCACTTTGTGACATGAGTCATCTATCATTGGCCCTAATTAAGGAAAATATCAAATGTTTGTGGATAATTAGGGTATTTTAGTTTTAAATTTTGTCCTTGATCATGATGTTATAGTCTATTAAAAAATAACACTCTTCTATAAAACTCACTAAGACCCTAGAGAGATGAATGAATTAATGGAAGAACATATGTTTTTAACAGGGATAACCCAGATGATCTAATTCCTGAAGTATTTGTGGAAATGTACACATACACATGAGACACTAATCACTCAACATTATTTGAGGTTACATAATCATACAGCTACATCGACCCTCCAAATTCAACGTCAAAAAGAAAATTTAATAAGATAACTAATGATATTCACAGAAAGGATATATTTACTATTATTTTTTTGTAGATATCCTATATAAAATATGTATGAGAAAGTAATAAATAAATTTTGAATCACTTTTTCACATATAGATGATCATTCTATAATAATTTTCACCAGAAAAACCTACATTGTCTCCTTCTACCTTCCAATGTATATGCCTCAATATATCATCTTTTAGTTATTAAATGAACTAAATATCTAACCATACCTTTTATATGTATCAAATACGTTACTAAATGTTTAGATACACACACATTCTCTTCATTCCAAAAAACTATTATATACAATTTTAGAGAATTCAACTAACCTATTTTATATAATGGTAGGGTGAAAATATCCATCCTTTATCCTTATAAGATCATTCACGATGTCATTGATAATTCAATTTCATGATTAATACCATTATAACTATCATAAACGATCCTCAATAATGTTCCATAACATACCTTTTAAGTTCCAATCAAAACTCTAATTTTTCGAAAAACTTCTAGACTACAACACGGTATTTTCTTCTATGGCATGGTCATACTCCTTAGTGGATTAACCATGGGTTGAATCATTCATTTAACTAGTAGTTATAAAAATCCAAGACATAAACACTAATATTTTAAATATTTTAAATAATTTTTTCTAAACAAATTATACAATGTTCAAGTGGTCTACTGAGTTTGGGTATTAGATACATAAATACAAAATATTAAAAATAAATTATGTCATATTTATTTCAAACTCCCCATAGTAAACAAAAATCCCATGGATTTTATAAAGAAACATAGGATTCCATTTTAAAAATAAATAATGTAAATGGTGAGATAGAAATATTAATATGGGAATAATTAGAGTAGATCATATTGGTGAGACAACACATATAGGTTGGGAGGAATTATATTATATCTAAAACAGAGTGGACATAATTTTAGATAATGTAATAAGGGAATGGTATCATATTTATGTGGAACCATAAATTTTTGAAAAAAAATAATACATAATATAAGAAGAATATTTCAAGGATCGGTACCAAGACTACCATAAAGGACTGAGTCCCATGTTTTAGTTGGTTCACAACCCATTCCCATAAAAACTGTAGATAGAGTTACATGTTGGATAGGTTCAACTACTCATTCAAATAAACATAGGGTATAATGTCCCTTGGTTTAATTGATTTACTCCCCATTCTAATAAACATAGTGTATAGAGACCATGGTATATTGGTTTCACTCCTCATTCTAATAAACATAGTGTGAAAAGTCTCATAGTGGATTGAGTTAAATTATCATTACCTTTCAAATTATCTCAAGATATTTAAATAATTAATCAATTTATTAGATCTATATTGTGGTTGAAGCCATTATATTAATAATATTTATTTTCATATGTGTTCCACAAATGTAAAAGAATCAATAAATGAATCATAATTGTAACGAACCTACTCTTTTCCTATGGTAAGAATCATTAGTTTTTCTTTATGAATGTCTTTAATGGTCCTAGTGAAGTATTATAATCAAGACATGGAGGTCATGGGAGAATCTGGGGCTCTTATAGAGCCTAGAGTTCCAAAAAAGGTGAAGTTTTATTGGCCTCATAGATTGGATAAACCGTGAGGGCCCCAACATGTGGTCTTTCGACCTACTTCATAGAGTTGCAGAAGATACCAAACTTTTTTCAGAGTTTTCACTTGATCTAGGAAATTGTACTCAGAGACTAAGCAGTATTGCTTTATGGGGACAGAGCCATGTGCACGATTAGCACACGGTTTCCCAAACCATGCACAAAAACCATGTGAGGTTTATTTTGGGTTAAATTTCCATTTCCCCCTTATTCTATTTGTCATTCATTCTTCTTTCTCCCTTGCTTCTGGAACATAGAAGCCTCCTACAAAACCTTTTATGCTCTCAACGATCCTCCACCTTAAATTTTACATAACTCATTGTCCGGCGATCATTTATTTATCTTTCATAAGTATCTATCTCCCCATGTTAAGGACAACATCTTGTGACTAAGTTTATTTCCCGAATCATTCCATTAGTTGTGATATTTATGTGTAGGATCATTATCCCTATTTTAAGGGTATTAAACAAAAACTCATATCTACTCCAATATGCTCCAAATATAAGGCTGATACACATAAAGTCATTGTTTTCCCTAAGGTAGGTGTTCACATAGTAATCCATTTGAGTTTTAGTCGTTTTGTTTTTAATATCGTTGTGTCATGGGATGTCATGTCCGAGAACCATTAATGTGTTTATTTATTCATGTATAATTGACCCTTTTTTGATGAAATTGGTTAATATAATCTTAGTTAGGGGATTATAGATCAACCTTGTACTATATGGACTCCCATGGCATGTTCCACCCAAATTGGTCATTTTAGGCCAATTCTTCCAAAATGGGGAATTATGATTTAAGGTTCCCTAGTTGGTTTTTAAATGAAATGGCCTTTGTATCACATGTATTTTGATTAATCCAAGACAACCCATGTGTATTTGGCCCTATATGGATTGAAATTTCGATTTGGAGCATGTGACTATTTTATATAGCCTTTTCCATTGATTTGACACTTGTAAATGGATTTCTATATTAATCAAACGAAATGGGTGGATTTTTTGGGTTGGGTAGAATGTGATGGAAGAAAACCTGATGAATTATTTTTCTCAAATGGATTGATCATGGGATCACATGGCCACTCCCTGGTTGTGTTTTATCATTAAAGGAAATGAATAATAGTTTTTTTCTATTTTGAAATCTTATAAGGTGGTTTACCTGACACTTCAAAATGTTAATTCATTAATCAATGATATGGTATCCATTTCATAAAATGTTTTTTAGTAGGTATTGTATCCTCGAGACAATCTATAAAATGTGAGTCGTAGGAATTATATCACTGATCCATTATGTAAAATTTCGAAGATAAGTATTATAGCCCGGATCAAATCTGTAAAATGATGAAGGTAGGAATTATAGCCCCGATCTATTCTATAAAATGTTGGCGATAGACATTATAGCCCCGATCCATTTTGTTTTATTTGGGAAGTAGGCATTATAGATTCATGTCATTCTATCACATTTGGGAAGTAGGAAATATATACTCCTTCCATTTATATCAATATGTATATATACGAGTTGACATGATTAGACATACCAGAATTGAGATAAAGTAGGTAGAACCATCAAGTGTCCATAGAAACATGATCATGAGGTTAGTGGTTTAATTTTTATTTCTTTACCTCCCTAATGAATACTCTATTCATTTCATTAGGTCATTGTATAGTTTGGTGAAACAACTAACACTTAGAGGTCCTAGAAAAAAGGAGATTAAATTGAGTTTTCTTTGATTTTTATTTAATGTAAATTCATGGAAATTTTTTCAAAAATAATAGGAGGAAATCGTTGATAGATGGTATTAGGTGTATAATATAATTTTTGTTAAAAATTCACAAAGAAGGATTATTATAGAAAAAAGACACAAAATATTTCGATATTTACAATATGATGATGGGGTTTTCAATGAATCATGATCAAAATTTACAGTCTTTTGTAGATATTTTAATAACCATTAATTAACTCAATAGTTTTTCATAGACCCATTTTTTAACATCCTAATTCGTATAACAAAATAGTTTTGGATCAACCCCCTTTAATAGATTTTATTAACAAAACAATAGATGATTTAAAATGAATTTCTGACACACTATCGCAAAATTTGATAAATAAATTTTCATGGAGAAGAAAAAAACAATGGAAATAAAAAAATCAAGGTCATTAAAAGTAGAAACAAATTTCTAGTCATTATAATGAAAACAAGAAAAACTCAATTAAGGAATAGTGACCCTATTTGGGCTTGTTAAGACATTTCAACTATAGTTTCAATTTTCCTTCCCAAGAATCTCCAAATGTATACATTACTGGGTGTGGACCTAGGATGCAGCTTAAATAAGACCATTTCTCTAATAATTATAATCAGGGTTATATGAATCATTGCAAAAATTAATGGAGAGACACGGATCAGTTTAGAACTTCTACTCCCCTAGATTTCAAAAAAAAAAATCCTTAGCCAAAAATTCATAATTTTCTAAGGGAAAAACATTTTATCACCCAAGGTAATTTTGAGAGAGAATTTTTCTAAAATTTATTACATTTTAAGAAAAAGGATAATCAAGAGAAAATATTAAAAGATGTACTTTACTCCCCAAAATATTAAAAACAATCTGACGAAGGCAAAAATGATTATAGTTTGCAAAATCTAGATCAACAAATGGGATTTCAAGAAAATTAATGAACACTACAAACAAGTGGAAGATTCCTAGAACAACTGAACTGAATGATATTGAAAATTCTAGGGCTGTCAGCATTAAGAGTCACATAAAACCCAATAATTGGTAAAAAATTACCCCAGTACAACCCAAGAATAAATATTTAATAAACCTGCATGCAAAAGTATAAAATTCATAGAATATAGAAATCTAGATATCCATGATAAAATTTAGATAATTCTAATTATTATTATAGTAAGATAAGAATAATAAGGTATAAATTTTATGAAAAAATGGAAAAGGAAATGTTTTGTAAGAACCTATGTGTATTCCTACAATTCGTAAAAATGGGGCCTCGAACATCCCTTTTACTCAATGAATTTGAAAAAGTAACCAACTGAACTACCCATATTCCATGAAATATTTAAAAAAAATTACATTAATATCTCATTCATTCAATATTTTGTTTAATATCAATGTTATCCTAAATTTATTAAAAATATTGAATAAAATAAGAAATCAATTGAGGAGTATGCTACATATATCATGAAATATGAGTGTTGTGTTGTATTTTATAATATAATACCCCCTAACCTCAAGGATCTGGAAAGATTTTTCATCTAATGTACATGTTTAAATAATGGAAAATTCAACTACCCTTATGACCCTAGTGCTAAAAAAGTAACCCCATACTATTTATATTAACAGTTCAATTGTGGGGAAATCTTTCCCACTACAGTATTCCTTTAATTGGATTAATGATCTATTACACACCTTATTGGTAGAGTAGATGATTTGATAGTGACAGTTGTAAAAATTATTCAACATTCTGAAATTCTTATCATTGACATTAAATTTGATAAGGATGTATCAATAAAATTAGGAAGATACTTTATTTACACTAGGTAAGAAGTTATCAATGTTTCTATAATAAAGTTATTTTGTAATTTGGGTGAACAAATTGAGGAGTTTAATTTCCTTGAGATATGATTGTTACCTCAACAATGTTGATAAAGATTACAATATTAGCATATGTAATTTTATGAAACTTTTAATGAATAAGAATATTACTTTTTCAGAATGATTAATGTGGTTAATAAATAAACACACTGATGAATCTTGTAAGAGAATCAGTTCAATATAGGAGAAGATGTCATTTAATTCTTATGAAGGCCAGGTTTAGTCGTCATGATAATTTTTCTGAGGAAAATATATTAAAACGAAATCTATAATCTGAATGTGAGGAGATGTCTAAGCTGAAAAACATTGGATAAGATGTTTTATTTAGATATTACACATTCATTAAGAATCATATTCAAGACATTGAGCTACCTAGGACCAATAATCCACCATCTTTCCAACAAGAACCCCAATTAAATCTCTATCCACATCTCTCCTTGAATAATCAATTTTGGGAGAGAACTATTCATTTCCAATTATCCTATCAATAGAATAATGGATACGTAAAAAAGAAATGTTGTTGTATGTGTTGAAAATGAAGAAAAATACCATGGTCTAGTCTATATATGACCCGATGTTGATTATCTCATAATTCAATATGCAAAATATTTCTATGGAATGTCAGTATAAGCCAAGGTCTTGGAGCCAAATATGGATAAAACTAAATATGAAATAAATAGTGAGATAATATATAGGTAAAATACTAGTTTTTGTGATTATCTATCCCATTTTTGACATGCATTGGGTTATCCTAGTCTATTTAGTTCCTAAAATTTGGATTCACTATTATAAATTAGGAAAAATGAGAGAATTCATGATAGAAAGGGTACAATGTGGAGATTTATTAATGATTTTATAAAGATTAATTATGCCACTATAAATAACAATTTACTTATGTAATTCATATACCAAATGCTTAATATGATAGCTGGGAATCTTTTTCCCATTTTTTGATGGTTTATCTAGTTCCGAATAGATTCTTACTACCATTTAAGATCAAGATAAAACTCCATTCACATAAATCTTTAGTACATTTATGTACCATATAATCTCTTTTGGATTCTATGGTTCGAAAAAAACATTTCAATGATGTATTCTATCTATATTCTCATGCATGATTAATAGGAATATTTACATATTCATGGATGAGTTTTTTATAGTCACCAACACATTGGAAAGCTTTTTCTTGAAAATACAGATTTAATTTTACAATGATTTCAGGTGACTAACATGGTTTAAAATTGGTAAAACTGAAAAATCATGATCTAAGAGGGAATAATTATAATTTATAATGTATATAAGAGGGGTACAGAAGTAGATAAATTTAATATTAAATTTATTAAATTTTTTCCCACTATGAAAAATGTCAAATATGTTAGATGTTTATTAGGGAATGTCAATTTCTATAATAGATTCATTATGGATTTTTTTAATTTAATAGGTTATATTTTCATCCTTTTGATGAAGGACACAAACATTATTTTTTATGATTGGTTCATTTATTTATTTACCATTCTCTAATAATAACAAACATCATGAAAAATATTTACAACTATAGACTGGAATGCTATCATTTAATTAATGTTTGAGTTAAATGATCTTGTTATAGGGGATATTTATAGATATTAGGAACAAATATGGTTTAATGTTTTTTATTATAATAATATACTTTGTAATTATGTCCCATGAAATTATAAAACAATTGAGAAGGAACTCTTGATCATATTTCCCATTGAAAAATTTGGACAAAGCATCATTGGGTATAAAGCTATATTGTCTGTTATCGAATATTCATTAATGTATCCGGTTATCATGGAATATGAAAAACCAAAACTAATAATATTGAACCTATTACTAAAATAATTTAATTTTAAAATTATGTATAATTATGTAGCTGAATATTTTGTGTTTGACCACTTTATTTGGATACCCAATACCCATAAAAATGATCTAAAAGAGACAAACTCTTCATTTCTTAACGAAAAAATGTTTTTTGTTTAATAAAATAGACTCCTTAGAATGAATATTTTGTAAAACATATTTATATAGGAATAATGTTTAATATTATCTCATAATTTTTTAGGAAGAAATTTATTTTATATCCAATTTATATTTTTTAGATAATCCGATGTTGTTTAGGAGGTGTGTTGATGTCATTATGTTATGGCGTTTCCTTGAAGAGGAGATGTTTTCCCTTAATGAATATTATAATTATTCAAGTAGGGGAAGACAACATGAGATTGAAGGTGCTGAAAAATAATTCCTTCATGATGAATATTATTGGATTAAATGTTTTAATGATGCTAGAAACCTAGTTTGTGTGTGTGAAAAGATCCAAATAATGTGCACTATTGAAGGAAAAATAGATATTTCTAAGGTAATTATTAAGGTATAAAATAGTTTTTTTGGGGAATTGAACTCATATGGCCATTACCATATTCTCATGGTATGAAGTATATCATAGTGGCATTAGAATATGTTTCTAAATGGGTTGAAGTTCTGTTTGTCTCAAATAATCAAGCATGTACTGTGGTGAATTTCATTAAAAAAACCCTTTCAAAATATTTAATATGAATAAATATTTCTTCAAATTTTATTATTTTACATTTAATAACATTTAATTTAAAATTAGGATGTAAAATTATGTGGTTTTTCAAAAAAACAATAATAAATTATCAGATACAGACAAGTGGGAAAGTATAAATCTCAAAGAGAGAATTAAAATAATGTTTAGAAAAAACAATAAGTATCACCTGGAAGGAATAGACCATAAAATTTGGTGAGTAATTATGATCATATGAAAATTATCTAAAAAACTAATTTGAATTTATTAATATATGTTTCTTTGAGAAATTATGTCACTTTACCATTGAACTATAGTATAAGTATTTTTGTGTTGTTGAACCATTAAAGATTGTTTTGAAATTTTTATGTGTGAGAATGTTGCTGGATATTAGTATTTTATAAGATATTAGATGATTTTTCTTTGAAAATGATAAGATATATAAATATAAAATAATGGATTTTCATGATTTATTCATATAGAATATGAATTTTGATGTTGGAAAATGAGTATTGATGTTCAACTCCATATAGAAATTGTTTCGTGGAATATATAAACCTATGTGGTCTAGACCTTTTACTATCATGAGTGTTAAAGTTAATGGAACTGTATAACAAGAATGAGAAGAGGGTATGCCACTCTTATTTAATGGAAAAAGGGATAATCATTAATTTTAATGGAATAAAAAGGTCTTGTTTCCATATCTTACAATGAAAATTGAAAATTCCCTAAATTCTAACCGAGGACATAAAATTTAGTTCTTCATGGGAGTCAAAACATGACCTTAATTTTTTTACATTCATTTATTCTCAAATAATTATAAATATTTTTCTTGTTTATTTCCAATAATTTATTCCTCCATGATCTTGGGGAATTTTATGATGCTTTATATCTTAATGTATACAAATCCTTCAAATACGCAAGAAGTGGGATGCTACAAAAACATGAATCATAGTTTTCTTCAAAACCTAAACCCTAGATTTCTCTATTTTGAGATAACTTTTTTGGAATATATTTTTATTTTTTGAACCTTTAGGTGAAAAAATCGCAATAAAATGCAGTGCCTGACATAATGTTGAATGGGACATATCATAGACAAATTTTTTAAAAAATATACATTTAGGGGAGTTGCATTTTAAATATTGACATTATTCATTGTATATCATTTAAATTATGACTATTACATGATACATAATATTTATTTAATTGCTTTCAATTGTTTTTGTTTTTAATTTGAATTTATATACTGAATAGAACAATGTATTGGGGGAATGATTCTATGGTTTATTTCTTATGAAAATTATCTAGATGGTTTAGCACATGATGGATTTTTAAAAGAATCTTTTTAGGGTCTTTATATACATTTTTATCATTTTCTATAGAAATTATTATGTTTAAAGATTAATTAAATTACAATTTTCTAACCTTTTTAAACCATAATATTTTATCACGATTCTTTCTGAAAATCCATCAGTTTTCTACAATGTTTATGTGGTAGCTAGTTGGGAATTTATTTTTACAAAATGTATATATTTTTTTGTTGGGTTATATAGAATGATTAATTTTGAACCGAATCATTACAAATAAAAAATCATTTTGTGACACCAAATATAAAATTTCATTGAATTAATTTTTTTTAAATGTTCTCCCACGTTAAAAATAAATATTATGTAAAATATTGATCTTTACTTATTTGTTCCCCTTTTTGTTCAAGTTGTTTTCTTCACTATTGAATCCATCGAAAAAACACTAAATAAATTTCAATTTTTTTATTTTCAATTTTTTTCAAACAACAATTTTTAATTCTATGGATAAAATTATTTATATATATTTTGATTTTTTTTCTTTATTAAATGATGACTTCTTTATATTTAACCATATAATCAATCAGGGGATTTATTTTCTACTATATCTTGAAAACACATGATTTGGAAAAAAATTGAGGGAAGACTTATAATCGTTTTTGGTTTCATATTATTATCTGTTTTTTAATATAATAATAATTTCATTATCATACTTCGAAATGTATAAATAATCCTAGTTTGAAGTTTTTATTCCTTAAACTAAAACAACTAGATGGGTTAATAATTATTCTTTACTAAAAGAATATATATCCAATTTGTTGTTTATCATTTTTATGTTCTAATTATGTGTGTTTTATTTGAATGAAGAAAAGATAAATGTTATGGAATATTTAAATAAAATTTTAGTTTAGATGAATTCCAAAAAAAATAAAACATAATTCTTTTTATAAAACTAGAGCCAAGATTCTCACCAAATAATACATTTTGAGTTTTCACTCATATATTATTCACTCAAGAGATTACTTGGGTGAAATAAATTTCCAGAATAACTTCTAGTTTTCATTATACATCATTAAATTCTTAGATTACTTTTCCTCCACCATGTTTTTTGATTGATTTCATGAAATTAAAAAATAGTTTAAATGTGGTGGAATTTTATGTAACTTATTTTGGATAAATTATTTTCAAATATTTTTCATTTTTTTTGTTTTATTAGTAAATATATATATAATGATGATTTTTTTTGGATTTTGTAAATTTTGAGTAGAAACTATTAGTCATTGAATAACATAATAAAAATTTGTTGTTTTATTTTGATATTTAATGCTCAAATGTCATAAGTTTAAATATTTCAATTTATTTTATAATTTTTTTAAATAATAATAATGGAGAATTCATTGAATAATTAATTATAATGTTATTATGAAATTTTTTATCTTGTAATTAATTTTCTAATCTATCAATTTATTTAATATAAAAATCAATTTTTCGAAAATATTTTAAATTATAAATTATTATTTAAAATATTTTGAAGGTACCATTACCTTAAGCGTTTCCAATTTTCTATAAGCATTTTTCCAATTTTTAAATATTTTATTTATTTATTCCAATGACTATTTTTTTGCTTTTATAAGTATTTAAAATAGTAATTTTTCATTTTATATTATTAAATATGTCTTTCAAATTGAGTAATCATCAGAATTTTTATTTTCATTATGGAATGTTTTTTAATTTTATTTTAATTATTCTATTTTATTTATTTTTTATATTATATTTTAATTTTATCAAAAGTATTTATCTAATTTAAGGTTATTATTTTTTATTTAATTTATTAAGGGTTTCCAATTATTTCCCCAGGGAATGTTGTCGTGCTACACTTTTTATGTGCATACTGGTCTTCACGTTTCGGTTTCCCCAAATTCTAACGTTACAATGGTAGGTGGAATTTAACACTTTCAATGATGATGTCTACCCCTTGATCAAAACAGGGTGATGGGATATCATTTCCTCCATCAATGGATTCCTCCTTGGATGTTGTTGCCTAGTCCATGTCTCCTCATAGATTTATGTCATGTTCATGAGACTCATTCCTAGTGCCATATCATTATGGTTTCCATTTAATTATACTTCTTTGTCCAAACATTCAAAAGATTCATGATGGAGTAGAACCCTTAGGGAAATGGAGTGGTCATGTTGGGCATCGTTTATAATACCCTGACCCTGGTTACCTTGATTCGATGCATTGTTACATAACATTAGAATAATCACAAAAGATCCTGTCCCAAAATTATGATCAGTTTAGTAGCCTTGAAAGTACTAGATACCTACATATGTTTTACATTACATTATGAAATGAAAAAGAAACATTGTGTCTCTGAAGAACAGACACATATCCATTAGCCTACCCCAATAGGTCAGTCATAATATACTTCATCCCATCTTGGAAAAATAAACCATTATAATGGGGTAAGCTCAGATGCTCAGTAAGGATAACAATATAAAGGAAACTTTCATAAATAAGATTAAACATTGAAGGAAATGTATAAGACTAAAAAATTCATTTTAAACATAAAATTAATTATAATATGGAAAAGATAAATCAAATAATTCCATTATTTATCCATATTGATTTTCTATTAGTTTAATAATCACATGTAATTTCAATAGTTAACTCCCAAATGATGGAATGCATAATTCTGGACACCATAACCACATAGTCAACACCTCATGGAAAGATTACAAATAAAAATATTTCCAAGGCCTTTTATGATGCAATAATTTGTCTTATGATACCTACTGATGCATCGGGGGGCTATAGTGGGCCCCACCTGTCACTTACTATGTCCAATGCATTCCTAATATGAAAATGATCAAACATAACATAAATATTCGTAATAATACTATCATACAAAATGTTAATAATTTAACCATTAACCATGAATGGTATAAAAATAACACATCTACAGTCCAAAATATCACAAAGCTTAAATACAATATGGAATATTGTATCATAATAAATCAACATCCAATAAGTGTAAAATCTAACAGATGATGTTGACATAGATGAAATCAATAAAAAACTATTTGAGTGAGATATATCACTCAACTTTGAAATAATTTAAAATTACAGAAAATATTAATTTTTAAAAATATTATTATATGCTTGAAAGGGTAGCTTCAAAGGTGTTATAATGGCAGAAAACATCCGCACCCACCGTATATGTTAAATAACATTCATTCCTTAATTATTCAGAAAGGTCTTAAGGTACCTTATTTGGAAAATGACGGAATGATTCCTCTAAAAACATGTTATAAAAATTAAAACAAAGGTATAAATGACCATAACCCATAGTCTAGGAAATATTAAAATTATTTTGAAATACATTTTTTGGAAACCCGGATATTGATGATAAAGAAGTCCTAGTAGATACATACGTATAGACAACCTCAGATAATAAAGAGATTGTAAAATTAATTCTTACCTTATACTCTTCCTTTGTCGAGGGCACATTAACCTCCTTTATAATGGTTAAATAATTTTTATTTAAACAAGAACCAAAAACTTAAATATTAAATCATATATAATCCTCTAATATTTCTTCGTTAATAATATTTTAGTAGTATCATTGTTTCAGGTGTTAAATGATTCATTTTCCTTTATATGTTTTGTTACATAAGTAATGTTTGTTATGGATATGTTGTATTTGAATTGTATCCATAATTATATAAAGTTCATAAAAAATGTTTAATCATCAAATGAAAATTATTCTTGAATGGTTACAATGGGGAATGAAATATCATCGCGTCGTGGAGATGGTAAGTCATACGTACGCACGAGAAAAAATATCATTCCATTGATGGAGAAATTTAATTTAATTAGATGGTATATTATACATACTGAATAATTAAAATTTTATATTTATTATTTACATCAATTATATTAATTATTATACCAATCCAAATAATGAAGTGTTGAATAACAAACTACACCCAACGTGGAGACAATAAGCTGTACGTACGCACGTACGGGGAATTTATCATTCATAGGATGGATTGAACAATGAATATATCTTTACCATATTTATAATAAAATATATGTTTTTATAAGGTAATTTATTTATTATTTTAGTATGGAAACAACAAATAATGAGGAAGTGGAAGAAGAAAAGAACATTGAAAGAGGTTATGAAGTAATTACATCTTCTTCGGGTGCTTCCTTTTGATTTGAACAAAATCGCTCCATAGGATTTCTTTTTTATCAATGTAATCCCTCTAGGTTTATATGAGGGTATTTGGGAGTATATTTGAGTTGGGGTTGACCGAGAAAAATGTATTTGGTGGTGTGAATTTGAGAGAAGGGAAAGTACCTTTTTTTAATAGAGGTGTGGGTCACTTTAGGAAGAGCTTGAAATATTATTTTATTATAAAATCATTTTTAGTTTCCAATATCTCCAAATAGATTTATTTCTAGAATAAGGTGAGTATGGGTCTAAAACCTCTCAAAAAATAGGTTTTAGACCTGTTACGTCATAATACTAACCTTATTTTTTAGATTTAACTCTTAGATAAATAGTTTAACTTTTACCATGTCTTCTTTTATTTTTATATTACATGGTTAATAAACACACTATAAAATTCCAAGAAAACATCATGTGGTTCATTAATGACATATATATCATTATATTAGTCATTTTTCAGAATATTATATTTTTATGAATTTTATACCATTTAATAGAATGGTATTTGTTTTAAAAACACATTTATGTCAATTTTGACACTATTTTTTGTTTTGTATTTGTGAAAGTCATAACAACATTATTACTTCAAAATAAATTCATTTAATCGACCATAAAATGTCATATTAACCTCCAAAATTTGTGGAATTCATCAAAAGTCTCAATTTTCATTAATTTTAATATTTTTAATATCAATTAATATAATATTTCATTAAGAAGGTAATTACTGCATCATCATTTTGTCATAAATAAATCTAATTATTTAATTTCTAAAAATTATAAATAAAATACCATGTGGTAGGAAATTTTTTTACATTGATAATGAATATTTATATTCTAATTTATCTAATGTATATCCCTATATTAAAAATTGATTAGTTATTAATATTTGAATTTAACACTTTTGTATCTTCTTTAAATAAAATATAATCAATGTCTTAATCTAACCCAAATGGATCAAAAGGGATATTATTTTTGTCCTAAATTTGATTTTTGTCTAAATACACTTATTCAAAATAATTAGGAGATGTGTTATGGAAATTATAATATCATTTTTACCTTTAATTACACTATTTACTTTTAACCATGGTAAATACAATTCAAAAGTTACTATTCACCCAATGTTATTTTTATCCTATTGAACCAAATTTTACATACTTATTTCAACTATGTCTCTCAAATTTTTTAAATTCAACTCAATGAATCTATAATATTATGGTTTATGCAAATTTGCTACTATTCCTAGAATATGGGTAAAAGACGTCAAAAAGTTCAATAAAATTATATATATATACTCTTATTATAAAATGACATCAATGAATTACATTGGAATAATTTAGGTATAATTTATCTATTTTGAATTTAAAATTAATTTAAATATAAATAATAATCATTTAAATAAAATTTTGGTTTTAAACAATAACGCAGTGATTTTCAGCAGTCCTCAAAAAGTGAATATTTTCATAAAAACACCAAAACTTCACCCATAGCTAATTTTGACATTCTGAATCCAAAAATGAATTCCATATTAAAAAATAAAATTTATAAGATTTCAAAAAGTGGGTATTACAATTCATAACTACCCTTTAAATGGCTATTTTGATTGTTCATGGTGTGCTTGAACACGATGTTGCGTACATCGCAAGCTATCGTATTGTTCCAAGAAAAACGGACCGTGGAAGCTTGGGGAGTTACATTCTTCCATCCTTCAAATAATTTCATCCTCTAAATTTATAGAATAATACTACATAAAAATATTTGGGTGGTTCTTCATTATATGTGTTTCATGTTCCCACGTTTCCTCTTCCATTTTATGGTTTCTCCGAAGAAGTTTTATGAGACGATTCATCTGATATCTCAACACTTGTTCATTGGTATCAAGAATTCTAATAGGCTCTTATCAATATTACATATTGGGTTCTAGTTCTATTTCATCATAGGTGAGTACATGCGTTGGGTCAGGCATGTATTTCCTCAATAGTGTTACTTGGAACACATCATGAACTTTGGAGAGACATGGAGTAATTGCCAAACGGTAAGATATAACTCCAATTTATTCTATAATTTCTGAAGGTACTATATACCTAGGACTTAATTTTCACTTCTTACTGAATAGTATAAAAAACTTCCATGGTGATTCCTTCAAGAAAACATGATCTCTTACATGAAATTCCAAATCCATCTTCGATTATCGACATATCTCTTTTCCCTAGTTTGAGCTTTTGTGATGTGGGTTTGGATAATATTCACATTTTTATTGTTTCCTTAACAAGTTCTGTACCTATGAGTTTTCGTTCACCAACATAATCCCAACAAGTTGGTGTGAGACATCTCATTCCATATAATGCTTCATATGGTTCCATATGAATACTTGAATGGAAGAAATTGCTATAGGAAAATTCTACCAGAGGTAAATAATGACCCCACATACCTTGAAAATAACGTGATCAGGATCTCAACATGTATTCTAATGTTTGAATAGTTCGTTTTGATTTTCCATCAGAGTGAGGGTGGTAGGAAGTGCTTAAAAGATTTTCAGTATCTAGGGATTTCAAAAGACTTTTCAAGAATCATGATTTAAAACATGGATCACAATTAGAAACAATCGATAAGGGTATATCATGAAGTCTCCCAGCTTTCACCTATTAGAAAACCATATATCATGACTCATAATCTGCAATCACCCTTTTGAAGTTGTGCTGCCAAAAATGTTCCATAAAATCTCTATACATATTATTGATACTAGGGTGTATAGTGAAATTGGAGCTATGGGAATCATCCAAAATTTACCTTTTTTAGATCAGGTATATTGGGAACAGAAATCCACATTCAAAATTTCAAAATTCCATCTTCATATATGAAGTCAATCAATACCCCATCATTTACATCATTAATTTTCTATTGAAACTCCTCATCATTAGTCTAAGAATATTTTATCATTTCTAGTATAGATTTTTTGTCAACCATTTGAAAAAGAATCGATGTTTCACCTTCAATGATTACTCCTATATCCATATTTACTAGATCCTTGAAAATTGGATCCCTCTCAACTCTAATATTGTTCATAACACTATGATCCTTTCTTCTCAAGGCATCAACCACCTTATTTTACTTCCTCAGCTGGTAGTGTATTGTGTAATCGTAATCCTTGAGTAGATAGAGGCATCGTCTTTGCCTCCTATTGAGTTCATTCTGTAAGAAAATATACTTCAAACTCTTTTGATCAATATTTATCTCACATTGTTCACCGTAGAGATAGTGTCTCCATATCTTCAGAGAAAAGATTATAGCTTCTAACTCAAGATCAGGAGTAGGATAGTTTTGTTCATGAACTTTTAGCATCCGTGATGCATAAGTAATAAATCTATCATTCTGCCTAATGTCAAACCAATTCCTTTCTTTGAAGCATCACTATAAATAAAAAACACATCATTCCACAATGGTAGAGTCAAAATCGGAACAACAAATAATATTTTAATCAATTCATAAAAACATTATTCACACTCTTTTTTCTAAATGAATTTAACCCCATTACGTGTGAGCTTGCTTAATGGGTTAGCCAATTTAGAAAAATGCTATACGAAACACCAAGAATAACATGCTAAAACAATAAAAATGTGTCACTCATTTATACTCATCAGTGTTGTCCATTATTTGATTTTCCTAATGTTTGAAGGATCAATAGATATTCCATCCATAGAAACAATATGGACAAGAAAAGATAACTCTTGAATCCAAAATTCACAGTATCTAATCTTCCCATATAATTCATTCCTTCTACGAGTATTTAGAATAGTGCACAAGTTATTTTCATGATCTTAGTATCTTTTGGAGTATACCAAGATATGATAAATAAATACCTCTAAAAATTCATCAAGATATACCTTGAAAACTCAATTCATTATATCCATGAAAATAGAGGATTCATTAGTCAGTCCAAAAGGCATTATAGTAAACTCATAATGCCCATACTTGGATTGAAATGATGTTTTTAGAATATATTCCTTCTTCAAAAACAAATGATGATATCCAGATCAAAGGTTAATATTTTAAAAATATTGATCTCCATGATGTTGATCAAATAAATCAACAATGTGAGGTAGGGGATACTTTTTGTTTATTATTATAGCATTGATCTCCTTGTAGTCAGTGCAAAACCTCATAGATCCATCTTTATTCTTATAAAAAAGATCAGGAGATTCCCATGGATAAAAACTAGGGATAATAAATCCTTTAATACTCAATTACTATAGTTTTTTCATTAGTTCCACTAATTTTATAGTTTCCATTCTATAAGGGGTCTTCGATATAGTCCTTGAACCCAAATTTAAGTCAATGGAAAACTCAATTTCTCTTTCTAGAGGGTTTCCAGGTAAATCCTCTAGAAATACATCATCAAAGTTTTTCACAACAGGTACATCATATTTTTGAACATTCTTTTCCCCAACCATAGTTATTTCACTCCATTCCTCTCCAATAATTGAATTTATTAGAGCTATTAGGGTGGAACTAGATGAGAATCAGATGGTGACATTTTTTCTCTAAATATGTGGTTTTCCTAATCATCATCAGAAATTGTAACCTTCTTATTCTTATAATAAATTTTTGTATCATTCTCTGAAATCCTATCCATATTGAGTAATATATCAAATTCAATCATGGATATGATAATAAGATATGTATATAAAGAAATTTTTCATGCCATAATGGCAACTGATTGAAAAAACATTTTTGCAATGATACTTCCCTTAGGAGTATTGAATTACAACTTCCTTGTTAAGTCAAATTGGAAATATGTAGTTTTAAGGGTAAACTGGGAATCTGTGAAAGAATGAAATGATACAAAATCAAATAAAACATTTATTAATTTTGAGGAAACAATTAAAGTACCTTCCACCACATCATTAGAAACATCAACCTCAGCAGTAGTGATCACAAAGCTTGGACTTTCTCCCATGGAATTTTCTGAGGTATGCTTCTTTAGATAATAGGACATTCGTTTTCATAATACCCCATTTATTTATAATTGTATCAATCAAAATTGACAGCCTCTTTATTTCCCTTACAATCATGATCATGGTGGACTTTTTTTCTACAATGGTAACAAACACCCATCCCCTTCAGGAAAGTACTCGGGTGTTTCTTCCCATATTTACTACATGGTAGAAAGACATATTTCTTCTTCTTTCACATATTTTCTTTTATAGAGTGTTCATAAGATCTCTTCTTATCTTTCTTAACATTAATGAAATATTACTTAGCAAATTCCTTTTCTGACTTGATAGCACATGAGACTATATCTTTATACGATGAGAAGGATTGTGGGACTAATTCTCGATAGAGAAATGGTTTTAACCCATCAATGAATTACTCAATCTTACTTGTTGGGTTATATATAAAATATATAACATGACTTGATACACTTTTAAAGTTATCCTCATACCTTGCGATATTCTCATCCTCCTTTTTTTAGACACAAAAATTGCCTTTCCATATCTTCTTGATGCTCACGAGGAATGTATTTTTCTATGAAAATATCTTTACACTCCCTCCATTCCATATTTTATAGTTCTTCATCCTCTTTTGTGTGTTGAATTAATGACCACCAATGATCTTTATCTCATGTGAGGTGATAAACTGCAATGAAAACTATTTCCCTTTCACTAATCCCTAAAGCATGAAATATTTTCTCTATGGAACTTATCCATTTCTCAACTACAAATGGATTTTATGTCCCATTGAATATTGGTGGTCGTTGCCTCATGAAGCAGTCTAACATTGATCCTATGTGTTGTGGATCATAGTGCTCTATATGGGTAAGTTTATTATACAAATCCTATGTGAGTGTTCCGAGTATTGTTATAAGCTGATCAGCACCAGTTGCATCACCATCTCCACAATAATTATATTGAGTAGGAGGGAAATCACTACATGGATTATGTGCATTGATAGGTTTTCCATTACTTCCACTATTCTCCATATCTAAATAATGTAATACACTAGATTAGTTTATGAATCACAGTGCATTATTCAAAACATGTAAAATAATTAACATAAATTGAACAGTTTATGCATATAATCCATAGTCATAAAGATGTATTCTTTGAGGACGTATTTACTCATAAATTCTTTATAATGGTTTGTAATGAAAATGTGAATTATCCTAAGCATATAAAAGGGGAGTTTCAAAATAGGTGCACATTAAGGTCTGTTGTCATGTACCAGGATACCCCATGTCAAGCCCAAAACACCTTTGTTAGATTTTTCATTCCTAGGTACATCTGTGCCAGAACCTAGTCCACTTGTAGTATCCAGATAGGGATGTAATTCTTGTAAAACCCACATAATTTCTATATTACCAATTTTTTTTGATGTTCTTCTATACTAATCCTAAAAGTCTATCTTAGGTTAATGTTCTCTGATTAGAGTTTTTCTAAATATAGTTTCCATGTTTGGTACTAATATTACTCTGATACCAAATGTAACACCATGACACTAGTTACCTAGAGTCGGTGCATTATTACATAACATTGGCGTGATCAAAATAGATCATGTCCCGAAAGATTGATTGGTTTAGTATCCTTTGAAGTACTAGATATATACATAAGTTTTACATTACATTATGAAATGAAAAAGAAACACTGTGTCTTCATAGAACACACTCATATCCCATAGCCTATCCCTATAGGTTAGTCATTCTATACTTCTTCACATCCTGAAATAATAAAAGATAAGAAAGGGGTGTGCTCAGATGGTCAGTAAGGATAACAATATAGTAGAAACATTCCTAAATAAGAATAAATAATTAAGGCAATGTATATGACTAAAAAAATCCTAATAAACATAAACATCATTATAACATGGAAAAAATGAATCAAATAATTCAATTTAATTATTCATATGGATATTATACTATTTGAATAATCACATGTAATATCGATAGCCAATTCCATAATGATGGAATGCATAATTCAAGACATTATAACCACATAGTCTGGTCTAGTCCCAAGAATACAAATTATAATTTTTTCAAGGACTTGTGCCAACACACTAATTAGTCTAATGAGACTTACCGATGCATCGATGTGGTATAACAGGACCCTCCCATCACTTACTACATCCAATGTATTTCTCATATGAAAATTTTGAAACATAACATAAACATTCGTATTAATACTGGCATATGAAATGTTAATACTCTAAACATAAACCATGAATTATATAAAAATAACACATCCATAGTGAAACATATCACAAAACCATCAATACAATATAGAAGATTGTATCATTATAAATCAACATGAAACAAGTATAAAACCCAATAATGGATTTTTACATTGATGAAATAAATCAAAAAAATAGTTGAGTTAGATATTATATTCTACATTGAAATCATTTAAAAGTAAACAAAAAATTTATTTTGAAAAATATTCCTATAATCTTTTAAGGGAATCTTATACGGTTTTATAATGGCAGAAAATAGCTGCACCCACCGTATATGTTAAAAAAACATTCGTTCCTTAATTTGCTGAAAAGGTCATAAAGTACCTTGTTTGGAAAATGATGGAATGATTCCTTTCAAAAAAAATTCATAAAAATTCAATCAAGGGTATAAATTAATTTAAACCATAGTCTAGGATATATTAATTTTTTTGAAATACATTTTTACAAAACACGAATGTGGCTGATAAAGACATCATAGTAGATACTTATGTATAGACTACCACAAATAATAAAGAGATTGTAAAATTAACCATTACCTTGTACTCTACCTTAGTCGAGGGTAATTTAACATTATGTATAATTTTTAAATAATTGTTAGTAAATTATTCAAGAACTATATACATAAATATGATATCATATATGATCCTCTAATATTTGTTTTAATAATATTTCACTAGTATCAATGTTTCAGGTGTTAATTGATTCATTTTCCTTTATATGTTTTGTTACGTAAGTCATGTATGTTATGGAGAGGATGTATTGGATTCATATATATAATAATATGAAGTTCTTAAACATTATTTTAAATCATAAAATTAAACTTATTCTTGAATAGATACAATTGGGATTGAAATCTCATCGTGTCGTGGCGACGGTAAGCCGTACGTACGCATGAGCGAAAATATCATTCTTTTGATGGTGAGATAGTATGTAATGGGATGGTATATTATATAAAAATAATAACTAACATGTTATAGTTACTATGTACATCAATTATACTCATTATTATACCAATACAAATAATGAAGTGTTGAATAACAAACTACATCATGACGTGGAGACGATAATCTGTACGAATGCATGTGTGGAGACTTTTCATTAATAGGATGGATAGAATAATGAATATGGTTGTACCATATTTATAATAACTTATCAGTATGTAAAAGGTAGATGATTTATTATTTTATTATGGAATAAACAGAGAAAGAGGAAGTGGATGAAGAAATGAACTTTGAAAGTGGTGATGAAGTAATTATATCTTCTTTGGGTGCTTCCTTTTGATTTGTACAAAAGTTCTCCATAGGATGGATTTATGATCAAATTAAGGCCTATAGGATGGATTGATGGTATTTTTTAAGATATTTGAGCAGGTTTTGGCCGAGATAAATGGATTTGGAGGTGTGAATTTGAAAGAATGGAAAGTACCCTTTTATAAGAGAGGTAAGGGGCACATTAGGAAGAGCTTGAAATAATATTTTATTATAAAATCATATTCAGTTTATAATATCTAAAAATTGATTTAGGTACAGTATAAGGTGGGTAAGGGTCGAAAACCTCTCAGCCAATAGGTTTTAGACATGTATAGGTCAACATATTATCCTTAACTTTTATATTTAACTCATAGTTAAATAGTATAACTTTTACCATGTGTTCTTCTATTTTTATATTATATGGTTAATAAACAATATATAAAATGCCAATAGATCATAAAGTGGTTCTTTAATTACTTATCTATCATTATATAAGTCCTTTTTATGAATCATATATTTTTCGGAATATTATATCATTTAATATAATAGTATTTGTTTTAAAAACTCATTCATGTCAATTTTGATACTATTCAGCATTTGCTTTTTGTGAATGTCATAAAAAGATTATTACATTGAAAAAAATTTCACTAAATCAATCATAACATGTCATATTAACCTTGAAAAATTGTGTAAAGTATCAAAACTCAAATTTTATATTTATTTTAATATTTATAATATAAATTATTTTAATCCTTAATTAATAAGGTAATTACTGCATCATTATTGTTTCATAAATAAATTTTATTATTTAATGTAAAAAAATTATATATATAATACAATATTGTAGGAAATATTATTATTTTTCTAATTAATATTTATTTTCAAATTTATCTTATGTATAACCATATATTAAAAATGTTTTAGGTATTAAAATTTGAATCTAACACTTTGAACTCTTCTTTAAATACAATATTATAAATGTCCAAATCTAACAAAAATGGAACAAATACAATCTTGTGTTTTTCATAAGGATTATTTTGGTCTAAATACACTTATCCAATAGAATTAGGACATGATTTATGGTAATTATAATATCATTTTTACCATTAATTACCGTATTTAATTTTAACCGTGGTAAATAAAATTCCAAAGTTACTATTCATAAAAATTTATTTTCAACCTACTGAAACAAATTATAATTAATTATGTCTACTGTGTCCCTTGTATTTTTGAAATCAAATTTACAGAAGAGGTAAAATTACGTTTTATGAAAATTTTCTAATGTTCTTATAAGGTTCGTAAAAGACGTTAAAAAGTTCATTAAAATTTTATATATCTAATAATATTATAATATAAATCCAATGAACTACATTGGAATAATATAGGTATTTTATAACTTTTTTGACATTAAAATAAATTTAAATAAGAATAATTATTATTTAAATAAAATGTCAGTTTTAAACAATAATGCTGCGTTTTTCAATATTTATCAAAAATTTAATGTTTTCAGAAAAAATTCAAAAAAGTCACCCTAAGCTAATTTTGATATTTCATATCCAAAAATGAAGTTCATTTTGAAAAATAAAATTTATAAAATTTATAAAATTGGTTATTACTAGTCATAGGTTCTTTTTAAACGGATATTTTGATTGGTCGTGGTGTGCTAGATCTCGAAGTTGCGTACAGTGAAAGCTATCGTATTATTCAAAAAGAAATGTACCGTGGAATCTTGGGGTGTAACATAATTGGTATGTATATATGTTGCAAACATTGTTCACATGTATTATTACTCCTAAGAGGGAATCTCATAGAGGAATATTAGGCACATAACACAAGGAATCATGTGTCGATAATGAGGTATCTAATGTAAAAGGCTTATCTTCCATGTATTTCACCGTAGTCATACCACGTTATTCATGAGGTAGCTGATGCTGTAGGCATATATCATACAAGTATTTTACATAAAGAATCAAATGATTTATATTTTATTGCTCTTTGGAGCACTGTCACAAGTTTGGCATATTGTGTATATGGATTTGATTGATCTAGTCTCCCAATGGAAGTAGGTCAAAGAGTTGTGTCCCTAGGACGGGAGATGTCACTCATGAAAGGTTGATCAGACACCCAATAAGATGGATTAGAAAGGTCTGTACCTTGGAGGGAACAACTAGATTTAACATTGTTTGTGATTGAACTTTAGTGAGCCATCCCACTTAACCTGTTTAGAAACTAAGGATCAAAACCCACATAGTTCGATGCTGTAAATTAAGGTCATGTGACTGGAATGGTACATGTAGTACACTGTCATGTGGTAAGGATGATCATGCCACTAAAGGTTCATCAGTTCGGGATGGTGTGGGGTATATACATGTAATTTTCCATTTTAAAGATGATTTCTCTAGGTTGTAAGTTGTGTTGGTTTGGGGATTACATGTTGAGCTACCCGAGGGACCTAGGTGACATACAGTGTCCCAATTGAGTGACATGATCTTTCCATAATGGGGTTTTTGAGAGAAGACCATGTGAGTTGAAGATGTTGGGTTCAAAACAAATGGAGGTTTTCTATGTTTCCCAATTACTTTTAAATTAAAGAACAAGTATATCGGAAATAGTCAGGACTTATGCTTGATGAGAGGCCCATATAATTTTATGTTGATCAGGGATTAATCATGGGAGGGGAACATGGAGTGAGTATAGATTGGGATTATACCTAAGGATAAGACCCTTTTTAGGGGATATTATTTGTTGGGGATTATGAATAGGAGTTTTTCAGGTATGGATGGGTGCATTTTAGGGTCCTTACTGACCTCTATTCCCACATCATTCATGCTCAGTGTGAGAAACGAGAAGAATTATTTGACTCGACGATCGTACAATTCACTTTTCCCACTGTTGGACAGATTTTTGGAAAAAAAGGGAGAGATAGCAGACATGGGAGCACCCATATCCTATCTTTTTGTTGTATATTGGGAAGCCAATGTGGAGCAAGAGTTCCTCCTATTACGAGAATTATGTGGAGCTTACACCATTAGGGATGCCTAAGAGGATGCCATTAAATGTGTGGATGATCTAATTCAATGTGATGATTATCTCATTCCCTTTGAGCATAGGAGGTGTGAATATTATCCCATATTATTTTCACATGGATAATCCTATGGTTATACCACAAGTTAATGACACATTGTAATGACATGTGGTGAGGATGTCAGTGCTAATAAGTTTATGTCATGTAGAGCCTTCATGGGGGACTCACTCCTCATCTCTTGGACTTACATAGCTACCTCTCAGGAACCATTGGGTGGGGCATGGATTTAGCAGAGATATTATTTAACGGTGTGGAGGAGAGGTCAATCAATAAGTCAATTTTATCATGCATATTATAAGAAGAAACATGTGTTAGCATACATATAATGATAATAAAAAGGTAGGTTGGGGTATCGGGCCACACATGAAGTGGATTGAGCCATGATAGTTGGTGGAATAGGACACATGATGACATGAGATAATGCAGGAACAATCACAGTTTGGTGTGGGTTCTTTAATAACTCAACCTTCATGAATATGTGTTAATGTAGGGGAGATAGTAGGAATAGGCCTAGGAGAGTGGAATCATGAAGCATATGGCCTCGCTGAGGGGTTTTTCATGGAACATAGGTGCATCACCGAGGCCAGGGGATTCATTGAAGATGAGGCTTTGAGAAACAGCTGACCCTACCTTAGGATGAATTTCTAAATCAGGAATGGAGTGATTCATAATGTATTAACATTTCATGAAGCCTCAATTATCATGTAGGTCCTCCTCCATTGTGTAGGGAATTTACATTTGCAAAAGGAATCTCTAATATAAGAGAAGGAAATCAAGAACACATAAAATCAGTTTTCACTACGCTCAGATCCATTTGATGATCCATTATTGGTCAGGTTCATGATGCACAAGATTTTAGAAAATGAGGGTCACAAAATGGGAGAAATTCAGAACCCAAAAGGTTGGAGTAACAATTTCCATTGTCTAGTATGGGGAAGTTATTTATAGGAAATGGGTTTTGTGAGGGTGGGAGGTCATTCTAGATGTAAATATGGTCTTAACAAATGTCTGTGACACAATCGTACTCATAGAGGAAACTATAAATCAATCGTGTCATCACAAAGTGCCATTGAGATCGTAGAGACCATCATCAATCATTATGAAATTTTGAAGGAGACTTCTTGAACATGGGAATCTTGATATATGCCTTTTTGGGATGTAGAAGGGAACCCAAAAGTGTCTCTTTTAAGGGTTTTGGGTCATTTTAGGTTAGGTTTTTCTCTAGAATGGATGGGTTTTCCTATAATATTCTCATGGGTTGTTTATAGTTGTAAAAAGAATTCCCCAGTTAGGGAGATGAAGGGGAAATGATGAGGACAGATTCTGAGGGAAAATCATCAAAAATTAGAGATATGTAACCTTTTATGAAGACCATTCATGACACTCACTCATTATTTTGATTCAATGTTGAATCATTGTCAAAGACAATAATGAATCTGGGATGGGCCACATGCATATAATAGTGCATGGTGGGATCTAAAATAATGGAAAACCAATGTGAGAAAAAATATCAATCTATCTTATCATGAATAAATTCTTCTATATAAACATCCTTTGTGAATTCTAATATAGAAAAATAGACTTCTAGTATTTTTACTCCTCATATGATGTTTAATAAACCAACACTATGAGCCAAATCTCATCGAAGTGACGACTATAAACTAGAGCTCCATGAACATGGATCCATGAACATGTTTCATTAATGGCCTTCAGGAACTAGAATCTAAAAACTATTGTGTCTCAGATCCAATTTTCACTATTTAATTCACCCATGAAGAAAATAGCGATGACGCACATAGGGAAAATATTTAGAACAACAACATGATTGGGGATTTTATACAGGAACCATGGACCAAAAGTCACTTCACAGAATTATATCAGTGGATCAAAGGGAATATCATTTGTGAGATTCTTCCACTTTATGGCATCAGACAAAGATGATATGCCTTCATTTTGGTATTAATTAGGTATGATTCAGATTTCATGTTTTGCGGATTAGCAGATAAGTACTAGTTCCATAGTTAAACCAGAAGAGCCATATATAAATATCATCTACCCATTAGATAATACCTTCTCTAAAACCATATCAATAATGTTAATTGGGAGAAGATATAGATTGATTCATCCTCTCAATTGTTTCAACTGATTATTTAGGTAGGTTTGGGGGATCTGTATAAGGGATGTAATGATGGATGGGATATACTCCATGGTGTATACATCATGGATGATGGGGCATGGCCTATTGGGAAAGAATGAGATGAAATGAATTATAGGTTGATCTGATGCTGGTAGGGATTTACTAAGTAGCATGGGATTCATACTTCCAGGTCTACTAACATCAGGAGATCATTCCAGAGTAGATAAGTTGGTTGTCACCGGGGAAAACACATTTCATCTGTATCATGAGGAGGTAGGAATCACCCTCCAGGACCTTCAACAAATATTCACGATATTGATCTCAGAGGTGATGTATGATGAATTTATCCTAGTGGATAATATGTGGGAAAACCAAGATGATATTTTGGAATTACTAAATTCATTTCTAGATCTGGTAGAGGAAAATAACGAATAGAATATGATGATGAGAGATTTTATCTTCAAAAAGTCAGTTGGAGACTTTTTGAGTTGACCTAAAGTGGAGCCTACTAAGGGGGAGGATCCATAAATTATGTTTTTTAAGAGGCCACTTAGATGCCCCAGAGGATACCATTATGACAAGGAGGGATCTGACTGGAAGGTTCTAGAAGAGAGATAGTGGAATATGTGGGGATATAATGTCAAGACTAAGGCTCATCCAAAAGTTAGTCTAGTGAGATTCATTTCAACACTCATTAGTGGGTGAAATGTCCCAATGAGGGATGTGAGAAATTAGGGTTCATCCATGTACCTTCATAATTGAGGAAATGGTAGCAACATTGAAATGCATAAAATGTTTTTCCCTATTCTGAGGATGTCATAAAATTTACTATGGAAGTTCACTGAAGGGAAGATTTCATTTCCAGTGTGTGTTCCTTTCAATATTTTGTATATATGGGTAGTCCCTCACATGGGGGGTAATTATTATATGCTCCCTATCTCCCCTCCCTAAAAAATATTCTTCTAGTAATTATTAACATTACTAGGTGTCACCCATTAAAACTGGACCTACAATATGTTTTGAACTATGTTGGGATAGTGGATTAATTCATGTTCCACCCAAACACCCTACTAATGGGGTTGGTGACTGATGATGATGTAGGTACTAAGGGACAGATATTTTACCTTATAGACTTTCTTTTATGGGTATTGGATGTAAGGATTGATTGAGATCCAATCTTCAAGCCATGAAATCCTAATGGATTTTCATTGAAATTTTGGTGTGTGTAGAGACTGACCATGAATATGTACATAGATGTGTTTCATGAGATCCACACTTTATTGATTAGGTAGTGATGGAATTTGATCATGCATGAATATAGTAGGTTTCCGAATTATATATCATTGTTTGATGTTGTGTACATTCTTACCCATGACTATGCATAGAGTTTGGAGAATTTATGCCATGGGGTTATGAAAATGTTGAATACCACATGAGAAAATGAAGTTTGCATCCCTCCATTAGGGATTTGAGGTAGAAAAACTATTGTAGGGAACTTTGGAGTTAGAGATGGTCATGTCAACCAAACAAATTCAGCAGGTCCAGAAGTTCATGGACTCAAGAAACCAAGAGCTAAAGGGAGGGGAAGAGAACTAGGACAATGGATCATTGGAAAGTGGAAGTATTAATTATTTTTTTCTATGGATATCTCGACAGTTTCTATAAATGGAAATGGGAAATGTGTGTGTCTCCCAAGGGTTCCTAATGACATTGTGTACTCTAATTCTAGGGAATCTTAAGGGATCCAAAATAAAATCACCATTCTTCATGGTGTGTGGCATTATCTCATCACTGATGGGATATTCCTCACTAGGATAGTCTATGAAAACGTATATTTTTATTCTCCAAAATACGAATATATATGGTACATGGTGGAATTAGAATATGTAATCTACTCATAAGGTACAGTGTATCCCTTGATTTGTCGGGTGAGGAAAATTCGGGAAATTTCCTCGCCTCCAGTCTCCCATGTGAGCCATGTGGATACTGTTAATGGGGATGAATGAGAGGAATAATTGGGGAATAATTCATATAAAATATATATTGATACTTGATTTCTACTTCCGACAATGTAATATACTTGACCTTTTCATACCATTTAATATTACTCAATCTAAATGATTATTTTTGGATCCTTTTTTTAGCTATGCTTGAATCAGGGAGTGCTAATTAAGGGGAATTCTTCAACATACCCCATGAAGAGGTTGAGGGAACCTAAATACATGAAGTGGAATGTATTTGGAACCTCCATGACATTGTGTTCATAGAAGATCAATCATCGAAAACCATTACTAAGTTAGTGGTTGTTGAGTTCGAGGTGACGATGGTAGTGGCAACCCTTCCAGAAGACACGACCAATATGGCCATGGGGTTGAGCCAACTGTAGAGGTGGATCTAGAGGGGACCCTACCCTTGGTGGATGGGTCGATGTAAGGCCCATATCAAATATTTCTAAAAAAGTTATTGTGCTAGTGGTTGTGGTGGTGGAATTACTAGATACAATTAGTTGAGTCAAAACAATCATAGAGGGAGTGGAAACGGCAGTAGCAACTGATTTGACTAGGGAGGCATCATTTAATGTTCCTGCTTCATAATTTCCACATGTATCAGTTCTGAAAGATGAAGCCAAGGTCGCACCACTAGTAGGATTACCCGGGGGATATGAGATGATGGTTTCCACTTCTATTCTACCAAAAAATTGTAGTATAATCATCTACCACAGGTTTAGAGACTGATGATCTATTCCATTGGATAGTCATTCAATTTCTCACGTTTGATTATATTCATATAGAGGACCCAACCAAGAACATATTGGTGGTGTATCCTCCTCATTATCATGCCCCAACAAAGGATTTTATAGATTTTGAAATAGATTTCATTGTGGATAACTGATATGTCTATCATAAATCATCAAGGAAGGTGAGGAATTTCATCTCCCGTATCTGAATAGATAATCTACCATAATGGGTAGGAACATTCTTCCATTTCATAGTGACTATGGGGATTGATGGGGGTAGGTTACATTACCATTCAAAAAATTTCCCATGAATAAAACTTCCAGAAGGACCATGTGTAATGTTAAGAACATGTTCATTCCTAGAGTAATCCAATATATTTTTTCCCAGGCACATCAGATGGATGCGGAAGATATTTTCCATATGGATGGGGCTATAGGGGGATCTTTCATTGGCCACTTCCACTTTGTCTGAGATCACTGACCATTAAAGGGATCTAACAGGGGAATCTGAGGCAAAAGTGGATGAGATTAGGAAAGCAGAGTCTGACTGCCAATCGGATCAAGACCAATAATGTATTTGTGATGATGATGTTTTATATAAGGCCAATGAGGAGAAGGATGATCTGTAGTGCGACTATATTTATCTAATACCACTCAATGGAGGTAGTTCAATCTCAAGAACACAATCGTCAAGGCAGAACTGTAAGGAAACATTTTTATGATGGGAGGATCCAATATGTGGATGACTACTTGAAACTCTTTAACTATTATTTCATGTTAAAACACACTTCCTTACTTTAATATATCACATCAATAATATTTTTTGTACCACAAAAAACTAGTACCTAAGATCATGTGGGTCATTCTTGGTGTGATAAACAAAGGATGTCCATGTGATTGATTTTCATGTGAGAAATCTAGAAAATCATTGATCTGTTGGCTCAACCAAGGCCGATGGACCACAATGAGTATAGAATGGGGGTGGATATGGATAGAGAATGAATCTCTTAAAAAAGTTGACATTATTTTACAACATGATCTAGTGTAAGAAATGGATAATCCTGGGGGTGTTGGATTTGACCCGAACAAAAGGGAAAAGGATGTTTGAATAAAAATGCAAAAAATTCTAGAAAAAAAGGAGGATGGAATGGGGAAATAGGATAACTGGCGACCATGTTTCAAACACAGTATCTATATCATTATCATGGAATGGGAAAAAATAAGGTTCAAGCGCTATCCAAATTTGAATCATATAAAATTTCTCAGAATTTTATATATTTTATTCCATGATGTTGGCCCATGAATGTTGATGAGAAACAATTACATGAGACCAAACTGGTAGGGGGTCCCTTCAGACATGGAAGAGGATGCATATCCTAATAATGGTATTTTGAATTGATGTAAGGGAGTGAATGTATGTCTGATTAGATTAAATAACTCATGTATCTGAACCACTTTTGTTTAGAGTACATTGGTATAGGGTATTAGTCTGATTAAAATTCAGACATGTTTTCCAGGGAAGCTTCACATGGATGGTGAAAAATGGCTAAAAATGAAAATAATGTAGCATATGGCCAATTATGAAGGAGTGGACCTCTCAAGTGAGATCCTAATATGGCTTTATGTTTTACAACAAGAATTGTAGATGATTGACATGTAATTGATAGTTCTAAGGTGAGGATGGAACAAAGTAAGGTTTAATTTCATGTGATCATGATTTTTAACATAATTTTATGCCATGTGATTAGACATTGACAATAGTTTATGGTAATATGGCCAATAAAATGGAATGATGATTAAATTCATGTTGCACAAACTAGAACACTGTTCTTATTTTAAGGTCATAGAGATCAGCCCATTGGTGAAATTTGAATGAAAATATGCAGGGCCACAGAGTAACAAACTGGAAGTGAATTAGACTAATGAGGCTCAATGTAACACCCCATAATATTGAATGATTATGTAAATAGTTTAGAGTTTCAATCGATGGACTATGGGAAGAACCATTAAGTCATGTTTTATGGGACATACCTACTTATAGAGTATCCATCCATTAACGAGAGAGTCTAGAACACAACTGTTGAATAAATAAATATCTCTCTCACTTGAAGGGAAAAATCATACATTTCCCAATGGTAGTTGAGGTCCCGAAAGTCAATAAAGAGTATGAATGATATGTTATTCTTCCTTATATGAATGAACACATCCATCCACATGGGGTAATGAATGTACTTGATGAGGCTGGACATGATAATCTCATCAACCACAGACTAGGACATGGGATCATGAAAGGGGTTCATCTTTTGGGGATGATACATAGACACGAGATGAATCAATGAAAGAGAAATATGGTGGAGAATTAACAGAAGTTATAGACATGGAATCTCATTACAACTCCTCGAAAATACATTATGATAATTCACCAGGAAATCCACATAGTACTAATGTTCCACTGGAGGCTTGGATTCACTAATCAACATTGGACTTAGATCATCCTCCTTACAATGTTTTCCCTAGACCATCTCATTGAAGGTGGTGGATAAAACATCATCAAATGCAAGAATATAATCTTACAAATCATCATCATTGTCTCTAGGAGGGTAATCAGTGTGAGAAGATGGTTTTTCTAGTACTACTAATTCTTTGGGAATATCGGTTCTATCATAGACTTATACGAATCCTTAAGTTGGTGATTAGGCTCTACTAAAACCATAGTGACCGAGGTAATTGTTTTGATTCAATAAATAATTCATCCAAGGGGTCCACTCTTGATTTTAATGAAATGGTGGCAATTCGGCTTCTTTTGATTCAACGCAGCTCCATGAAATAGAAGGTAGTTCAACAAATTGGGGAAAATTTGGAGAAAATCATGATACCGCATACGGGTATGGGTTTTTAAAATCATGTGTGTCTCTTCCATGTATTACTATGAAGTAATCATTCATTGTTACATGAACATAGGGACACAATGCCCCTTTCTATCAGAAATGATGAAGTAGCTCCCCATGGTTGGTGTTGTAGCCTCCAACCGGTTAATCAAGAGGATGAAAGATTAATCCAAATATATCAATTGTCCAACTACAAAAATTGTGTTCCCATACTCATTTTTTAAACATATATTATCACTTATCTTGTAACAAATGACATCCAGGTAGAGGGATTCATAGGATATGATGGGAGATGCATCACCTAGATGCACACCTACTCTACTGTTGAGGGAGTACATATAGAATGGGTTATATAAAGAGGGAACTATTGAATATAGGTGGAGCAGGGTCTTACCCAAAAATGAATTGTATTAATTATCCTATGGGATAACTATGAACTCAACGCTTGCTTCCAAGCCACCGAACTAGGTCATCAACTTCACTTTTTCACATATTCTTCGATCGGTCCTGACATTACCTAAAATATTTAGTTCAGAGGGACACATATCTTATTTAGTGAGCCCCAATATTCAAATAATCCGGGTCAGGATGAGATTTGTCCTAGAACCTATATTGAATAGATAGTAAAAGACGTCCATGAAATTGAACTATCCTATGATGTAAAATTATAGAATGTTCCCTTATATGAGAGAGTCCTCATAATCACTAGAGAATGAGATGATGGATTGGAATTATTCTTTTTCAGAATAATCTGTATACATGATCTATGTGTTAGGTACCTCTATATAAAACTACATGGGGAATATTAAGGCTTATATAAGTCCACACTCAAGTATTCTAATTAGAATAGGGCCTTGAGAATCAATAGAATTTCATGTCTTCTAGTGAGTATCTTTATCACATCGTAAATATGTTATATATGCACGTTTCTAGATAGAGGTGGTCTCTCATTGGTAGGAGGCATGAAACCCATTTCTAGAGGAACCATCAAAATCATTTTGGTGATAGCAATGGTCTTTTATCATAATCTAAATCATACAAAATCACTATTGGTTGACTATTAGATGACAAAGACATGAATTTAGCTAGACATGGTCAGTCATCATGTGTTTGTGGCTATTCATCCATGTGAATTAGAACTGTTAGTTATGGAATTGTGGTTAATGATGTGGGCTAGGATGACTATGAATGATGAGATCTGTGATACACATGTTGTATTGTCTCAGTTTTAGGAACAAATTGGATGGAAGCACTTTACTGAGAATTCTATTTATTATCATGTCCTTGACTCGCTATTTGATGAAATTTACTGAAGGTAGATAAGGAACATGAAGGGAAACCCTTGTTATCATAGACCCTGAAGGGATCCACCAACTCAAAATTATTACACGATACATACTCCATATTTTCATAAAAGTCTTATTGTAATGGTGGTAAGAACATGGGATTGATACTGAACTCTGGAGGAAAGAATTCACTTAGTGTGTCGGACAACTTCAACACTGGCGAGGGACTCATACTTCCCCTTCACCATCATCTCCTACTATTCTGAGAT
The DNA here is from genome assembly GCA_963277665.1 of Viscum album. NCBI lineage: Eukaryota > Viridiplantae > Streptophyta > Magnoliopsida > Santalales > Viscaceae > Viscum > Viscum album. The sequence goes on from OY728121.1 coordinate 988,522,236, forward strand.
TGAGAATTCTATATATTGGATGTAGTGAATCTTTCAGAGAAGGAACTGTGACATAAAGATATTTGGGCCAGCCTATATGGGCATAAATAAAGCCATGGGAGTGAGAAACTACTCTATAATCCAATCAGTAATTATAATTCAATGTCTCGTGTTTGGAAACATACTTACATTTACTATAACCTACACCATCTATGTCGGTTTTTGGTACAGATGTGTTCCACCTATTTCAGATAATTATTCAACCTTACCATGCCATTATCCACCAGATCCTAAATCTATTCCATGAACACATATCATTGTTTGATCATGTGTTCAAGGACTTTGTGTTAATTGAAATGTCTTGGGTGATCAATAAGATTATTTTCGTGAGGCATCTTTTCACTATGGAATATTTAGAATACCTTTCTCCAATACACTGAGGATATAATATGGAATATTTTAATACATGAAATAATTGGTTTTTTTCTCCTTTGAAAGATGCATACTCAAAGATCCAATCCTTAGTGAAGAATTAGAGCCTGAAGGGGTGATGGAGTGTCATTTTATTTCCTAAGTAGTTGGACATGGAGATGATATTCCTATCAATTATGTGATAGATGAGGTTGTGGTCTGTGAGGAGACTACACTAGGAGAGGATACACCAATTGGAGAGACACTACCGAAAACAATTTTAAATCCCGGGGGCCTCCACATGTTCAAAAATGGTAGTCAATTCCTTTCCAGCTCTTATTTAAAGATTTGGAAATGGAAATGGATGTGGATTCATGGATTTCCAGAAGGATTAATCAAGGAGTTGTTCCTTGTGATAGAAATATGGAAATAAACATATAAAATTATAAGTAATGAGGGTAAGTACCAATTTGTTTTTTACATTCCCTATAATCTTTTATAATAGGTTCTCTTGAGTTAGCGGCATATCGAGTGAATATGGGAGGACGTTCCACCAGGCTATAATGTTCCTGACATGTTCATTAGGAAATTTCATTCACATGGATTGGTTGGTGATACAATTCTTGCATGTTGTGGAGGTAAAATGGTAATGAAACTATTTATGGAGGTCTTCCCAACAAGTGATGTATCAGATATGTAGCTGGATTTTCCATTCTAATGTAGGACCTTCAAATGTCTGAACGAATGAAATGATCATGGGGGCCTCATGCTACTCTGGGATTCCCACCATGGTCCCACACCATGAGATGATATGGGACAGATGCGGTAGTGGGTCTCCCATACCATTTATGGGGTAAATTATAGGATTCATAAAATATAGGGGTTATCACATTCCAACCCCCAATTCTATATATGAATTTCCATCATGTGGGATTTACACCTATCGTGTATCCAAATATTCATATTGAGAGGTGTGAGTATCTATTGAATAGTCTTGTTGAGGTTTCCTATATTGATGAGGATCTATAACTACCAATGAGTTTTCAGGTTTTTGATATAGTAAGTAGGTTAGGCGAATCAGGGAGTGGATTGATATGTGTCCCAAGGAAGATTATCGCACTGCTTATGGGGGATTCTATGAATCATATATTGGTCTCTTTTCATATTCCCCTAACCTGTGATCTCTCAGTATGTGTGGGATCAATGAGTTAAACTGCAAAAAACATCTTATACAGGACCTACGTCTTCCACTAATACATTATTGTAGGAGGAATAAGATCCTCTTAAGGAGAATCATATTCCATGTGATATTTATAAAGGAACTCATCGATGATACTCTATTGATATATGACCTAATGGAGTAGGGCTACAATTGTAATATCAATATCTTGTTTATGTATGTTGTTAAACGGATCAGAGGGCTCGAGTTGTTCCATTGCATTGTTGGTGTTCCATCTAGTGGGAAATGATATAGAGGGTTCCTGAAGGATGAGTTCCTACCATTGTAGGAAACTGAAGACACCTGTAAGACCATCCACCATGTACATTAATTCCTAAGGGGGAATCTTTTATTTGTGAGACCTGCGTCGAAGTTATTTTTCTCTAGAAAGATAGGAACAACCATGCTAACCGCAACTATACCCAGAGGAAGATCCTAAATATCAATAGGTAATTCAAGATGTCATAGGATATGGATGAAGTTGAGAGAAACATTTTATCCCCATCACCTTATCTACATGTATGGGGACACCACTTCCATGATTCTGCAGTGCACAATGAGGCTCTTGACGCAGATCTATTGGAGGGTTTAGTAATTTATTGAAAATTCATGGTGTCCATCCATTAGTATTACCACAAAATAAACCATTCTACAATGATGATATATATTGTAAATGTTCTCCCAACATCTTGGGTAGAGTAACATACTATCATAGAGGCTGTGGAGAATCTCCTAGAGGTTCTGGCAGAAGCACATAGACTTTTTCTCAGTGAGGGACTCCGAGATATAGATAATGGAGTTTGTGATTGTCTATAATAACGTAGAAAATTGATTAAAATCAACTATATCTCATATTATTTCTTTCTCAGATGAAGGATCCTACTCTTGGTTGGACTAGTCTCTAATTGGTTCTAGCCAAGAGATGAGTAGCGACAATGATGTGGAATGGTGTAAAGGACGGATTGAGAAAAATTAATACACTATTTCATTTTTTTATTCACTACACACTTAGACATATCATGATGTAGGTATCAACCACATCATAACATCCCTATAGGATGGTGCATATAAAATTTCCTCATGTGTAATAGCAGCGATGCTCATTGGGGGTGCTTCGGGTAGCTCACCATTTGAATGAGTCCTTCCAGATTAGAACAACTCTACATGATCTTCAGTAATCATGGTTAGGGAGACTGGAGAAAATGGGGATAGATACACAATGGGTTCTGGGAAGGGAGGCAGATATTCCACCACCTACATATACCTATATAGAGATTTTTTTAATTTTTTGGATCTCATATTCCTTGATGACCAAATTCTCTCATCGAGATCCTACCTAAAAAAATGATGTTGATGGATTTGGTGAAGGCACTATCGTTTAATTTTTTTCCCCATCAAAATATAATGGTATGATAGGATTGACAGGTTTTTTATTCCTGCCATGATTTTTCCATTAGAGGTGACGATTCTCCATTCTATCCTGAGACTGTTCATTAGGGCGGTGTAATTTTTCAGCATGGAGAGGACCTCCATAATGGTGGTTTTTTGCACACATAGGACATCATATTTGATCAATTTTTTATGGGTAAGGAATATGAATCATTCATTGTTGGAGTGGGGAGTACCATCGCTTTGACTAGTGAGAGAGTGGGAAAGGCCTCCTCTCAAGATAATGAAGAATCGTGGAGGGAATTATCTTTGAATGAATGAAAAATGGAGAGGAACACCATGTGGATTAGTTATAAAGGCATGGTGAGGAACTCTATACTGATCATAAGAAGCAAGATTAGGTTATTTTAAATAATGGAATTAGACACTATGAGGGCCTCTATGTTTATTATCAATGTAGAGTGGAAGGGAACTAATTTGGTGGATGTTGGAGTGGGGAGTACCTCTGCATAAGTTGGTGGAAACATGGGGAGGGCCTTAATTTTGACCACTAAAAGAGTAGCTACATCCTTTTCTCTGGTTGGATGAGATGCATGGAGGTCATCCATATTGGAAAAAATAGGTATCATGATGGCCTCAATACTAACCAAAGATGAAGCTGGGAGGAAATTTTCATTAATTTACACTGTAGTGGGGATGATCACATTGTTGAGTGGTTCAATAGTGGGGAAGACCACTTATTGAGCTTGTATCAGTAGGAAGAGGACCATTACATTGAAGGTTAAATTTGGAGGACCTTCACATGTGTTGGTGATGGTGCGAGAAGGACCTCAACACCACAAATCATCATTATGGGCCCACTTCTAATGATTTCTAGTTATGATCATGAATGAAAATTCTAAAAAATAGTTACTCTGATGTGGTTGAATTCATGATACCTATCTTATATAGATGAGTCCCTCCTTATTAGTGGAAGGGATATGGAAGAATTTAATGATAGATGATGGGACCATTAGAGAATTTGATGATGATTTCCCTTGATGGGATCCTCCTAATAATGTGATTTATGAGGACATCAGGTGGGTCAAAATGGGGCTTGTGGATGTGTGGAAGAATCCACATGTTTCCCATATGGAATACATGGTCGTTACTAGAAATATCAGGTCCTCGTATGAGCCCTCCAGGGATGATCATAGGATATAGACACTACTGAAATGACACACGCATCACCCACCTCCTCAGTGATGGGGAGTGAGTTTTAAAACCACTCTGGGAATAGGGTATTGAAGAATTATGCTATTGGAGTGGGGAGAAATAGCTTCATGCACGGATCATGGGGTTGGTGGGGTTGATGAGGTGTTGAATCTTCAAGATCATATAGAGGAAATGTCTCATGGGAATGACTCAATCCTATTGTACCGATGTATGATTGCATCAACAACCCTCCTCTGAATGATTTTTGGGAGTGATACGAGGTGTGGGTGTCATAGTAGTTGTAGTTGTTGGTGAAGTTAGGAAGGAAGTATGGTAGTATGTGATTATGAAAATGAAATTTCTCCTTCCCCCATATATACGAGCATTGGGTGGTTGATTCCCTGCTTCTTGGTTCCTAAAAAATGTGGATTCAACCATCAGTACATATATAAATAAATTTATTTCCCATTCCAAAAAATCATTCAATCATCTATGACTGATGAGAGAGATATGCTAATACAATGTAATAGACCTCAATTATCAATTTTCAAATACCCCAATTCACAGTGTATTCTATTTTGAGCCCACTATTTGGTTTTTAGATCCCACTGCAAGATACCTAGATTCCCTGGAATTCCAATATGTTTACATAACAAATTATACTAGCCCCTATGTGGGGAGAAGTGATTCAGGTAAGATTAACAATTTATTTTGGTGGCTTGATTTATATAGTGTATGAGTAAAATCCTTGATCTAATGACCAACAGAACCAGTCCCCATGGTGGAATGTGAAAAGATTCATGCCGAGTTCACCATTTCTTATTACGATTCATTTAGTAGGATTCATTGTTGTAATACACATTTAATGCGTGTGTTGTTCATCAATTTTATATTTCCCCACATTCTATTTTTCCAATGGACGGAGACATAAATCACATTCAATGGTGATGTCTTCTCCTCGATCAAAATTCGAATATGGGATGCTAGTTCCTCTATTCATGGATTCCCCCTTGGAAAATGTCCCCTTGTCTAAGACTCCCTCATTGAGTTAAGTAATATTTGTGAAACTTATTCATGGTTCCATCCCTTTATTATATCAATTTAATTATACTACTACATTGAGTACATTCAATATGTTCTTGATGGGACACTATCCTTTGGTCAGGACTGTCATCATGTTGGGAATAACTAGGAGGTCTTTCCAGTGGTAACATACATCACACGTATTCTTACTCATATGAGGGCATATCATGGAGTAATTTTAGGAATGGAACCCATGAAATACTATGTTTATCATGACGCATCTAATTTCAGAGGCATGTCTTCCAAGGAATTCACCTTAGGAATCCCATGTTTATCATGAGGTAGCTTATGACATAGGCGTATATGATTAGAGGATTTCACCTCATGCATCCCATGTTTATAATGAGGTATATTTTCGGATTTGGGTCACAATTTTGAGGACTTTTGAAAATTTATTTGATTGATCAATAGGCCCCATGAAGATAGATCGAAGTTTTTTGTCTTTAACAGGAGAGATTGCACACCTGAAATATTGATCGGACACCCTGTGGGTTTGATCATGAAGGTTATACCATAGGAGGGAACACATGGGTTCAGTATTGGTTACGATTGAACCTAAATGATATATCCTACAAACCATGTTTAGATAACATTGATCATAACCCAAGTATTTTGATGTCGTATCTTATGGTCATGTGATAGGACTAGTCCATGCAGTATAACATCATACAGTAAGGATGCTCACATTGTAAAAGGATTATCACTGAGGGATGGTTCATGAATTTTTAATGTAATATCCCCTTAATAAGAGGATTTATCATTCTTGGATTTGGTGTTTTTGTGGGTCTTACAAGATGATATTCCTGAGGGACATTGAGGATATAGCTTTTCCCAGGTGAGTGGCACGATCATTCAATGATTTGGAGTCCCATAGAAGATCAAGATGGATTTCAATGTCAGGTTTGAACCATAGGGGGGATTCCTACATATCTCATTTCATTTCAATCAAATCCCATATATTATGGAATGGTCACATATTACACAAAATAATTTTCCATAGATGTGGATTTGGATATGGGAATACAATAGGAGTGGGCCATGGAGTGAGTATGGTAGGGGAATATACCTAAGGAGGATGAACATTTGATGGGATATTATTGGTTGAGTCTTTTGAATAGGAGTGGCCCACAGATGAATTGGTGGATATCCTAGTTACTACAATACTCAATACCAATGTGATTCTTTCCCAATGTGAGAATCAATATGAATTAGTTGACATTATGATTAAACGGTTAATTTTTCCCCCAATGGATAGATGTTGGGACCAAAGGGAAAGACAACTATCATTGAAGGGATTATATCCTTTCTAGTATTAGTATACTATGAGGCAAAGAGGAGACCCAGTGCGGTCTTATACAAGAATTTCAAGGAGCATAGTTTAGGAGGGATGCCAGGGGGATGTCATTTCATTTGGGGAGGAACTAATTCTATCTGAGGAGAATATCCTTCTATATGAGGATAGCCAGTGTGAATACCATCACATTATAGTCTTACATATATAATAATGTTCCTATTTGACATGGTAAGGCCGCATTTTAATGTCATGTGTTGAGGACGTTAGTGTTAGGAAGTTTTATGTCATACAGTGTGGATGTGGGGGACTCACTACTCACCCTTGGATATTAAATACCCACCCCTTATACACCTCCAAGTAGAGAATGAATTTATAAATGACATGTTTTAATGTTATGGAGGAGTGTTCAATCATTACAAATATGTTAGAATTCATATGTTATGAATAAATAGGAGTTAATGTACATATGCTGAGATGAAAATGGTAGGTTGGAGTTTTTTGAAACACTTTAAGGGGATTGGTCCATGGGAATAGGTGAAATAGATCATATTAGGACATGGGGTGAATATGGACAAATCATGGATGGGTGTGGGAGCCCAAATCACTCATCCATCACGAACATGTTTTAGCATAAGGGAGGAAATATGTAATGGCACAGATAAAGGGATTTGAAAATCATAGATCCTCATAGAGGGGTGACTTTCAAATATCAGGTTCTTTGTGGTGGTTATGGGATTCTGGAAGGAGTTTTTTTTGTAAAATGTGGTGATCATGCCTCAGGATGAAGTCCTGACTCAGGAAAAGAGATCCTTGTGAATGTTTAACAATCCACAAAGTCTCAAGTACTTCTTCAGGCATTCTTCCTTTACAAGGGGTGTATTCCTTTTTGATAGGAATCTATACTATAGTTGGAGGATATCAATATCACAGAAATGGGGTTTTTAAAAATCACAAATACCTTGCATGATCTATTCATGGCCTGGTTCATGAGGCACAAGTTGTTCATGAATGTGTTTCACAAATTGGGAGAAATTTAGATGATGAAACGTAAGAGAAAACCCAATGAAATACTGGAATGATCTGGGTATTTATTGGCAAGTGGTTTCACTAAGGTGAGAGGAGGTTTGAGAAGAAAAAGTGAGTTTCACTAATGGGTGTGGGAGTATCATACTCATGGAGGCGACCATCAATGAATCATGCAGTATCGAAGAATTATATAAATCATGGATGCCACCATAAATCCTTTTCATAGTCACAATGGAAACTTTTTATCAAGGCTAATCATAATATCTCTCTGTTTTTTAAGTAGTAGGGATTTATGAAATAGACTATTAAAATGATTTTGGTCCATTTTGGGATCATGCTTTCTTTGGAATGGTTGTGTTTTCTTTGACTATTCCTGTTGAATGTATTTACATTCCAATAATAATTACTCTATTTATTATTAAATTTATGTATTTCCAGAAATAGGAACATAAGAATTTTCATATCCCATTTATGTCGTCAATTTTGTTGTATCGGGTACCCTGTTTTATTTGATATTCTAGTGATTTTGTAGGATATTTATAGGTCTTCAATTTTACACATGTCAGTATCAGGATTTAGAGGAAAATGGATGGATTTTTTTCCTTGTGGGAAAGAAAATGTGCGAAATGAATTCACTCATGAAAAATGAATGGTCATAATTAAACTAAAAATTGCACAATGATATTTTTTTCGTTAATGTTCATAGGGTTAGCAAGTAAATTTCATCAGGATTCACCGGGTTGGACATAATGGAAATCATCGGAGCCACCAGAGTTTAGTCTCATTGCATTTTGTCACATTTCAGTCTCAATTGTGTAGGAACGTTTTTTCCTATTTTCACCATTTTGGGCGCTTTATCCTGTAGTCTTCTGCATTTGGGAGTTTCTGTTTTTTTTCATCATCTAATAGCCACAGATGAAGGTATTGAATATTATTATTTAATGTTTTAAAATTCCATATTTGTAGCTAAAAATTAATGATTTTATGGACAATAAAATAAGATACATTATAATAAATATGTGACTTTTAGTAAATGTTTTATAGAAATAAACAAATGAAATTAATGCTTAATCATTCTCAAAAAATTGGTCTGAAATAAATAAATTATATTGACGCTTCTTCTTAAACTAAAACATTTTATTGAATCTAATACTAATATTTCTATAAAAAAACATTCATAGTGAATTTATTATAATTTTTGTAATATGTACTTGTATATTTGAAGAATATATTTTTAAAAAAACCATTATACAAATATATTATAAATATATAAATTTTTCTGTATTCAAAAATTTTCCAGGGATGTTCTAGTAGAAGTTCTAGTGGATTTTCCATGGACTAGAACTTCCTCTAGAACTTTGTCTCAAACACGTAATGGATTTATAATTACATTTATATATATTTTTTATAAAAATCATATTATGGATATCATATAAGTACAATTATGGTAAATTATCCTAAATATAAAAATTTTATTAACATTTTTATTCATATTGTATATACTTTTATAAATTCTTATTATTATTATTGTTTATAAAATTATATAAAAATATATTAGATATTTATATAATATCATTTTATATATAAATAAATTTTTCAAAATTTAATTTTTATCAATATATTCTATGGTTTTATAAATATATACTTTAATTTATTTTGGAATATCTATGAGAACTTCCAATAGAACTTCTACTGTAACACATAAATGATTTATAACTATTTTTTATAAAAAAATTAAAAAACATATAGTCTATATATATAATAAGTCAATTTATTATATATTTAATTTTTATTTGAAAAATATAGTTCTATATTATATTTCTCTATAATATTTTCCCATATATATAAATTTTTATAATTTCATTATTTATTATGGAACATCCATCAGAACTTCTGTTTTAACTCTTAATGGACTTGTAATTGTTTTTTTATAAATTTTGTAAAACCATATATTCAATATATTTTATAAGTTCATTTCTTATAATTTTTTTATTTCATAAATATAAATCTATTTTATATATTTGTAAATATTTTATTTCTTAAACATAAAAATTTTAAATGCATATTTATTCATATATTATAGATATTTCTAAATGGAAAATTATATTATTAATTATAATAATTGTGTAACAAATGTAATAAATATTTTTTATAATTCAATTTTTTATAAATAAAATTATTAATATTTAATTTTATTATTAATATATTCTATAGTTTTATAAATATATACTTTTTTGTATCGTTTAACTTCCTATGGAACATCTATTGTGACACTTAACATATTTATAACCATCATATATATAGATTTCCTACATAATTTATTTAATAAACTGAAAAACATCATTTTTTATAAATTTATTTTTAGTTATTATTTAAAATGTATATTTTTATATTTATATATTTGAAAATATTTATTTTTCAAAATATATAAATTTCATTTAAAATTTTATTCATATGTTATATATATTTTTAAATGATAAATTCTATTATTTTTATATAAATTACATAATAAATATAAAACATATTTCGTAAAATTAAATTTCTTATAAATATATTTATTAAAATTTAAATTTTATTAGTATAATATGTTCTTTTATAAATATATGCTTTTGATAAATTGTGGGACTCCACCTAAAACATCCTTATAACATCAACTAGAACATCAATTGGAACTTTTGTTATAACAAATAATTTATTTATAATTGTAATTTATTTATATTTTTTTAAAAAAAATCAATATATCTTATAAGTGAATTTATTATAAGTATTGTTTCAGTAATTATTTCATAAATATATTACAATTTTATATATTTATAAATATTTAATTACCTAAATATTTTAATTTTACTTCCATTTTTTAATGATATTATAAAATTTTAAATGGAAAATTATATTATTTTTATAAAAGTCATATAGAAAAATTAATTCATATATTTATAATCGAATTTTTTATAAATATAATTTTTTTATTTTTTATTTTTTATTTTTTTAAATATATAAACTTTTTCATTATTAAATTTCTACTTGGACATCCATTGGAACTTTGATAGGAATATCTTGTGAAAAGTTTTCTAGATTTATCCCAAGACATTAACTGGATGTTAGCATTTAACGTTCACTGGATATTCTTCTCAAATTTCTTAAGAGTTATTTATAAATGATATTTACAAAGTTTTATTCATTTTCTATATAAAATATGTTATATATGTTCATTTATGTAATTTCCTTTACTGATGTTTCTAAATTGTAGTTTATTTCAAAGACATGTCGTTGATGTTGAATTGTTATATATTAAAACGGTTATGGGAATGATGTTCAAACCACTTGACAATATACAATATTTATATGTTATATATGGGGGGATTAAATGGGATCAGTTACATGACATTACTCAAAGTAAATAAAAATTGAGAAATTAATTTCCATGTCATACCTTTAGGTTTGTAGAAAATAATATCATAGGAGGTTGAAAATTTTGATAGTGTAGTGAAATTTTATCAGGCTGAGACACGTATAGGTTTCTTTTTTAGAATGGGGGTTAGTTCATTATGTTTTTGGAAATATGTATGTAATGTATTTTTTAAGGGAATAATAATCACTTACACAATCCTGAATAATTTCATATGATATGGTACGAAAGAATAATTAAAAAACAATATGCAACTAAGTTAGATGTGAATTATTTAAGAGGTATTAAACCAAATGGTTTATTCTCCATAATGATAACGTTTTCATATTGTTCAGATGTTATTGGGTATACATGTGTTGATCCTTTAAATTTTTTATATTCTAAAAAGGAAATAAAATCAATTCAGGGAGATTCATGTTACATGATAGTGTGCATAGAAATTAAAATCATAGACAATCCATCATTTGTTTATATTATGTATTTTGACATCACTGGGAGAATTAATAATATTTTATAAGATGATCCAAAAATAAATATAGATTATAAGTTATTTGGATATGTTTTTTAAAACAACTTTTCATAATATTAAATAGAAAAATCACATAGGAATATTTAATGGCTTCAATCACAATCGGGAGATTTACATTTTTGGGGGAAACTGTGTTACATGAGAAAATTGAGAATTCCATTTCTTGGTTGTTCCATAAAAAATTACAAGTTCATCACATGAGGAAACCAAAAATTATATTTACATAACAGGATTTCATAATTGTAAAATCCATTTATGTTGTTTTAGTGGGAATTCAACATTCCAATTATATGTCTAATTTGATAAATAATGTAATTATACAATTTTTTAATTGGATAAAATAAAAATCTAGTTTTATAAAAATATTTAAAAAGTGTGTTCTCCAATACCATGATGCATGTCAATTTCATCATGAGTGGTATGTCCTTAGAGAATAATATAATGATGGTATATCAAAATGGTTAAATGATGTATACGTGTTGTGATAATTGTGGGTTCATTTATTTTTGAAACATACTTTAAAATTGGGTATTCACAACTCTCATTTAACTGAATCTTTTAATGGAATTATTAATGATTTTTAACATCCCAAGTTATGTGTTGTTTATCAATCTATGTTGTTTGAATGATTGTTCGAAAAAAATAAATATCAATAAATAATGGTTGAATTTGAGATGTGGGAGATGTTGCCTTATAATCTTTACCCTTACAATGAATTAATGTTCATGGTTTCTACTAGATATAATCCAAATTTATTTTCGTTATTTCAACATGAATATTAAATGATTGGTGCCTGTTTTTCGAAATAATGTATTAAAATGGGAGTAAAATTTATTTATGTCATTGTAATGGTTGGATGTGTATATCAATTCTATTTATCATATGGATCTTATAATGATGTTTTTAACTATATTTTTAACAAAATTTAATTGGTTTGGTGTCTCTATTATCAAGCATTAAAAATTTATGAACTTATTAATGAGATATCAATACATAAAACTATTATTTTTCTAAACTGGAACTGTTCAACAAAAAATATTTGAATATTTGAATGAGATTATATTTTTTTAAATATTGTATAAATTTGTTATAATAACAAGATTAAATAATTTATTATAAATAACAATGTTTTTTATTATCATCTCTTGACAAATGGTTGAAAGTTATGACATTTCCTTCTCTAATTTTTGTAATTATGAAATTGGGTTTCATGAAATAATTATATTAAAATATAGATATGATGGTATTGGGGTTTCAGATGTTTTTTGAAATAACAAATTTAAAAAGTAAATAAAATTTGAAAGGAGGTGATATCATCAAATTATATTTTAAAAAATGGAACATGAAAGAAGACACTATTGAACAAAAATATTAACAAGTCACGTTATATTATGACAGTATGATTTAATTTTATGATGAAATCAATTTCTTGTAGAATTATTATATTGGTAATGTGGTATTTGATATCAATTTTTTTTTCATTTGGGGAATTTGGGATCAAGAATGATCATATTTTACTATTTGAGCTAAAAAACAATTTTAAATTTACTTTCTTTAGCAGCATCAACCATATCTATAATTTTGGTAATTATTTTGTTTCTCTATTGCTGGAAGACATGTAAAAAAAATTTAGACTATATCATTATAGGTAGAATACCATAGAATTGGAAGAGTGGTTGAGGAATGTATCATTAGATACTTTTTTTATACATTGAATAGTTTTCCTCTTCACCATGTCCAAGATGTTTTGAAATGTAATGAATCTATTAACGTATTTATTGGTTGGATTGAATTGTAATTGATTAGTAAACCACATCATGATACTTTAGTTCGAATGTATGAGTGCAATATGAGAAATGGTATACAATTATAATTTTTTTTATTTGTAAATTACTATGATAGGTATTTCACCGCATTTAATCTAGAATAGTGTTCTAATGATTTTAAAACACTTCTTACATAATTGGAAAAAACATTCCATTTTGAATTATAGTGTGTCCTGATTGGTATTTAAGACCACATCCATTATGTTAATATGATGTTTTCAATACATTTTATATTCAAATAAGTTACTATTATACAATAAAATTTAACAAATACAAGAACCAGACAAAATTTAATATTTCACATTAATTAAAAACACATAAAATAAGGATGTTTGACTATATATCGAGATGTTAGTGGAAAATAATCGAATAATAAACTACATGTTCTTAATTTATTTTGTGAACTACTGTTAGTAGGTTCATCAAGTAAGTAGTGAACCATATAAAGAAATATTTCATCAACATCTTCTTGAGATCACTTCTTCATATATGATAGATCTACTAATAACTTCAAAATTGGATAGCAAACAACTATTGTGTAGTCCAATCATTCATCACCTTGTTGAAGATTATTGTCTACAATTATATTGGGAGTTGTTATGTCTATGTAAAAAGGGAGCCATTTCCTAATGATTTATTCAATAAATGATTTATGCAAGTGTCTGAAGTCATAAAATTTTAATTATCTCAATTGTTTAATTTGAAAATGGATTTCATGTCGAAGAGGAGAAAATGTACAATTACCGATGCATTCTACTAATGAATATCAGGTACACCACCACTAGAAAAATGATATATCTATATCATCCTAAGCATCCACAATATGCATCTCTTTGAATAATGAAATATCTTACGATGAATGAAACTTCGAGTTCCATCACACCACGACCAATTAAAATAGCTGTTATGAATAGTAATAAATACTTTTTGAAATTTTATAAATTTTATATTTCAAAATGGACTTCATTTTGGGATTTGGAATATCAAAACTAAGAAAGGGAGAATTTTTTGTAATTCTCTGAAAACATTCAATTTTTGATGAATAGTGAAAAACACAACGTCATTATTTAAAACCAAATTTTTAGTTAAATAATTAATTATTTTATTTAATTTTTTTTTGGTCAAAATAGATACATAATACCTATATGTGTTCAATTTAATTAATTGAATTCATTTTATAATAAGACTATATATATAAAATTTTATTGAACTTTTAATGTCATTTACCCACCTTCTAGGCACATTTGGAAATTTGCATAAAAAGAAATTTTACCGCTTCTATAAATTGAAATTAAAAAATCCGAGTGAAATTGTTGAAATCAAAAAGTAAAATGTGGTTCAATGGGATGAAAATAATTTTTAGTGAATAGTAACATTTGAATTTTATTTACCACCTTTAATAGTAAATAGGGTAATTAAAGGTAAAAATGATATTATAATTACCCTAAAAAATTTTATAATTCTATTGGATAATTTTATTTCGACCAAAATCAATCATAGAAAAAAATATTATCCTTTTGGTTCAATTGGATTAGATTAGGACATTTATTATTATTTTACTTAAACAAGAGTTAAAAGTGTTAAATTCAATGTTTAATAACTAAACCATTGTTACTATTGGCATATACATATGATAAATTTGACTATAAATATTTATTAGAAATATAGAAATATTTCATACATAATGGTATTTTATTTATAATTTTTAGACATTATATAATTAAATTTATATATGACACAATGATAATGCAGTAATTACCATATTATTGAAAGATTAAAATAATTGATATTATAAACATTTAAATAGTATTAAATTGATAGTTTTGATGTATAAAAAGAATTTTCTAGGTTAATATGACCTGTTAGGGTGGATTATATAAATTTTTTGGATGTGATAATGTTTTTATGACTTTCACAATAACCAAATACTAAATAGTGTCAAAATTGACATAAATTAGTTTTTAAAAAAATACTATATTATTAATTGATATAATATTTCTAAAAGTCTCAGGTTAGTCCAAAGGAATTATATAAGGTTATATATATCAATAATTAACCACTTGTAGTTCTATTGGATTTTTATATTATGTTTATTAACCGTTTAATATAATAATACAAGAATGCATGGTAAACATTATACTATTTAACTAAGTGTTAAACCTAAAAGATAAGGTTAATATAGTGACCTAAACCTATCTAAAACCTATTTGTTGAGATATTTGAGACCCAACCCCACCTTAGTGTCTAAATAAATCCTTTCTGAACCATTATTATCTGAATATTATCGTATAATAAAATAATATTTCAAGCTTTTCTCAAAGTGACCATAACCTATCATAAAAAAGGGTACTTCCCCTTCTTTCAAAATCACCCCTCCAAATCCACTTTTCTCATCCAAACACTTCTAAAATATCCTCCCAACTACCCTCAATTAAACATATATCCCTTATATTTATCATAATCCAACATAAGGATCCCTTTTGATTTAATCAAAAGAAAGAAACCGAAAAGAGGAAATAATTTCAATACCTCTTTCAAAGTTCATTTCTTCTTCCACATCCTTTTTCATTGTTGTTCCCATAAAAAAATAATAACTAAAGTTCCTTATACTTAATTTTATGTTATTGTAAATATGGTAAACCCATATTCATTATTCTATCCATCCTATGAATGACAAAGTCACCATACGTGCGTATGTACGACTTACCATCTCCACGTCATGGTGTAGTTTGTTATTCAACACTTAGTTATTTAGATGGATATAATAATGAGTATAAATGATGAAAATATTATATATATAACAAGTTAATTATTCTTTATATATGATATACCATCCAATTAAATATGATTTCACCATAAATCGAAGGATATTATCCCTCGTGCATACATACGGATTACCGTCTCCACGAACCTGATGAGATTCATTCCCCATCGTAATGATTCAAGAATAATGTTCATTTTATTACTAAAAATAATGTTTATTAACTGTATATCATTCCAGATAGGAATAGAATAACTCATATCTTTAACAATCATGACTTACGTAACAAAACATATAATGGAAAACAAATCAGTTAACACTCGTAACAATGATGCTACTAAAGTATAATTAACAAAGAAAAATTAGAAGATCATATATGATATCATATTAATGTATGTGGTTCTTATTAATTTAATAACAATGATTTTAATATTATACATGATGTTAACATACCCTCAATCAAGGAAAAGTACAAGGTAAGGGTTTATTCGACAATCTCTTCATTATCCAAGGTTGTTTATACATAACTATTTACAGGGACCTCTTTATCATCCAAATCTGGGTTTCTTAAAAATGTATATCAATGCATTTTTACTAGTTACTAGACTATGGTTTATGTAAAGACCCGGAAATTTCAAGGAATTTTTTTTCTTAATTTTGATTGGATTTTTACAAGAACGCAGTTTCTGACGGCGCCTGATTCCGAGGCCCGGTGTGCCCAGAATCATTTTTCGAGGTTTAGGCTCGGCTATGTTCAGTGAACGAACGAGCGGGTTTTTCTAACTTTTGAACTGGTGTTTGGAATAAAATTCCGAGGACACTGATGGAATTGCAATGCTGGTAATTTCTTAGAAACGCCTCTTCCAGAATTGCGTTTTCTCGGGTGTGGTTTTTTAAATTTTTGGGATTTAAGTTAAGAAATAAAATAATGTGGTACGACAAACTTTATTTTATTTTTACTTAAAGCCGCTTAAAGCTGCTTAAGCTGAGTTGAAGCAGATAGGGTGGAACCCAAAATATCCTACCCTCTTGGTAGGATATTTGTGAGGTGGGGCCCGCACGATCCCCACTATTTCTTTTCCGCTAAGTAACGCACCCGCAAAAACCCCTATTAAACAAAAGTCAACTGACGCGCTTTCTAAATTCTTAACGCCCCTATTAATTGGGCGGTTAGTTCGTTACAATTAATTCTATGAATTAATTGTTCGTTACTTATATTTGTTTTTCAAATTCTTCAGTTGATAATAATATAAGATGATGACTTATTTTATTATCGGCTTGTTGTGCTAGACCTTTGGAGAATCTCTAAAGATCTTCACCCTCCTATGCGAAGAACGCGAAGAACGCGAAGAACACGAAGAACGCGAAGAATGCGAAGAACGCGAAGAACGCAAAGAACACGAAGAACACGAAGAATGCAAAGAACACCGGCCTCCGATGAAGGGCGACTAAGAACACCGGACCCTCGGAGATTGAGGCCGACGATTCTCCCTCTGCAACGCTTCTTCCACGATGATCAAACCCCGCGACAATCTTCGATCAACAACGACAAGGTAGGGGATTGCGGTCCTTTTAATTCTTTGTGGATTATAACATCAACATGGATTTAATTGTTATAATTAAATCTGTATGTTCTTGATCCTCAGAGTTTGTGTGCGCGACACCGAGTACCGCGCGACAGCGACACCCTTCCGCGACGCGACGATCCTTTTCTTCCGTGACGGTCAATTCCGCGACGAACTCGTGTCCGACGACGACGTTGAGGTAGGGGATGTTTTGAAAATTATAATACTCCATGTTTGTTTCCCTTCAAGGCGTGAACGCGGACCAACTAATTAACAATTTGGTCCGTGGATTATTATTGCGGTTCAGGGTTTATCAAATTGATGGGAAATATTACTGTGTTGTTTCAAACCGCTAACGCGGTGGGTGCGGACCAACAAACAAGTCCGAACCACCACATGCTTTCTCGTTCTTAGTGTGCGGAAGGGCGGACGACAAAAAACGGGGTCGCAAGGGCGATTTGAGGGCCTTGCAGTGAAGGTGGGGTCCCAGGAGGACCACTGGCAAAGACCGCACATAACACGGACCACCGGAGCGCGTCCGGTGGTCCGCGAAATCTCACGCCGGCGCGCCGCTAGCAAAACCCGCCGTGGCTGAAGCCGCAACGGCATGGCGGTTCCACGGCTGCACGGAACCCGGAGGCGGGACGCGGCCGGCATGCCACGTCCGGGTGCTGCGGAGCGGCCCCCGCGCGGGGGTCGCGGTTCCTTCGCTCGGTCGCTCGGTTGGGCCGAGCCGAGCCGAGCCGACCATCCGGGTCGGGTCGCGCCCAGGCCGGGCCGGGCCGCCCTGGCCGGGCCGGGTCACAAGAAATTGGGTCGGACCCGGACCCGAGTCGGTCCGGGCCCAGACCCCCCGTTTTCGGACCCTCTTTGGTCTTTTGCACATATCTTGGGCTACGGACCTCCGATCGACGCACCATCTGTTGCGTAGCGATCCATGGAACGAGACGGTCGTTTCGGTATATTGCACTCAAGGTTTCAAAATACTTTGGGTTCGGCCGGGTTGGTTCGGATACGAAACCAACCGGGCCCTCGGAGCGGAAACGCTTATATCTTGAGTTCCGGACGTCCGATTGACGTGTCGTCGACTTTGATGGATTCCTCTAAGTGATACGGATCTTTTGGCTTACTCCTCTAGAGGTTTGGATGCATTCGGAGTGCGGTCGGGTTGGTTCGCTCACGAAATCCAACCGGGCCACTGGAACGAAAAAGCCAATAACGCACAGACCGGGCGTCCGATTGACGCGCCGTCTGTCTCATTGATTTCCTCTTGTTGAGACGGAACTTTTGGCATACTTCGCCCCAGTTTTGGACGCAGTTGGAGTATGTCCGGGTTGGATTGTACCCAAAATCCAACCGGGCCCCTGGAATGGAAAAGCTGATATCTTTCAGACCGGACGTCCGGTTGACAAACCGTCAGCGGCGTTAGTGATATTGTTGAGAAGTGGTCCCTATGAGTATACCCTATGAGAGTTCGGGGTAAAGTTGAAATACGGCCGGGTTGGTTCGCTTACGAAACCAACCGGGCCCCTGGGACGAAAAGGCTAATAACTCACAGACCGGGCGCCCGATTGACGCGTCGTCTATTGCGTTGAGACCCCAATGATGAGGCGGTCCTTAGAGATACTTCTTTGTGGGAATTTGAGATACTAGGAGTATCAACCTGTAGCTCATGGAGCGGACCCTCCTAAAGATGAGCGTGCGGAGTACGGAGACCGTGTAGCCGGCTGAGACCTGACGATTGCTTGACCGATCGACTTGGTGTGTTTCTGATAGCCCAGTGTGGAGCACTTGGTTGTAGCGGCAGACCTACGGCGGAGGAGCGCTTGGTTGTAGCGGCAGACCTACAGTACTCAACAGAAGGAGTACCTCTGGAGGCTATGAGGGGGAGCGCTTGGTTGTAGAGGCAGACCCACAACGGAGGAGCGCTTGGTTGTAGCGGCAGACCCACGATACTCAACAGAAGGAGTACCTCTTGAGGTTATGAGGGGGAGCGCTTGGTTGTAGCGGCAGACCCATGGTGGGAAGCGCTTGGTTGTTGCAGCATAACCAGAGTACTCGACAGAAGGAGTACCTCAGCAGTCTTAGGTTAGTGAGCAATACCTTGGAGTCGTGACAGGACCACTGTACATTCCAGAGGCGGGGCTCTTCAGCAGTTACGGTTTTGATGATGAAAATCCTGGTTTGAGCTGAGTCTATGACCTTTTTGTTTCCTCATGATTGAGATGGGTTACATGATAACTTAGGTATATGTATGGGCATATACCTAGGTAGTGGTTATCCGTTGACTTCATAACCCTTGTGTTTTCTCATGATTGAGATGAGTTACTTGATAACTTAGGTATATGTATGGGCATATACCTAAGTAGAGGTTATCTATTGAGATCTTCTTTGTGGTTATCCTTTTTGGTTTTAGCGAGACCTTGAGGGTCTCAGGGTCCCTACTGAGTATCGTTATACTCACCCCTGCACGGGCTATGCCCGCACCTCGTTGTGTTGGTTGCAGACGACGGACAGTGCTGACGGAGGCTGAGTGTTCAAGGACTGGACGGTACTTGAGGTGGACTACATGACGAGCCAGTATCTGGAGGTGGACTTCACGGTGAGATGACACTCGGAGGAAGTTGACGGGAGAGAGCATTGTGGAGGCTATCTGTACCTACCCATCAGGTAGGATCCGTGGTGGATGATCCAGGAGCTACGCCATCTGTACCTACCCTTCAGGTAGGATCCGAGGAGGACGACCCATGGGCCGCTTCCATTCTTCCAGTTGTTGTTTTCTTTTTCTGTTATACTTGTTCAATTGTAGTTTTACTTTCATTTGGGTTTGTATTCTGGCCCATTTACTTTTCAACACTTTCTTTTGTACTTAGTGTTTTGCTTCCGCTTGTACTCTGTGGTGTTTTGTTTACTTTTATAAAGGCAATGACTTCCCAATTATCGGGATTTACGCCTTTGGTGCTTGTATCCATCCCCTGGCCTATGGAAGGCGGGCTTGGGGTAGTCACGATAGGGGCCCCGAGGACGGGTCGTGACAAATTGGTATCAGAGGATTCGGTTCTACCGTAGAACTTATAAATTTGATTTTTTTTTCTTTCTGTGAAGAAATAGTGTTAAGAGTACCGGGTGTGGTTTTTAGTTCAGGGAGTCCAGTGTTGGTGCGGGCGACCGACGTATCCATACACCAGGACCCTAACAACTGATTTACGACTTTGTGCATGAAAACACTGATTGCGTGTGTGTTTACAGAAGTTATTAAATGTCAGCTCAAACCAGGTCAGCTCACCAGGTATAATCGTTTGACTGTGTCACGTTGTTTCTTTCAGGATGCCTTTTCTCGGACGACCAGCTACAGCCCAGAGGGATGTTCGTACTGACATCCTGCCGAGCGACGAGGCTTCAGTACAGGGCCCTCTTGCAGTTGGGGCACCAGCGGAGGCACCAGCGGTACTACCATATGTTGGGCCACCGATGCCACCAGACCCAGCAGTAGGCGATACACGCCACTTGAGTGCACTGCATGAGTTCCAGTGCCAAAGGCCACCCAGGTTCCGGGGAGAGATGGACCCCCAGGCCGCTGAAGATTGGATGGAGGCTGTGGTTAGAGTCTTCAGGCTAGTGGGGACGCCGGCAGACTTCATGGTAATTTTTGGTGCTAGCCTTCTTCAGGCAGCATCAGGCAGGTGGTGGAGCCACTTGTTCCAGTTTTACGACGGGATGACCTTCGCATGGGAAGACTTCGAGACCTTCTTCAGGGTGGAGTTTGTGCCAGTAGCTCTACACTCCGAGCATATATAGGAGCATCTTCCTTTGCCGCAGGGTTTCGATCAGTAGCAGAGTCATCTGTGGGCAGTAGACAGATGATACAGAGGTCCAAGAGGACCAGAGCCAGCCGTACGAGGATCAGGAAGTGTTATGAATGCGGCGGAAAGGGTCACCTGGCACGTGACTGTCCGACTCCTCGTACAGTTGATTCGCAGGCTTTGGAGGAGCCACTGAGGTAGAAGCAGCGGCGGGTGCTTGAGCAACAGTCGAGCAGTGGACAAGGCAGTAGAGCTCCAGGAGCAGGTGGACAGAAGAGGAACTAGTGGATACGCCCTTTGTACTTCTAGTTCCATGTTTATGTTGTATTCGTGTCTTTGTACTATGAGCTACAATAATAAAAAGACACTTATCTTGTGATGTTTGCTTTCCTGTCCTTTTTGTTCGGTTGATACTGAGTGGTCCTGGTTAAGACTGTTGGATTGACCCTCACTTTCGAGATTTCTACTGGAGGAGACCCAGTGACCTCACACTGATTCTGACAGTGTGACTCGACCCATGGAGGCGAGAGTGACAGTTGGATCTCTTGTTAGTTACGTCGAGGCCTTACGACGTCATCCATGGCATGAATGCATCATTCATGTCGGGATTGACTGTATTAGCCAATTAATGTGGTTCATCCAGGGGATGAGACCAGATTTCTATTATTGGGAAAGAAGAAATCATAGCAGCTTTTGTGAGACTAAAGAAGGTGCAGATCATCCAGGAGCGGATGAAGACTGCACAATGCAGTAAGAAATAGGAAACCGGTGCCATTCTTAGAGACTCGGGCGTGTTAAATGTTTCAAGAAGAGGAAGCTTTAAAGAGAGATGAGTCTGAGAAGTGGAAGATGTGGAGGCATAGCTAGGAGAGCAGCATGAGGTGGTTTACATATTAACATGATATAACCACCTGCCTTAGTTATCCCCGCCAGGCTCAGGGAGCTGGAGGGCGGAGAAAGAGTTCGGCTGCATGTGGTCAAGGAGTGTGACCCAATGGCTCTAAAAAAGATTCAAGGGACGGTCTGTGTCCACTACTAGCTGTTGTAGTAACAGACGTCGATATGAATCATTCATCACTTTCACAAATCTTGTCCCAGGCCTAGAGTTTTCGGTAAGCCGTAGACTTGACCCTCATGTCTGGAGATACCTTGGGAGAAGACTTGATAATCACACTTACACCGACGGTGTGGTCAGACCCTCGAGGCGAGAGTTTCAGTTGGAATCTCTTGGTGGCAGCGTCGAGGCCTTACGACATTGGTTTGAGTATGGACTAGGCAATCACAGTTCATACACAAATTGAGGGTATTAGGCAAAAAGGTTGTGGTTTAACTACGATGTCGGGATGGTTTTTCCTTGGTTGGCGAAAAGGAAACCCCAGGAAGCACAGGATAAAATCATGCATAGGGGGGTGCGGCCGATCATTCATGAGTCGGTCAACCATACCCTCATGGTGGCAGTCGTTTTGAGTTCCATTTTTAACAGGAATTGGAGACCTCTAGAGTTCGAGGATGACGATCATGTCCTTATACGGGTCTCACCTCAACGAGGTTTATGGAGATGTGGCCAAGGCGGAAAGTTATCTCTGAGGTTCAGAGGACCTTCTTAGGTCCTCAACTGGGTAGGTGGGGTGGTTTACCGCTTGACCCATCCACCTCTATTGCACCAGGTGCATGAAAATTTCCACGTATCTCAATAGAGGAGATACGTTCTCGACCCTTCGCATATCATCGACCATGGGGAGCTGGATGATGGTGATGGGGTGACTTTCACAGAGGTTCCAGTGGGGATCGAGGATCGACATGGGTGGTCCTACGAGGGTGGTCGATTCCTCGGTTTCACTTTCTTTGGAAGTACGAGAACCTCCAGGTGAGCACATGGGAGCGGAAGGCTCAGATGCGTGCTCTGTACCGCTTTTGTGACCCTAGTTGGTGTTAAAGCATTACGAGGACATAAATCCCTGAGGTGGGAGTAATGTAAAGACCCGGAAATTTCAAGGGAATTTTTTTTCTTAATTTTCTTTTGAATTTTACAAGAACGCAGTTTCTGACAGCGCCTGATTTCGAGGCCCGGTGTGCCCAGAATCATTTTCCAAAGTTTAGGCTCGGGTACGTTCAGTGAACGAACGAGCGGGTTTTTCTAACTTTTGAACCGGTGCACGGAATCAAATTCCGAGGGCACCGATGGAATCGCATCGCCGATAATTGCTTAGAAACGCCTCTTCCGGAATTGCGTTTGCTCGGGTGTGGTTTTTAAATTTTTGGGCTTTAAGTTAAGAAATAAAATAATGTGGTACAAGAAACTCTATATTATTTTTACATAAAGACACTTAAAGCTGCTTAAGTTGAGTTGAAGTAGATAGGGTGGAACCCAAAATATCCTACCCTCTTGGTAGGATATTTTTGAGGTGGGGCCCGCATGAGCCCCACCATTTCTTTTCTGCTACGTAACGCACCCGTGAAAACCCCTATTAAATGAAAGTCAACTAACGCATTTTCTAAATTATTAACGACCCTATTAATTGGGCGGTTAGTTCGTTATAATTAATTCGATGAATTAATTGTTCGTTACTTATCTTTGTTTTTCAAATTCTTCAGTTGATAATAAAATAATATGAGGACTTATTTTATTATTGTCTTGTTGTGTTAGATCTATGGAGAATCTCTAAAGATCCTCAACCTCCTACGAGAAGAACGCGAAGAACGCGAAGAACGCCGACCTCCGTCGAAGGGCGACGAAGAACACCGGACCCCCAGAGATTGACGCTGACAATTCTCCCTCCGCAACGCTTGTTCCATGACGATCCAACCCCGCGACAATCTTCGATCGACAACGACAAGGTAGGTGATTGCGGCCCTTTTAATTATTTGTGGATTATAACATCAACATGGATTTAATTGTTATAATTAAATCTGTATGTTCTTGATCCTCGGAGTTTGACTGCGCGACGCCGAGTACCGCGTGACAGCGACGCCCTTCCGTGACGCGATGATCCTTTTCTTCCGTGACCGTCAATTCCGCGACGAACTCGCGTCCGACAACGACGTTGAGGTAGGGGATGTTTTGAAAATGATAATACTGCATGTTTGTTTCCCTTCAAGGAATGAACGCGGACCAACTAATTAACAAGTTGGTCTGTGGATTATTATTGTGGTTTGGGGTTTATCGAATTGATGGGAAATATTATGGTGTTGTTTCAAACCGCTAACGCGGAGGGTGCGGACCAACAAACAAGTCGGAACCACCACATTCATTCTCATTCTTAGTGTGAGGAACGGCGGACGACGAAAAATGGGGCTGCAAGGGTGATTTGAGGGCCTTGCAGTGAAGGTCGGGTCCTGGGAGGACCACTGGCGAAGACCGCACGTAAAACGGACAACCGGAGCGCGTCCAGTGGTCCGCAGAATCTCACGCCGACGCGGCGGCTCCCGGCGCGCCGCCGAAAAAACCCGCCGCGGCTGAAGCTGCGGAGGCGAGGTGGTTCTGCAGCCGCGCGGAACCGGGGGGCGGGACGTGGCCGTCATGCCGCATCCGGGTGTTGTGGAGCAGCCCCTGTGCGGGGGCCGCGGTTCCTTCGCTCGGCCGCTCGGCCGGGCTGAGCCGAGCCGAGCCGACCCTCCGGGCTGGGTCGCGCCCATGCCGGGCCGTGACGCAGCAAACCGGGTCGGACCCGAACCCGGGTCGAGTCGACCCAGTTCGGGCCGACCCAGGGGGGGGGGGGGGGGGGGTCGGTCCGGGCTCAGACCCCCCGTTTTCGGACCCTCTTTGGTCTTTTGCCCATATCTTGGGATACGGAACTCTGATCGATGCACCGTTAGTTGCATAGCGATCCTTGGAATGAGGTGGTCGTTTCGGTATATCGTACTCAAGGTTTCGGAATACTTTGGGTTCGGCCGGGTTGGTTCGGATACGAAACCAACCGGGCCCTCGGAGCAGAAACGCTTATATCTCAAGCTCCAGACGTCCGATTGATGTGCCGTCGACTTTGATGGATTCCTCTAAGTGAGACATATCTCTGGGCTTACTCCACTTGAGGTTTGGATGCCTTCGGAGTGCGGTCGGGTTGGTTCGCTCATGAAATCCAACTGGGCCCCTGGAACGAAAAAGCCAATAACTCACAAACCGGGCGTCCGATTGATGCACCGTCTCTCTCGTTGATTTCCTCTTGTTGAGACGGAACTTTTGGCATACTTCGCCCGAGTTTGGGACGCATTTGGAGTATGGCTGGGTTGGATTGTACCCGGAATCCAACCGGGCCCCTGGAACGGAAAAGCTGATATCTTTCAGACCAGACATCCGGTTGACGAACTGTCAACGACGTTGGTGATCTTGTTGAGAAGAGGTCCCGGTGAGTATACCCTATGAGAGTTCGGGGTACAGTTGAGATACGACCGGGTTGGTTCGCTCACGAAACCAACCGGGCCCTTGGGACGAAAAGGCTAATAACTCACAAACCGAGTGTCCGATTGACGCGTCGTCTGTTGCATTGAGACCCTTATGATGAGGCGGTCCTTTGAGATACTTCTTCGTGGGACTTTGAGATACTTGGAGTATCAACCTGTAGCTCGTGGAGCGGACCCTCCTGGAGACGAACGTGCGGAGTACGGAGACCGTGTAGCTGGATGAGACCTGAAGACTGCTTGACCGATCGACTCAGTGTGTTTCGGATAGCCCAGTGGGGAGCGCTTGGTTGTAGCAGCAGACCCACGGCGGAGGAGCACTTGGTTGTAGCGGTAGACCCGCGGTACTCAACAGAAGGAGTACCTATGGAGGCTATGAGGGGGAGTGCTTGGTTGTAGCGGCAGACCCACGGCGGAGGAGCGCTTGGTTGTAGCGGTAGTCCCGCGGTACTCAACAGAAGGAGTACCTCTTGAGGCTATGAGGGGGAGCGCTTGGTTGTAGCGGCAGACCCATGGTGGGAAGCGCTTGGTTGTAGCAACATACCCACAGTACTCGACAGGGGGATTACCTCAGCAGTTTTAGGTTAGTGAGCAGTACCTCGGATTCGTGACAGGACCACTGTACACTCCAGAGGCGGGTCTCTTTAGCAGTTACGGTTTCGATGATGAAAATCCTGGTTTGAGCTGAGTCTATGACCTTTGTGTTTCCTCATGATTGAGATGGGTTACTTGATAAATTAGGTATATGTATGGGCATATACCTGGGTAGTGGTTATCCGTTGACTTCATAACCCTTGTGTTTCCTCATGATTGAGATGGGTTACTTGATAACTTAGGTATATGTATGGGCATATACCTAAGTAGAGGTTATCTGTTGAGATCTTCTTTGTGGTTATCCTTGTTGGTTTTAGCGAGACCTTGAGGGTCTCGGGGTCCCTACTGAGTATCGTTATACTCACCCCTACACGGGCTATTCCCACACCTCGTTGTGTAGGTTGTAGACGACGGACAGTGCTGACGGAGGCTGAGTGTTCAAGGACTGGACAGTACCGGAGGTGGACTACACGACGAGCCAGTATCCGGAGGTGGACTTCATGGCAAGACGACACTCAGATGAAGTTGACGGGCGAGAGCATTGTGGAGGCTATCTGTACCTACCGTTCAGGTAGGATCCGTGGTGGATGATCCAGGAGCTACGCCATCTGTACCTACCATTCAGGTAGGATCCGAGGAGGAAGACCAAGGAGTCGCTTCCGTTCTTCCAGTTTTTGTTTTCTTTTTCTGTTATACTTGTTTAGTTGTAGCTGTACTTTCATTTTAGTTTGTATTCTGGCCCATTTACTTTCAAGCACTTTCTTTTTTACTTAGTTATTTTCTTTTGCTTGTACTCTGTGGTGTTTTGTTTAGTTTTATAAAGGCCATGCCTTCCCAATTATCGGGATTTATGCCTTTGGTGATAGTCTCCAGCCCATGGCCTATGGAAGGCGGGATTGGGGTAGTCACGGCACGGGCCCCGAGGACGGGTCGTGATAGTTTAAGACATTTATAACATTTTTTGACTTTTTATAGAAAAATATATAAAGGAATATTTTTGTTGACTTCCAAATATGGTCCCTTATGACCTTTTTGAAAAAATTAATCAATGTATGTTTTTTAACTTATACGGATAGTGCGGTTATTTTCTTCTATTATAACACCTTATAAGCATACGTTAAAAGATTATAAGAATATTTTCAAAATAAATGTTTTCATTTATAATTATGTGACATTTAACTGATTTCAAAATATAATGTGTTATTTCAATCAAATAGTTTTGATTTCATCTATTTCAACATCTCTTGATGGATTTTACACATGTTTGAAGTTGATTTATTATGATAAAATATTCTTTATTGTATTGATTTTTTTTGATATGTTTGACTATGGATGTGTTATTTTTATACCATTTATGGTTTATGTTTAATATATTAACATTTCATAATCTTGTTTTAATACGAATGTTTATGTTATGTTTCAACCTTTTCATATGAGTAATGAATTGGACATAGTAAGTGATGGGTGGAGCCCACTATAGCTCCTCGATGCATCGGTAGGTCTCATGAGGCAAACTATTTTCTTGGCACAATGACTTGAAAAAATATTATTTATAGTTTTTTCACAAGGCCTTGAATATGTGGTTATGATTTCCGGCATTATGCATTCTATCATTATGAAATTTTCTATTGATATTACATGTAATTATTCGACTAGTAGAATATCCATGTGAAAATGACAATGTAATTACTTGATTTATCTTTTCCATATTATATATAAGTTTAAGTTTAAATGTTTTTTTAGTCGTACACTTTTCCTTAAATGTTTATTCTTATTTATGATTGTTTCCACTATATTGATATCCTTACTGAGCATCTGAGCTCATCCCTTTTGATGTTTTATTTTTCCCAGGATGCGATGAAGTATATTAAGATTAAACTACAAGAATTTGATAAGGGATATGTGTGTTTTCAAAGGGGACACAATGTTGTTATTTTTTTTCCATTTCATGAAGTATTGTAAAACTTATGTATGTATTTAGCACTTACAAGTCTAATAAACTAATCAGTCTTTCGAGACATGATCACTTTTTATCATGGAAATGTTATGTAACAATGCACAGACTCTAGGTAACTAGGTTCGGGGTGTTATAGTTAGAATTTGTGGAAGTTTGGTACAAACCTCGGAAACCAGATTTATAAAGACTCTGATTACAGATCATTAACCTAAGATAGACTTTGAGGTTTAGTATAGAAGAACTTTCTAAAATTTCCTAACGTAGAGATTTTTTGAATTCTTTAATAAATATATCCCTGTCTTGATATGAGCAGGTAGAGGCATCTCTGGAACAAATGTACCTAGGAGTAAAAACTCTGAAAAGGAGTTTTGGGCTTGGCCCAGGGTGTCCTGGAACACAACAACGATACTTGCTGCACACTTGATTACGACACTTCTAGGGGTTATTCATAGGATAATTCATATTTTCATTACAAACCATTATGAATAATTTATGTGTAAATACCTCCCCAAAGAAAACATTTTTTTTATGAATATGGATTATATGCATAAACTATTCAATTTATGTTGGGTATTTTACTAGTTTGGAATTATGTATTGTGATTCATAAACTAATCTATTGTATGCCATTGTTTAAAAATGGCTCCTAGTGGAAAGAATGTAAACTGTATCAATGCATGTAATCCATGTAGGGATTTCCCTCCTACCAATGATAATTATAGTTGAGCTGGTGATACAACCGGTGCTAAAGAACTTAATACTATATTAGGAAAACTCACTTAGGTTATGAATAATAAACTTACCGGGATGAGGCACCCTGATCCACAATGTAGAGCATCAACGTTAGACAACTTCATGAGGAAAAAACCACCAACATTCAATGGGACTACAAATCCATATCTAGTTGAGCATTGGATAAATTCTTTAGAGAAAATATTTTCTGATTTGGGAGTAAAGATATGGAAAAGGTTGTTATGGATGTTTATCGCCTCCCAGGAGATGTAGATAAATAATGGTCATTAATTCAAAAACACCAAGGAGGATAAATAAGTATCAAATATGGAATGGAGGGAGTTTAAATAAATTTCCTTATAAAATTACATTTTTTGTGACCATCGACCAGATATAGAAATACAATTTCTTAGTCTGAGGAAAAAGGAGGATGAGAATGTCACAAAAAATGAGGCCAAAATTACAATGTTATCAAGGCATGTAACATATTATATACATAACCTGAGGACTAACATTGATCGATTATTTTATGGGTTAAAACCATTTCCCCAGAGAGAATTTGTCTCACAGTCCTTCTCATCATACGAAGATATTGTCACATGTGATATTAAGATAGAAAATGAATTCTCCAAATCATACGAATTTAAAGAAAACTAAGAGAAGAAGAGATCTATTTAACAACATAGAAATGGAAATAAGGGGAAGAATGGAAAAGATACATTTCCATCATGCAGTAAATTTGGGAAGAAATACCCTGATACTTTCCTGAAGGGAATGGGATTATATTACAAGTGGGGTAAAAATGGCCACCAATCTCATGATTGCAAGGGAAAGAAAGAATCTATCAATGTTTATTGCTACAATTGTAGTGAAATGGGTCATTATGAATATTAATGTCCTAAGAGCCAAGGAAACTTACCTCAGAAAAGGCCAAGGGAGAAAGGCCTTGTTTATACGATCACTACTGCTTATGTTGAACCTCCGAATGACATGGTGGAAGGTAATTTAATGATTTCATCGAATTTTCCCAATACTATATTTGATTCTGGATCATCACATTATTTCATATCTTTCTAATTTGCTAAGAAAATTAGATATTTCCAATTTGATTTAACAAGGATTTTGTGAGTAAACAGTCCTAAGGGGTGCATCATTACAATAATGTTTTGTGAATTAGTGCCCATTAGGGTATATAAATGCGCTTTATCTACTGATCTCACTGTCATATCCCTGAATGAATTTCATATAATACTTGGTATGGATTGGATTTCAGACCATGATCCGAAAATTTATTGTACGAAGAAGGAGATTACAATTTTTGATGATGAAAAGGAGTGCCTTATCTTTTGAGAAGAAACTTCGCCATCTGATTCTCATCTAGATCCAACCCCAGTAGCTCTACTAAATCCAATTAATCGGGAGGAAGAGAATTAAATAACTATGGGTGAGGAAATAAATATTCTAATGGAGGATGTACCTATTTTACAAGAATATGTTAATGTGTTTCTAGAGGATTTACTTGGACATCCTCTAGAATGAGAAATCGAGTTTTCTATTGATTTTATTCCCGGTTCAAGGCCCATATCAAAGAACCCATCTAGAATGAACACTGTGGAATTACTGAAACTAAATAAACAACTAAATGAATTTAGTAATAAAGGATTTACTCTCCCTAGTGTTTCTCCATGGGGAGCCCCTGATCTTTTTGTTAAGAAAAAAGATAGATCTATGAGGTTATGCATTGACTTCAAGGAGATCATTGTTATAACAACAAAGAACAAGTATCCCCTAACTCGCATGGATGATTTCTTTGATCAACTTCATGGAGATCAATATTTTTCAAAGATTGACCTTTAGTCTTGATATCATCAGTTGTGTGTGAAGAAGGAAGACATTTCGAAGACAATATTTCGTACCAGAATGGGAAATATGAGTTTATAGTAATGCCTTTTGGACTGACTAATGCACCATATGTCTTCATTAATTGAATGAATATATTTTTCAAGGAATATCTTGATGACTTTATAGGGTTATTTATTGATGATATCATGGTTTACTCCAAAATCTATGGATATCATGAAAATTATTTGCGTACTATTCCAAAGTCTCTTAGAAGAAATGAATTATATGGTAAGTTTAGAAAGTGTGAATTACGGATATAGGATATTTCTTTTCTTGGCCATATTGTCTCTAAGGATGGAATATCTGTTTATACTTCTAAGACAAGAGAAATACAAGAATGGAGAGCACAAACGAGTATAACTGAGGTACATAGTTTTATTGGTATAACAACTTATTATCGACGCTTCATCCATAATTATCCAAATTAGCTAACCCATTAATCATGATCACATATAAAAGAGTTAAATTTCATTGGGAAAAAGAGTGTAAATAATGTTTTGAAGAATTTATGAAATGATTAGTCAATGATCCTATATTGAATATATAATCGGGGAATGATGGATTTGTTATTTATAATGATGCTTCAAAGAAAGGAATTATTTACTTCTTTATGAAGAATGATATAATTATTTCCTATGAATCATGATAGCTAAAAATTCATGAACAAACTATCTCACTCATGATCTTGAGTTAGAAGTTGTGATGTTTTCTTTGAAGATATGGAGACACTATCTCTATGGTGAAAAATGTGAGATATATATATTGATCAAAAGGGTTTAAAATGTATATTCTGACATAAATAAATCAACATGAGTCAAAGACGATGGCTTGAACATCACTTGGACTATGATTCCCTATACACTACCACCCAGGGAAGGAAAATAAGGTGGTAGATTCTTTTAAGTAGAAATGATCATGGTCTTTCGAACAATATGAGAGTTGAAAGGGAACATATGCTCTTGGATAAAGTAACAATGGATATAGGAATAATCATGGAAGGTGAAAGATCAATTCTTTTCAAATGGTTTCTTAAACATCTTTACTTGAAAGGATAAAAAGTTATCAAGCTGATGATGAGGTGTTTGAAAAGAAAATTAAACCTGTGAATGATGGGAGATTGATCAACTTCGTATATGAAGATGGGATTTTGAAATTTGGGAAGATACATTGTGTTCATGAAATACCTGATCAAAAAATGGAATTTTTGGATGATGCTCATAGCTCCAATTTCTCTATACAACCTCGTAGCACTATGATGCATAGAGATTTGAAGGAACATTTTTTGTGGGAGAAAAAGAAGAGGGGATTGCTGATTATGTGTCAAGATATATGTTTTATCAACAGGTGAAGGCTAGAAGACAACATATTGGAGGAGTAATGCAACCTCTTCCAATATCTCTATGCAAATGGATTGATATTAAGATGGACTATTTCATGGGGAAACCAAAGAATCATAGTAGGATTGATTCAATATGGGTCATTGTTGATCGTTTTACCAAGTTAGGACATTTTGGTTCTATAGGAGATGATTTACCACTTGACATTTTAGAAAGACTATATATTAATGAAGTTGTAAGACATCATGGAGTACCACTATCGACTGTTTCTGGTCGTGATCACCGTTTTACATAATGATTCTAGAAAAGTCTTCAGAAGGCCCTAGATACTGAACTTCTTTTGAGCACTAACTACCACCCTCAAACTAATGGACAATCAGGATGGAATATTCAATCCTTATAAGAAATGTTTAGATCTTTCTCACTTGACATTCACATTATGTGTGATAAATATTTACCTATGGTTGAATTTTCATATAACAATAGCTTCCATTAAAGTATTTAGATGTAAGCATATGAAGCGTTATATGGAAAGAGATGTCGCACAACAACATGTTGGGATGATGTTGGTGAAAGAAAACTCAAAGGCCTAGAACATGTTGAGGAAAGAGTGGAAAAGGTGATAATTGTCCAAACCCACATCAAATATGCTCAAAGTATGGAAAATAGTTTTGCTGATAACCGAAGGAAGGATTTTTAATTTAAATTAGAAGACCTTTTTTTATTGACGGTATCTCTATGGAAAGGTGTTGTGCGATTCGGTAAGAAGGGTAAATTAAGTCCATGTACATCAGACCATTCTAAATTATAGAATGAATTTTAGTTATATCTTACCATTTGGAAATGCCTTCAAGTCTCTTTAAAATTCAGGACGTGTTCCACATATCACTGTTGAGAAAATGCATACCTTACCCAACACATGTAGTCACCTATGAAGAAATAGAATTGAAACCCTATCTGTCTTATTGTGAAGATCCTATCAAGATTTTGGATACCAGAAAAAAAGTGATGAGAAACTGGATTACTCGTTTGGTAAAAGTTATATGAAGAAACCATAATATGGAAGAGGCAAGGTGGGAACCTCTGGAACATATGATAAAGATCCACTCGAATCTGTTTATGTAGTATTATTCATGGAATTTCGAGGAAGTAATTATTTGAAGGAGGGAAGAATGTAACACCCCATGCTTCCACGATACATTTCTTTTTGAATAGTGCAATATCTTACGATGTATGCAACATCGAGTTCCATCACCCCATGACAAATCAAACAAGACATTATGAATAGTAATACGCTCATTTTGAAATTTTATAAATTTTATTTTTCAAAATGGACTTAATTTTTTGATAAGGAATATCAAAATTATCTTAGGCTGAGTTTTTGGTATTTTTATGAAAACATTTAATTTTTTATGAATATTGAAAAAAACTGTATTATTGTTTAGAATCGATTTTTTATTGAAATATTTTGTTATTTTATTTAAATTTTTTAGGTAAAAATAGATACATAATACCTATATATGTTCAATTTAATTCATTGGAGTCATTTTATAAGAATATTAGATATATAAAATTTTACTGAACTTTTAGTGTCTTTTACCCACCTTCTAGTTACATTTGAAAATTTTCATAAAACGAAATTTTATCACTTCTATAAATTTAATTTCAAAACTATGAGTGAAACTATTGACATAAGTATGTAAAATGTGGTTTAATAAGATGAAAATAATTTTTGGTTAATAGTAATATTTGAATTTTATTTACCAAAGTTAAAAGTAAATAGGGTAATTAAAAGTAAAAATGATATTATAATTACCCTAAAACAAGTCCTAATTATATTATAAAAGAGTATTTCGACCAAAGTCATCCTTAGGAAAAAAAATTGATCCTTTTCATCGACTTGGATTAGATTAGGACATTTATTATTATTTTATTTAAAGAAGAGTTAAAAGTTATAAATTCAATGTTTAATAATTAAACCATTTTTAATATAGGCCTATACATAAGATGAATTTGACTATAAATATTCTTTATAAAGATAAAAAAATTACAACACAATGGTATTTTTTTGTAATTTTTAGGCATTATATAATTATATTTATTTATGACATAATGATGATGAATTAATTACCATATTATTGAACAATTAAAATGATTGATATTATATATATTAAATTAATTGTAAATTGAGACATATGATGTATTACACGAATTTTATTGGTTAATATGACATGTTATGGTTGATTAAATAATTTTTTTAAGGTGATACAATTTTTTTGACATTCACAAAAACCAAATACTAAATAGTGTCACAATTGACATTAATGAGTTTT
Organism: Viscum album; assembly: GCA_963277665.1. Lineage (NCBI taxonomy): Eukaryota > Viridiplantae > Streptophyta > Magnoliopsida > Santalales > Viscaceae > Viscum > Viscum album. The sequence goes on from OY728121.1 coordinate 988,556,976, forward strand.
TAAAATATATATTATATTATTAATTGATATAATATACCTAAAAATCTATTGTTCGACCAAAAGACATAGATAAGGTTATATATATAAATAATGAACCAATTCGGGTCATATTTTATTTTTTATTTTTTATTTTATGTTTAAAAACAATTTAATATAATAATAGAAGAATACATCATAAAAGTTAAACTATTCAACTAAAAGTTAAATCTAAAAGATAAGGTTAATATGGTGACCTAAATCTGTCTAAATACTTTTGTGTGAGAGGTTTTTGGCCCACTCCCTCATTTTCCTTGAAATAAATTATTTTTTAGCCACTATAAACTGAATATGATTGTATAATTAAATAATATTTCAATCTTTTGTTAAAGTGGCATTCACATCTTTTAAAAAAAGGTACTTCACCTTCTCTTAAAATCACTCCTCCAAAGCCATTTGGCTCATCCAAAACCCACTCGAATATCCTCCAAACTACCCTAAATTAAACATAGAGGCCTTACTTTGATCATAATCCTACCTAAGGAGTCCTTTTGATCAAATCAAAAGGAAGCACCCGAAGAAGAGGGATGAATTTCATCACCTCTTTCAATGTTCGTTTCTTCTTCCACATCATCTTTCTTTGTTGTTTCCATACTAAAATAATAACTCAAGAAAAATATACTTATTTTATGTTATTATAAATACGGTACAACCATATTAATTATTCTATCTATCATATTAATGACAAAGTCACCATATGTGCGTACGTACGGCTTACCGTCTCCATATCATGGTGTAGTTTTTTATTCAACCCTTAGTTATTTGGATGGGTATAATAATGAGTATCATTGTTGTAAATAATAAATATAACATGTTAATAATTCTGTATTTATTATATATGATCCAATTAAATATTATTTCACCATAAATATTATGATATTGTTGCTGGTGCATACGTACGGATTACCGTATCCATGAACACGATTAGATTCATACCCCATCTTAATCATTCAAGAATAATTTTCATTTTATGATTAAAAATAATTTTTATGAACTTAATATCATTCTGGATATGAATAAAATACATACTATCCATAAAAAACATGACTTACGTAACAAAACATATAGTAAAACGAATCAGTTAACACCAGAAACAACGATACTACTAAAATATTATTAACAATGCCATATTAGATGATCATATATAATATCATATTTATGTATGTGTTTCTTGTATAATTTAATAACAAGGATTTAACTTTTATACAGGAGGATAACGTATCCTCGATCAAGGAAACTTAAAAGTTAATGGTTAATTCTACAATCTCTTCATTATCTATGGTTGTTTATAAGTAAGTATTTTATGGGACCTCTTCATCATCCACATATGTGTTTCTTAAAAATGTATTTGAAAACATTTTTAATATTTCCTAGACTATGGGATAATTTCCTTTATACAATTTTTTTACTTTTTATAAAATGTTTATAAAGGAATCTTTCTGTCATTTTCTAAAAAAGGTTCTTTTAGGACTTTTTTTACAAAATTATGGAAAGAATGTTTTTTAATATAAACAGTGAGTGTGGCTATTTTATGCCGTTATAGAACCATCAAATCTTCTCTTATAATATTAAAATAATCTTTTCAGAATACATGTTTTATTTTATAATTATGTTAATTTTAAATGATTTTAAAATAGAAAGAGTTATTTCTCTCAAATTGTTTTGATTTTATCTATGTCAACATCCTTAGATGGATTTTACACTTGTTTGACGTTGATTTATTATGATAAAATCATCCATGTTTTATTAAAGGTTTTTTGATATGTTTTACTATGGATGTGTTATTTTTATACCATTTATGGTTTATGGTTAAAGTATTAACATTTCGTATTCTAGATTTAATATAATGTTTATGTTATGTTTCAACCTTTTCATATGAGGGATTCATTAGACTTAGTAAGTTATGGGTGGAGCCCACTATAGCTCCTCGATGCATCGGTATGTCACATGAGACAAACTAGTGTCTTGGAACAAGGCCTTGATAAAATCTTATTTGTAGTCTTGGGATGAGGCCTTGACTATGTGGTTATGATGTCCGACCTTATGCATTCCATCATTATGAAATTGGATATTGATATTACATGTGATTATTCGACTAGGAGAATAACTAAATGAATAATTAAATGGAATTATTTGATTTATCTTTTCCATATTATGTTGATGTGTATGTTTAAAAGTCTTGTGTTTTAGTCTTATGCATTGCCTTAAATGTTTAGGCTTATTCATGATAGTTTCTTCAATATTATTACCCTTTCTGAGCATCTAAGCTTGCCCCCTTCTTTGTTTTATTTTTCCCAAGATGCAAAGAAGTATATTATGATTAACCTGCAAGAATAGGGTAAGGGATATGAGTGTGTTCAAAGGGGACACAATGTCGTTATTTTATCTATTTCATGGTGTAATGTAAAACTTATGTACGTATCTAGGACTTCCAAGGAAACTAAACTAATCTGTTATTTGAGACATGATCTCTTGTGATTATGCTAATGTTATGTAATAATGCACCGACTTTGTGTAACTAGGTTTGGGGCCTTAAAATACTTTATTGATATTAATACAATATTTTATATCCAAATTAAATATGAACAATTCCCAATGTACATTTTTGAAGTCAATGGGGATGAAATGTTTTCCATTTAATAATAGTTAAACTTTAAAAGTTTTTATATTAACACATTTATCAAATTTTTATTTTCCCAATAAATTAGTCTTTATAAATTTAATAAAATATAGACCAAATACAAACCACCATATTTGTAAATTAATGAATTTTTTAATTTATATAATCTCCATAAACAAACAAGTGATAATTGTCAACTTATTATCGAAAATTCCAAATGTCTTCCCCAATTCACATATTATTTTTTCTATTTTTCCTTTTTCATATACTACCTCATATCATCTAAAATTTGTGGAGGATGTTTCTATAATTGTAAAATATTTTCCAATAATTGTGGTTATCATAAATACTTAACCTTCTAAATTCCATTTCATTGATTAAAAGAGAGAAAATATTAACCATTACTACTAAATAGAACTTGTTTTCAAATTTCTAGACATATTCACTACAAAACAATTAGGGATATTTTTATGAAATCATTTTTTACGAATAGGGATTTAATAGAAAAATTTAATATTATAGTGGTCATTCCCTTCAGTCCTGACAATATATTAGGTGGGATGTAACTCCAAAATCTTCTCAAGGCACTAATTTTTAGTTTTATATAGTCACTAACACTTCCTTATATATTTTTTATAACATAAATCCCCAAAGAAACCATTATATATTTTCTTATACAAAAAATAATTTCTACTTAAATTGGTTTTTACAACAAAGATAGATTTTTGATTGACAATGAGTGTGTATTTGTTGTTATTCTTCTTATTGTTCAGTTTTCATAAAGATACAAAAAATAAAACATAATTTTTTTAATTATTTTTGGTTATACACTTTTAGTCAATTTTCAACTTCGATGAGTATATACTTCTATCTTTTCATATTTTATGTTTTTTTGTGAGAGGTGTTCTTTTTCCAATGCATTTTTTGTAATGGTTCATCATCCTCAAGAATGTGGGTTTTATTGGGAGGTACTATTTAGATTACCACTATAATAGTAGGAATTAAATTCTCTAAAAAATCATTTCTATTCTACAATTCATTTTCTTTGGGTTTTTACTTATTAAATCATCCCTTTCTTATTTTTTCCAACTATTTCATAACTTATGATTCTATGGCCTCCAGTTTTCATTTCAGTGTTTCATTTTATTCTACAAGAACTTTTTTATGTCCTTTTCATAAAAAAATTGTTGCAATTAAATAAAAAAAATCCATAATGGATGTTTTCTCTAGATAACCTTATTCATGTTACCCAATTATAATATGTAATTTTATATAACATTGTGTTATGATATAATCATAAAAATAATATCATAATCAGAAGACCTACCCACCAAGATGTTACATGTTGAGTTTTTAGCTACTTAATAGAAAATTAAAAACCCTAAAAATCTATTTCATCAATGTAGGTTTACTATCTTCTTCATTTCCTTTCTGTATTCCTATTTATTCACAATAAAAATACAATAATAATATAAATGGAATAAAGATTAATTCTATGTATAAGAGAAAATAAATTTCATTCCATATAATTAATGACAAAAAACACCTTTAATCTTTTACCAATTCTTGTTAGGCTAATTTATATAATTAATTTACTATTGGTGGATTCGTTGAAGGAACTTTATAATTCTCTTATATATCAATCAATAAACATAATTGATGAAACCAAAAATCATGTAAGAATCCATATTATGGAAAAGAAGTGTAACATGTGAAAAAACCCTGATTTCATCTGTGTCAACATGATCCACTCCATTATTTTCCATAACATCTTACAAAAGATATTTTTATTTACTTATATGTCATTAATTTGACACCTTTTCCAAATCGATGAATATGTAACATTTCCATGTTTTTTAATGAATATAAATCTTCTATTTGTTTTTTAATTCACTTATTTTTAATATCATTTGAAAAATAACCTCTAAAAAATTAATATCCACACAAAAAATTATGAAACTATTTTTTGAGGAATAATAACCATCAATTATATGAAAACAAATCTATATGATTTATTATAATCTGATGTTGATACATGTTTGTATAGAAAATCTAAAACATATTCCAAAATGGAGTGTACCATAGTGAAATTGTATTACCATCATTCAAATTTTGAAAAACTTCTTTTAAATCTCCTTACAAGGATGTCACATTTGAACAAAAATGAACTCCAAAAAAATGAATGTAAACTTTTAGTGGGAATAATAGATCATAGTATAAGGATGGGATTTTTACTGTTATTCATAGTGGGTATTATAGGGGAATATCTATTAGAATATCGAATGGAAGTTTCAGTGGAGAAATAACAAAAAAATTCCCACAAAGAAATATTAACAATTTCATTGGAATATAGAAAACGTGTTTTTTTGTGCATTCAATAAATTACAGTATTTGTTTATTTAAAAACATATGGTATATTTACACTATATATTTCTAAAATATGACTAAATGTTCCAATGAAAGTTCCAATAGACGTTTTTGTGGATGTTCCAGGGGAATATCAACTGGAATTTACTCTGGGGACATAGAATAATAATCCCCTCCTAAATCATGGAATGATTTCAGTGCAATTTAGAAAAAATGATTGTTTTTTTATTCAAAATAAATATATAAAGGTTTCAATTAAACGGTATTGTATATATTTATTGTAATTATGTAGAATATAACTATAATTTTAGGATAATGTTACATTGAATGTTCTAGTGAGTGTTCTAGAATAATTTCTACAATAAGTTCTAGTTGGGAATGATTAGAAAAATTCCTGCCTGAATCCTGAAAAAAATTCTACATAATATTGAAAACATGTTTGATATGGGATTAAGAAAATTATAGTAAAGGATTTAGTGAAATCTTATTGTATGTTTTCATTGTAATTTTCTAGAATATAATTGGATGTTCTAGTGTATGTTCCATTGGATGTTCTAGTTGAATTTAAATTACAAATTATTTTGAAATCGACACCGGAAATTATTGTGGAAGACTCACTAAAAGATAAAGTGGGGAATAAAATAAAAAATCCACCAATCAATCCTATAAAAAATTTCAATTATATAGATATCATGATTGTTTCTATATTTCAAAATTTACAGTACATGATTTAGTAAAAACATAAGCTAATAATTGTAGAATATTATTGGATGTTCCGCTAGATGTTTCTATAAAAAATCAAAAAGATGTTCCAGTGGAATGTGCACTATAAGTTCAAAATTTAATTCCATGTGAGGAAATGTAAAAATAAAATTCATGTGAAACTTTTAGTGGATCTTAAATAAGAACATATAGTGAATTTTCAAAGGTTATTTCATAAGTAAAATAGTAAAATTGTAATTTTTTCATAATGTTTTCATGGGATTAAATGGATTATAAATCTAAATATCTGATTTTAGAATTGAGAAAATATAGACCTATAACATTGAAAGAAAACTTCATATTAGAATGGTGTATTAAAAAATTAATTATAATAAGATAACCTATAGTTTTTCAAAAATAGAAAATACAATTTAAATTCACAAGGATAATATATATTTTAGGAGTAATAATAGATACACATTCACTAAAAATTAAAAATATATAAATCATTTTTATTCCATTGGTGATTATTTTATATAAAATATTGTGAAGTTTAATGAAATTAAAAACCACTTGTGTCATCGTACTTATAGGGAAACATGAATCACACCTTCACATTAGAGAAGGATTTGGGAAGATAAAACATTATATACACTATGTAGTTTCATATCTTTCCAATCACTATATAGAGTAATACATCCATTAAGTTGAGAAGTCATATAGTAGGAACTAGTGTAATTACTATTTATGTAGTCTTTAGTGTCTCCAATGGATCTATAGCGAAGTGTTGAATCATATCATGGATTGGCGTCTCAAAAAGAAAAAACCCATATCAAAAGTCAAATATTGATAAATTTCTAACACATTCAATCAAATGGTTGAAAATAAATCTAGACACATGTCATCATTCTAGCCATATACTAGAATAAATTGTTAATAGTGTTACTAGTAATGATCAATGTCCATATGAAACCATTCACAATACATCTTAATGATTTCACGATGCACCTAATATGTTCTTGAATCAAAACCAAGGAGATTAATGAACTTCATGAACTCGAGTTGAAGAAACTAAAATATGATAATAATAAACAATGTGGGTAGTGAAATCTAAAACCATGGAAATTAAAAAGACAAAACAAAATCAAATAAACAACTAAATATTGAAAAATAATAATTAGATCGAAATAAATCAATAAATAACATACATGACTATAAAATAAATTTATCCACCATTTGCGAAGAACCTAACCACGAATCAATGTTGGGTATTATGATTCAAAAATATGTTCAAGGTAGATTTGAACTGACTGATGGAATTCTAATAAAGATTGTGTCAAGTAGTAGAAATGATCATCTATGATTGAAGAATTAATAGAGATGGACGAGACTGAAGGAATATGATGATAGATGTTGATGCATGAAGATAACTTAAATCCATTTAGACCAATATGAATTATGGACAAGACATTGAAGATGATTGAATCTATTTCATAATCAGATCCTTTTGTAAAGATGTTGGGAGAATTGATCCATCCCCATTGCATAGACTACAGATGAAATTAATGGTGCACATGAGGTTCTAGAAAAATTTATTTGCGACATATTGGATTTTTCAACACTGCATGGAGGTTGTGGAATTATTGATTGAACCATACAGGAGGTTTCACTAATGAAAATCATGTGATATTTAACACTGAACATTATTAGAATTAAATGAATATAATTAATAAACGGGTGATTTTTAATAGAGCTACTGAAAAAGGCCAGAAAAAAAAATTTATTGAGCACTAAAAAATTGATCATAAACGGTACCCCTTGCTAACAATTTTTTCTGGCATAGATAAATTCCCCCCAATAAAAACATATTTTTATCACATATAAAGGTCATTGTTAATAATTTAATTAATATATACATATTTTTATCTTTGTAAATAATATTTATATAAAAATATGATTTTATCTACAAATATAATATTAAATAATGATTTAGTTAACATTTAATAAGAACTGAAACTATTTTTCATGCTTTTTTATATCAAATATTTTTCAAAATTATAATAGTCAATAAAAATATTTAATGTGTATCTATATACATTAATTAAAAAATGTGTGTACAATTAATATTAATATTTCATATTAATATTTCATTTTAAACATATAAGAATATATAAATGAATATATTTAATTAAATAATTGATTCATATTTGAATATAAATATAAATATTTATATTAAATATTTTAAAATTTACTATATGTATTTTTATATATATTTTTATGTGTATGTGTATGTGTATATATATCTATGTGTATGTATTTGTATTTGTATGTATAAATATATAAGTGTGTGTGCTGTGTGTGTGTACATATTTTTATATATATGTTTATATATGTTAGGATATAAGTATGTATGTGTGTTTGCGTATGCGTATGTGCATGTAATATATATGAATTTGATAGTTACTTATAATAATTTTAAAAAATTATACATTTAATTAAATAATAGAATTTTTAATAATTATTAAAAATTATAAAGGTTATTAATTAATTATATTTTCTATATAGAATCAATATCTTCTATACATCATTAATTAGGAATAACAATATTATTTACTTATTCATTTTTTTTCAATTCCTATATTTAATATTATGAATTATTTTTATATATATTATTGTAATCTATTCAATTTTAATTATTAATTTTCAATATTATTTCATTATATAGTTTTTTAATTTATAATTTATATATTTTTAGTAATTTCATAATCATTTCATTTTTTAAAATAATAAATATTTATTTACTAAGATTAAATATTTGTAATATGTGTGTAATTTATATAATGAATATTTATTCATTATTATTTATTATGTTATAATAATTTTAGTAATTTGAAATCAATAAAATTTATTCCTATAAGACCATCTCCATCATAGGCTAGTTTTTTTAAAATTTAATTCTATTGTATGTCACCCATAACACCATTTTTGTGTTTACGAAGTGAATTTTTCACTAAATTAAATTATATTTTAATATATGAAAATTAAAAATAATTTAACTACTTTTTCATATTTTTTTACATAAATATTAAAATCATGTATTCATAATTATTTTAACATATTCTTTTTGAATATATGTATGTGTGTTTATTTTTTGAATTAATTTAATTATTAATATATTTATATTGATATAATTCATTTTTCTTAATTCAATTATTTATTTAATATTTTTAAAATGGTTTAAATTCATATAATTAATTTCATTAAATTATTTATTTAATATTATATTATTTCTTTAGAAAGTTACAATTAATATAATTATTATTTTTAATAATGAATAATTATTTATGATATTTTTATTTACATAATAGGATTTTAATTTATATGATTAGTATTCATTTAATTTTAAAAATTAAGTTTTAATATTCCTAAAATTCTTGAAATATATATAAGTAATTTTTTTAAATGCAATTTTTTAAATTTTATTTTCTTTTGTGTACATGTTTAAAGTTCATGTAATTGATCATATAAGTTCAATTTTTTACATGTTCGTGATGTCTTATTATTTTTAATATATATAAATCTTCATTTTTTGAAGTCTATTTGGTTTTAATTATTAAATTTCACTCATTTATAACATTCATTCATTTATGATTTTATATTCATCAACAATGTCAAATACTTGTAATATTTTTATATTTAATACACCTTTAATATATAGTAATTTAATAATTAATATTTTATTTTAAAATGTTTTTACCAGTGCTTTGCAATATACAATGATAAAAATAACTTTTATTAGTGCTAAAATAAAAAGCGCTTAAAAAAATTATATTTTTCCATGGTAATTAATTTTTCATCAATAAAACATATGTTTACCCTTTCTTTTTGGAAATCAATAACATAATCCTTCACCATCATATATATTCAACTCAAAGAGAACTCCCCACTTTAGGCTATTGTAGATTTGTTATGGAAAATGTCATCTGATTCTGCTTCCCCTCAAACTTCTTAGAGGAATCTAGCCTCAAAATTCTAAATTATATGAGTTATTCTCATGAAACTACTTGTAATTTTTTTTGTTACATAACATGAGAGAAATTATTCTAACACGGTAAAAATTTAGGTTTGATTCCTCTCTTCTTTATTTAATACCCCAGATGCACCCTCACCCTTATTATTTATAGGGAAATGTATAAATTAATTGGTCGATATATCTTCCATATATCACTATTATCATCTCATTATTTCGATAAATTTAAATATGTTATTTTTCATATTCTTTGTATCTCCCATGAAAATAATTCTACAAAATTATATATAGTGTAATTATATTCAAATTGAAATTTCCCTAGAGATATAAAATGAACACCGCTTATAACTAGGTATTTCTTGGGTGTTTTATAGAAACATTAACTTTTAACCTCAAATATTTCTTGAAAATATTCATCTCTAAGGTATTCTAAATATTTTACATTTTCATACCTCCTGAAAATAGAATTCAGATGTGATTAAAAAAATGTTCAAATTTTTTTATTTTATGAACCAACCTCCCATGAAAACATATTTACCACATGTAAAACAATGATAAAAACCTAGGAATTGTGTGGATTATTAAACTAATTACTCTTTGAAATAGACATTTTTTATGAAGGAAATTTCATATGAAAAAATTTGTACAGTTATTTAATCTTAAGTGATAATTTTTTAATATTATCATATGTGATCCTAGCTAAATCCCTTAATTGTCATAATAAGGATCAATCGATACCAACCTAATATACTAAATAGTTTTAATAATTCCAATTACAACACATTGAATTTCAGATAAAAAAATTAAATTAATTATAATTTATAGAGATACTGAATTCCAAATCGCTATTGAATATTAATATATTTAATTCAAAAAATCATTTTAATATTTTTATTCAACTAATTCAACTTCAAAAAAAATTCTTGAAACAGAATTAAAATTTTAACATATTGGTTCTACATCAAAAATAATTTATACTTACTCTGAAATGAATGTGTCCAAATATTTTTGAGTTGTAGTAAGAATTCCAAATATAGGATTATAAACACCAAAATTATTTTCCCTTATAAGATATGTCTTGTATATTTCAATTGTGACTATTTCTTCCCCCCTAATGTTCCAATTAATGATTCCTTCCACATTCATTTATATCTTTTTTTTTTCAATTAGTAAGTGGCTATTTATTTTTTGGAGAATTCATTATCCGGGACCGACATGCATTCATCCCGATCACCACTAAATTTCATTAATTCATCATTTTTATAATTCTTCGAATAAAAATTATTTATTATTCCCATTGGGTCAAACTCACATTTTTTCATCAAAATCAAATTAATTTAATGATTTATTTCAAATTATGTGTTCCGAAGACCAGGTGATTGCATCCTACCATTATTTTTTTCAATGGTAAAAGATCAACATCAGCTCCTAAGAATCCTATCAGTAAAATACAACCTTTCCCACCATGTAACATGTGATGGAATGAAAAAAAATTAACTCAACCATCTAATTTTACTCCTACATAGAAAAGGTATAGAAGTCATCATTGACCTCTTTGTTTTGTAACAGAAAAAATTTAGTTGAATTCATTGTAACTATATAGATATCACGCATTTCATTACTTATATTATATCCACCACTAAAAAAATATCAATAAGAATCATTTTACTTTTAGTAAATTATAATAATGGACTCATGTATCTGAAATGATTATTTATGTATGACCATTTAGGCTTCTAAGATCATACATTTTGTGTATTCAATTATTCTGTCAAATATTAACATAATTTAATGAAATGGGATGGATATGTATCAAAATTTGATGTAATAAATTCATAAAAAACCAGATTTTTAGGATGGAGTGATAATGTATATAAATTTTTAAAACTATCACGCATATGTACCTTCTGAAATCCTTCATATGTGCTTATTGTGATTTTATTAAAGAATAATTATTCCAAAGGAGTTATAAGAACCCATGATCTGTTATAGAATATATTGAAGTTATAAATGTTGGATTAAACATAGTGAAAACCATGATGTTTCTAGTGACTGGGATAACAGAGTGGTTTATGTAACATATGATATAATTAATAGTGTGAAAAATTACAAATGAAATATCAAGGATATGATTATATGTGTGAATGATGATGAAAATCATATTGAGTAAATAACAATGAAAGATTGTGATAAAAATTTTGAGTATAAAAAAATATTTCATATGTTAATGAGTTTTCCAAAGATGACATATTATAAAGGTTATACTAAATACAAAGAATTGTAAGGCATAATAAAGCAATATAACATTAAAATCTAGAAGCATAAGGAGTAAAAATAGCTTCATGAACTGCATTCTTTCATTAAAGATGTGATCATATAAGATAATGAGCTTCCTCACATAGAATATTATGCTAAAAAATCTTATGTTGAATGGGTATAATCATTGAAAGAATACATGCATATCCAAATGATTATATTCTGGTATGAAATGACCATGAACCACTCACAAATGAAAAAAGTGTGGTGTGTCTTGATAAAAGGATGATGGATCATGTCGATCTAATTTTTTACTATATATTCTAGCAATTCAAAGATTTAGGCACCTATATAGATGTTAGGACACTAATAGACAAATAAAATGAAAAACATATAAAAAAAATATTGATTTGAGACTAGATCACCCAAAAAGAATATCCTTAGTGTAAATAATAGATCTTGAGTATCCTGAATTTGGATACAGACTAAGAAAGCATCATCACTCAATATATATAATTGGATTTAATTTTTTAATATTCAATGAATCACTCATATTTTATGGATATTTTTATGGGGAAATTATAACTTACCAATGTGGATATTAATGTTGTGAAAATAACTTATTTTATATATACTTATATCTAGACCAAAAAAACCAAGCGGTTATATTGATGATTATTTTTCTCCATTGATCAATGATATAAAATTAATGTGGGATTCAATTCTTAAATTGAATAATTATTATAAAAATATATATTTCCCAGTGAGATCAATGTTGTATGAGATGATAAATTATAATGATTATTATGAAAAAAATTTGTGATATATCATTAAAGGAACTCAAGGGTATCCCATTTGAAAAAATGGTACACAATCTATTATATTAAAACATTCATTAATGAATCTATTTCTATGACATAAAAAATTCAGAAACTATATACATAAATATCGATATTTTATGAAATCATTCAATATAAGTAAAAATAAGGTACATCACCACATCCACTAACATGTGATCAACTATTTGATAATGTAAAATATATGGACACTAATTTTCGTATCAATTCTCCAAAAAACCAAATGAAAATCGGCTGAAAAAAGGGATCAAGTTTTTTTTTGAATTATAACACTAGAACTATTTTTAAATAAATTACTTTCATTATTTAATTTATGTGTAAAAAAAATATTTGATAGTTTCATTGAAACATTACTAAATGTTCCTGGAAAATAAAGGATAAAATTAATTCTATTTTGGAAAATATGATCATGGGGATATGGGAAGACTTGGAACTAATGAAGGGTAAAATACAAAATTTTCATCCTAAAAATTGTTACACTTATAATGGGAAAGAGAAAAATCATTTTTTCCCAATTCCTAAATTATTTACAGGTTCCACAAGGGTATTCATAAAAAATAAAGAATATCATTCCAATGATTAATTTAAATTTGAATATCCTGAAATCACATGCCTTCCATGTATTGATTACAATATAATGCATGTATATTTACATTTAGTTTCTTCAAATAATATTTTTCATACACATACCAATATCTCATTTATATTTAGTTATATATGTACTAATGTAATAGTCTGGAAAAAACTTCGAACTATGTAAAAAGAATTTTTAATCATATTATGTTATTTAGAGATGTTATTCCCACTATCATTCAATGATATAACTGTTTCCTTTTTAGATTTATTTGGCTATGTAGTCCTATAAATTATATATGTATATACCCCATTGAAATTATATTATTATTGTGAAAGGGTATGTCAGAAATAACTATCTGATAGATGGTTGTATTGTGGTGTGATATATTGTTGAGGAGTCCATTCAATTCCTTACTGACTACCTATCTGATGTAGAATTATATGGTTTATGAAAATCTCATAACATTAGATGGATTTTGAGTAAAGAATATTTCATAATATATGTGGTCATAAAAACTATTACAATGTTTAAGAAGGCTCACCTATACATTTTTCATAACTACTAATAGGTTTTACATTATGCTGTAACACAAAATATAACTATTAGGTAGTTGAATCCATCAAGGGATGAAATATGGATATAAAATAAAAAAATCAAAAATGTATCGGATGGTTCAATAAAATATTTTTAAGGATTTAAAGAAAAATATTAATTCTATTTAGTAACATCATCAATGTAAATCCATTAGACCATGTGTGAATGTATTATATTATAATGCTTATTTAATTAATGGTTTTACATTCTATAAAAATGAACATGATAAATGAAGTAAAATGAAAAATATTGGATTTACGTTTTTGGCTGATACGAATCATGTAACTAGTTATAAGTATTGAATTACAATATATGAAAATATTTCACACAGTTACGTCATCAAACAAATATGGGTTCTGGATTATAAATCATTCTAGGAGACAATATTCAATGTGAGTGGGTTGATAATAGTATTGCAGTTCGATGAACTAGGATTCATGAAAGTTGATTTTAGTAAGGATGAGTATAATGTAAAACCATTTATATTGGAATAATATGTAGTAAAAATATTTTATCCTTTAGGTATTGAAAAGAGGACGCAATATATTATTCTTTTATCTCCTAGAACCACTTAAGGGACAAATGTAAATTAAACTCCTAATGAATCTTTCATTGGGATGTCCTAATAACTTCAACAAAATCACAATGTAGATGGGTTATTGTATGTTAATGGATAAAAATATGAGGGGATTTGGAAACTAGATAGATGTACCAAATCCCTAAACCATTAATGAAAAATTGAGTTCAATATTAAGGTTATATATATTTTTTGTAATATACATTGTGTTAACTCATATTATTATATGTTACCTATTACATTTACATAATCTAAATTAAATGACCTACCATTTCAACATAAAATGTATTATACATATGTTGATGCTCTCAAAAAACAAAAACAATGGATTTATCGACTTGCTGATGCACCCAATGTAGAAGAAAAATAAGTCTCTTCCTGTGCTGATGCTCCAAATCCTTTAGAAAAATGGGTTTCTCAGTATTATATTTCATTCAATGTAGTGGAACAAAAATATTATTCTTTTAAAAATGCTTCCAATCACGAGGAAATTAATCTTCATGATATTGAATAAAACGAAATGGTATAATTTTGATAGAATATTTCCCCTAAAAGTGAGTCTTGTAGTGAGTTTAAAAAAATTATTATGGTGAGAAGAAGAGGAAAAAAATAGATATTTTATCGAATGAATGAAACCAACATGTTGACCCCAACAATTCAATTTTAATTATTTACTTTAGTGACACCACATGAATCCATATGTTAGATGATGTATATATGTGGAAAAATGTTTCTCTCATGCTAATGACACTAATTTGGGAGGAAATTAGGGTAACATTAGGATATAATTTGTTTATCTTACTAAATAGAAAACTGAAATATTGATTTTCTCTTCATTATCCCATGCATAGTGCATTAACACTAGATGAATACTAAATGGAATTATATTAATGCCTGTGGGATAGGATAATAGATTCTTTCATATAATTCATATGAAGTATCATCAATGGGATACTACAGGGAAATAAATCTCACACCTATTACTAATGTATGGACACATGATAAAACAAGATATGTGAAATTCATTTACTGGGTGTCAAGAGTTGAAATAAATTAAGTGAATATTTTATTGGAAGTACATTTGTTTTTAAAAAAATCTATTAATAAGTTTTATTAAGAAATATAAAATTTTGAAATAGTAATAGATTGATGAAAATAATTAGGATTAAGTAAATCCAACATACCCCTAACATAAATTTATAATAGGCTATACATCACTTAAAAAAGTGGTAGATATTTTAAATCTGTAGTGATATTTTTATGTTTCCTCTTAAAAAACATTATTATGCTCCAATGATTATATGAATATTGATGAATCAAAATTAAAATCCACTTCCATCATATGACATGTGATATTTACAAAGGCTCATATAAGTAATAATAGTATACTAATAGATGAAAACACACAAAAATTATTGTAATAATGTGTATGTCTAACATAATAAAAACAATCAAAATTTATATTTATATTTCATAATAATGATTAATTATTTTACTACATTTTTATCATGTATTGAAATAGGAATCATAATTGATTATAACCTATGAATTACTACTAATAGTGTCCTTGAAGAATCTAAATCTATATGGCCAATAATAGGTGCGGGTTTTGGGGTGTCACCTATAGAATATAATTTTATATATAGATGTCCAAATACAATAAGGGTGAAATGTATATTTAAAAGAATTGATTATTAATATTAAAATAAACATTATTTAATTATATTAAATAAATATTATTCAGAAAACCACTTTTTTTTATTAAAATTGTAATCATACTGCGCTCTAGTTTCTAGTGATAAGAATAACATAATCATGTAGATTGAGATGTGTAATCCAAAAGTTTGATTCTAGTGAATACAATGGTATTCAATAAATACGGGTAATATAAAAAATGTTTAATAATATGAAGAGTATAAAATGATATATCATAGTATTCATAAAAATAATCATAATCACAACAGTTACGATAAATTAGAGTAATACAAATATATAATGATTTTATATTAATGCGTACATGATCATTTAAAGAATAAAATTATAGTCATAATGTAATATAGGGTAATGAAAATGAATTATAATTAAATATATTATGATACATAATATAGAAATTCAAAAATGAATATAAATGATTTCACATTCTGTTATAATTTCATCAAAAATATAAATAAATTTAATTAAACAAGTAATAAAAATGAATAGATTATTTTAACGAAAATATACGGGTATCCAATAACCTTGGATAAAATTCTCTTGATTTATACATTTAGGAAATTCTATCTTACGCAAACCATTGTAATCCCTCCATATGATGATCATATTCTGTCTTGCAATCCCCGAAGTTTCATTATCTAGAAGGTGATTGGCTCATATATTATCAAGGCCTTAGATGCCATAAATCTAATTGATCATATTCTTTCTTGTTATCCGACCAATCCATCAATCATTCTAATTGGATTCTATATCCCTAACATTGTAATTCCTAAAACATAATTAAAACAATTATATTTTCACAAAGAAAACGGACATTAAAAATTTACAAGCATAAGGAACAAGAGGTTCACTTCTTCTATACATCAGAGCTCACAAACAAAGAAATTAAATCCACTGGGATCTCACAGAGTGCCTATTTTCCTATGGTTTTTACACTATCTAAAATCCTTAAATGACCTTGTACATATAATCGTGCCAACCTATGGTAATATTGACCTCAAATTATCAAATTTGATTCAATGACTTTTAGAATTGTGACTTGAAAGTTCAAATTATAACAGAAATCATGAAATAATTTTATCAATATACCATTAAAATGTTAAGAGTAAAAATATTCAATATAATAAAATAGTTTTCCATATTCAGGATTAAAATCAATGTCAACACAAAATATTTAATAATACATTTCATTAAGATGAACATTATGAATATGAATCTGATTATTATCGGTGTTATTCAATCTGATTATTATTGATTCTAGGATCATTAGAATAATAATAATAGTGAATAATATTTTACCTTAATGAATATATTAAATCTATTTAAACATATGGTAAAATTACATTTTTTCTATAGTAACATTATAAAAATACATTGTACATAAATGTTTTTAATAATGTGAATTTAAGAATGAGTTTTTGATTTCAAAAAAATATGGAATGGAAAATTCAAAAAGAGATACTTGAATAAAAAAATATCCCACTTTTTTGGAATTCACAAACAACTAATGTTAAATATAAAATTTCATTAGAAAATGTTAAGCCTGTGATTTGATTTAAGAACTATGGTATTCAGAAATAAAAAATTATACTTATATCCCCCTATGTATATAAACACTTCTGAGTATGATAGTGAACATGGCTAAATTCTCCTTCGGATAAGAACACCCTAATGATCGTATTCTATTATTTTGTAAGTATTTATCCCAATTTCTTAATGTATATCCCACTTACTTATGGAATTATTTCTCATTGTAGAAATTTATCCTTTTATCTATTGTATTCCCCCATTTGTGATTTTCAAAAGGGAATAGGGAAATGTCTTTTTAGTACCTAAAAAGGGATAGATAAAATTTATATTCACGATAAAAATTTGTACATGTCCATTTATAAATAAATTAAAAAAACATTATACCATATTAATTGGAATACATTCAGTCAAAATTAATATAGATGAATTTTTTTATTTAGAGTCCAAACAAAAATACCACAAGAGTTTTTTGAAAATCAATCATTATTCGGTGGCAATACGAATCTAACAATTTTTTTCAAATTTTTTAATTTATTCCCCTCTTATTCCACTTTTCATATTATCTATTCCTGAGATATATTATTATTTTCAAGGTCCTGAATTTATTCTTCTGTGATCTGATTTTTTTCTTCCTGTACTTTCTCTATTTCTTTTTGAGCCTGAAGCTTATCTTCCAAATGTTTGATGTAATTTTCAAGGGCTATGATTAATTCTGAGAAAATATCACTATGATTCAACAAAAATGTAAATTCATTTTTTATACATTGAGTTGTGAAATCTCTTTGAGAAGAAATTTCAATTTTTTATATATGTATATGATATATTTATTCTTATTATAAGAGTCACGTTGAATGGTTCAAGACAAAATACCCTATTTTTAAAATCCCTTATAAGGATATTGAATGCAATATAGGTTTCATCTAGTGATTTCATGAGTTTTCCAATATTTCCATCATTTATTTTGATATCTTCATCAATTCTGCAAGGCCATTTCATAATTTTATTACAACTCTTTATATGAGATCCAACATTTTCTTTATATACTTTCAAGTCTTTATCCAATCATATCAGTCTGTGTATCAAATATTTCACTTAATTCAAGTCATTATATTAGTTTTTCATAACAAAATACACTTCTATTTATAATCATGGAAACATGTAATAGTCTTTTCTAACAGGCTTAAGGAATGATAAATGTAGTTAATACCTTCTATAGTGATTGTATTCTGAGACTGAAATTATGATTGAATGATTATTTTTCTTATTCAATTTTATAATTTTACCCTATTTCTATTATTTTTCATTGGATCTAGATTCTGAAATCTTTGTGACTATTCTTCTCATCATAAATTCGATATTCCTAAATTTCACTCTATTTTACTTTATTCAGCCATTGAAATATATTTTTTCTTCCCTTATGGGTTAAGATTTGATTTAATAAATCAATGTACACATTTTTTCTCCTAGAATAATCAATTCTCACTATGATTCCAAAATGAAGAAAATTGTTTTGATGAAACATCACAAGTCCTTAAATAACAATTGTGAGAATTATTCTCCTTTTCATTTTCTTCGGAATTTTCTTTCTTTTGGAATTCATCAGCTTCTTCTTCTTCTTCTTCATATTCTTCATCCTCCTAAACTTATCATTATTATTCCTCATTTCCTTTTTTCCATCATATTATTCTATTCGATTGAATATAAATTCTTTTTTAAATACATCAGATTTTTTTTGAATATCTTTGAAAAAAACAACATGAATTTGGGAAACTGTTATTAAATAATCTTTTTGTACTGGAATTTACTCTTGAACAAGAATGGATTATTTAACTTTTTTTGTCATTGGGGACATCATTATGAACTAAAATTGTTTCTATCAACATAATAATAGTATTTTTATTAGGGAAAACAATTTTCTTAGAGGCCGATTCTACATCTATCAATAGTTTTTCAGAAAATTGTTCCTGTGAAAATTTATTATTTGGCATCCATTCTTTAACTTGTTTTTCATTGACATCATAACATTTAAGTCTTAAAGAAAATTCATTTCTTAGATAATGAAAATATTACGGCTATCCAAATTTCCTTCAGATTTTCTTTTTCTTCATTCATCAACAACATTTTTTGGGGTTTTCTTTTGTTGTTTTACATTTTTTGGTTAGAGAAATATATTTTCTCTTTTTTCATCTTTCTCATAATTTATTTTAGTAGAATTTTTTTCCTCCAATGTAAACACATTAGTATAATTTATTAATGATTTTTAATCCAAATAAAAAAATCAGCCTTATGATTGTATCTTGACAGATGACAATTATCTTTTCCTCGAATGGTTTGGATTTTGAGTGCTATATTGAAATGAATCATCATATTTTCAATCATCATTCTAGTCAATCTAGGAAATATAATAATCTGAGATTTTATTGAGTTTTAATTGATATTTTTAACATTAAAAATAATTAAACCATTAATATTAATCATCCTCATGTTGATGAGGTAATAAAAAAATAAAAACATAAGATAATTTTTGAGTATCTCTATCACCTCATCACAAAATGTGAAAACCATGCATCAAGGTAGCTAATAATCTAGGATCTGAGATTAAATTAATGAACTTTCATGGATCATAATCTATTTTCAATAATTATTATTATTTTATTTCTTTTTGAAAATAAATAATTGAATCAAATATGTTGTGAGATGCGAAAAACAAATCAGCCACATATGAAATTAAATTATAACCAATGGAAGATTTCAGAGTCATATCATAGGTTTTGTCATAGATAAAAAATAAAAACACATTGTTTTCAATAGTCATGTAAATCATAATAGAGTCATAGAAACCATTCACTAAATCCAAATAAAAGAAACCTCATTTCAGATCTAGATTCTCTACACAAAATGATTCCATTCCTTGAAATTGTATCATTGCCTTCAATGAAGCATCATACGTTTCATAAAAATATCTTTAGAGAAACCTTTCTCTAAAAATTAACCAATTTTTGTAATCCTAGGTTGGAACCATCGTATTTGGGATATATGTGGATGTTTCATAAATGAAGATAATTAGACATAGAGTTTTAAATGTGGTAATGGTTCAAGAAGAAATATTGATACAAGTAGTGTGGGACTAGAGGGGTACATTTTTGTAGGAAAATTTGAGCGACTGTTTAGATTCCACACAAATATAATGACCGACATTCAATGTCTTTATTCTGAAAGTTGATATATTATCCAATGATGGATTTTATTAAATTTAATTAAATCTATTTGAGGTTTTATGAAACTTTCATCATATTTGTATTGGGTGAATATGATTTCAAAGGTAAAACAATTCTGAAAAAAAAATCATTAAGAGTAACTATAAAAAAGAAAAATACTATTTAGAATGGAATAATATTAATTTACAAATGAAATAAAAATACATATAGGAGTATAAATATTGATACAATAATATGTTAATCTTTTTTGGTAACAAAATTGATTTCTATAATTGGATACATTAATTTTTTTTCAAATTATATGAAAACTTTTGAAATCAGATATAATAACATTTCATCCCTAATCTGATTAATTTATCTGATCCAATTAAAAATTCTAATATGATTAGAAATTAAAATTTTATTATTTTTCAAAATATGATTATTTATTAAATTTGACTAAAAATATGAAAAATTAAAATCAAAAAAATTTCATAGTTTAAAATTTTAAATACATTTTTAATATAAACTCAAATTTTATGGATTTATTTTGAAATGTGTTTAAAAAATTAATATTTTTATAGATTAATAGTTTTATAACAAGATGCAATATATATTCCCCTTTATAAAAAAGAATATATTATTTTAAGGATAATTATCTATAAAATTAGATATGACTGATTACTTTACAATGATCATTCTGAGATCCTGTTTAATATATTCATATCAATTATAGGGTAATTGTTTTGTAAAGATATCAGTAAGTTTTTCTAACAATATGATGAAATGTAAAATGATATATCCATTTTGCGTGTGATCTCTTATAAAGTTATTCCTATTATCAATTTGTTTTTCAGGAGAGTTATGTGTAAGGTTTTACTTAGGTAAATGACACTTGTGTTATTGAAAAGTATACGATTTTTTTAAATCTCATTCCATAATTAGTGATTATTTGTTGCATCCAAAGCACCTGACTGTAGTAATATCCAACTACCACATATTCAGCTTCATGAGTAGAAGTTTAAACTGAGTGTTGTTACTTACAAGACTAAGAAACTAATAAATCTCCTTGGAAATGAAAGATTACATATTTAATTTTCTTATATATTCTATAATCACCAAATTCAGAATCTGAAAAAACAATTAAATTTAAATTAATTTATAGAATAATAAAAAATTATTAAATTCATGGCTCCCACTAGATAATGAAAAATTAATTTAACTTATTTAAAATAATATTCCATTTTTTTCTTGATGTCTTGCACATAATCATACTGAAAACATTATGTCTATATGTCTAACTATTAAGTTTAGTTTACTTCCTATCATACCTCTAAACCTGATTTGATTAACTAGTTTCTAATCCTCATCAATATCTAGTTTATTGGTGGTACTGATTAGTGTACTAATACTTAGAGTGTTGTATTATCCATTATTTTAAAGATGATATTTGATATACTTATATTGAGATATATAAGTACCATCTAGTTTTTTAGATATTCAAATACCAAAAAAATGTTAACTCACCAATAATACTAATTTCAAAATCATAAAAAATATGGTTCATAATAGAATCTATAAAATATTTTTGAGGATATGCGAATATAATGTCATCAACATATATTTAAACAATAAAATAGTTTCTATCTCTTTATTAAATTATTTGGATAATTAGTCCCCTTAAATTAATTTTTTTGTAACAAAAACTATTTTAGTCTATCATACCATGATCTAGGAGAATTTTTAAGGACATACAATGCTTTGGTATGTTTGTAAAAATATTTATATTGTCTTGTTTCTTCATAACCAGGTGGTTGTTCAATAAAAACATCCTCTTGAACATATCCACTAAAGAAATCACCCTTCACATCCAGTTGAAATGGTTTCAAATTTAAGACTGCATCAATGAATAATTGATTATGAATTGACTCAAATCAAGTTACCAGAGAGTAGGTATCTTCATAATGTATCCCCTCTTGTTGATTATAACCTTTAGAAACAAGTAATTATTTATTTATATTAATTATTTCATTTTCATCAGATTTATTTTGAAAAACCCATTTTACTCCAATGATTGAATATTATTTATGTATTTCAACCAAGGTACAAACTTTTTTACTTTTGAATTCAATTAGTTCATCTTGCATACAATTAATCCAATATTTATCACCTAAATCCTCATCAGGTTTTTGGGATTTACATGATACTAAAATTATAGATGTTATACTTCATTTATTAACGTACTTAGAGTCCTTACTAGTTGATTTTTTCATCATAAATGATACCATATCTTGTTTGATTCATATTAAAGAACTAACTTGGGTTTTATAAAACCTCTTCGTCGTCATTATGTGGAATTTCATCATGAGTAAATAATTCAGACACAATTCATTTTGTAATTTCCTTAGGAGGAGAGTTTTCTATAAATGCTTGAAAATCATTTTTTAAAAATAAATCTGAGGATATAGGCTGGTTTTGTTTAAAAACAGAAGGATATTTTTCATAAAATTTAACATGTACTATTTTTTTAAGATTATATAAATTTTTATTGAAAAATATATATTTCTTAGATGTATTAGAAGAATATAAGAATATACCTTCATCAGAATTGGGTGTAAATTTATATATGTTATATTAAGTATTCAAGATGAATACTTTGAATCCAAATACTCTAAAGTACAAATATTTTGTTTTCCAGAATATCCACAATTCAAAAGGAGTTTTATTAAAAAAAATTGAATTGAAACAAAACTTATAGTATAGAAAACAGAACTAACTGCTTAATCCAAGAAATTATTAGAAATTGAGTGTTCAATCAACATAGATCTTATTAAATTTTGAATAATATGATTTCTTTATTCAACATAATTTTTTTTAAGGAGATATAGGATTTGAAATGTTATGAGTATTGCCTTTATTTCTAAAAAATTTTCAATATGAGAATTTACATTTCCCTACCCTGATAACATGAATAGTTATCAATGAATGGATTTTATCATTTTTATCATTTGTAAAAAAAGGTTTAGAATGAAAAAAGGATTCAGATTTATTTTATAGAAAATGAACCCTTTTATATCTAGTATAATCATCGAATAAAATAATACAACTTATTTTCATCCAATGCTTCTAGTTTGTGTGAGACTGAATAAATATGAGAAAACTAACTATAATGAATCAGTAGTTGATACATAACTAATAGACATAAATCATGACTTATGTTTCTTTCCGTATTGAAAATTGTCACAAGATTTTGAAGAATCAAACCTAAGTTCCTATATATCCATATGAATACATTCCTATATTAATTTAAGTATGATTATTAGGTTATAGTTTCTAACCCTTCTATTCAAAAATGAATATTTATCTTACATTTCATTGAGGCAAGGTATGCCTTGGATGCTAGTTTCTTCTATGTTAAGTGTCTACACATTCTCAAGTTTATGGTAATAAATAATGAATTCATAATTAGAATTGTATAACAAAAACTTATCCTTCATAAAATTCACAGGGTATCCCTGATCATATAATTTACTTATTCTTATAAGAATTTTCTTAAGACTATTAAAAACTAATACATTTGAAATTAATGCTTTCCCAAGAAGAAAAATAAGTTATATACCATCAATTTCTCCATGATAATTTTCTCTAAATGTAAAACTTACTCCTTTAATTTTTATAAAATTTCTAATACAATATTTGTTTCCAGTTATATTCCAAAAAAACCACTATCCATGTACTAAGATTTCTTATTGTTGGTACATTTGTTTTACGAATAAAAAATAAGTAGTCTTTTGGAACCCAAACAGTCTTGGTTCCAAAATTGCTCGAAAAAAGAATTTTTAGATTCCATATTTGTTTTGAAAAAATGGGCTCTGTGGAAGCCAATGGATTTAAATTTATTTAATGACAAAATTTTATTCCAGTTTCCTCCATTTTTATACTTTTTTAAAAAGGGTACACTTTTTGGAAAAAAAATTACTCTCATAGAAAAAAAATTTAAATGAGAGTAACCAATTCTTGAACAATTTCTATGAAGATGGAGTTCTTGATACATATTATCAAAATTATCCTTCCTAGAAGTAAACTTTTATAATAGATTATATAAAGAATATATTTCATATTTTAGATTAATAAAATAATTATTTTTCTCAAAATTATTTGTTGTAGAAGTTATTTTTATTTCTAATTTTTTTTCTATAAATAGATTTTTTAAAATCATTTGAAATCATATACTTTTTAGAATTCTATTTTTCACAGTTTTTTGAAATAGATTTAATTTCAATTTTTTTTAAAGATAATTGGAATGATCTAATTCGTATTTTCTTACAATATTATTTCTAGTATATTAAATTTTAGTTATCTCATAACTTTTCCATTTTAGTTTCCATGAATTTTGGAAAATCTAGAAACCTCTTTATAATATGGCAAGGTATTATTACCACCAACTGAGGAGGATTTTTCATCTGAATATATGGAATTCATCTCATCAGTATTTTTTCTTCCAAATACGTTTTTTAAAGAATCAGTTGTGTGTACCTTATCCATAATACATTGACATTCAAAAGGTATTCTTGAATAGAGACCAATATTCTGCTTTCTGTAATTATCATTGTATGAAGAGTCATCAGAATAATCCCCACCAATAGCACTACATGAGGCATTAGTTTCAAGAATTTCATCCCTTTTATCTAGTAATAATTTTCATTTATTTTTTTCAGAACATTCTCCTTTTATATAATTTCTTTTAACTATTAGAAAATATAGTCTTATGTGTCCAACTATTTTAAATTCAAAACATGTAACATCTGAATCTTTCTTATCCTTCTTATCCTTGAAAGTATTCATTAAACAATACTAAATTTAATTTTTTCTATAAATTTTGTTCATTATTCTAGTATGACTACCCAATTCATTCTCATAAAAATCAGGAGCACTTAAATATGATTGAGTAGAAACGCTTTTCTTTATTGATTTAACAACCTTCATATGAGTCCCAGATTTCATTGGATTTTAACTAAAACTAAAGGAAACTCCACCATTCTTATTTGTATCTTTAACCAAATACCTTTTCCATCTACTATCATATTTTAATAGAGTCCCAAAAAAATCATAAAGAATATCATATTTAATCCTTCTAAATTTATCAATTGTAGTTATCATTGATTCACACTCATTGGGAATGATATCAACAATATTTTTAACAAGGATTTAATACTCTAATACTTTATCTCTCATATCTTCTAAAAAATTTACAATCATCATAATCAATTTTTGTACCATTGAAATAGTTTGTTCTTATGGAAATTTAAAATCATGATAATATGGTCTCAGTACGAATCTTCAAGTCTCAACAACTATCGAGGTTCCAAAATGAGTAATTTCTATCTTCTGCCAAATATGATTATCATCTTCACGAGGAGAAATTTGATTATATATCTTTCTAGTCATAGATAATAATAAGGTATTTCTTACCTTATAATTAAGTTCATATTTCTTCATTTCCTAATTTGTAAATGTTTTGACTTCATTACAGTGAATTTTGCAATATCCAGTTTGTATAAATTTTTTTTAACTATTATGGTGAAAAAAATGTAATCATTCTATCTCTTCAATATTGATAATCAATACTATCAATGATTGGTGGTCCTGTAGGATTTTTATTATTTGTGGATCTGACATATAATACTACCATCATAAAATAGATATAAAAAAACCTTTCCAAAAAACTCATTAGTGTAACAAATATTTATATAAAAAATATTAAAATAAGAAAAAAAGGCTAACTTGAAAAAAAAATAGAATGAATCAGTATGTATGTGAGCAGTGGAATCGATCTTTGATACCAATTTTTGGATCAAAATTTATTTGTAGATATCCAAATACAAGAGGGAGGGGGTTAATTTTATGGTTAAAATGTATAATTTTAATCTAGTTTTTTATAGGATAAATAAAATAGTATTCACATGAAATATTATGTATTAAAACAATAATTGGACTGGACCCTAGGTTTCGATGATAGGAATATAATAATATAATTGATTCTGATGTGTTTTTATAGGTTTTATTGAAATGAATTGAATCTTATTAACAATGTGTGGTAAAGTAAACAATGTTTAAACGTATTCAAAGGTGAAAATGATACATCAAATTATTCATAAAAAGTATTATAATCATAAGGTTTATGATAAATTAGAGAAATAAAAAATGTAATGGTTATATATTAAATCTTAAAAAATCATATTCATAATAAACTTTCATTTTAAACATAATAAAAAGTAAATAAAATTAATCAAAATTAAATATATTATGATAAAAATAATAGAAATAGAAAAATTAATATAAAAGAATTAAAATTATTATAAAATTGTATTGGAATGAAAATACATTTAATTAAACAAGTAATTAAAATGATTATAATTATTTTAACCCATAAATAGGGTATCCAGTCACATTGGATAATGGTCTCTTGATTAATACCTTAAAAAAAATACTTTCTTACCAACACCATGTTAGGACCCTGATATGATGATCACTTTAAGTCATTCTATCCCAGAAAGTCCTCGATTAAGAAGGTGATTGCCTCCTCTATCTTCCATGCCTCAGTATCCCTCTATCAGATTGATCGAATTCTCTCTTATTATCCTAGAAATCATGTGATCATTCTAATCAGATTATGTATTCATATCCTTGGCAGCCCTCGATCATAATAACAATAATCCGATTTTCTTTCAAAATGAACTCAAAAATTTACTATCACATGGAACAAGTGGTTCACTTATTGTAAACATCAGATTTCCCACACACAGTAGTAAAATCAGTAGGTCTCTCGTATAGTGTATGGTGACTTTTTTCACATTCTATGAAATATTCAAAAGTCCTGGTATTTATACATATTCCTCGACATAGTCAACATGATAAACAGTGTTTTATTTTGTTACAAAGACAATGATATCTTCAATGGTGATATTATAACTGAAATCAGGACATCATTTTATCAATTTACTATTACAATATCAAGAGTAAAAATTTTAACGCCACTAATTTTTCTTACATCACTATTACATTATTTTAATGATTTAAATATAAAATAATTACAGAACCAGGATCCAAAGATTTAGTGCCATGGGGAAACTCGAACCATACAAAACATTAATGAATAAAACATAAAAATTTGTTTATTAACATAATTTATAGATTCATATTGTCCCTTTTGTTCTCTATAGTACAAGTACGCACCTGAGGATATACATTAATAATGGGTGAGCTAAAATACGAGTAAGAGGATAGATATGAACAATATAACACTGTGTTATCTTAATAATAGCATGATAATAATAATTGTGAGAGGAATCATTATATAGAGGCATGGACTCCGGTAATGCATAAAAATGAAACATGATGTCTTATTTGTAAACTACCACACATTATTGTGAAAAAAGATATCATCATGTTCATGCATATTTCACAATACACATGAGATACATCATATTAACCAATGCATTGTAGCAATATATAATTCATGGCACACCTGTCACATAATTACATTTACATTATCATGCATGCCACATAGAACATATATCAATACTTGACATAAAATAACCCATGGAAAGGAATGGGTTTCATTTCATAGGAATATATTAATAAACATTGGGTTCCAAAATAAAAAGTGAATAATAATCTTCGTATCAATCAGGATTGAAGAAGAAGCATTCACGTGAAAAGTAAAAGATGTATTTTTTAGGAAGCGTTATTTTGGAAAACAATATGATTTTCATAAACTAAAGTATAAAACATTTATATCTTAGAAAGTGTTTTATAATAATATAGAAATTTCATTTAAGTAATATCCATACTTAAAATGGTTTGATGGATGGAAAACCCAAAAAAAGAGTTGTGTTTGAGAATTGTCGTTAACTTTTGTAGAATTCGTGCTTCCCATTAATATAAAATATAATAAAATTATATTCATTATTTTTTTATTAAGTTCTTTTATGGGACATTGGATGAGATATTGTTTTTGATTTCATTGTTCGGGAGTGTTTGTTTTCTTAGTTTTCATGATTGGAGCACTTTTATACGTGAATGGAAGTTAACGTAAAATTGGGATAAATATAAAGAATTGTTAATATATATTATTAATCATATTTTAAAATTTTAAATGATCTTATGATGAATTTTTTTATATGATATGAAGATGAATCATTTGATAAAAGTTAATAATGATAATTTTGGGTTAAATATGGATGTTTTTTATCACAACGAACCCATTTTTTATCACATAGTATTACATATATTAGTTAGTTATAGAATATAAAAATGGTTATAGACAAAATTAAATTATATTTTAACCCATTTAATTGTTTTCATAATAACCTTGAAGGTGTTAAAAGAAAATTAAATTTCATCACCCCTGATGTCGGCAATTTGACACATCACTGGGGGAGATTTCATTTCTAGAATAAAAGAATGAGGGGAGGAGTTTAATGAAAAATCTTCCATTAACATGACAACATACTAGTGTATCAGACATAATAGATTTATCATTATATTTTGATGAATGTATGTGATTAGTGAATAATAACAGAAAAGAAATTGGATGGAAATAAAAAGAAAAGAGAGAGTGGATTTACCTCATGAATTCTTCTCTTGAGGTCCTCCTCAAGTAATCTAGGATTGGACTTTTGATGTGACCAATATATCCTAGATGTGGGGGAAGGGCTCGAGAATTAGTTAGGGAAAAATTTGGACAAGTCTTGAATCTTTATAGGTTTGAGGAGAATATGCGGTGAGTAGTCGAATTTTTACTAGAGGAGAGGGGTGTTTTCTCAATATTATATTCATTAGTTTATTATTTTTGCACATCTATATGAATATTTTGAGAATTATCATCAAAAGTCATAATATAATTAAGGAAAGTTTAAGATTATGGTCATTACATCATTTATAACTCATGGAATAATGTATTTTACTTATAATGTATTAATTCCACAATTTAACGTATTTTTCTATTCACCATAAAGTTCATGTATTTTAGAAAAGCCTAAAAAATTCACCCTTACCATTTTTTCAACATATTGAATCCAAAAAATGAACTCCATTTTCAAAAAATAATTTTCTCAATATGTGTAATTTAAATTTTAATTTAAATCATAACTTACTTAGAAAATATAGATTTTGAAATTATAATTAATTTTATAAAACTTTGAAAAAAAATTAATTTCAAACAAAATAATGTTAAAACCATAATACAAAAAATATTAATTTATGTATGAATTTTTTGAAAATAAATATTTTTTTAAATTATTAAATTAATTATTAAATTTTAATTAAATATTTATGAATTAAAAAATTCCAATACATAATTAATAATTTTTAAATTATTAACTTAATCATACTATGATATTATTTTTACAATAATTTCATTTATAAGATGGCTATGTTTTATTTAAAATTTAATGGGAGAGGATAATATTCATTTGTCTGGTTTACTATTTATAGGGGTAACATTTTTATTCCTAAGGCCAAGTTATTATTTCCTTAGTATATGTTTCGTACCATCTAAAGACACTTCTTAGTTCATAAATTATTTATTTAAAAGGCTTTTATTATGCTCTCCATGTGATTTTATGTGATTTATACTACATGAAATTAATATATAAAGGGATGAATTCCATTGAAAAAAGTTTTTGTCATTACATTATTAACCCCGTTTTGAATTTCGATCTCAAAATTTTATTTTAAATAAATATTTAATGGAAATTCTACATAATCGCCTCCTCCAGTTCCCGTGTTGCTTCTTAATATATATGGATCCTCCTCAACAACTTTACAAGATGGGTTGTCATATTTTTTATAACCTTATCTCTCTATTCTAGAATCCTTACTGTCTTCTCCTCATAAGAAATACCAACTTCCAGCTATTCCACTTTTGAGATAATTACATGTGAGGTATCTGGTATATACTTCCTCTAGAGTGATACATTAAATAAATATTGAACATGATCCATATTTAGTGGAAGTGAATTTTGATACGACACATCTCCTATGAAATCAAGGATATAAAAGGGAGGAAATATACCTTGGGATAATCATCCATTTATTTTCAATCCAAGCAACTCTATTTGACGTTGATATTCTAAGGAAGAGATTATATCCAATGTCGAACTCGAAGACCTTTTGATGGTTTCCAACATATCTCTTTTTTAATCTAAGAAACATTGATATGTTTCTATATGACTTAAACCTTTTATGTCCTTTATTTTACAAGATCAGGTCAAAGTATTATTCTTCCATCAACTTAATCCCTATAGGTTGGAGTTCTGCATTGCATTCCATACAGATCTTCATATCGAGCCATATAAATACTGGAATGGAAGCTAATGTTGTATGAGAACTCAACATATGGGATATCAATATCTCATCCACCTAATAATTCAATGGATCATCCTCTTATAATATCTTTATTAATTTTAATATTACATTCATATTGCCCATTATTTTTGGGGTGATAGGTCTTGCTGAAATTCAATTTAGTAATCGAGGCATGTTAAAGACTCATTTAGAAAATAGATGTTAACCTGTGATCATGATTAGAGACAATTGATAGTGGAACCCCTTATAGTCTCACCATATCCTTCATATATATAATTTCATGTTTTTCAAGTGGCAGATCTTACCAAATAGCGATAATGTAAGAAGTCATTGTGATTCAGTCTACCACAATCCATATAATTTTTTTATGTCTTCAAGAGACCTATAATAAATTCCATAGTGAAATTCTACCATTTCCATAAGGGTATAGGAAATGGTTACATGATCCCTTTGATCTTCTTTCTCTTTTCTTTTACATGATGAAATATCAAGCACTATGAGATATAATCCACAATATCCTTCTTCATGTTATCCCACCAAGAGTGTTCTCGAAGATCACAGTACATTTTGGTACTCCCAGAATGGTCATAGAAACGTGACCTATGTTCATTATCAAATAGCTCATCCTTTATACCTAGTGATGAAGTCACAAAAGCCTCCTTCCAAACTGAATCACACAATCATCATTGATATAGAAGTCTTGCATCTTACCTTCCTTTGATGCATTTACCATCTTTTGTAACTCTGGATCATCACTTTTTTACCTATTTAATATTCTATTAGATATATTATTGTGAAATCATTTGGGTAAGGTAGTATTTATTCCAAGACATTATGATTTCCGAATCAATCCTTTGTGTATCCATGAATCTAGGTTCTTTCTCAACCAACAACATGGATAGAGTATAATGTTCTTTTTTTAATACCATCAGCTACCTTGTTTGCCTTGCCATGATGATAGTGAATAGAGAATTTTTAGTCCTTGATTAGAACCAACCATCTCCTTTGATTCATTTTTATAACCTTTTGTGTTAATATATTTTTTTAGGCTCATATCATAAATATATATGTACCCTTCCCACCATAGAAGTAGTTCCACCAATATTTCAGGAAAAATCATATATTTTGGTTCTAGATCATGTGTCAATTAGTTCTGCTAATGGATCTCCAATTTCTAGGAGCTGTAGGCTATTAAATTATCATTTTTAGGTGTACACAACTGAAAACATTCTTTGAAGAATCATTGTAAATCATAAAAAAATCTCTATGCTTTCATAATGTCAGTACAGGTGCATTGATCAACCTTATCGTTACATTCATGATTCTTTCCTATAATTATTTGTTCCATACATAATTTTCCCCTTTCATTGTAAACATTGTTAAAAGGCTAGAAAGTTGTGAGAAATTTATCAAGAAACGTAGTTAGTAACCAAATACTCCAATAAAACTATAGATTCTCATGATAATAGATGGTCTAGGTTATTTCTCAATTTCTTTTGTTTTGAAAGGTAACCAAAATTTACTCACTTATGATAATAATCTCCAAGAATGTGACATCCAACATCTAAAATTCATAATTTCTAAACATGGTGTACAAATTATCCTTCCTTAATTTTTCCATCACTAGCCTTAGATGTTCATCATGTTCCTCATTTATCTTGGAGTGGATGATAATATCATCAATAAACACCACAAAAAAAATTTCTAGGTAATTCCTAAAGATAGTATTCATCAAATACATGATGACTGTTGGGGGGAATTGGTTATTCTAAAAGGAATCAACAGAAAATCATAGTTACCATAATTTTTACAGAAGGTAGGATTTTTAATATCATCCTTCTTCACCTTTAGAAAATGATATCCAGAACATAGTTCCACCTTTGAGTAGAACTGATCTATTTATAGTTGTTCAATCAATTCATTAATCCATGGGCTATGATTCTTTTTCTTTATAGTAATCATTTCTAGTTACCAATAATCAATAGGAATCTGCATTGATCCAACCATATTTTTGATAAAGAGCATAGGTGAACCCTAAGGTGATTCATTAAGATGTAGGAAACCATTGTCCAAATTCTCTTACAGCTACTTCTTTAGCTCTTCTTGATTGATAGGAGCCATCCCTTAGGGACACATTGATATAAGAGTATCTTTAGGTAGGAGTTATATTGAGAAATCTACTTATAGATCCAGGGGATTTGTGGGTAACTCATCAAGAAATATAGCAATGTATTCTTCCACAATGGTAATTTACCCTATATTGATACCTTATATTAACACAAAAATTTGAGCGAGGTATTCCTGTTCATAGGGAATCAACACCCATACTGTTGAAAGATTTTCCCTTTGAGAATCTTGTGAATCCTTCAATTTATAAATGATCATGTGATGGTTTGGAATATGAAAATCTATTTACTTTTACTAAGAATTTATATGTGTTCTATATAATAAGAGACAATTCATTCCCATTATAGTATCAAATTCCAACACATTGGTTGGAACTATTTCCTAACTTAGTGTTTTTACAGATATCTCTACATTATGGTCTCAAGGCTTTAATTCTATAGTTATAGAAGACTTTCCATAAATAATAGAATGTGTAGATCCAAAATAAGATAAGAATTTTCTATTAATGATTGCACAGGAAGTGTACGTTGAACGACTTCGTTTTCTTATTTCACTTTGGAAGTATATATGGAATAAGTCTTTCCTTTAATCTTTCACATTTGTGACTAATGATGATGATTACCCTTGAGACTATTGGTTCAATGAACTAGCTTGTATAGGGCCTTTGTTCCTTACAGTTATAGAATTGTACCATGGGTGGAACTCTCTTTTCTTCCACCCCATTCTTTTGCATTCTCACATGTTTTCGACATTTTTGAGCATTGTTTCCTTCTCTTCCACACTTGAGAAATCTCTCCATCCCTTTGATGTAGTTCCCATTATGTTTCTACATGTATATTTGGCATATGGGTGGTTGAGTTTTCATTACACCTTTCTCATTAGATCCTATATATTGAAACTCTATATTTCATTTATTATCACCATATCTAGGAGACCATTCTCCGAACTCCATATACACAATGCGAGCTCATCGCGGAACATCTTCATAACTCCCAAATTCTCAATTATCTAAAGCCTTTAGAATTTTTTGTTTTTATCCAATGAATAATATATCAATTTTTCTATCATTGTTGATAACAAACCCCAAAGGGTACATTAAAAGCCTTGTGAAATTTTCCTCATAGGCCTTGACATATTCAAAATACTTTTCCTTAATCTCTATAAATTCTCCCTCTATCATTATAGAAATATTTAGAGGGAAATACTTTTTAATAAAGATTATATTAATGTCTCCTCACTCTATTTCTTCAATTTCATCCCTCATGTTTGTGTTCTTAATCAAATACCACCATTTTTTGGCCTCTTCATCTAGACGATCAACAAATAGATTTACCTTTGCTTTCTGAGAACAGTGATGCACATAAAAGAACTTCTATATTGTATTGACCAATTGTTCTAAAACTAATGGATCAAAAGATCCACTAAACGTCGGTGGTCATTGCGGCATAAATCACTCGATACGCATTTTCTATGTCTTTGGTGAAGGTGAATGTTCAAAAAAATTAAGGTCATTTTTAATAACCTAATGAATCTAGGAAATAATTGCCATGATTTTTTTTAAATCCACCTCCCACATCATTGGGGATGTCGTTTGGGTTATCGTTGCATTGTCCCTCACATAGGTTGTTGGCCTAGTTTCTCCAAGTTCCAAACATTTTCTAAAATTGAAAAGGTTAGAACAAAAGAAAACTCTACAAAAAATGAATAAATAATTTATTCCTTCATAATATTAACACGAAAAGAATATTTTATGGTATCCCTATGTTTATCAATGATTCATGTGTGATTATATATATGTCTTCTGATACAAAGGGTTTTAATTAAGGTTCTCTAATCTTAATTCCAAAATTTTCTATGCCTTTCTCAAATACCAACTATAGATAACATTCTTTTTCAAACATTACTATATCATTGATTTAATGATAAACAATGTAAAATCATTACAGAACCAGGATCCAAATGATTAGTGTCTTGAAAAAACAAGGACTGTACATAACATTTACAAAATAATAAAAACATTTATTTAATTCCATATTCTCTAACTTCTTATTGTCCCCTATGTTCTCCGTAGTATAAGTAGACACCTGAAGATATAGATCAAAAATGGGTGATATAAAAACATAGTGAGATGATAGATAAGAAAAAAATAATATGGGGTGTGCATAATCATAACATCATCATCAAAATCATGAGAGGAATCATTCGATAAAGGCATGGAATATGAAATTGCATAAAAATGAAACATCATGTCCTAGTTTTCAACCTCCTCAAACATTTTTGAAATTTTATAGAATCATTTTCATGCATATTTAACTTTACTCAGAAGATATATCAAATTAACAAATGCATTAGAGTGCTATATAATTCTGGGCACACTCATTACATCACAACATTTACATTATCATGCATTGCACAGAAAAGGTATATAAATATAGGATATAAAATATCCCATGGAATTGAATGGGTTTAATTTCATTATCATACATTCCTTAATATTGTGTTCCCATATAAAAATGGAGTACGATTCTTAGTATCAATATTGATTGAAGATGAAACATTCATCTGAGAAGTAAAAGATGTGTTTTTTTGAAATTAGCGTTCTTTTACAAAACGTTATGTTTGAAATAAAATCAATTAGGAAATATATATATCCTAGAAAATGTAAGATACTGACAAAGAAATAATATTTATGGAATATAAATACAGAAATTGTTTTTATGAATGGAAAACCTAATAAAAGAGAGTTGGGTTTGAGAATTCTCCTTACCTTATGTCTGAATGATATCTTTACTTTAATATCCTATATAATAAATTAATATTTATTAATTTACAATCCCCTAAACATTTATATGTGAATTTAATTCATTATGTTCTTTCTATGTTCTTTTATAGTACTTTTAATGAGTTATAGTGTTTGATTTCATCATTTAGGAGGGTTTGATTTCTTAGTTTTTTTGATCGGTTTACTTTTATACGTGAATGTATGTTTATGTAAAATGAAGGTAAATATCATTGATTTTTATTATATATTAATAATGATATTAAAAAATTCAAAATGATATTATAAAGAATTTGGTTATATGATATTATGATGAATCATTAGATAAATGTTAATAATGATTTTTATGTTAATTTAGGTATTTTGTGGTTCACAATGAACTTGTTTTGTTTTATCATTTATTATTATGTGTATAATTATGTTCTAGGAAATGAAAAAGGTTATAAAATGAATATAAAAATATTTTTTCAACCATATGATGGTTTTAATAACATCTGTGTAGGCATTAAAGGAAGATAAATGTACATTTCTAATGGTGTTGGTAAATTAACACATCACGGGCGATGATTACATTTTTAGAATAAAAGAGAGAGATATAGAGGATTTTATTGAACAATAATCCATTAAATTTACTTATTTCCAAAATATAAAACATACTAGAGTTATCAATCCATCATGATAAAGGTATATGAGTATATAATAATAATGGAAAATAAATTAAATATAAATTAAATAAAAATATGGAGATGATTTACCTCTTCAATTCTCCACTTGAGATCCTCCACAAGGAACATAGGATTGGACTTTGGATGAGACAAAGAGATCCTAGTCATGTGGGAGGGGATAAGGAATATTTTTTTGTAGAATCTAGAAAATTCGTGAAACTTGAGAGGTGTGAGGAGAAGAGGGGGTGTGGATTCATATTTATAGTGATGGGGAGGAGAGTTTTGTCAATATTATTCACATTAGTTTATTATTTTCACTCAATACTATGAATAGAATGTGAATTATCATAAAAATATTAAAACAATAATCAGGAGTTTGAGATAATGTTTTTTACATCATCGATGACTCAATGAAGCGTTTTTAATTAATAATGTATAAATACCATAAAATACCGTATTTTACTATTCACTAAAATTTATGCATTTCAAAAAAACCCAAAAATTTATAATAAACATTTTTAAAAATTTATAATACAAAAATGAACTCCATTTTATGAATATTTTTTATATGATTAATTTATTTTTTAATTAAAATCATCATTTACATAGAAAATACAGTTTTTAAAACATTAATTGATTTTTTAAAACAATGAAAAATTTATTAAAGTCTTATAAAATTATCTCCAAACCATAAGACATAAAAATAATAATATAGGAATACATTTAATGAAATAATATTTTATTTTAAAATATTTAATTAATTGAAAAATAGAAATTTAATATTTATGACTTAAAAAATTTCCTATAGTTAATTAATAATTATTATAATATTTACTTATTCCTATTATGATATGATTATACCATACGATCATTCATAAGATACCTAAACTTTATATATACTTTAATGGGTGAGGTTTCTTTTCATTTGGCTAGTTTAATATTCATAAGGGTCATAGTATTGTTCCGAAGGTCAAGTAACTATTTCATCAATATAGGTTCGTTAAAATCAAGAAAAACTTCTAATTTCATTAATTATACATTTGTAATGATTTTATAATGGTCTATAAGTGATTTTTTTGTGATTTAAAAAATAAGAAATTGTTATATGAAGTGATAAATTCCATTAATAAAATTCTGGGTCATTACAAAAAAGATTCCATACAACAAAACAGTTTTCCATATTCATGATTAAAAAAGAAGTCAATTCGATGGATTTACGTATACATGTCATTATAATGAACTGTCTGGATATGAATCTGATTATTATCAGTTTCACTCAATCCTATTATTCTCTGTTTGAGGTTGATTATGATCATTGCAATATCTAATGTCATTTTATTTTAATGAAAACATTAAAAATATTTAGAAGTATGGTAAAACTATTTTTTTTCAATTAAAACATTTGAAAAATACTTTAGAAATAAATGTATTATATATTTTGTTTTTATAGAATGAGTTTCTGATTTAAAAATCAAAAGGAATGGAAAATTCAAGAAGCGACTTTGGACCCAACATCCCCATGTACGTATTTTGAGAAAAAAAATTCATAGGGGAATGAAAATAATAAAATGATTGTTATAAAGGAATTAATAGATAACCTAGATTAAAAAACGTATTTAGACGTCTAATTTGTTATATATTATAATGTGAAGACATCAATGATATAAAATAATAGAAAAATATCCACTACATGGTGACCCCCACCCCCACTAGCTTTAACATAACATATTCCCCAAAATTTTTTATCTTACCACAGGTAATTGATTCTGTCAAATATGTTTCTATAAAATAAGAATTAGGAAGACTTAATTACCTTTACTATACTGATATCCAATAGGGTGAAAACGAATATTATTTATATATATCAGTACTTACCCATTACCTTATTGTGAGGGGTATAATGTACAATATCCCAGGAGATAAAATTCATGATAAACAAAATTCAAAAGGTCATGTGAGAGTTGGGATTCCATTAGATCATGAGTCGAGTGGTAAGAAACATTCCCCACTTGATTACATGGATATCCATATAATCTATATTTCTATTTGAACATTCATTGCATGGTTGTTTTGTAATGAAATAATACATGTTGTCAATGAGTTATTCATTTAAATTTTTTTCAAAACCAGTACTACTTAATGAAATAATACATGTTGTCAATGAGTTATTCATTTAAATTTTTTTCAAAACCAGTACTACTTAATGAAATAATTCCTGAACTAATGAATTTTATTACTAATGAAGAAAAAGAAGTGGGTGGAATTGAATTCCAAATAGGAACAATATAAAGTATCTACCAATTTGATCAAAAGTATCATTATAATTTATATTCACCCTACGAGTTCAATATCCAAATTTACAAACATTAATAGTAAATGTTGATACTATATTCAAATTTGGTGATATAAACATTATTTTTTTTGAAAAAAATATACATTAAGTCCATTATAAAATATCTTATACATGGGAGTGTATATGAAGTCCTTATTAATGAATGGCAAGGAGTCTGAGTAGTAAATGAATACATATTGTGTCTTTTCATAATTGTTTCCCAATAGTTGATTTGAAATATTAATTATAGTTAAATAATATTCATATATTAAATATAAGTATTTATTAATAGTATTTAATGTTAAAACCTTTCAAAAAGAATTTGAACAATTAGTCATCAAATCCCGTCAATACAAAAAGGCGACTAAGAAGAAAAATAATATTCAGTAATAGTGGATAAAACGTCCATAGTGTTTTTAAAAAAACATGTAGATACAAAACTCTTCTTAATACCCATGATGGAGGTGTAAAAAAATATAATGTATTCATATAAAATATATTTTAATTCCTATCATTACATATTCCATTTTGGTTCTTTTAGTCAGCATTGGTTTCTCATTGATACAAATTTGGATATTAAAAGTATTTATTTTATGGATTCAATGCATAGATACACATACAATAGACTACATGTGAACAGATATATGAATTTTTAATACGATATATTAAAAAAATTGAAATAAAAATCATGTTATAAATTTTGTTTTATGTTTTATAGATAAAATATTTGTGATATGGAAGTACTTAAATATCTTAAAAATCATGTAATAAGGATATCCCATGAGATAAATAATTATATTAACTTCGAAAACTTGATATTATAAGGGTATATTTAATAATTATTCACATTCAAAACAATTGAGAAAATAAAGAACATATTTTTTTCAATATTTCTTCTATGTTTGAAATAGACTAACAAGAAATAGTATAGATATTATGTTTTCAATTTTTTGAAAGATTTCGTATTCCATCAATAAACTAGAACCGTTAAAGAGGTATTTCTAATGAAAAGTATCATTTTGTTGAAAATATTAAATTACCCATAGTTTATTTATATTTTTCTAACACTACCAGGGCTATCGATAGCCCCTATATTCAAAATAGAAAATAGAATTATTTATTAATGAATGTGTATTATAAACGACGTGAGAATGTAGGCATACATAATAAATAGGTCACATATCACAATATACATAGTTAATTTTAACATCCTTTTATCCATTTTTTATTTATTTTCCATATCATTTGTAATCTGATACATATTTAGTAAATTTTAATAGAGATTATGATGAAATGAAATCATCAATATTTTTTTTACCATTTTATGCACTATTAAGAGAAAAAAATTATCAAATAAAAAACTATTATAATATCATTAATAAGGATGATTCCCTCCTATAATAGGATCATTAAATCAAAAATAATGATACAATCATAATAAATCAAATTTCGTTATTATTATGAAATAAATTCCACATTATAGTTTATCAAGTAGAAAACATTAACATTGGGAATCAACCAAACCATAATCAGATACACTACCAAAATAATGTTAGATAACCCAAAATGATGACAAAATTATATAATAAAACTA
Source organism: Viscum album (assembly GCA_963277665.1). Taxonomy (NCBI): domain Eukaryota; kingdom Viridiplantae; phylum Streptophyta; class Magnoliopsida; order Santalales; family Viscaceae; genus Viscum; species Viscum album. The sequence goes on from OY728121.1 coordinate 988,597,900, forward strand.
CTCTATGGGAAATAGATGAATCAATAGAAACTCAATCCAGTACACTGTGTGTACGATTGGACTTAAAGTGTTTGTTTTTAAATTAATATTAAAATTTTAGTTCAAAACACATGTCATATACACAAAACAATGAAAAAACATTCAGTTTATTCTAGTAATTTAGGAAAATATTTCTTATGTCATTTGTGATGTGCACGGATCATCCACGACCCAATCTAATATTAAGTGTGCCTTATATGACTCAATATGAAGGTTTTTATTTTAAAAATGACACAATAGATAACACTAACTTCACATAATCAAAAATGAGAAAACACATTCCGTCTGTTTCAAAACATTAGAAAACAGATCTATAGTACATTTGTAACCTGTAGGAATCATCACCACCTAATTTTGACACATTGTGTTATAAGTATTACTCAAAGAGCATTTTTTCAGTTAAAAATGACATTTTAGGTAATAACATGTGTCACTAACTAAAAAACTACAATATATGATCTCATTATCTTTATAAATTATTCAAATAATCCTTAATTCATTTTTCATGGCTAATAATCAAATGAATTTCAATCTAACACATCATGCTCCTTGTGAGACATGTTGAGTGTGTTTTTATTTAAAATTTATGTTATAGTTTAGAATAAAAAAAATATAACAAAAAAATATCAATCATAATTATAATGTTTTGATACTTTTAAAAATTACCCATATGTCATTGGAGATGTGTACAAATCAATTTCACCTCAATCTAATACACAATGTTCCAAGTATAACTCTATGTTTATTTTTCTTTCTTAAAATCGAATTTTAGTTCCAAAAACACATTATGTACTCAAAATAAATAAATTATTTTAATACTTTTTGAAAATGATTCATAAATATTTATTTGAAAGTCAAAACCATCCACACCTCAATATGGTACACAATGTTCCAAGTATGACATGATGTGTATGTTTTTAGTTCAAAATTGTAATATTAGTTCAATACGCACATCAAATACTCAAAAATAAGAAAACATGTTCTTATTATTTTGATACACTAGTAAAATGATCCATAAGGCATTTTTGATTTGTAAGAATAATCTGAACCTCAATTTGATACACGATGTGACATGTTTGACTCAAAATATGTTGTTTAAATTAGAAAATGGCATATTTTTATGTATTATTTCATATTTATGTTTAATTTTTTAATTCTAGTATTTATAATATAATAATTTTATTATTGTATAGGCGAAATCCTTTTCATGAAATGGGGTGGTTAATTTGGAAATTTATAGCATAATAGGTATCTTTTTAGAGTGGAACAACACATGATCAGTCTCATTTTATAGGGGTTCTAGGGAAAAATATAATTGAAAATTGATGTTTTGGAATGTTAATAAAAAAAATTAGTTACTAATTTTATTTTATATATAGATATGTTTTATATTACTATAATATAATATTTTTCCTTGAATTTATGATGAAAATTTTATTTCAATTAAATCTTGTATTTGTTTTTTTTTCTTTGCTTTAATTTTATCAACACACTCCATCAGTATGGATATAATCAGTTCTATTACGAGAACTGATAAAGGACCCTATCTATCCATCATTTTATTAGCACTGATAAATGGACCTTTTTTTAGTTAAATTTGTAGAAATTATAAAAAGATCCCCTATTTTATTGGTTCTTAAAATAACAAATCATTTTTTGAACTGGAAATTATTTTTCTAGAATTGATAAAATTGGGATCTACAATACTATGGTTTTTTTTATAATTGGGTGAATCCCGAACCTATGGCCATGTGTATGGGTAGCCAAGATGAAAATGCTAATTGATCCAGATAAAAATGCATCAAAACCATTTAATAAAGTGTTAAAGGAAATTAATTAAAAACCTTGAATTCATGGAGTTTGTGAATCTGTAATACCCTCACATTAAGGAATAAGACTCAAGAACAAGGATGACCAAGAGGTAGAAAAAATGGGATTGACATATGGAATAATATAAGGGAACGTTTAACCCAATAAATTTCTAGAAACTATAATTATATGGTTGTGAAATGAGGAAAAAATGGAAATAGAGATCCACCAGAAGGTTAGAAGGTTTTCTAATCATGGTACACTAAATCATAAAAAAATAAAAATATTACAGGATGTCAACTTCTAATTCTAAATAAGAGATATTCTAGAGATTAAAAAATAATTTTAACTGAATAAAGATGAAATTAGGAGTTTGATTCATTTTCTAGCTGATGTCGACTTGAGAAACAGAATGGTGAAGTTCAATATTGATCACCTCTACATGGATGCTAGTGACTAGAGTGGAAATGGTAGATTTGACCTTCAGAGTTGGAGTTAGTGAAAGACTATTTCCAAAAGGGGAATTGTTTCTAATTCAAGGAAAATATATCATTCTATCAAAGAAGGGATCATCCATCATCCATCAACTACCATTATAAAAATTTTATGATTAAGAGTATTATATGAGAACCATGTGATGTATACTCCAACTGGATTAAGAATAATAGATTCTCATTTGAGAATCCTCATCACATTTCATATCCATTTATTACTATTATTATGAACTCAATTACGTTTTGATCAATCTATCATGAGTTTTTTTACAAAACAAGAATTGGGATGAATTATATTTTTTTTCCTTTACACTTTTTCTACTTTATCTACATGTTTTATTTCAGCAAAAAATTTCTTCCACTTCTATTATATTAAATTTCATTCCAAACATTTAATAATCAATAAAATTGATATTGATTGTAATTTTTACCATTATGAAATATTATCTCAATTTTGTTTAAAAAAATCATATAGATTCAATGATAAGTACACCAATATAAACGAAGCATTTATACAAGTGGAACAGAAATATTTTTTTATTATCAATTTATCATTTATGACAAAATAAAAACAAGAAATCTTATGTTCTCATAATAAAAATAGTACAATCCGTAGAAAAATAATTTACAAGAAAGGGATATGATTACCATAAATAATCTGAATCACTAAAAAGAAAAGGAATATTTTTATATGATTATAAAAGATGATTCAACCTTAATTCCCCAAATAAAATATCATAATTTTTTGTTAACCTTAATCATATAATATTTCAAAAACATTGATGTTCTTCTAAAATAACATTATCCACCTAATCACCAAATACGTTTTCAATACCATCCTTTTGTTTATGATAAAAACAAAAAAACCCAAAATCATATTATAATTCATTTTTAAAATAATTATTAAATAAATTTCATATTATATAATACATCACATAGGATGTTTGTAGGAATTTCATCTTTATCACACTTCAGTTGTGTGTTCAAACCCTATAACCTTGTAGGATGTGATTTTTTTTTAAACTAAAACTGTGTTAATATAATTCTTATAACTTCATATAAACTTGATTACTGTAAAAAATAACCTTAACCATATAAAATAATATAAACAATGAAGGTTATAAATTCACTAAAACTTATGAATATATCATTCTTTATCAAATAATATACCATGTTGATCAAAGGTCTAAATAAACCTTTACTCATTGCAACCTATTAAAAAATTTCATTAATCACATTAAAATCCCATCACAAAAAAAACAAAAAAAAATAGTGTATATTAAATTGAATGTATGAACAACCATAAACTCATAATCCCATCATGATATTCATAACACTTAAGTTAACCTCACCTAAAAACAACTTATCTCTAATGTTTTCTAAACCATTCCTCTAATACAACCAATAAGGACCCATCCTTAATCATTACAAAAACTTGAGTTTTATGTAACAATGTTATTTTATTACAGTTTAATATCTTCACGTACTATAGTTGTAGATTTTTTTGTCACTAAAATATAAATACATATTACATTACATAGTGGGAACATGATCTTAGTATCCATGTTTCCCTGAAAAAACATTGAGGATATATAATTGATCTTTTAAGGAAACATATAAATTTTTATAGTTCATTCCATATAAACAAATTTTCATATTTTACACATCCTTTCCATATATCATCTTTAATACCCCCTAAAATCTATATTAAAATTTGGTATTATATTAGAAAGAAAATTAAGAGTCTTATATAATGAAATATGTGAACCTGTAATTTCAAAAATACTTACAAAAAAATCCTAAAAATATACATTAGTGTCAGAATTAATATTTTATTACCTAATAAATTAACATTAATGTGAAAAATAATTTATTAAATCATTTCATAATATATCATAATGGAAAAATAATACTCATAAATGTATCTTTTTAAATAATGAAAAACATATGAAATCTATTTAAAAGACCTATATGGTTCCCCCTTAAGATGTAGTATATACTTTCCCATTAATATAAAATTGAGAGTAATCAAATATGAGAATAACATAAAAATTGATATTGAAATTTCATGGATACATATTACTCAATAATGAAATATAAATCATGATATATTGATATGTTAAGGCCAAAATTAAAGAATACATCACATGACAGAAGAGTCCCCTAATGGATTCAGTTTACACCCTAACCACATACATGATGTCTCACGAGACCAAAACATTACCTAATGAATTGGAAAAAATTATGGGAGTACATATAAAATAAAATTTATGATTATGTTTTCCACACCAGGATATGGATCATTTGGAATAAAAAAATAATTAGACATCGAGAGAAATTGGTTTCAATAACCGGAATCATACCATAATAAAAAGAGATATCATAATCATGGAATTTGACAAATGAGCATAAGGAATGTATTACCCAATTATTTTACTGGACCAAGAGTTTAGTATATATGTGAAAAAATATATATAATTTATAAGCAATAAATATCATTAAATTGGGAGATAATGTGATTTATATAGTAATGTATTATAACTCATCAAAAAAGGGTGGTTTGGAGGGATCCCTCACACACATAATAAAAACATTCCCACATATCAAAATGTTCACTGCATGTAAAACCATTTTTTATAATTAATAGAACAATGTGAAATTGGGATTTATTAATTGGAGAAAAAATATGAATATGTAAGATTAATGTCATGTAACAATTACAACAGTGGGAAAACCCCATTGACACTGTATAAGTTAAAATAGAACATTATTTTTTTCATTTTTAATGATATTAAGAATACGCTATATTAAATATTTAAAAATATTCATTTTGAAAATATTCTATAAGAATTCAAAAGAGCCCTAAAATTTTATTTTTAAATAATTATTTTCTAATGAATACATAAATAATTTAATTTTATGAATATGATCATGGAAGAGAATGATTTCAAAAATAAATATTTAAAACATTTATAAATAATATTTTTGTAGAAATCGATCACTTATATAAAAAATTAAAAAGATTAAATTAATAAAAAAAACAAAGAAAGTCAAATATGGTAAAAAATAACCTCCATAAGAGATTGATGAAAAAAATTATTTTGATATTTAGAGAAACATGGACATTGAAGAAAAAGAGTTATAAGGGAAACATTAAGGGTGTGTTTTTAAAAATAAAGTGACTTACCATGAGATCGAATTATCACATATTCTATTTACCTTCCTAAATACTAAAAATAAATTATTTAAATAAATTCTTAATATCCTTTTTTATAGTTCATTTTACCTTTATTTGTATCTATTATCAGTTTATATTTAATTACAATATCACTTATAGTCAACAAAAAAGGTTTGATTATGTTCACTTCATAAGCCCAAAATCACTCAACAAGATGGCTATGGTCTACAAGGTAATTATTTATTAATCTTTTAAAAAATAAAAATAAATATCATTTTTATAGGGATATTTTTTTTAAACCCATCCATAAAATACTTTCATTAAAAAGAAACCATGTTACAATCATAGATATGGTAGACCGTACATACACATGAGAAATGTATAAAATTTTCAATGATCATGTAGGAAAGAAGGTAAGCGTCATTTTATTTATCCATAATGAAAATCTTACAATTAATATAATATAATTTATATAAATAAATGTATTTGTACAATCTAGTAGATGTAGTAATGATGAATGAATCACATCGCTTCATAGTGATGGTAATCCCCATATATGAATGTTCTAAATAAGAAAACATCAATGAATTTAATGTTAAAAAATTATATGATGTGTAAATATTAAATAATGATATATTTATCATGAATAAAAAATATTTAAATTAAATACATCACCATAAAAAGTTGTGAGAGTTGATGATGGAAAATGATTTTCATCTGTTTGATTGGAAGTCATTCTTTGTACACAATAATTATGGATTCGTCTCACATTTTATAGAAGAGGAGATGTAAATAGATTATAAAATTATAGAAATAACATCTTAATATATGAGATATTACTGTATTATTAGATGATAATTTTTAAAAACTATATTAACGATATGGAATAAGAAATAAAAAAATTTATCAGAATAATATCACCTCTTCAGCCATCCTCTATATGTTTACCACAAAAAAATTTACTATATGTATTTAATTATCAATATATGGATTCTAAGGCATATGAATTAAAATTGTTATGGGTTTTTTGTACTTATTGAACAATCAATGTTTAATTTTAAATTTTAATAAAAGATGTGAGGAGTTTTACTTTTAAATTTGATGTGGTGGGATCTTTTATAATTTATTAAAATATTAAATTCATAATAATTATTTTCCAAATAAATAATGATGAAAACTAACAAAATTATATTATATGATTATTATGGGACTAAATACTATCATTGATTAAATTTTTTTATTAATATATTATGATTTTATACTTATATTATTCTTTTAACCTACATTAATCATTTTTTATGGTTAACTTGATAAAATATTTTTTACTCTATAGGGTTAATGACTGATAAATAAACAAAATATTACACGATTAATGGAAAATGGATGAAATTTTAAAAAAAATCCAAATAACATGCGCATATATTGGATTTTAATTATTTTTATATCCATAAATATAATAGTATTCATTATTAAATATCATTAATTTGTTTTATGAAAATATTTATTCCATTTCAATTTGAACAAAAAATGATAGAAATGTAAATGGTATCAAATCATTTTACACATTATAAATATGATATATTTATCAACAAAATTTATGGAAAATATTAATTCAATAAATTAGTAAGAAATCTAATATATTTATAATCATCTATTTTAATTATCAATTAATTTAATAAATAATGTGTCACTGTTGCATAAGCATTTATTGAAATTATATCATTATTGAAAAGTAAAAATATATTTCCATAAAAATCATTTATATTACAAATGAATATTTATAACAAAGGATATGTTTTTTTAACCATTAACACACTATTATTGTTTCTAAAACCATGAGAGTGACATTATTTTCATTATTATTTACAAAATTACTATAATAGTAAAAATCCAATACATATAGATCCAAGTGTCCATATTTTCATGAAATACATGTGAATAGACCTGTTCCAAAAATAAAATGGTTATAAAAAATCTTTAGTGTCATGTTTTTGTCATTATCATATTCTTTGTAACCTTAATGGCCTATTTTACCCTTACCGTGGGGATAATTATTTACTAAATTACAATTCATAATGAATAAAAATAAAATTTGGACATTAAGAAAAAATGACCTCCTAATTTAAATATAGAATAAATTTTTTTATTCCATTCATTGAAGTGGAAAAATTAAATTTAAAATTCAAATCATTAGATGTAATGAAAAAAAGTTTTCCAAAAAAATGCCTCTTTATGTGGAAAATATTTTTATAAAATATCTAAGGATAAATTTCATTAAAAAGATAATATTTAGATTATTTTCAATAATTTAAAATAAATTTTTAATAAAAATCAAAATATTAATTTTAAATTATAAATAATTAAAAAATAAAGTACTAGTTTCTATGAAAATAATTACTTTACACTATTCACTAAAAGATCAAAATTTATTAGAAAATTTTAAAAAGATTTCATAAACTAATTTTTAATATTCTAATTTGAAAAATTATATCCTAATTATAAAAGAAATCAATATTTCCTAGAAATTGTGTATAATATTTTATGATTAATATAAATAGAATACATTTTTGATGAAAATGCATTTTGGAAGAATAAAATTAAATTAATAAAAATTATGTGATTATTTAATAAGAATTTATCAATATAATTTTATTTTTTAAGACCATTTTATATAATAAATAACATATTTAATACTATTTATACTTGAAAATTTAATGGTTATGTTATCACCATCATAATTAAATTATAATATTTCATTGTTCATTTAGGATTGGTGTTGCCTATCATATACACAATAAAACACAGTATTCTTAACACCAGTGTGTTATAATATAAGATATCCCAATCCCAAATAACAGGTCACATGAGAGGTTATCCAAGATATAAAAGAGGGTACACATAAGGATACTTGAGTCCCAAATGATCATACATTATAGGTTATCCCATGCCCCAAATAGGGTATATAGGATGTTATCCCAATATATAAGTGGATATATGAGTTATTAACCATAGAAGAACAATATATGGTTTTATTATTAGGTAACCTAGATATATAATTTCATTCATTGTGATTATTGTAAACATTATTACATAGTAATATAATGTGATATTATTCCAAAATTGTGCTCCTATGGATCATATTTGTTTATTTTATTATTATTATGGTCTTTTGAATAGTAAATAGTCTTTCCATTACTCGTGATTGTGATCTATGAATTACAGGGTATGGTTTTCACATGAAAATTTCATGTTCTCAAAACCATAATCTCATTTTATAAAATAATTTTCATTTATATCTCCCTATGTTACACATATTGAGAATATAATCTTTCCATTTCTTATGTTTTTTCTTCGTTGGGATATAATGGAAGGTTGTAAGAATTAAATTCCTAAGGGGTTTACTATATGTAGTGAATATTGTGGGAGATGATGTAGATTTTTATGAACCAACATTATATGTATCCATGTTTCCAAATACAAAAATATATATATAATTATTGTTTTGATAATAATGATATTTAATGAATATTCATCTAACATGATTTAATTTTTATGTATGTCAAGTTTGTGTAATTATAGATGCCATATATGGTTTTCATATTAGAATTTAACCAACACTGTGGATGATCTAATCAATATCTTCATACTATTAAATGTGGAATGATAATACTACAAGTATTGAAATAACTAGTGGTTAAATGGAAAATGTAATTAAATAATAAATATAGTATAAAACATGGTGTGAATGAGAAATATTCACGTAAGAATAAATTTGTAAATATTAAAATGGTACTAATGACTATTTTTATAGAACTATTTGAATCTTCATTGATAATAAATGAAACTATTATATATGGATATGTTTTTATAGAAGAACTAAATAAGAATGATCTAGACATAATGAAAGTTGAATATAGAATGATGTCCTAACCCGACCTTCTAACGTCTGACATGTGATTACCACAATCCCTCCTCTGATAGGCCAAGGGCTGATGACCAGCACCAAGTAGGCATATTCCACAAATGGGATACATTGGAATAAATTACGAATACATATGCACACATATTTATAACCACAAATTTCTGAAATTTAAAATGACTAAAATAATGCATGAATATATATAATATCCCACAACCCTGTATGATAGTAAAAGTAGAGGAAGTGGAGAAAATGGTCTATATATAATCCAAGCCAAAAACTGTAAAGGGTCCAACCTAATATAAGGGTAGGGAATAAGTCAAATGAAATCCCTCGATGACCACTTCAGTCTAACATTCCCCATCTATGATCCACCTAATCCCTATCATCCAAGGACACTATTAAAAGTTCCATCTTCTACATAAGACATGACATGTGTGGGAAAATCCCATGAAGGATTTAATATAAAAATAGTAAGTATGATACCACAAAAACTAAAATAATTAAGAATAAAGTATATTCATCTCAATAAAATATATAAAAATTAATTTATAAGATAAAAATCATAGATATAATTAGGAAATACATCATGCCACCTGGCAGTCATAACCATCTTCCAGACATAGGATTCTTCTGGAAGACATTTTCGTTATGGGAGAACTCACACAAAGAGAAATGATTTCATCAGAGACACATGAAGAATAGGTGTAGGTCATTGCACCCCACCCAAGAAATATCACTTATATTGGGGGTCTATTATACACATATAGGGTTTCATTACCATAACTTATGGGGGGAAACCATGAAACCAAACTGGATCAACCTACTACATGGGGTATTGTATGTCCTCGATTCCATAAACCCTACTAATATTACCATATAGATTTATAATCAACACTATGATTAGGTAAGTCACATTGATTCCAAAAAACCCCAAAAAGGGAAAAAATCATATAGAGGATCACAATCCTATCTCACGGAGTAATAACACGACTCTATCTGAGACTCAAACTCTAGTGGGGATCGCAACATAGTGATATGATGTAATGTCATAGTGTATCATCATGTAAAAGGACCAATGGAACTCAATAAACCGATATTGGTGAAAACTGTGACTATAGAGAGATAAAAGAACACTTAAATGGTGTACATTTTGTGTCTTATGGGGTACACGGTGTGCCCAACTATCCCCATGATAGCCCATGTGGACGATCCTCACACATCATGTAGTATCTATGTACATGGCATGTAAAAGGATTATTTGGGGTGTAGATACACATGGTTTCCTATCATTGTTACTTTTTTCCATGACCATGTAATGAAGCCATGACTGTACACAGATAACTGTATGCCAATCCATCTCCATGTCTAAATACACAACATTCCACCTAGTTATGTACTTATGCTCGTGTCTGTATACTATCTGAAGTACACACTATGTCACACAGAAGGGTTCAAATGAAATATGATAGATCCACATTCCATGTGATACATAAATTTGTTCGGAACATCATCACCACATCTAGGGGGCCTATAATGTGTTTAAGGCGTAATACACATCATGTTATGCAAGATTCTATAGAATCATTCCAAATCATCTTGAACCTCACTAAATCATACACCCTTTCTAAGACATTTATACCGGGGTTTGATTAGGAATCAAGTTGTTAGATATATGATTTTCATGCTATGAGTATTCTTCGAAATCAATATATTGAGAAAAAAAATCTCCAATTTTTCAAAACCAAGAAGAACGAATATCACCAATATATTAGTTCTGCTTCTGATCTTCCACCGCCATCATTGAACCATGAATGTACCATCGATCAAAAACTGAACCCACGATATTGATCTGTTGAATCGATGAACGGTCATGAAATGATAAAATATTGGGTATCTATTGAAACTTGTGAAAAAAGAGAATTCCCATGATGAATATTAAATGAACAATGTGGAGAATAGAAAAAACCTTAAGATATTAGGAACGAACCTCAACCATTGTTCATTTGGCCTTGCTTCACTGTGTAGAAAGAGGATGAATGAAGAGGTAATAAACAAATAATGAAGAATTAATCAATAAAATTAAAATCTATTGATGATTCTTGTATCAATTCTATTTGTGGAACTGATCTACGTACATTCGGGATTATAATATGGGATGGAAAACCACAATCAAAAATCGAACATAGTGTATAGAATAATTGTTTATAAAGAACAATTTCATTTCCACTGTTGATGAGATCCTCCAACTACATGGCTGAAACGATCCACAATCTAATATCAATCCACTATTGATCACCCAGAACAAAACTCTAATGGTTCATCTGAATCTATAGGGTTTGAGTTGATAACCACAGTAATTCCATATATGTTTATATTTAAATTATAAATAGGTCTCTGCATCAAAAAACAAATAAAATAATTTTATTCAACTATTTTATTCATTTTTGTACCAACAATAACATTTTCACAAATGACCCACGCTGACCAAGGATAAGTTCCACCAAAGGTAAGCATCACTTTCTAATCTCAACGGTGCCTTCATATTTCTTATCCAAGTATCCATATATATTTAATTCAAAATTTTCTAGATAACATCACTCGATTTCTACACACATAAAAAACTTCTCAAGAAAATTTATTACCGGCACACCAGGACTTTGAATCACATGTCGTCTCAGCTTCTTATCTATAAAATAAAAAATATAATATCCAAAAAATAAAACATTGAAAATTCGATACGTTTCATTATCCCCACATTAGGGATCTTCATCCTGAAAAGAGAAAAACCAACTAAAAAATATAAGGGTATTGGGCTCACATCTGGGTATCCCTTCCACGAGATCACTTCAAAAGGTTCCCATGCAGACACTAAAAACACACAATGGGAATTGATAACCCACGAATGATATTATCTTACCAATCCTTAATCTAAACTAGGTGTTGTGAAAAGGTAAAGACATCCTAAATGTCTAGATCACCATAGTTTATAATGTGAGACGGGTCTTTCACATAACACCTATGATATGACACATGGAAGACATTGTGAACCCTTTCTAACTATAGTGGTAGAGCAAAGACGTATTCCACCTCCCCAACTCTATCAAAAATCTAAAAATTACTACTGAATCTCAATGATAACGTTCCTCCAGAGCTAAATATCCTAAATCTAAATCAAGGTGAGACTCTCCAAAACTCATGGAATCCTTCCTCAAACTCCACAGGTCTCTATCATTAGTCATCACGAGGCTTTTGACCTCTCTGTTCAGTACTCATCCACTCCAAGATGATCTGGACATTCATTGTATAAGCTCACACCAACTTCGGTCCCATAAGAGCTAACTCACCTAGATCATTCCAAAAATGTTGTGACCTAAATGGTCACCGATAAAAATACTATAATGTTGTCCTTTAAATGGTGGATTTGAAGTTTTTGTTGTAAAAAATTCCACTAGTGGTATGTGATCCTCCCCACTACAATCAAAATCCATCATGAAAACCCGCAGCATGTCCAGAAAAACCTGAATTCTATGTTCAGTTTAGCCATCAGTTTGGGTGGTGAAATACACTTCTCAATAATAACAGAGTCACAAAAGCCTCCTACAATCCCATCCACAACTGGGTGTGAATGGAGTATCATGGTGAGAAATTATTGTTGATTTAACTCCAGGGAGTTGAACTATCTCCTACAAATAAAGGCATCCCAAGCTATCTATATAATTCTCCTCCATAATAGCATGGAGTTGAGCCTACATTGTGAGTCGGTTTATGATCACCCAAATAAAATCATGTCCTCTATACATATATTGTAATGTGTTCAAAAATTAAATGGATATATCAACCCACATATACTCTAGAACCACCAGAAGTTGATATAAACCCAATGTAACTTGGTCCTTAGACTTCACTTGATGACAAATAAGGCATCCACAGACACACTCCTCAACCCCCTCTTAATTATTTTAAAAAAAACTAATGTATGAGGTCTTCATTCATCTTTTCCACCATTAGATGTATAACTAAAGGGGATTTATGAAACTCTCCCAAAACCTCCTCCAAAATGCCAAAGGTACCATCATCCGTCCTCTAAAAAGGATATATTAATCACCACCTGTAGAATATCAACTTAGATCATGGTAAGTTGATATCTATGTATGTAAGATCAGACAGTTGGTATCTCCTCATGGAGACTCGTGAACACACTACAAAAGATGTGGGGTAATAAAAATTTATAGATTAAACAAAGCATTATCCCTATCCCCAATGGAAAACCACAATGAGGGAAACTGCTCTGATTCCTCGACCGACAATAGAGAAAATGATATCCTACTGAGATTGTATTCCACTGTGTTCCCCTTCCCACGGGTTTATAAAATCTCAAAACTATTTTCTTGGAGGAACTCTATCCATCACATCTATCTCAAGTAAAGATAATTTTGAGAAAATTCATATATGATACACTTGTGGCCAATGTAAATGATAAACTTCTCTCCCATCATGTAGTGTTTAAACATATTCATTCATAAGACAACCGATGCTAACTCAAGATAGTGGGTTATGTAGTTCTACTGATATTGATTCAACTGACCTGAACAGTAGGTAATCACAAACATCTTCTATATCAGGACAAAACCAAGTGTTCTCCTTGATGAATCATAAAATTATACATAATCTAAACCCTCCTCTAGAAATCACAATATGGGAGCACTCATTAACCTTTACCTCATCTCCTAAAAGCACAACTGGCACATTTACATCCATGTGAAATGATTCCCTTTGAGAGTCAAAACTATCAAGGGTGATGACGCTCACGAGAATCCGTGTACAAACCTCCGATAATACCCTTTAAACCCAAGGAAACTCCACACCTATGTCACACTCTGGGGTGGATCCCATGTGAGAAGTACCTCAACCATAGCTATATTGACTACAACTCCACCCACTAAGATGACATGTCCTATAATGTGGGACTCTCGAATCCGAAAGTGACACTTTGAGAGCTTCTCATAATCTAGGTTCTCTTGAACTATGTCTAGGAACATCCTCAAGTGTTTATTGTGATACTCCTCAAATGGTTAATATACTAGTATATAATCAATGAAGACTACCACGAATTGGTTTACAATGGGATAAATAATAGGGTTTATGAGTCCCAGGAACACTGATGGGGTGTTCATCATTCCAAATGGCATCACCAATTACTCACAGTGACCATAGAAACATCTAAATTTTATCTCTGGTATATCCTCATCTCATAAATTTAGCATCTTATATCCTGAAAAGAGGTCAATTTTTGAGAAATACTGATTCCATATCAACTGATCAAAGTGTTCATCAATACATGATTTTGGGTAATTATTCTTCACGGTCACTTGATTCAAGAATCGATAATCCAAATATATCAAAAATATTTTTTCTACCTTCATGGAATACAAATCTAAAGATTCCTAGATGAAATAATGTTTCTAACAAATACGTTCATCATAAATTCACCCAACTACACCCTCATCTCCCAAGGATATGTGGGATCCATCTGATATGCTGGTGAAAATACTGGTGCCATCCTGGGGTGGAAGTCAACACAAAGGTATAACGATTGGTAGGGAGGTAAAACCAAAACATCATTAGATAATATATACTCATACTCTACAACAATGTATGAAACTGATAGGCCGAAGAGTCTATTAATTTAAAGAGTCATGAAATAAAACTGGTGATTAATCAGATGCACTATCCTATGTCTGAACTCATCCTTCTCATCTAAGTTTTCCTTTTCACAGAAAGAGTAGAACCTTGTTATTTCATTAAGGACACACTGAATCCTCAACATAAAATATCCAATATAGGAATGATATATGGATATCCATTCCATAAATAAGATAAATTTTATGCTCACATGGATGATAAAAATATATCCCATAAAAAACATTCACCTTAAAGCATCATTTTACAATATTAGTATAATTGTGTAATCACTCAGTCACCACCCATTGGAGTCTCCAACTGTAAGGGTCGAGCTAGATGCTCCACTTGCATCTCAATGGATCTAACAAAAAAACTGGGAATGAATGAATGTGTACCACCTATGTCTATACGTACTATATAGAAATTAAAAAAGACAAAGATCATACCTTTTATCATCCATATGTCCTCTGGGTCATAGGCCTCCATAGCCTACTTCATTCCTCATCCCAACTCACCAGCACTCTAAACCTAGTGTGGACCACCTAGGGGTGGTGGTAATAGGTAAAAATCTAACCACATCCTTATACCCTATCGATCCATATTCCATATTCGTCTCCCTGCGGAACAACCTACACTTTCCTCTTTCTCCACCTCAGTTGTCCCTTGAATGTCTCATGATCTTCTATAACATGTTGGACAATCCCGATCCAAATGTCCCCAACCATCATAGGATAAACATCACATTTCCTCTGGATAATATGAGCCATCCTAAGAATCTGACATCACTGAACATGGTTCCTGGGATCACCTCCTAAAATGGAGGACATGCTTGGATCCCAATGGATATAGTTATATGCATTCTGTTGAGGTCTTAGCTACGAGGTTCACACTTCTTTCTCCCACTACTGGTGTCTTATCTACATGAAATCTCTCCACTAACAAGGCCTCCTCAATAACCCCATAATATGTGGAAAAGATAAGGGGTACCAATGAAGATCTGATGTTCTGGTGCAATCCCCACACAAAATTCCGAGCTGTGGATAACAATTCTTGCACCATACCCAAGGTGTAATGTGAGATATCAATGACTCTCACTGAATACTCTACCATGATCACAATACCCTACGACATATGAAGAATCACTTATATGTGTACCAAACACAACATGTATGGTTATAACTAATCCCTCAAGAGATTTTCAATGTATAACCATGAGAGTGTTGTCCCATGATGTGACTGATTCATTAGAATCGACCATTTTCACAACACATATCTAAAAAAGACTCACCATGAGTACTTAAATATGGTAAAATGGATTCCAAAAAAGTAAGAACACACATATGACTACCTTTAGCAAGTACTCAACCACCTGGGGGTCAATCTCACCCAGAAGCCTCTGGAGTCACTGCCTCTAAAACTCATGCAATGCATTCATCTTGCATGCATTCTCAAGTGATACATCCCATTTTAGAAACATTCATAAAGAGTGTTCATATAGATTGTAATCCTTCTAGATGTGTTTTTCTATGGTACAAGTCCATATTCCAATTCCTCTTCTATTGGAAGATCATAATCATGATCACATGATGGAATACTATATGGGTGTCTGCATGGAAGAATCATTAAATTTAAACAACATGTAACATGGTCAAGTGTATATCTGGGATGAAGAATCAATAATTACATGAAAAAAATACTATTCAATCATGATTCATCTACAAATTATTCCCCATTAAACAATGTTTTCATGTACTTATTTGAACGGTATGAGATCAAATCCCAAGTGTATATATACATCGACCATCACACCCACATTAGACTCCCTTTCCAAAAATCCAAACATGAAACACTAAACACTATTTCTCTAAACCAACATTCACTATATCATGTTTTAATGTATAAACAGTCACCTCTAATACCACTCTGTCATGACCCATCCTTCTGAGGTTTGACATGTGACCACCCCAAGTCCCCCTCCGATAGGTAGGGGAAGGATACCAGTATTGATTAGGCATATCCCAAAAATGGGAGGAATTGGACAATATACATGCACACACGATCACTTCTCTGATCCCACACAATTCTTAAATGTAAAACTAAAACAATGCATGCATATATCTAGGATCCCACAATAGAGTACGTCATACAAAATTCATAATAAGGAAAAAGTTTCCAAATACAATGCCAACTAAAATCACTAAATTCTTCAACATAATACTAGGGTATAGAATAATTCAAAATGAATATCTCAGTAACCACCTCCATCAAAAAATATTTAGCTATGCTCCACCTGCTCCCTGTCCTCCCAAGACACCGTCAAAAGATCCTTCATCTATAGAATACATTATGTGTGCGGGAAAATACCAAGAAGATGTTACAATAACAATACATAGTTTGACACCCCAAAAATAGTAAACACGAAGCAGCTTGTATAGTCATCTAAATACATGATATAATATTAAATTTATAAGGGAATAAAAACCTAGATATACTCAAGAAGGATAATACTCCACCTGCCGTTCATAACCATCATCAATCCACAAGATTCCTCTAAAAAAACTCTTTCAGTGATTATTTACTCCTCGGTCAATGTTATCATTGGGGACACTCCACTATGAGGTCAATATCATTAGTACCTACCTAAGAAAGCTCACTGGTCTAAAGCGACGATGAATGAAAATAGAGGGTCACACCCATAACCAATGGGGGGAACCACAAACCAAATCTTGATCAACATTCTAGGTAGGGTATAGTATGTTAATTATTCCAAAAATACTTGAAATATGTGCCTCTATATGGAGGATCAGAAACCTACACAGTGAGGTCACAATGATTCCATAAAACCCCAAATAGGGAACATTGGTGAAAGGTGGTTTCACTCTAGTCTCATGGAGGGACACCACAAGTCTATCTGAGACTCAACATCTAGAGGGGATCACAACGCAGTTATATGGATGTAATGTCACACTGTACCCTCATGGAAAATTACCAAGGTAATGCACTCAAGATACAATAGTTTAAACTAGGACAACGATGAGCCACAAGTATTGTTAAGGTGGATACATTCCATATCCCAAGGGGTATACGAAATACCCAACTATCCCCATGATAGCCTGTGTTGGATATAATCACTTGGAATGTTGTTTTCATATACAAAGTGTGAAGATGTAGTACCTGACCTATAGAGACACATGGTTTCTAGTCCGTATTATTGGATCTATCTGTGTACCGAATATCTGTCTACATAACAGTCCATGTATTCCATGACTTGTATGTATCCATGTACACAACATGCCACATAGACATGTACTTATACCTATTTCTATGTAGTCTCATGACTTCATTTTCAGTCAAATGGAAGGGGTTATGTTGAATTTTATGGAATCGAAGGCATGTGATACTAAAATTTATCTAGAAATCTATCACTGAAGCAAGGGGGACCACACAACATGTAAGGCACATTACACACCATGATTCTCAAAATTCTCCCACATCATTCTACTTTATCATGAACCTCTATGGAACCTCAAACCTTTCTGTAACCAACAAATTAGGGTTCAGTAGGGCCTCTAGTTGTTAGATATGTGAATTTCATCATCATAATCCAAATGGAAATTAATCTATTGAAAAAAAATTCTTCATTTTAAAAAAATGAGAAGAACATGAATCACTAATACATACATTCCACTTCTAATCATCCATAGTCATCATTTAAACATGATCTAAACATTGATCATGGTCTGCACCCACAATATCAATCTGTCATTCCAATGAATGGTCATAAAATGAATGAATATCATGTATTCTTCAAACCTTGAGCTGAAAGAGAATGTTCATGATGAATTTTTGATGATTGGATGGAGAAAATAAAAATCCATAATATGTGAGGAACAAAACATTGTTGTTGTTCAGTTGGTATCCAATTGTTATCATTGAAAAATGATGGAAAAAATAGGTAATAATCAACGAATGAGAAATTTATACATCAAATTAAAATATTAGGATGATATGCTTATCGATTATGTTTGTGGAATTGATCCATGTTCATTCTAGATTATAATATGGGGTGGGAGACCAAAAAAACATCTGATGTAGAGTTTTTATCAATCATTGATGAAGAAAAGTCGTGTTGTCGTAATTGATGAGATCCTCTAACTCTATGGGCACAATAATACACAATCTAGTCCCAATTCTCTAACACTCTCCATGAACATGTCTGCAATGGTTCTTCTAAATATTTTTTTTTTAATTTTACAATTCTAATTCTTACCTATAACCATACATTTAAATGATAAATAGGTTACTATGTTTCAAAAAAAATATAATTTTATCAATTCGTGCACATGTGATAACTTTTTCACAACACCTAAACTAAACAAGGTTAATTTGGGAATCAGAATCACACAACTTCTTAGTGTTTGGTCTAAAAAATATTCCATATAATATTTAGAAAATAATACAATGAAAATCTGGGATGTTACCAATAAATAATTCAATTTTCCCTATAGATGTTGAATAATGAAAAATAAAAATGGATTCATGATTTATGAATTCATAATGTGCTGAAGATGAATTTAGAACAGTTTTGATATTGGGATAAAATTGTTAACTTATTATTTTTATCAAAAAACTAAAAGAGAAATAACATAAATCAAGAATTGATCTATTTATTTTATTTATTATTGAAATTAGTAGAGATTAAATTTATGTGGAGAGGTAAAAGGGAATATATGTATGTGTATAAATTGTATAGGTATAGGAAAACATCAATCATGTACCATTTTATTTCAAATGTTATTATGTTGTCTATTTGTCACATTTCAATTAATATCAACCATGATAATGAAGATGGTTATATTTCATCCCTTTATAGTGATTGATGTTGGATATGGTGATTCTAGATATTCGATATGTTGAATTAGAGGATCTAATTTTTAGCAACCAATGCTTAAGGATCTTGATATTATAATTTTGGTTATTATGAGATTGGATGCACACGTTCTGAGGTTCATGAATGTTAAATAAATTGATATTCATCAAATTACATATTTTATGAAAAATTAGGTATGGGGATAAAAATTTATTATTTTTATAATAAATTAATTATTTATCCAAATGGGATAAGTTTATCTGTTGATGTCAATGTTAAAAAAACTACAAATTTGTGAGTAAATTAATTTGGGATTGAATGTTTTTATTATATTTATTTAGATTATTTTAGGAAAAATGTTAAATAAAAATACATTTTAATAAAAAAATTGAAAATTTACTAATGGGTATCACAAAGAGAATATTGAATTGAGATAATTTTAGTCTATATTATTCATTTCTTATTTTTACTATATAAATCTTACTTTTATATCGAGTTTTTATTAATTTATGGTTTTTTTCTTTTAGAATATTGATTCCATTAACTTCTCTTGTAATTTTGGGTATAAAATCAATGAAATGGAAAAGAGATTGTGATGATGAAGTTCGATGGAGCATGAAATAATTGATTAATAACATTATAAGTGAAACACTATAATAATTTCTAAAAATGGGGGAAATATTAAATTTATAATTGGAATGGGTATTGGAAAAATAAAAACAGGGACTAAAGGTCCCATTTGTATTATAATGAGTATATCTATATTATGTTTCCAATAATATTAAAGTGAATAAATGATCAATGTGATGAAGGAGATGAAGAAAATTATAGAGCTCCATGATTTTTTTTAAACATCCTCACTCCTGATGAAAATAAATTGGATGATAAAATAAATTAAATTGATGAAATTTATACAATTGTGAGATGTCACTTATGGAGGAAAAATAGTTAACCAGAAAGATAATAGAAAATTTCTCTATAAGTAATGAAATTAATCTTTTATCTCTAATGATTGCTGAGATAATATTATGTTTTAATCAATGAGATGATTTTGTGATCACTTTTAGCACTGTCCACTATAATATGAAAAATTATATATCTTATCTGAATGTTACAAAGTGAGTTCTGAACATGTAATGAATTCATATAATTGATGAACTCGTTTTAGTTACAATATTAACATGAGAATAATATTAATGGTTGAAATATATTGATCATCATAAATATAATAGATAGTAAAGATTTAAAATTATTGATACATATATTTGTTAGAAAATAGGGTTATTTGACATGAATATTCTTTAAATTATTTTGTATAAAGAATTAATGAGTAATTTAAGTAAGAAGTTTAAAACAATAAATGGATTAATAAATTGTGAATTTATTTGAAGTACAACATAAATTTTTATAAAACCAAATGATATTTTGAGGATCTTATAAATTCACACAATAATCTACCAAAATGTATGACATTCTAGTCCGAGTATATGAAACATAATATAGATATAAAATAAAAATTTTAAAAGGAATTATATTAATGTGATGTCAAATTGTCTTTGGTTTATAAAATTCATCGATAAGATACATTTATCAACTTTTTTATTTCATTTAATCATTTTAAATATATTATAGAATGAAATATGTTCAAGTGATAAGGAATCAATGTAGTTAATAAGGAAACATACCCTTATAAAATAGTTATCAGATAAATGAGTTATTTATTAGATATAAATGTTAATTAATTGATAGATTCTTGAGGTTATTCCCATGAATATTGGTCAGATAAATGTCAAATTCAATTTAATAAAATTATTATGTATCCACTAAATGGTTGATGACCAAACAATCTAAATATTTCAAATATAATTTTACATGATGAGGTTATCTCCATTCATATTGAATACCTCATAATTATTCATAATTATATAGTGGTCGATGATGGATTTAATTTGAATATGGAAAAATAAATGATTTATTGATATAATGTAGTGGCATAAGATGTTATGCTCATGAAAAAACTAGACGAATATCCTTATATAAATAAAAAATAAATTTTATTATAGACCAACACTAATTAATACCTTACTAAGGTTATAAATTTTATTTTATTTCGAATATTTTTCAAAATCGTAATAATATTGATGTGGATATGAATTGTAATTTTTTGATTTATCTAAATATATAATTTTTATATTCCCATACATTGAAGAAATATGATAGTGTAATGATAGTTTTGGATTCCTGTGGGAATCATGTACAGAAGGAATGCACAATAGGAGAAAGGGAGATGTGGTAGTGAATTATTTTAGTGTAATTTATTTGATTAAAATCAATAATTTCATATGTATTGAATGTTTAATTTTATAATCCTATTTATGTTAATTTGAAGAATAAATATTTAGGTCCCAAAGTATTCACTAATGTTTGAATATAGAAATAAAGAAAACCTAGAGACATTGAAGATAAACTATAACATCCATTTAAAAATTGGTCTTAGTAGATAAATTTATTGGAAGATACAATTTGTGAATGTTGAGCAACAAATTACAGGTAGAATTTGGGATGATTATATTGTGATTTTATCAAGATATGAATATTCATGTCTAGAGTATATTTGATTATAAGATGATCATAAGATAATCTGATTAGAATATGGGGACCTGATTTTCCAAAATATAGTGTTTCAATAATTCATTAGAGAAACATAATATAAATTTGGTAGATCATATGATGTGTACATCGGTTTTCAATAAAGAAAATAACTCCTTGATATTGAAATAACATTATGTTATATAGATTGATGTTAAAGAATAAAATAAATCATGAAGATATTTCATGTATCATTTATGTGAATCAAAACTCAATGTAATGATTCTAAGATAGAGTTATAAGATAAAATATCCATAATGTTGATATAATGACTGTTGAATTTTTTTGGAAGCTCATGAGTTATAGAAATGTGATTCTTAGGTGTGTTGATGAATGATTTTAAAAATGGAGAAACCATATTTTTCAGAGTCATATTGAATTTGGTGGTGGATAATGATTTTTTATATATAAATTGTCTATATTATTATATGAAATTTTTTATAAATATAGACAAATATTATAGTTCTAATTTTTTTGAGAATATTTTTTATTTCTATTAGAATATTATATAGGATAGTGGGAATCCAACCGTCGTGTTTAATGAGATATGTAGGGTGATGCATTTTATGATCTCAAACATTAATATTCATTGCTCATTAAATGTTTATATGACAAGAATAAACTATAATATATATAAAATATTAAATTTTATATGAAAACCTAAAAAATATAATGATGTATTCATGATTATTGAAGTGGGATCTATGAAATCAAAATTCAATGAGGATAGAGTACATGACCCATGAATATGAAGTTATTGTTTCTTATTTTGTGGTAGTAAATGACATGTACTTATAGTGATGAACATGATTTGAAGGTAGAGATATTGAGGATATAATGGATGACCATTTTAATTATTTATTTTAGGAGGAACATAAATTAATAATTGTTCCATTATTAAAATAAAATTATTATAATTGAGAGGTAGTGTAAATAATTATACACTCGTGTAATATAGTGATGATTTAACTGATTTATATGTTGAAATTAGATTTTATTATAACACCTACTCCTGGGTACATTATAATAAATTCCTATTTATTAGAATTGTGATAATTGTGATAATCTATAGATAGGGATAAAAATTATACATAGAAATTAATTGGATTCCCACATTTGAACTAAACCATTAAAAATTCATTTTCTATTTTAATTCCATTTATTAGATATATTACATAGTAGGTGTGTTTCTGAGTTCTCATAAGTACAATACATATATGCTAACCAATTAAATGTATTTAATAGATAAAATTAGTAAAATTTAAATTTCCTGATAAATTGATATGTTTTTATCATATTAATTACTATTCCCACATTATATTGGACTCTATTGTATATTGGGTAATTGAAATTCATAGGTCATAACTAAAATATTTTGTGTATTTGGATCATATGAGTCTAACTAATTTTCTCAATGTGCTAATGATCAAGAAATTTGGGAAACAATCCCTATATATTATAAATTTACTGATAATATATGAAAATTAATTTATGATACAACATTGTTAATATTTGATACTTTCAAGATGTCTTATTGATAATGTGTAAACAAATTAAGGGAAAACACATTAAAAATATTAAAAATGATACTGCATTCAAAAAAATTGTTCTATAACCTGATAAAGCATTCATCATAGTTAGAGGTAAATCCACACGATGGAGTGTATTCTCAACTATAATCAATCAATATAAAAATACAAATGAACTAAAATTATTTAATTCTCATAGATCACACTTGATTTCTAAAGGTGAAATTCGATAAGAACTTGATGATTATATGTTATTGAAGGAAAATATTATGGTTTTCACATAATAGAATGAAAAAAGGATAATGAATCATATATTTTTTCATATAATCATGACTCTAGAATTTTTTATTCATGATAGGAACTTAGACATATCAAAATAACATTAAATAAGTATTACTATAGGGGGCATGGATTTAAGAAATCTATAAATAAATTCCTAAAGTATTTTGAAAAAAAGAGATCAATATTTATGAATAAAATATTTTTGTTAATATTATGAATAATTATACACAATATATATCTTAAAGGAAACTAAAACATTTAATTATACATAATAATTCATAACAATAATGAAGGGTATGTTGAGTCTATATGAGTATTATATTGATATATCAAACTCTATCTCTAACAATGGTAATGGGAATAAAAAAACCATCGTTGTTGTAAGGATTAAAATAATGTGATACAATTATTATAATCCGTTAAATATAAATAAAAATATTATTTTGATGAGTATTTTGTTTATTGTTAGAAACATAATGATAAATATGATACATTAAAGAAAAATTAAATTCATTGAATGAAAATATATGATTCCATTCTTTTTTAAAAATTATTCCTACCTAATTATATTTTAAAATTACATTTAGAATTTGATAACTTTATATCTTCATATTTCATTTATGATAGTACAATTACAGACTTTATATATGGTGTTGATACATTCAAATTAGAAACATTGTTTTTAGGTGGTGTGGGACTACTTTAACTAAATTATTATTAACATGAAAAAAATAAGGTAATGGGAAACAATGTATTATAATAAATGGTAAAAAAGATTTATATGGAGTATTTTATGTTTGAATCAAAGAGAAATTTCATTTATACATAGTTATATTCACTATGATTTTTCAGAAAATTATGAAAATGCTTATTGTTTAATAGTTCCTCAATTTTATGGTTTTATTCATTCCAACATTTCAATATATTTATCAAATGTTAAAAACAAATATATATTAAAAGAAGCATATTTCATGAAATTGAAATAAATATTTGTCAATTTTGAAAAATAATCACTATTTGGTTGAGTTAGGTCCTTAAAGATACAAGAGATTTCAATATTCCAATGGTTTAAAATGCTTCAAATTTGAAATGAAATATACATAGACCCTCAAGCTGAGTTCCACAAAGAGAATTAGTAAACCCCACTGAGATCCAGACTTTCATCATCACTAGACAAAATCAAAAACAAAATTTTCAATTCCCATTGAAATCTAGCGCCGAACATACTATAAATGTACCACTAAATCTTTACCCATCCATCATACAAAATAAAAAAAATGAAACAATGAACCACTAAACCCTCTATTTTATGAGAATATATCAACAATTAGGGAAGAACCATATTATAGAACATAAAAGAACATCCATCAACTCCATTGACATGTAATGATTCAATTATAACCATCACACATAGAACAATCATATCAACAAATTCAAAAAATAATAGAGCTAAACAAGCCTCACCAAGAACAATAGTTCACTTGTGGCACACCGAAAACTAAAAACCGAACAACCATGAATGTATGGATCCTCCATTTAAGAAACTCACATCATAAAAATGACAAAAAATATCCAATAAAACCAAATTATATTCTAAATATTAGCTTAAATGATTCATAATCCATTTCTCAACAAACCAAAACCTTTTAAGAGAAATCCAATAGAAAAACTAATGATCCCCATAATCTCTAGAATACCCATGAAATGCTAGGAAATTGTTCTCACAAAACACCTATTCACTATCATATCGAGTTAGATAGACCAACCCCACATTATGTAGGAATGACCTTCACAAAAACCTTAAGGGACCACTATGGATGCCGCCAGAGAATACCCAACTCAATATACACAACTAATAATCACCTATAAACCAAGAACCAAACAACATGTATGATATCGGTTGACTAAAGTTGAGACCCAAAACCATTTAAAAAATAGGCGAAATATTTTATGTGGAATGATTTTAAACTGAAAACCAATCCATCAATGCCAAAAGGAAATACCCTGAAGAGGATTAGGAGAAAAAAATGTATGAGAGTAGGCTAAAAAAGAACCCTAAAATATAAAAATTAGGATATATAACAACCAAATTAATGACCCCAACTTAACATAAATGGATACACCAACAATTTAGATGAATATTCATCACATTACAATACTACATGCATGAGGAATGTAATATACTTGTCTCTTTGGAAACATTAAAGCATAATCATTTAACATGGTGAATGATATTTAACATATCCCATAATTTTTTCATATATTATTACTTCTAATTAAAACCATTTCATATAACATGGTGAAAGGAATCATAAAAAATAGGTCAGATTACCTTCTCGGTGTGGGTAAAAAATTACACATAATCATAACATGAGAATAAGGTTATGGGAACATGATAAAAAATTTCAAGATCATATCCTTCATATAAATGATCATATACACTAGTCTTGAAATAAATATTGGTATTTAATAATACATGAATCATATGGTATTCAAGATCATAATCAATGGAATAATATCATAGGAATAACGCATAGAGTTCTGGTTGAAACCTCAATATGTAATAACATTCACTATAAGTTAAGTTGTATTGAAAAAACCTAATAGGTCACTTCCTGGGGAAGACACCAACTGGGGGGCAGCACAATCTCCATTCATGGTCCTTTCCTAACAAGTTATTGTGTTTCACCATATTCCCATAGTAGATCGTGTTTCCGTTCCAATAGTTGATCGGGTTTCACCACCTTTGCATAGTGGAATAAGCCCATCAGAATGTTTCCCATCATTATCTCATGAGATATAAATATTAACCCAAATAATTAGAGGGAGACATATGTCTCACCTATCAAATAATAAAATAATACTTTCATGTTCCACAAATACTAAAATATTCATAATAACATGACAAATAAAAAGAAAAGGGTTTTATAAACTACATATCATGATCCATGAAATGAAATAGGTATCATAAACATGTAAACATAACACAACATATTGAAAATATACTAGTCTCCAAATCATTTAATCAAAACATTACTATTGAAAAGAAGAATGATTCATAATCATATAACCCTTGAATGTGAAATAGGTTTCTTAATCATATAACCCTTAAAATAGAAACAAGATTCATAAACATATAACCCTTGAAAGAGAAACTATTTTCATAATTATATAACCTATGAAAGAGTAACATGTTTCATAAACATATAACCCCTAAAAGAGAAATGGGTTTCCTAAACTTATATCTCATGAAAGAGAAACATGTTTCATTAAAATATGTCATATGAAAGAGAAATTGGTTTCATAAACATATAACCCATGAAAGAGAAACGAGATTCATAAACATATAAACTGTGAAAGAGAAAATGTTTTGATAAACATAATTCCATCAAAAGACAAACCATTCATACATATAATTTCAATGATACCATTTGGTAATTTCCACGGAAAGGAATCATTAACACCAACATATTTCAACTTCTATTGAACATAATTTTTTAGTAATCTTTTAAAATAATATCTTGAGGAAAATATTTATTCTTCATAAAAAACATTTTAAAATAAAAAACATTTTGAAAAACATTTCCACTGAAAATAACCTTGAAAACATATTATGAATGCTTGGAAACATTTTATAAAACAATTTTCCATGAAAACAAATAAGATAGTCATGAAAAATATTTGAAATCTATTTTTCATAAAAACATATAAATTAATAATGGAAACATTTATAAAAAATGTTTAAAAAAAATTGAATGCGTTTTTCAATGAAAATAACTTTTTAAACATTTAATGGAATCATTGAAAACAATAAATTTTTTGAAAAACTATTTCATTGAATACAACATTAAACAATGGATTTATAGAACCTAGGGATTTTGTTTCATAAAATGAATATTTTATAATTGAAAACGAAGCATTAAAGGAAGGTTGGTCATGATGGAAGATAAATCCATACGTTCTAAGAATTATTTTTTTATGTTGTGAGAAGTTTATAAAAGTTTCTCAATCAAAAAATTACAAGAATAATAATTTTTTTAAAAATATTTTTATAATGCTAAAAAAGGGGTGAAATCTTCTTTTATATAATATAGTAGAATAGTATAATATTATGTAAAACATTCCTAAAAAACATGGCTTTAAAAGAAAACATATTTTCGACCGAAGAGGGTGATAAACATATATTTTCTTAAAAAAGTATTCATAATTATCTTATGTACCAAAGACTAGAAAATTATATTGATATATGATGATCTCATTTCTAGAAATAGGACAACAAAATTGATTATTGTTCTTGAATTTTGTGTAATATTATTTCATCAATGAATTCATAATCATAAACAATATTGATAAATGATGAGATTGATTTAATAAACACTTACCACTTGGAAACATTGAATCATAATACCCATGAAGTAATCACATTAAATTAATCATATAATTCCATGAAATGAAACAGATTCATGATATAATATTTCAACAGGAATTTTATAAATCTCTTAGAAAAATAGATGTTCATAACAAGGCATGTAAATCAATGAAGTCAAATTGAGACAAAATTATATTACCAATATGGTATATTTTGAAACATAATCCCCATGAAATAGATATCATAAAATGGATATTTAAATAAGAATAAATATAATTATAATAATCATGTAATACATTAATTGGTACTATATACACCATACAAAATAAATTAGTGGTGAATGAGTCCTAAGTCTCACAAAAATGAAAGTGAGATGAGAAAACTATTAACGTATGTATTAACATTCATTATAGACATGTAAACCTAATGTATAATGAATATATGATTATGAAAAATCTGAAAAAGAAACCTATTCCTATAAATCACAACATTTATTATTCACATATGAAATTATATTACCCAGTTAGTAAAATTTATATATAAAGAAACATTTCTAGTAATAACAACTTTGTTTATCATATATGTTGTGACATGTTATTTTTATTCCTCTTTAATATATCATTATTGACTGATTTATTTAATTTGAAACACAATTTATATAACATATAAATTAAATATATTATTATTTATAAAAGATAGATATATAAAATGGATTATGTCATTCATGTAGATAGAAGGATGTACAAATGAATGAATATTGTTTTCAATTTTTTTTATCATATTAAAAGGAAGAATGCAAATGAAATATTTGTGTATATATATATATATTTACTTATTCCTATAGGATTATTATTTCTTGTATTTCATATTTTATACAGAACCCATCATTAGTACATTCCATTTAAATGGTTATCAATTCAACTCTCTTTTAGGAGGTTCTAGTCCATATGTTCACAAATGAAGTTATTATATTTACACAAACTGGAAAACATGATGTTATGTTATATATTATAATTATATATTTTTAAATAAACTATAAATTTTATATTAATCATATAAAAATTGCATGTTCATCATAATTCACATCAATGGGAGGAGGTAATGGAAAAAAATAACAACATCTTTTTTCAAGGTGGAAGTCGGATATACACACAAAAAAAATGTTTGTTAGCTATTAGATGGAAGTGTCTGTATGTTTTGGTATAAACCTTAATATAACAAATATCATGATATTTTGGATACTCAGGTAATCATATAATATTCGTATAATATGAATTGAGGTTTTGTAGAATGGAAATACAACAAAAGAGTGTGTTGAAAGAGACTACCACTTCTTTGGGTAAATTCTCTTCGTTTCCACCAAAGGGAATCCTGGGTAGGATTTCTTTCCAAATAGTGGAGTTGAGGATGAAGGGAGGATTTTTTTATGAGATTAGAATAGGGATTTTCCAATACAATGCTTTTTTGGGGTTTGATTAAGTGTGAGGGGTGAGTTCCTTTTTATAGTGGAGGAGGAGTAGCATACATGTAAATTTAGAAAAAGGTAATTCCACAGACGTTTTCCCATGACATGTGGGTATAATGATGGTCTAAAAATTGTACATGGGAATATATGGTCTAAATATGAACACAAAATTGATTTTTTAGTACTGTATAGGACATTTTGTGCCATAACATTATGGTTTATTGCATTCTTAATTTAATATTTCTCTTAGCCATGTTTATTAATTTTAATAACAATCTAAAATGTTTTAAAAATATATATAATTTGACCTTATTATAAATTACAATCAACACTGATTCAAAATATGGATTCCATTTTTACAAATTCAAATCAAATAATTTTTTGAATTTAATTTAAACTTTACCCCACAGACAGGATGACAAATCAGGTTTTACTAGGAAAATTTTCGAAAGTACGATATTTTTTATATCAAATTTCAATGTAAAATTGGTTAAGATGACGTAAATTGGATTAATTTATGAATATCTGGTCTATATATATTTTAATTTCATATTAATAATTAATTTATCTCTTAAAATAAATTAGATGAAAAATAAATTCTCAATTAAAAATCAGTATTTTCACTATAATTCAAAAAATGAAATATTTCAAAAAAACACCAAAAATTTACCAAAATTTAATTTTGATATTATTATTTCCAAAATGAAAATTTATTTTTAAAACAATAAAATAATTAGTTTTAGAAATCAAATTTAATATCGGTTCTCCATTAAAAGGTGGTAAAATTTAATTTTATAAAAATACTAATTTTTATTCATAAAATTTTATTTATTCATATCATATACCAATAAAATATAATTGAAAATTATAAAATATTTTTATTGAGTATATAATATATAAATTTTATCGAGAAAATTGATGAAAATTTTTTTGTTTAGTTTATTTAGATAAAATTGTTTTTTATATAGAAAAATAGTTTTCATAAAAAAAGTAATTTAATTATTTTCAAATAGATCTTACATTCAAATATACTAATTGATAAAAAAGGATTCATTTTAAATACATGTGTATAACGTATTTAAATAATTTTTTTAATCTTCTTCATAACTTCCATTCCAATGGCTAGGTGGAATCTATAATAATATTTCAATAATAATATTGTTAATATTTTTTAGTTCGGTAAAACACTTCCATGAGTATATTGAATGACATCAATTGTACTCTGTATTGTGTGTAATAAAGTCCAAATATAGTGTTTCATGTATAGTAAGCCAATAGAGTTGTTTCATGTAATGAAAATTTTAATTTTTTTCTGTATAAAAAATCAACACATAATAATTTAATATAAAAAATAAATATTTAGTCTTTTGTGAAATGAAAAAGAAATTGAAAAATTAAATTAAAAATTTTAAAAAAATCACAAAATTTTTGGGCATAGCATTCAAACTCCCTTGAATTGAATTTTACCCTTGAAATTCATCTCGGTTATCAATGGATCGATACATGATAGATCCTTTTATGGAAACCATATCATCAAAATGAATACTAAAACATATATTTAAAATGAAAAGTTTGAAGCATAACGGTTAAACCAATTACCACATAACTAAATATAACCCTAAGAGAACATAGGTGGAATGTGAAAACATGTACATAGAAGAAAATCATAAGTAATCAAAGATATTGATAACTAAAATGATCATAGGATCATAGGTGATCTTGAGAATGTAAAAACCCACACAACCATTAATTGGATTATCATAAAAGAAGACATTTATATTATCATAATGATGATGATAAGATGAAATTTTATTTCAATAACATTTCCCCAAATTTTAGTATTTTTCATAGGGGTTATACTTACCTGGTTTCCGGAAAACACCACCCTTTTTGTGCCTTGAACTATTTACACATCATCTATTATTCTAGGACATTAATTTGATATTTTCATTCCATAATAATTTACAGAACATTTCATCAAATAATAGAATAATATGTCATTCCATATATCATTATCACAAAAAAAAATTATCACATTTTATCCAATTTTCATAAATCCACATATATCAAGATAATATTCTTTTTTCTAAAACCATATCTGATGTTTAATACAAACCATTCAATAATTTGTAAACCATGTTACCCTTCCAAAATATGAAAGTCCAAAACATTATAAATAAGGTCACTAAATTTCCCATAATTAACATATCATTGATCTGTACATCATGATGTATCTCTTAATTTTCACATAAAAAACATGTGAATACCTTCATCATGATCTATCATGAAACAAGGTAATCAGCAGAGTTAACATAAATCCTTAATGAAATCATGAATGTTTTCATATTAAAAAGTACAATGGATATATTCCTTAAGTACAAAAATGATGTGAGCTTCATCATTTATAGTATAAATAACTTTTAAAAAAATACTTACTTTCTCCCATGGTAATCAGTACCGTACAATATACTAATTCACATCCAATATAACTTTATCCAAACATCATTATCTTAACATAAGAAACATATCCAGCGTTGTCATTCCCTTAATAAAATGTTTCCCTTATACATCATATTTCCATTAAATGATACTTATATTCCATCATAACAATTCAACATATTGTTGTAAATTATTAAGAAAAAGAAAAAACTAAACAATAAATTTCTATTTTACAATTCATAATTCTTGAATCCAAATAAATAAACACATGGATTATTGTACCTAATCCATATGTCATTAATAGGGAAACCACATCCTATTACTTAATACCTCATTCTGTTCACATATATGTTGTAGTCTCATCATCATTAGATATATAACCATTCCTCATTCCACCTTTCTGATTCTCATCATGAGATTTCCAAAAGGGACATCGATTTTCATAGTAACCATTCATTATATATTTAATTCATTTACCTATTGATGATATTGAATGAAGGAAAATATTCCCATCCATTGTGTTAACTAAACTCTTCATTTTTAATATTTTTTACTTTCATTGTGCCCTTATTTTACCAAATAAGAACATATTGTTTATCTTATAAGAAATATACTTGGGAGATTGTTTCCACATTATTTATTCAACAAAAACTGAATATTCTTTCCAATATGGTCTGCATTACCAAAAGACTCAATTTTACCCTTCCAAATATTCTATGGTGAGTATGATAGTTTTTTTAAGTTAATTTTTTTAAACATGTTCCAGAAAAACATAAGAGTAATTTCACAACATCCATCACTCTAGTGATCATTCTATTTGACTAGTCATCAAAAAAAATTGTTTCACATTAAACATGAACCTATTTCATTCTAGTTACCTGCATTGAGTAAAACTAGAAATCAATGTGTGAGAAGAACATAACTTAGTGAAAATCGAATTAATCAGGGAGGATCACTTATATAATTTCTAAATTATAAAACCTTTTTA
This sequence comes from Viscum album, assembly GCA_963277665.1. Classification (NCBI taxonomy): domain Eukaryota; kingdom Viridiplantae; phylum Streptophyta; class Magnoliopsida; order Santalales; family Viscaceae; genus Viscum; species Viscum album. The sequence continues at coordinate 988,631,615 of OY728121.1, forward strand.
TGACATCATAGGATTATCAATAGAAATGTCCATAAGCCTATCCTTCAAAATATCCATTGGGGGGTCACTAATGTTTTAACATCCTAGTTTCCAATGGATGACTAAAAGGTTACTCTAATACAAAATATAAGGTCCCAATCATTACATAAAATGATGTTACTTCATTTTAGATGAATATTCATAACATTACTAAAATACATTTCCGGGGACCATAATATATCAGTGTTTTGGGGAACATGGAAACATAATCATCTAACATGGTGAAAAATCATGAACATCTACCTTATAGAAATTTCCCTATTAGTACTCATACTTAAAACCATTCTTCATAACATGGGGAAATGAAACATAATAAAGGGGTGAACTCATATTATAAATAAGGGTAAAAAAGTATACATAGAATAATAACATATTCATAATAGTATGGGATCATGAGAATAACATTTCAATATCATATACTTAATATCAATGATAATATACATGAGTCTTGTAATAAATACTAGTAGTTCATAATACATTATTCTTAATGGAATCAAGAGAATAAGTCATGTAATCATAACACATGAATAAGTAATAGGAATATAGTAGACAAATATACATGTAATAGCATTCCTTATAATTCAAGGTGAATTGACAAAACATAATGGGGAACATAATGGGGTAAACACCTATTATTTGGGACACTCCACCATCCTCATTCAAAGTTGTTTCATTATAAGGGATTGGGGTTTCCCATCATTCAATTTTAGATTAGGTTTACCCATCTTCCCATAGTTGATCAGGCTTCCCTATCTTCCCCTAGTGGACCACGTTTCCCATCATCCCATAGTGGATCAAACCCATATAATTGTTTCCCATCATTAATTCATGAGATATAAATATTTACCTAAAACATTTTAGGGTGATATATGTCCCAAAATTAATATAATAAAATCATATATACATGTTTCACATGATAATTAAACATTCATCATATCATAACCCATAAAAAGAGATGAGTTTCATATACATCATATCATGACCCATAGAATGAAATTGGTATCATAAACATGTAATTGTATCATAACATATGGAAAAGATATAGGTTTAATAATCATTTCATTAAATAATAAACCAATAAATGATGTGTATTTCATAAGAATATAACCCCAGAATGTGAAATAGGTGTTATTAACATGTGAATCTTGAAAGAGAAACATATTACAAAAAAATATAACCTAGTAAATTGAAATATATTTCATAAACATATGTACCATGGAATAGAAATGGGTTTCATTAACATATATTCCATGAATGAGGAATGATATTGAAAATTTATAAATGAATATTGAAAATATTTTGAAAACCATTTTCCCAGAACACTTATAAATAATATTGAAAATAATTCGAAAACCATTTCCATTGAAAACATAAAAATAATCATGAAAACATTTAAAACACCATTTAATAAAAAAAAATTAAATAATTCTTATTCTAAAATATATTTGGAAGCATTTTAATGATTCATTTAATACTTTCATACATTTTTCTAATCATTTTTCATTGAATACCACATTAATTTTACTCCTTTTACACTAAAGTAATCCATTTCATCAATATGAATTCAGTGGAATTAGTGTAATTAGTGTAATTGGGTGTAATGGAATCCTAAATCCTAAATTATTTGGCCTCCCATCTAGGTACAAAGATTAAAATGATTCAGAGTGTCCTTGAAGTTGAATTGGTATTTTTTTCCCAAATTCTTGTGTGTGTTAATTCGTCATCTGAACATCCATTAGCATTACTCTACATTCCAATGATTATTAAATTGATATAAAAGTGGAATAAGAGTGGGTACCACCGTTTTTACCTATTAAAAATCATTGTTCCTTATGATGATAAATGTATGGTTATTAATATGAATGGTTATAGATTCTCCTTATCTTATGGATTGGAAGGAGGTGACTAAAAACCACAAGACAAACGGTATTTTTATGGAAAAAAGGTGTGCCTCCAATGCTCTAGTAGAAAACATACCCTAAAGCCATTACTTCATGGTTACTCAGTTGTAAATTAAATTGGTAGAAATTGTTTAATAAGAATAAACCCTTCCTTCTACTCCATTTTCATTGATTTTGGATTTTCCTGAGGTGAATTGTGATAAAAAAATATCCTCTGATGACTTTTCTTTGGATTTAGATATTTCCCATGACATCAATGAGATGGTCTATAAGGTGAAGGATGATCTGGATTTTCATTTGATTTATGTTGCTATTTCATAGGATATTAGGGACCTTGTGCATTCGGTACAACATGAACTATAACCTTTGGGTAGTGTTACTACAACTAGTAGCTCATATACCCCTATATTAAAGAAATTAGAAAATTCATATGTTCTTGTCACTCAAGTTCATGACCCTGATAAGCCTTATCCTCCATATGGTCATAGGGATTCTCTCACAAATATATATACCAAATAAGAATGCTTAGTCTTGGGTAGTCTTTTGGTTCTAGATAAATCAAATGTCTTTAAAAATAACCCCCCCTTTGAACAATCAGGGTGAAAATATATTGTTTAAGGGATATGATATCATATCTCCTATTAGTGATCATGTGCCAAAAAGAATGGTTGTAATGCCTCTGAAATCAAATATAAACAAAGGTAGAGAAAATCAGGGGAGCTTAACCATAAATTTATGTCCATATGGTAACCATTTTCTAGATCTTCCAAGAGAATCCTAATAATGAGACAACCAAGTCCCTCGTTATCCATATTCACAAACACAATCATGTTTTAATTAGGGTTTCCAAACATAAATTAATTATACCTTCTAGTATTCCCAATCATTAAAATTTAGTTTTTCATTTATTGGATCAAAATATATGTTCTTATGATATTAAAAACATATGTTTTTTGCATCACCCTTCTCAGGTTGATCCTAATTTTATTTCTTCCATAGTTCAACATGGAATATTCCCCTTCACATATATGGGTATTCAAAAATGATACTCTCTTATTTATTCATAGAATTGGTATCAATATTATAGAAGGATTGGTATGGATATTGATGCATTGAAAAACATAATTTATAGACCTTCGTCAATTCTTGGGGATTTCAAATCCATTTTGAATCTGGATTAGAAAATTTGTAATGGGAACAGTTCCATCTCCTCTAGGAGATTAAGATCATCCAATAAGTATAATAATTTGATTGGGATAAGTACGGTTGGATCCAAGTATACTTGGTATAGGAAACATCTCAATGTCTTGGTTGCTAATAAACAAGATAGAGCCTTTGATAATGACTTTTGTCTAAGATACAACGGATTCAACATTTTTCACTACCATATCGAGCCTTAATTACAATCATCATCTGTTTTTTACTGATTTCATGTTCATAGACTCTATGCCTTCTATACAATTTAGATTAGGCATTGATTGTGTGTCTCAACCGGATTGTGGCAACATTGTTCATGATGGTTGGACCTATATTAATTTAAATGATGTTTCTTTATCCTGCATTATCAAATTACTATTGCACAAAAGAAGGTTTAAATCCTTAAGAAAGGACTAGTATAATTCTCTTGAGTCTGATATTTAATAAATTGATGTTTCCCTTCATCAAATTCAAGAGAACAAAACTATCAAAAAAATTTCTGATAGAATTTTTAAACAGATTGAGTTTTCTCTTAATCTTAATAATCTTTTTAATAATAAGGAATATTTGTAAAGGAATTCCTTCAAAACAAAATGGATCAAATATGGTTATTGGAATTAAATTTTTTTGAATTAAATCCAATACACTAGATGGATTTCCACGCCTTTATCACACTCAGTAATAGTGATAAGCTCTTGGATAATATAAAGGATCTCTCTGCCCATGGGTTTTATTATTATAACAATCTCTTTAATGGTTCCTCTATTATTTTTTTGATATAATTACTGGAATTATTACACATCTGTTCAATCATAAACATAATCTTGGGATCACTTCTCTTCCCATGATCTAAGAGATTTAGAAAGTTTTATTTTGTCTTAAATCTAACATTTTCTCTAGCCCACAAGGATTCAGGAGTTATTTTCTTCCAATAATATTGGGAGATAATTCAGGAGGGTTTTTATCGTCCATTCCATCATTTATTCAATGGTGGATCTCTTCCATAGGAAATAAATTCTATATTTCTTATCATGATTCCTAAATTGGTTAATTCTACTAATGTTCATCCCTATAGAAAAATTTCACTGGCCCATTACATTTATAATATCATCACCAAAGTGATGGATAACATATTGGTCACTCTTTCAAATAGAATAGTCTCTCCCAATATATCTTGTTTCATAAAAGGGATGAATATCAAGGATTATCTCATAACTAAATCATAGTATGTTAACCTTCTTAATAATTCCATTTGAGAAGGAAAAATTTCTCTCAATCTTGATATCATAATGGTTTTCGACATTGTGGATTTGTCTTTCGAGATTAATTTCCATGTCTTCCACCGAATTTTGAAGATGAGTTTTATATAGAACTCATACAGGGTGTTATGGCTATTTCAAAGACTCCTTAAAGAATATCTCCAATTAAGATGTGATAATTAAAGAATAAAGTATAATATAATCTTTTCAAGGTATTAATACACCCTAGTAAATCACATTGGGGTGAAGATGTTCTATTTTTATCAAGAAGTATGGATCATTGAGACTCTATATTGATTATTGAGAACTCAATCAGATCACTATTGAGAATAAATATCATCTTCCATGCATTGAAAATCTATTAAACAAACTACATAGAGATCAATAATTTCCAACGATTTATTTTAATACTATATATAATTAATTAATGGTATAGAAGGAGGATATACCAAATATAGAATTCCATACATGGTATAGACACTATTTTTTAATTTTTTCCCTTTTTTTCTTACTAATTCCCATACTATCTTCATGGATTTAACAAATATAGTCATTAGAATCTAACATTAATAGTTTTTGTTAGTATTTATAGATAAAATTCCTATTTATTAGAAGGGAAATGAATAACCAAATGATCAGTTGATAATTTTTCTAAAGGCCCTAACAGAAGAGAATAATTATAAAAAAAATTAGAACCTATGTATTTGGGATTCAGAATGTTTGATTTTCAGGTCATATAATCTCATGTGGAGGGATATCTATAGATTCATAAATGAAAAGAGTTCTTGAATGTTTTCCTAGACCAAAAAATGTGTATAACATCCAATGTATTCTTGGTTTTACTAGATATAATAGATGTTTAGTGAAATGTTTTTCAATAGTAACTAATCAACTCAACAAGTGGAATCGTAAAGGAGTTAATTTAATATCGATTGAAGAATTTCAAGATAATTATAATGATCTAAAAGGGATTTTATTCAGGGAACCTATGCTCACACTTCCCTGTAGTTAATAGATGTTTTTGATCTATAATGATGCATCAAAGAAGGGGATGAGATTAATTCTCATGCAAAATGATATGGTGATATATTATGCCTTGTGAAAATTAAAAATCCATGATAAAATTTACCCAACACATGATGTATAGTTAGTACTAGTAATCAATACATTAATGATAAGGAGGAATTATATTTATTGAGAAAGAGGTGATATTTATACCGGTAATAAAAGATTAAAATATATATTCATTCAAAATAAGTTGAAAATTCACCAGAGGAGATGCTTGAAATTTATTAAAGATTATGAATGCTCAATACATTAGCAAATAGGGAATGCGAAAAAGTTAATACATGCTATCAGTATACAGGACCACGATATCTTTTTCCATGATTAGGATATAAAAATATCCAATATTTAAGGATTTGAAAATTTTGATGGAAGGTGATAAATTCCAATTTTTTGAAATGAATGTTCAACCATATATACAAGTGAATATTAAAGAGTAAAAAATGATGATGTAGACCTACAAAATAAGGTGATAAATATTAATAATTTCACGAATCATTTTAATGTAATAATAAGGTTCAGGAACCATGATTGTATTCCTTCCATACAAGAATTAAAAAAAGACCTATTGGATACGGATTATAGATCATCAATATCTATTCATCCTGGAACCACAAAAATATATAGGCACCTGAAGGAATATTTTTGGTGGGATAGTGTGAAGAGATATATTTATGAATAAGTCCCTCGATGCTTGGATTTTTATAATTTAAAGGATGGATGATAAAATTCTAATGGTATGCTACAACCATTAACCATACCAGAATGGAAATGGGAATGCATCATCGTGGACATTGTCATCATAAATCCAAAAATATCTAATAACCGAAATGTTATATGAGTTATAGTTGATCACCATACAAAGTTCGCACACTTCATTTCAATTAATATAAGATAGCTCTATCGATAATATTTTTGGGATATATATAATAGAAGTAATAAGATTACATGAGTTACCGCATTCCCTTATATCTGATCATGATCTGAGATTGAGATCAATGGTCTAGAGATGTATTCAATTGGATTATAAGACATAGTTATTTTAGCACTTCTTATCATTCTCAAAAAGATTTCTAGAAATAAAGTACAATTCATGCTCTAAAATTCATTGTGATATCTTTCTCAATGGATTTCCACAGTTTTCGGGGTCAACACCTACCTTTAGTAGATTTTTCCTACAACAGAATCATTCACTCAAGTATTCAGATGGCTCCTTATGATTCACTCTACAGGAAAAAAGTATAGAACTCCAACATGTTGTGATAATTATGGGGAAAAGATCTTTTGGGGACTGATCTTATTGAGGAAATGGTATATAAGTTTAGATCAATTAAACAACACATAAAATCACCCCATAGTTGAAAAACATTTTGTGGACATTCAATAAAATGTCATATAATTTGAAGTAGGGGACACTCTATTTATATGAATATCTCCCTAAATGATAGTATTTAAATTTATATAGAATGGAATCTTAAACCCTAGGTATATTGGTCCTTTTAAAATTCATGACCATGTTAGGAAGGAAACTTATAGATTTCTGCTTCCACCGAATCAATCAAAAGTTCATGATCTGCTATATGTATCTCTCATAAGGATGTATATACCTTATCCTTCACCTGAACGAAACTCATATTTAAAACCCCTGTTGTAATAACTTTATAATTAATTAAAACTGATAGAGATTCTAGATTGTAATGAAAAAGATCTACAAAACAGGTCCACTTGTTTTGTTAATGTAATATGCAGAAAGCACCAATTTGAGAGAGATTTGTGGGAAAATGAGTATATTATTAGGTAGAGGATTCCTCATCTATTTGTGTGGGGAATTTAGATAGAGAAATTCATTTTATGGGGGTATAATCTAACACATGGATGTTTTTATATAATATGTCTCTTTAAATAATTTTAAGTGCTCAATATCATGTATTACACACAATCATGAGTTCAAACAAACCACAAGACACTTTTAGTATAAAATGAACATTATAACCTATCCATTATGTTGGCAGGAATAAATAATAACACCTATCTTATGAAAATATATTCGGAATTCATTAAATAACAATTATTTAAAAATTAAAATATAATCCAATTAAATGTACAGGAAAAAAAGTCAATTTTTGATGATAAAAAATTATGTTAATTATAATTACTAAATTATATGAATGAAATATATATGTTATATGTTAAATAAAATATTTTTTATTTTCATCCAATAGATTTTATTTTTATACGATATGAATAAACACTATTTTATGAAAAAAAACCTATATTTTTCAAAATGGTGATTTTACCACCTTTTAAGGGAGAACCCATTTAAAATTAAAATTTTGAAACAATAATAATATTTATATGACAATTAAAAAAAAATTATTTGGAATATGGTTTTAAATATTTACTTTTGTTGAATTTTTTTATTTTACAAATATGTTTCCTGTTTTAATGAATAGAATTAATAATGATTTTTAATTGAAAATAGATTATTCATCTAAATAAATTATAGTGTTAAAATATATATATATATATATTTAGGTATAATTAGATTAATTTTTTATAAATCAATCCAATTTAATTCATTAGTATTAATTATACATTGAATTCATATATATAAATGTTTCAATTTTTTTCATTATTTAACATTAACAAATTATTTTCGAACAACATCAATGAGAGTAATTTTAAATTAATTACTACAAATTATTTATTCATAATTTTAAAAAATTTATTCATTATTCGGAATCATGATTTATTTTATTTTTGGGAATTAATAATAGTAACATTATAAAAAATCGACACTCTAAAAAGGTAAATCAATTAATTATGGGTGAAAATAATATTATAAAATGACCCTAATACATGTCATATTATCATTGGATGAGTTTTAATCTATAAAAATAGTCCTTGGGCCAAAAATATATCCTTTGGAAGCCAAGTGGGAGAGATTACGAAAATTATTATATATTATTTAATTAAATGTTAAAGATATCGTACTAAAATGTTTCATAACTATTTAATTTTTAATATAAGGTTAGAGAGAAGATAAATTCTATGATATATTGTAATTATAGAGAATTTTTTTTATAATTGTGGTAATTTATTTTTAATTTTTAGTACATAATTAATTACCTTAAAGGCTTATACAATGATGATGTAGTAATTATTTTATTAATGGAAATATCAAATAAATATTAGTCAAAATATTAAAATAAAATTAATTTTATAAAATTGACGTGATTAATATGTTTTCAAGATTACCACAAACAATTAGTGATATAAAAAAATAAATTAATTTAATTTAACTTGTTATTTGGAATTTTTTAAATCCAATATATGAATACTGTCAAAATTTACCCTATTGATATTTGTTTTCAAATTTAGGTTTTTTTTCATATTTTTATAATAAAAAAATTAAGTATTTAAAAAATTATTATATGGTCCAAATTGTAAAAAAGTATTCATTTATGTTGTAATTAACATAAAATAGGTAAAAAATAAAAATCCTATAAAATTGAAAGAGCTGTTACAAAGTTAAATCATAAATAGGTTAACTAAGGGCTATTTAAAATGATAAGGTTTAAATTAAAACCAAAAATTTTCTAAATTCTATTACATTAGGATATAACAACCATAATAAATCTAGTTTATAATAGATGACATTTTTTAGGTATTTGGATGTGGATTGATTTTATTATAAACTAATACTTTTGGAGGTTCTGAAAGGGACTCTCAACTCAATTATAAAAGGCCACATACTCCCACAATTATTCACCTCACTTCGAGCCATCAATCTAATCCATCACTTGATCATTTACCTACCAAATTTCCTTGGTCACATTATATAGGTTCTATTATTTTCAAAATTTCAACATTATTTTCCTTAAGAGGTGATCTAGAGGTAGCTCACCGAAGTAGAGGTAATATCCTCTACTGATTCATTCAATAGTATTTATTCTTCTAATTCCCATTCATATGTTTTTTCCATTATAAAGTAATAACTATAGGAAAAACTATATTATGATATGTTTTTATGATTACATATGGACCATATTACACATTTTATCCATTATATCAAAAACCAAATCACCACATGTGCAAACGTATAGCCTACCATCTCCATTCTGTAGTGTAATATGTTTTTCATCACCACATTACTTGGATTGGTATAATGATTGAAATAATAACTATATATGATTATTATAACATGATATTGAATCTAAAACAAAAGAAATATCATCCACTTCAATACCATTTCATAATTAATTAAATGATATCGTCACATGCATATGTATGGTCAACCATCTCCATGAAACGATGCAACTGATACTCAATGGTCTCCCATAAATCAAGATTATATAAATGTTGCTACCCAAACTAGAAATCCAATAGCCAATTTAGATATACGAATTTTATTTTCATAAGATACAAGTAAATTGTGTCCCAAAGGACCAAATAGATTAGTAGTCTTGGTAAACCAGATAGGGAAAAATTTTTATCAATACAAATGAATACACTAATTACAAAATAAATTTGTTATTATTTTAAGGATAATAACATTATTCCATCAAGAATATACTTGAATTCAATTATTAGTACTCTTCAAGTATTCCTATGTCAAGGAATCAAAATAAGGTAGATCTCAAATATTTATTTAGTTCATGTAATGTATAGCGGATGAAATAATGAATCAATTATAATAATACTTAAGGAAAAGTAATTATCGAACACTCATGAAATATAAGTAATAAAATGAATGAATAAACAATATGGAAGGGCAATAAAAGTACACACATTCCATATAATCAATATTATGAATGAATAAATTCTATGGAAAAAGTAATATCTGAAAATGAATTCCACTAAAAAACAAGATAAGGAAAAATAAATACGACAAGGTGAAAAACTGAGACACATGTCATTTAATCAATGAAATCATAATGAAATAAATTCATAAATATTTAAACAAAAATGGTCATGGATAAATAATAAATTAAACTAAATAAGGAAAGAACTTAATTATTGGACATCTAATATAAAGCACATAAAAACCTATATCATCAAGACCATTCATAATATGATTTAAAATTATGGATAGAAACCTATTTTATTTGTGAACTTTTTTTGTCTCATAAGAACCTATTAGTGCATTGATGGGTTATAAAATTTTTGCGCCCTACCCATAATTTCTGATACAAAACGTTCCTCATTTAGAGTAGTGAAAATAAATAATAATCTATATCAAATATTTTTATTATATAAAGGATGTGTAGTTATAAATATTTCCCCAAATAATCTAATAACATTAAATTGAAACACAATATATAAAAATTTTATATGGTTTAGAAAATAAAAATAACCATGATAAATGATATGTACAGTTATGGGAAATTCAATTCTCATTGATTATAGGAAATTTAATATTTCAGTGGGACTAACCAAAGAATCGAGGAAGTGAATGAAAATATTATCCTTGCTATGTCAATAAAAAAACCATCTAGAGGAAGAATAAAGAAGGTATCAATACAAAATATCCCAATTTGAGTAAAAATAAATGGTTATTGGAATTTATTAATAGTAATTATGTAAATATATATTCTAAAACATTCTTCTATCAAATATCCTTTATTTATAATAACCTTTTCAAAACCCATTTCTTTGAAAACCACTATTGAAAAAAAATTCCTTAAAAAATATAATTTTATACATACAATGTTAGCTTCCTAGAAATGATGTCATGTAAAATCATACATCTCATATGAGTTAAAAAAAATTCTTTTTGTATGGTAAAAAAAGTTAGAAAATTTCCTTGTTCGTAAAGAGGCAAGAAGATTCCTCTAATAAAAGTGTAAAAGAAAAAATTAATAAAATATAATTAATAAAACATTTTGAAATGGATGAGAGAATTTTTTTAAATTTTTTTAAAAAAATACTGTTTTTATAAGAAAACAAGTTCTCCAACTAAAGAGAGAATGGAATTCAAGTTTTCATAAAAACTTTTTTGTGTACAACATAGTAGAAATATTGTAATAATAATTGAAAAAGTTCATAAATAAAAATTAGAGAATAAAATTATTGGATTTATTTTAAAATTATCAAATAATTTCCTTTGATGGGAATTAAATTGTAAATAATCCTAAACAAACTGAGATTTTAAATTAAACACTTGAAAATATTATAATGATGGAGTGAGAATCATTCAATGCGTACATTATGTGTATCAATTGTAAATGCACATATAAAAGAGGAAATACATCAATAGATATTAAACATTATTATACACAGAAATACAGAATATTAATGAAAATCTAGAATTAATATAACCTAATGAAAAGAAATTTTATTATGAAATTATTTTCAACTTGGTAACTTTTTTCTCCAATCCCCTTAGATAAAAATATTCCAATTGAAACTCAAAATATCATGAAGAATGAAAAAATCATGATATTATATGTCAATTTGTAAGTATTTTCACAATATATATGATATTAGGTTTACAAAAATAAAGTTATATTTTCAAGATAAAGTTAAATATCACAAAATGTAGTGAGATTGCAATGATAAGCCTCAGGAACCTTCTCCAGGAACATAATCATTAAACATTTCAAAGTGTCCCAAAACACTTTTAAACATTTGAATCATAGTCTTCAAGTAGTATTAGAGTTAAATGAAACTTATAATATCCTATGCATAATTATATTCATGATATAACAAGTCAATGAATAGTATATAGACCATATAAAAGAAACTGTGTACATTCACACTGAACCTGTCTAAATGGAATGTAAATTGAGATAAAATACCTTACATTGTATTTCTATTCAGGTGAACATACATTAAACTAAATTATATGGTTTTTAAAATGTATAATACATTATAAAAATATTGATAATCATATTTAAGATATCATATATTATCTTATTATAATATCTTATTACCCGTTTGTTAGTAACCTTTCAGTATTTTAACTATTTTGTGTGTTAATTGCCTACTGTTTCTAGAATGTTTTGACATGTAAATTTTTTTTGATCATGTTTTAATCATTTATAGAATGTTAATAATGATATAAATATCCTATATATCCATTATATATGTATTTTAATAATATATAATATTTAGAGAGATGAAATTAAATGAACCATTCATGGAGACGACTAGTTGTACATATGCATTAACGCTAGATTCATTTCATTATCATATTAAAAGATTGGAAAGTAAATGATATGAATATATATATATATATATATATATAAGTTACCATACTTATGAAAAATATTTTTATTAAATCCTTTCTTAATATTTTCCTTGTTTATCATAAACAAAATACATCGCTTTGAGGATGCTATAGTCCACACATTTACAAATGTTTTTATCGTCTTTAAACAAAAAAATAGGATACAATTATGTGTTATAAAAATATTACAGAATAATAAATACATAATAAATATCATATATAACATATATATAAACATATTTTTTATCATAATTCCCACCATGATATGTGGTAATGGAAAAATAAAACATCATTGTTTTGTGAGGTAGTAGTACGTCATATAGAGAAACATTATGTGTGTTACCCATTAGATATATGTGTGCATAATTATAGCTTGAACACATAGAATAAAAAAACAAAAGTATATTTTTCATACTGGTGTTTTTATATAATCATGGAATTAAAAGTGTTTAGGGGATGGATAATGGAAATAAAACTAAAGAGCTTGAGGGAGGAGGTTACCTCTTCTTCGGGTCACTCCTTTCGGTTTCAAACAAAGGGCTTCCATGGATTTCATAATGTACAAGAGGAGGATTATAGGGTTCTGGGAGGGATACTTATGATCTATATTGTTAGAGACTATTCTAGAAAACAATTCTTTAGTGGTGTGAGTAACTGGGAGGAGGGGAGGCCTATTTTTAGTTGAGGAAGAGTGTAACTCTTGTATTATTAGGATAAAGGAATTCCATACACATTTTTCACATTTAATGTTGATAAAATTATGGTACTAATTAGATAAAAGTCTTTATAGGGTCTATATATTCCTATGAAATGTCATTTTTAAATGTTTCAAGGTCATTTCCACCCATATGATTAAGGTTTCGTCTGCCATTTTTTTCTTAATTTCACCTTAATCGTTATAATCATTTATAATCACATTCCCTAATATATTTAGTAAAATATTAAATGGTATTATTATAAATTATAAATTATTAGTATTCCAAATATGGAACTCATATTTCCAAATTCTAATCATAAATGTGGAATAAATTAATTTAAATTTAGTCTTACAAATGGGATGACATTGCGGGGTTTTAATGTAAAAACATGTGAAGGGTTTTAATGTTTTTATATTCAATTTAAAAGTGAAATTGATTACAATGACATACATTGGGTCAATTGACAATAATATCATGAAATTAATCTTTAAAACCAATTTAAATTATAATTTAGCATTATAAATAAATTAGAAGAAAAATAAGTTTTGTTTTAAAATTCCATATTTTTCACGATTCGTTAAAAATGAAATACTTCTTAAAAATACAAAAAATATACCCTAACCTAATTTTTAGGTCTATATTTCATCAACTATGTTTAGTTTGACATATTAAATCAATAAAAATGTAAAATTCATAATTAAAATATTTTCACTATTTAATGTTAGAAAAATATCCATTATAAAAATATAGTTTTTATGTGTAAATTGGGTCTGTACGTATATTAGGCTTCTCGAATCCATCGAATTGATATAAAAAATATTTTATTGAGTATATAATATATTTATTTCATTAAAATCCTTAAACAAAATTATTATTTTAATTTATTAGGATAAAATAACATTGTGATCATAAAAATGGTTTTATATAAAAACACTCTCTTCATATTTTATTGGTTCCTATATTAATTTTTAAATTATTTTTTTTCTAAAAATTAATATTGTATTATTAGAAATAAACTATTTTCATAAGTTAATATATACTATTCATAACCGCTAATATAAGGTATATGTTATATATTATTATTTTAAGTAATAATATTTTATTAATAAATTTTTATTTAGAGAAATTTGGTCATTCATGTTACGCAAGCTATCATGGAAAGTCTCTATTTCTTGTAACACATGATAACTTGGTTTGGAGTACATTAAAAGCCATTGAATATATGATATTTATTTAAGATAGCAAATATATTGTAATGTATTGGGTTTTTATACCCCATTTTAGATATGGGGTTTCATGTCATACATGTTATTGAATTGTTTTTATTCTTTTATAATTTTTGGGTTGTTACATTATCCCCACCATAATTAAATTGTATAATCACAATTTAAACTGTATAATCATAATATATGGATTTATGTTTAACCTTTCATTATTTAATTAACACCTTGTTGTAAGGGTTGGAAAATCAAACTCTTGAAATGAGAGAATTTAAATTACAATGGTCATAGGGACTAATACATAACAAGATCTTAAAGTGTAAGAACATTAGTTGATTGTAGATTTACAAGATTGGAGGAAAAATTTAAATATTTATAGGTATTGATTCTGCTCATGAATCAAAAACTATGGAATGAACTACGGAATGTTGATGGACTCAAATATATAAGTTTGTGATAATTTAGAAGACCTCTATTTTATGATAAATTTAGGTAATAGGAAATTTTATTTTTAATTTTTTAATGATGATTAATTATTTAAGTACATAATTATTTAAGTAAATATACATACTTTATATAATTCTTTTAATAAAATTTCATTATTTGATTTTTATTTGACCATTTTCCTAAATATACATTACTTTATGAAATATATATCCAAAAATTAACTTTAATACCTAAATAAAAAAAATACATTTTTTACGATTTGTAAGTCTAATAAAAGAGTGAAAAATCAATATATTTACCTCTAAATATTTTATGAAACTAATATGGTTTGGGAAGTATTCTATAAACCTAAAATGTTACATTATCGGTTCATCATTTATATTTCCTCTTCAGATTCATTAATTAAAATACATGACATATTAACAATGAAATTTCATAGTTTAGTGTTTGGAGTGAAGCATTTTCATCCACTGGTTAGGGGTTAAAGACTCATAGCCTATCCAGACATGATTGGTTGTCACCTGACATACAATTTTTCCTTTTATATTTTAATATAATAAAAATTATGAAAATACTTGAAATAAGGTTAATCGGTAAATAGATCATTATCTATGGTTTTCAACACAACATTAAATAATTAATACTTCATATATTTATTTTCACATTATACTTTGATTAGTATAGAGTTTATCCGTAATATTAATTGTAGGATTAGGAAACCATTTTTTCAATCTAAAACACCTTAGTTTTCACATATGTTATTTTTTCCTCACATGTTCTGATCCTTCACAATGGTTTGTAAGGAATATGTGAATTATCATAAGCTTATCTCTCTGAAGTTCCAAACTAGGTGTGCATTAATGCTCATTGTCGTGTACCAGGATATACCTCATCAGGCCCAAAACACATTGTGACAGTAGTTTCTCGTAGGTATATTTGTACCAGAATCATATCAAATTTCAGTATCTAGAAAGGGATTAATTTCATTTAATACCCATATAATAACTATATTACCAAAATTCTAGGGTGTTATTCAATACTAATCCTCATGTTCAACCTTAGGCTTATATTCTCTGATCTATTTTTTCCTAAATCGTCTTCCCAAGGTCTCTACTAAACTTTCTATGATAATAATTTTAGTGACCCAACCCCAGAAATCCCAGATCCAGTGGCATGCTATCAATTACATTGTAAAAATATATAAGTAAATAATGTCCCAAAGGATAGAACAATTTGGAATTATTGGTAATCAAGATACATGCGCGAGTTTTTCATTGGAAATGAATACACTAATTACAACAGAATTTTTTTCTCCTCTCGAGGATAATAACTTTATTCCATCTATAGTATCCGTTCATAACATTCTTAGTACTCTTCCTTGATTTTTTAGTAAAGTAATTTAATTATGTATGAGATAAAATACTGGGTATGATCAAGTAATGTATAATATAAGAAATAATGAATAAATGATAATAATAATTATAGTAATATATTTACTAAACAAATATGTCATATAATAAATAATGATAATTAATTAAAAAAATTAAATGTAATAATTGAAGATACATGAATTATAATAAGCAAGTTAAATGAATAAAACATATGGAAATGTAATAACTAAAAATACATATCATTCAAATTACTACATAAAGAAAAAATAAAATGGGAAGGTAAGAAACTGAAACACATTCCATTTAATCAATTAACTGAAATTTAAATGTATCCATATATATGTTGATTAAATATCTCATCGATGAATAATCGCTTATAATAAATGATGGAAATTTTGAATTATTTTATGGCATGTTTAAGGAACATGAATAAATATACCTTCAAGACCAATCATAAGATTATTTACAAATACGGATAGAAATCCATTTAATTTTCTCAAATTAATTTTCTCATGGGATCTTTTGAAAGAATCATGGGGCTATATGATGTTTGGGCCTCATTTTTTATTCCATGTCCAAAATAATCTTCACCTTGAATAATCAAAATAAATAATATGCCTTATCAAATATATTTATTAAATAAAGGATATATATTTATTAATATTTCCCTAAATAATCAAATAAGTGTCAATGTAAACATTATATGTAATAATTTTATATGGTTTAGGAAATTAATATATTCATCATAAATTATTTGGATAGTTAGGGGAAATTAAATGTTCAATGATCATAGGAAGTTGAATATTTCAAGAAGATTAACAAAGGAATCAAGGAAGTGAATGTAAATACTATCCTTCGAAAAATAAATCATAAACCATCTATAGTAATAATATGGATGGAATCAATAAAAAATATTCCATGTGGTGTAAAAATAAAGGGTTGTTGTCATTGATGTATTGAAATAATATAAAAAGATATTTTACAAACATTATTGAGGAAAATATGATTTCATTTTAAAAAATTGATTTATAAACCATTTTGTTCAAAATTAGTTTTGAAAAATTTGCATTAAAATTTATCCTATTAAAAATAAAAATAAATCTTAAAGGAAAATATGATGAGTAAATGTTAACTTGTCATATTAATTAATAAGAACATTTCTTTTGCATGGTAAAATTGTTAGAAAAATTCCTTATTGAGAAAGTGATAATAATATTCCATTTAAAACTTGTGTAAATGATATATAATGTATATATTTATTTAGTAAATCATTTTTAAATTGTTAAAAAAATTGAATTTTTTTATTAAAACATTGTTTTTAGAAGAAAATAGGATCTCCTAATATAGAGGTAAATTAAACCAAGTTTTCCTAGAAACATATTGAGTACCAGTGTGTGGGAAAATAGTACTAATATATATAAAAAGACATAAATAATAGGATAATAAAATATAAGGTTTTATTAGAGAATTATCAAATAATATCCTTTTATGGAAATTCAAGTGTAAATAATCCCAAATAAAATGATATTTTCATATAAACCCAAAAAATTGTTATTTTGGAGTTAGAATCATGTAATGAGTAGATTATTTTTATCATCAATAAATCCACATAAACAGTTGAAAATATATCAATAGGTAGTAAAAAAATTCCAAACATAATCATATAAAATTAACAAAAATGAGAAAGTAATATAACCCCATGAAATGAAATTGGGTAATTAAATTATTTTCCCCCTGGTAGCATTTAACTCGAATCCCCTTAAGTGAAATAATTAAAAATTAAAACTCTAAATATAGTTAATATTGAATGAATCATGATATTATATGGAAATGTGGATGTATTTACACCATATTTTTGATATTGGATGCACAAAATTAAACTGATTGTTTCAATATAAATTTTAAAACCATAAAGAGAAGTGATATTTCAAACATAATCATTAAGAATGTTCATGATGATAATAATCATTAAACATTAAAAAGTGACCCATAGCACATTGAAACATTTGAATCATAGTATCCATGAAGTATTAGCACTAAATGAAACTTATAATATCAGGAGAATAAATATATTCCTTTTATAAGATTCCATTGGACACTATATACCATATATAAATGAAATTAGGTGCATTAACAGTAAACAATTTTAAATGGAATGTAAATTGAGATGAAATCCCATAACATGCATTTCCATTTAGGTGATCATCCATTAACCTTATGTATAAGGGGATTAAACTTTTTACTATCTTATACCAAAACCATACTCAGATTTATAATATCATATATTATCTTCTTATAATGTCTTCTCACCTGTTTGTTAATAACTACTCATTATTTTAACTATTTAGTGAGTTAATTATCTTGTTTTTCTAGAATGTTTTTCCATGTCATTTTTATATCCTATCATGGGTTCATCATATTTATAATTCAAAACATGATGTAAATATCATATATATATATATTATATGTATTTATACTAATATATTTTGTTGAAAAAAAAGTGGTGCCTCGGTCAAAGAACAAAGAACATTTTATTGAATAAAAGAGTCGAAAGGCTTACAATAGATGGAAAGAATGTATTTGTTTACAATCCTTATCAAATAGCTGAAGTAAATCTGGGGGGAGGGTGTCCATCCAGGTCATGGTCTGATGAACACCATTATTGGAAAGGGAATCAACAACAGTGTTAGCCTCTCTGAAGGTGTGCATGGCAATGTAGTCAATTTCATGCAGAGTCTAGGCATTGTATCTAAAGATTAATCAAGGGCCAGGCAAGGTGAGTCACACCATTCCAGATGGCCTGGACAATGGTGGTAGAATCAATTTCAATCCATAGTTTCGTTCAGCCTTTTTGAATGGAAAACTTGTCCGCATTAATTACTCCCATCATCTAGGCCTCCAATGACGAAGTTATTCCGCAGTTAATAAAGAAACATCCATGACACATGCCAGCAGAATCTCTGAAAATGGCTCCGCAGCTGGCAGGTCTAGGATTTCCCTTTGAGGTACCATCCACGTTAACTTTGATCCATCCTGGCATTGGCGTTTTCCAGAAGACATCAAAGGTGTGAAGAGGATAGTGGTATAATCCATCAACCCGAAGCTTGTGCAAAATCTCCCAATCTTCAACCGAGTTGTTGTAGTGATCTTTTTGTATAATTTTTGTATATATGAAATAAAATGAACAGTTCTTAGAGATGGTAGATCATACGTATGAATTAATTCTACTTTAATTTCTTTCAAATATTAAATGAATGAATATTTAATGATATATATATATGTGGTTATATTATAATTTCAGTAAATACTTATTTAATTTATTTTTATTCATAGAATCCATAAAAATTTCTATGTTAAGCGCAAAGAAATCACATTGCTTTGAGGAGATGATAGTCCATACTTCCACAAATATTGTTATCGTATTTACCAAAAATGGAATGTATGGAGGTATGTGTTATCAAAAAATTTAAGAATAATAAAGAAATAATAAATATCATAAATATCATATATAAATATTATTTCCATTTTAATTTCCACCATGAGATTCAATAAATGAAAAAACTAACATTCATCATTTCGTGAGGTGGTAGTTCGTCGTACTCATAAACAATATGTTTGTTACCCATTAGATGGAAGTGTGTGTAAATTTATGTCCAAAAAATAGAATAAAAAATATCAGTATATTTATTATATGGTTTTTTATATATAATAATGTAATAAGTAGTGTTTAGGGGTTGATAATGGAAATAATAAAAAAGAGCTTTAAGGTGGAGGTTACCTGTTATTTGGCTTACTCCTTTTGGTTTGCACAAAAGGGATTCTTGGGACTACTTTACATAAAAGGGAAGTATTGTAGAATTAATATAGGGATTTTTAGTATCAATTTATCTAGATATTTTTCAATCCAAAGTATTTTAGATGGGGAAGATGGAGGATATGAATCCATTTATAGTGGAGGAGGAGTGACACTCTTGTAATATTTTGAGAATTGAATTCCATACATGTTTTTTACATTAAATGTGGATAAAATAATGAACCCAATTATATAATAAAGATCTAATATTGTCTAAATATTTCCATACGATGTCTTTTTTCAATGTTTCTATGTCATGTTTCCTTTAGGTATATTGTTTAGACCCCAGTTAATCATAAATTCACTTTAATCATTGTAATTAATTTTAATCTCATACAACAATCTTATTGGTCAAAAAATATGTTTTAATTATTAGAAATTAGAAATTATTATTATTTTAAATATTAATTCCAATTTAAAAAATTATAATGACTTATTTCAAAAAAACTAGTTTAAAATTATTCCTGCATACGGGACGACAATGTGGGGTTTTAAAGAAAAAATGTTCGAATGTTTGGTATGTTTTTATAGTAAATATCAAATTGAGACTGATTACAATGAACAATATTGTATTAATTGATAAAAATAGTATCTAATTAATCTATAAAACCGATTTAAATTATAATTTAACTGTACTAATAAATTAGATGAAATAGTCATTCTGAATTAAAATTCAGTGATTTTCACCATTCATTAAAAAATGAAATACTTCAAAAAATTTAAAAAATTCACACTAACCTAGATTTTATGTTTTTTTATCAAATATGATGTTTATTTTGAAATATTAAATCAATTAATGTATTAAAAGTAACATTTAAAATAAGTTCACTATTAAAACTCAGTAAAATTACGTTTATAAAAATATGGTTTTTATGGTAATTTGGGTATGATTATATATTATCATTATAAAATACATCTGATTGACATAAAAATATTTAATTGAATTTATCTAATATAAATTAAATTAAAATAATTCAATAATTTTGATTGAATTATTTTATTAGGTTAAAACAACTTTGAGAGCATAAAATGGTTTTATAAAAAAATATTCTATTTATATTAAATTGGTTCTTATATTCATTTATAATTAATTTTTAACATGTGAATTAATCTTATATTATTATAAACCACATATTTTCAAAAAATATTTAATCTTATTTACAACTTCTAATATAACAGATAGGTTATATATTATTGTACAATAGAAATGTTTTTATAATATATTGATATTTAGTGAAACTCAGTCTTGCATGTAAAGAAAGCTATCAAGGAAATCCTATCTTTCATATAATAAAATATAAATTGTTTTGTAGTGAATTAAATGCTATATAATATATCATATTTATTTAATATAGAAGATATATTGTAATGTATCATGTAATTATACTCCATTTTACACTTGGTGTTGCGTGTCACACACGCTAATGAATAATGTTAACTATTTTATAATTTTCAAGTTGTTCCAATAAATATGTTGAATGAATAAATATGATATAAATTACATTAATAAAATTATAGAATAGATATAATTATAACCAATGATGAATAACGAGAACATATATGAAAAAATATACATAAGAAAATGAAGCTGTTAATAACCAAAATACGAGTAATGATGTAATTTTATTAAAAAATGGGTGATAATATGATTATATATGGTATCTTAAATATAAATATGGTAATTTAATAAGTTATAAAAAAAATTTAACCATTATACATGTTTTTCAGATACATACAATGAAAAGTGAACCATATGGTAAGGCATAATTTCACAATCTCTTTATTATCTGAGATTGGTTATACTTAAGTATTTACTAGGGTATATTTTTTATCCATTTATTTGTTACAAAATAATGTATTCAAAAATATTATTAGTATTACTTTAAAAAAATTACGTTTAGTTTTACCCATTTGTAAGTTTTTTATTAAATTGTATGAAAGGAATCTTTTGTTTTTTTCCTAATAAGGAACTTTTTGACTTATCAAGCCGATGTAAAAGATGAATGTATTATTCTATCATATATATAATTATATTATATTTAAACATTCATGCCAGCTTAATTCCTTTATACTTCCCTTACAATCTTATAAGGATATTTTTGAAGAAAATTTTTTATTTTAAAATATGTGAGGTATTTTAAGAAAAGAAAATGATTTCAAAATAATGAAATTTTATTTTCTTCAATTATTGTTTTCAAGTAATCTATCAAAATTATTTTCCATATATGATAATATTCTCTGATGTAAAGTATTCTTTAATAGATATATTTTATAAGGATATTATCACTATTATTCTTGTGGTTTTTTTATATTAATGATGGAATGATATTTATCCATTTGTTTTCCATGGATTTTGATATGAATGAATGATATTTATAAAACCAATTTTATTTATTGGGTTCCGATAGAATGAATAAATTATGTACTTATGGAACACATATGTATGGTTTTAATTATGTGATGGGTGGGGCATATATATCCCTCCAATGGATTCGGTAAATATTTATATGTCATGAGATAGAGAGGGCCGGAATGGTAAGTGATCTCTGTTTAGTAATACCGGGTTGGAAGGTGATGTAAACCCAATTCAGTAATACATGGATGGAATAGGGAGTGAACTTGGTAGATTAAATGTCTTTGTAAACTATGATGGCCTTAGAAAAAAGTATTGACAAATATGGAATTATTTTATATGGTTATGTCTATTCTTAAAATTCCATGTATTATGTTATTTCTTTTTGGTAATATTTCTATTAGTTCATTATGAACATTTATGAATTATACCATGATTAGATATCATGATATTTGTTCAATATGATATGATTTTCAATTGTAATTTTCGTATGAATTTTTATTTTGATATGATTAATATCTCCCTTTCTTACTGGTACTATGTATCTGAGGTCACCCTATCTGATGTTTCATTTCCTGGGATATGAAAATGGGTATTATGTACGATATGAAAAAATGGGTTTTATATATGAAGCAATAATTTGGAGATGTTGTATATGTGTCATGAACTAGGGGTTTTACCATCCTAGATTTTAAAGATACTAAACCTATATGGTCCTTGCATGATTTTTTTATGTTATGTAATAGCTATTCTTCGGTTTTCAATTAATATATATGTATGAAATGCCTTGGTTGTTTTAGTTTTTAGTAGAGTTTTTATTTAAAAAATAAAATTTTTATTTTCTCATTTTTTTGATGTAATATTAAATAAATTTTTTGATGTATATAATATTACATGTGAAGATGTATTTATTTTCTATTTAGTGATGTTTAATAATTTCATATACTTTCTATATAAGGGTAAAGATATTGTGAAATTAGTAATGAATACGAAATTATGAAGATAATGTATATACTATTCATTAAGATATATCTTATATAATAAATATTTAATCTCCCATATTGGATATTTTGTTAAGGGGGGAATTGTAAAGACCCGTAAAATTCAAGAAAATTTTTTTCCTTATTTTTTTTTGGAATTTTACAAGAACACAGTTTCTGACGGCGCCTAATTCTGAGGCCCGTTGTGCCAGGAATTTCTATCTGAAGTTTGGCTCGGGTATGTTCAGTGAATGAACGCGTGGGTTTTTCTAACTTTTGAACCGGTGCTCAGAATCGAATTCTGAGGGCACTGATGAATTCGCAGTGCTGGTGATTGCTTAGGAACACCTTTTCCAGAGTTTCGTTTTCACGAGAGAAGTTGATAAAAATTGTGGAAGTTAAAATAAAAATTCAACTACAATTTTTATTTTCTATGTGGTTAAAACCATTGGGTGGAAGTTGGGGGAAACCACCCAACTTCCCATGGGAGGTTATGAGGGTGGTGGGGCCCACACGAACCCCACCCCTTCATATTCTCTAACTCCTTCAACTCACCATTAATTTGATAACTTAAGTTATTTAATTAAGTGAGTTTAATTTGAATGTTTGAAATTCAAATGCTTTAGTTATGTTAATAAAATAAGTGATGAACTTATTTTATTTTGGTTGTTTGCTTGTTTTCTGAGTCTTCGGAGAAAAGTTGAGGAGCTTGAAGAACTTCTTCCTCTTCGACGAAGAATGCAAAGAACGCGAAGAGCACTGGATTCCTCGGAGATCGGCGACGCGACTTCCTCCTTCCACGACATCTTCTTCCACGACGATTATCTCTGCGACGAACCCTCACTCAACATTTTCGACGAGGTAGGGGTTTTATGCATTTCTATTTCGTGATTACTTCTGTCGTTTTCTTCCTTCCAAATTGAACCGCCTGTTATCGCAATAACGGGAGGAGGTCGGACCGCACGAACACGGCCGACACTCCTCCCCTTTTTTGGTTGTTTGATATTGATGCGGCATGAGTAGGGCAATGCGGTGCCAAAGCACTACGCCGGATTTGTTAAAGGAAGGGCGGAGAAGCGCGACGCCGTCGCACCGAGCTGTTGGAAACAAACTAATTGGCGGAGCTTTCGCGTCATGCCGTAGAAGAAGAACCAAAGACGCGGCGTCGTCGCGCCGCGCCGGAGGACCACAAAAGCACCGCGGCCAGAGCGGGGCCGCGGCGGAGGGGCGCGGCGCCGTCGCGCCGTGCCGGATGAATCAAGCCACGACCGGTTCTAGGCCGCAGCAAAGCAGGGGAACCGGCAGCCGGTACCGGGCCACCTGCATTGGAGCAGGGGGGACCGGCCTTGCCGGTCCCGTGGCAGCAACAACCGTCCGGTCGGGGCGGGCCGACCAAATAGGGGAAAAGCCGGGGGTTGCAAACCCTCGGCTGGCCAGCTGAGCGGCCCCATAATGGGGCCGCGGTTTTAAAACGGGGGGCAGCCCCCCCCCCCCCTCATCTGCTCGGCCAAACGGCCGAGCCACCTACTGGCGCCAGCGCGCCGGGCCGGCTGCCCCGGCCGCGCCGACCCAGGGGGTATCGGGCCGGGTCGGACCGGGCCCGAACCCCCCCTAATACCGGACTTTTCGGTCTGTTGCCCATAACATGGGCTACGGACCCCCGATCGACGCACCATCAGTTGTGTAGCGATCCTTGGATCAAGGCGGCCGTTTCGTTATATTACACTCAAGGTTTCAGAGTACTTTGGGTTTAGCCGGGTTGGTTCGTACACGAAACCAACTAGGCCCTCGGAGCGGAAACGCTTATAACTTGAGTTCCGGACGTTCGATTGACGTACCGTCAACTTTTTTGGATTCCTCTAAGTGAGACAGATCTTTTGTATTACTCCGCTCGAGGTTTGGATGCAATTGGAGTACAGTCGAGTTGGTTTTGACTTAAAAACCAACTGGGCCCCTGGGAGGAAAAAGCCAATAACTCTCAGACCGGGTGTCTGATTGACGCGCCGTCTGTGATGTTGAGTTCCTGTTGAAGATACGGAACTTTTGGATACATCAAATTCAGACTATATTTCAGTTGATGTATCAGCCCATCAGCTCGTGGAGCGGACCCTCCCGAACGAGCTTTCTGTGTTCAGGAACACTAGAGCTGGCTGCGACTGCGACGACGACGATGACTGTGTAGAAATCCTCCGTGGATTCGACGGAGATGACTACAACACTCAGAGATCCTACGTGGATTAGTGCTAACGATCCTGTGTGGGTCAGATCCTGTGTGGGTCAGCGCTCAGCGGTCCTGTGTGGGCCAGCGCCTATAGATCCCGTGTGGGTCTGATCCTGTGTGGGTCATTGTGGGGGTTAGTTACCTATCGATCATGTGTGGGTCAGATCCATTGTGGGTCATTGTGGGGGTTAATACCTATCGATCCTTTGTGGGTCCGACATCTTAGATGAATCAGTGGATATATCTGATCATCTCTATCGTCATACGAAGAAGTATACCTGTGTGAGTTGAATCTTGACTTGCTTTCCTATGTGGATTGTGTTGTGTTATCCTATGTGGATGTGATCGAACTTGGGCTCGGACGTTGGAGAAAACTAGAATTGATGACTTAGGTATATGTATGGGCATATACCTAAGTAGTGTCGGATGTTACTTCGTGATTGTATCTTCCTTTGTGGATTCTAGGAGTCCTTAGGGGGTTTTGGGGTCCCTACCGAGTAGCTTATACTCACCCATGCAAGGGCTATGCCCGCACTACGTTGTGTTGGTTACAGACGACGGACAGCGCTGATCGTGGTTGAGGCTTGTGGAGTAGGTCGGTACCTGGAGGTGGACCACTGGGCGGGATGTACTCGGAGTGGACGGCTGCACCCGAGGAGCTGTGGAGGCTATATGTACCCACCCTTCAGGTGGGAGTTCCAGTGGACGGCTGGAGGCTGTGTCTTTTCTTTCAGTTGTTGTTTTCTCTTTCCAGTTGTACTTTACTTTCGGTTTGGGTTTGTATTCTGGCCCACTTACTTTTCCGCACTTACTGTTGTACCCAGTTTTTACTTAGTGTTTATTTATACTGCTTGCTTTCTCTGTGGTGTTTGTTTACTTTACAAAGGAAATTCCTTCCCTTTTTACCGGGAATTACGCCTTGGTGCTAGTCGTCATCCCCTGGCCTATGGAAGGTGGGCTTGGGGTAGTCACGACACGAGCCCTGAAGACGGGTCGTGACAAATTGGTATCAGAGGAGTTTGGTTCTACCACAGAACTTTGGAATCTGATCATTTTCTATGTGAAGCAATAGTGTTATGAGTATTGAGTGTGGTGATCAGTCTAGGGAGTCCAGTGTTGGTGCGGCAGCCGATGTATCCATACACCAGGACCCTGACTTCTGATTTCCGACTTAATGCACGAAAACATTGATTGCATGTGTGTTTCAAGTTTTCTTTGTGATTACTTTGTGTCAGCTCACTAGGTATACTATTCTGACCGTGGTGCACTTGTCTCCTTTCAGGATGGCCCCACGACGGCAGCCAGCTAGGGTTCCGAGAGTTGTGTGTGACGACAGCCCACTGAGCGACGAGGCCTCGGTACATGGCCCTTTGACAGGTGAGTCACTGGAGGTACCTCTACCCACCGAGCCACTGATGCTTCCATCCCTAGCCGCTGATGATGCACGATGACTTAGTGCACTGCACGAGTTTCATCACCAGCGACTGCCCATTTTCCGTGGGGAGACGGACCCTTAGGCATTCGAGGATTGGTTGGAGGCAGTTTTATGGGTTTTCAGGTTACTGAGGACACCAACGGACCTCATGGTGATCCTCGCAGCGATCCTGCTGCACGCTGCAGCAGGCAGATGGTGGAGCTTGATAATCCAGGTGCACGATGAGGCATCTCTCCTCTGGACGGACATTGGGAGCCTCTTTCACTCGGAGTTCCTCATAGCCACCCTCTGTGCGGTGCGCATCCAGGAGCTTCTTCAGCTGCGGCAGGGTAACTTGACGGTCGACCAGTACACGGTGAGATTTACCGATATCTCGCGATACTCGACATACATGGTACGAGACCCATTCTTCTGGGCCCGGACCTTCGAGTCGGGTTTGAGGAAGGAGATCAGGGCATCGCTGATCTCCCTCAGCATTCCGACATAGGCAGGAGTACTATAGAGAGCCCTTCAGATCGATAGCTTCATTGCTGAGCCTGCATCAGCAGCGAGACCTACTGCAGGGTGGCACGTAGCGGAGTCTTCTGCAGCAGGCAGTCGACGAATGACTCATGGGTCCAGCCAGACCAGACCATCAGGCAGACGACCTCAGGACACTAGCTCAGCAGTGCGGGGCACACAGCGTAGAGCCAGTCTTTCGAGAGGTAGACAGTGCTGCGCATGCGGCGGGCAGGGCCACATGACTCGTGACTGCCCAACCCGCCGTGCCGAGGAGCAGTAGACGGTTGAGGTGCCACCCAGGCAGAGGCAGAGGGTCGACCGTGGCGGTCCGTAGGGAGCAGGCGGACGAGGCAGAGGAGCTGGTCGAGCAGCAGGTGGTGGGAGACGCTTTGAGGCTCTACCACCACCACCACCAGGAGGTCCACCCCGACCACAGGGAGCTGGCGAGCAGAGACAGGCACAGCTTCAGGCAGCGGAGGCCTACGACCATGGTGCGCCTGAGATGATTCGAGGTACTATCTGTGTCTATTCCACCCTTGTTGCAGTTCTTATAGACATAGGAGCGAGTCATTCTTTCATAGTCGCTTCCCTTGTTCGGAGCTTGGAGATTCCGACAGAGCCGTTGGCTTGATCCTTACGACTAGAGACTCCTACACAAGGAGACTCGATGATTACACACTGGTGTCGGCAGTGTAAGCTTACTCTAGGAGGCGAGAGCTTCGGTTGGGATCTTCTTGTAGCGGTGTTGAGGCCTTACGACGTCATCTTGGGCATGGATTGGTTATCTAGAGTCCATGATCAGATCTATTGTATTAGGCGCAAGGTGCGATATGTATGTTGAGTCAATAAGGTTTTCCTTATGACTTTTCAATTCCTTCTTATTTTGAAAATCACAAACACCTTTCTTTAAGGAAAATCGCTTTTATAAGGAAAATTTCTTTTATAAGGAAAATCGTTTTTATAAGGAAGATTGATTTTTTAAGAAAAATCATCCTTATCATATTTTCATTCATATATTTCTTAATTGAAAGTTTCGGTTTCATCTCCATATTCTTGGAATCATTTGAAACTTTGATATGAAAACATTCTGTTTTATGTACCGAATTCCAGATTAGAACTGTAATGATGTTTCATTCCGAATTTCGGATATGAACTCTGATAAAGTTCTACTCCGAATTCTGGATATGAATTCTCATTACGAATTCTGATGACGAATACTCATTATGAATTATGATGACGAATTCTCATTATGAATTCTGATGGCGAATTCTCATTACGAATTTTGATGATGAATTCTCATTAAGAATTCTATTGACGAATTCTCATTCCGAATTCTAATTCCGAATTCTCATTCCGAATTCTCGTATTAAACAAAATCTGATCATCTTTGTTTTATACACTCTGTATTTATTTAGAATCCGAAAAATTATTTTTGTTTACACTCCGAACTTTCATTCCGAACTTTTGAGTTAGACTTTAAATGATGTCGTACAATCTGTTACACTTTTTTTATTATAAAACGATGTCATCTATTCTGTTATAAACTAACCGTTGGTTAAGTTACACGTGTACAGGTCCCTCTGATTTTTAAGGAAAATATGACTGTTGGAAAGGAGGCCCACCGAACCTATAAATATGATCTCATTTGAAAGAGCTCAATGCTGACTGATCTTCGACTCATGTGATTACACGCTTGAAGTGATTTCTAGAGATAGGGGCTCTTATTAACTCTCAAAGCTTCGTGTGACTCTGAATGTTGGTGATTACATTCGAGGACTTCCGGGGATAGGAAGACAGAGGTGCTGACTACCTTGAAGTTCGAGGGCTTCCTTGCTGAGGAAGACAGAGGTTGCCAACTACCTTGAAGTTGAGGGCTTGCGGGGATAAAAAGATAGAGACTCCGATCTTCATATCGAGAGCTTACCCTGGTGTGGGTAAGACAGACTTGCTTGAAAGTATAAATCAAGGGACCTTTATCCAAGGTTGTTGGATACCCTTATCTTTAGGTTAAAAGACTTATATCTTGTTACTCGTAGTTTTACTACTTGTTTATTTCCGCTGCATTTTGTATTATAAGGAAAGTAAAACATCCTTATATTTCCTTACTTATACTCTGTTTCATTTAGATTCTATACGCTTTAAGGTAGAATCTCATATTGTAATCTTTTTTTAAGTTTCAATTTCCGGAACCATATTTTTGGAACCTACATTCAGAATCTCTTTCCAGTTTTAAGAAAGTACATAGGACTTGAAGATTATAACTTAATTCCTTTTTCCAAGTTTTTCATTTGGTATTAGAGGTGTTGAGAATTTACTTAGTTTAACTTTGTTAAACATAGCTCTTTCCTTTGTTAAATTAATTTTTAAAGTGTATAATTCACCCCCCTCTTGTATATTGAGAATCTACATCATTATTTTGATCCTACAATTGGTATCAGAGGAGGTATCTGAAATACCTATTCTCACGTATAAGTTTTTCTTACTCACTTTCTCATTCCGAACTTTTAACTTTCTCATTCCGAATTTTGTCATTCCGAAAGTTGTGATTATGAACTTTTTCTACTAACAAGTTTGTGTGCCAATGGTTTTTAAGTATGGCAGGAATTAATGTTGGTTCTATCGATAATATAAATCCTACAAGACCACCGATATTTGATGGTAATGATTATAAGTACTGGAGAGATCGAATGAAGTCTTTTGTTATCAATACTAGAGTGGACAACTTTTTTATGCTTACTTGTGATTATAAAATTCCTGATAAGGAAGTTATAACTTTCACTAACTAGGAAAAGAAAGAGTATCAACTCAATTATAAGGAATGAAATACCTTACGTTGTTCAATGACTAGGAATATATATAGCCAAATTTCTTCTTGTGAAGCAGCTAATTGTATCTGGAAGAAGTTAGAGGTTACACACTTTGGAACTTCTAAAGTGATTGAGACTAGGAGAGATATGCTTAGAGCTGAATACCATGGATTCAATTTTCCTTATGGTGAACTAATCTGTAATGTTCAACAGAGATTTATGACTATCGTCAACAGTTTACAATATATGGGAGAGAAAGGGTTAGATGATGAAGCACTTATGGACAAGATAATTGATATTATGCCCAATGAGTGGGAATCCAAAAGAACAACTATAGAAGATAACAGGAAAGTGACTCAAATTTCTCTTCATGAGTTATTTGGAACTCTTCTCCAACATGAAACAAGAATGAAGAGAGATGCTGAGAACATCAAAAAGAAGAATGGAAATGGTACTGTTGCTTTTACAACAACGTCAAATCAGATGAAAGCTAAGACTCCTGAGAGAGTAACCAGATCCAAGTCTAAGAAAGTTATTTTCCAATCCGAATCTAGTGAGAGTGAAGTCTCTGAAAATGAGTTAGAAAATCTTGCTTGAAGGATGAACAAGATATCTGGCCAAAGAAGTTTCCAATCCAAGTATAAGAAGAATGAAAGGAAAGATAGGAAATATGGAGAAGTCACTTGTTATGAATGCAAGAAAGCTGGACATATTAGACCAGATTGCCCTTTGCTCAAAAAGAAAGAATGGAAAGAAAGGCATTCAGACAGAAACAGAAAGAAGTATTATAAAGCCAAAGCTAAGAAAGTGTTGAAAGCTAATGACACCTAGAGTGCCAGTGGTGGTGACTCTTCAGATGAATCTTCTGATTATGAATCTTCAGGACAGAAGAATCTTGGTCTTATAGCCAGATTGCCTATTGAAAATCATTGTTTTATGGATAAGGTATGAAATTCTGAATCATTGACCAATGTTTCTTTAAATTCTAATGATAGTAAGCATTATAACTCCTCAGATGAAGAATCCTCTTCTGATGAAGAAAATACTTTACCTACTTATGAAGAAGTTTCTAGGTTTTCTAAACTTCTTGAAATTGAGAATTTCAAACTCAATAAAAAACATGATAAGGAAAAATATAGGAATAATATTCTTACAAAAGAGATATCAGATCTTTCTGAAGATCTTGATAAGAAAATTGCTGATTTTGATAGTATTTCAAAAAATCTTGAGGAAGTAAGTTCTGAGAAGAACAAACTTTCTAAAGAGTTAGAAAAATAAATTTCTAAGAAAAGTATTTTTGAGCCTAGATCTAGCTCTAAAACTAATGATTTTGAAGATAAAAACTTGGTTATAAAACTCAAGTCCGAATTTTTTTCCTTAATGAAGTGTTTATCAAACTTTACCCATGGTAAGGAAAATTTTGATAAAATGTATTCCCAAATACGACCTTTAAGAAATAAATCTGGATTTGGTTATACCCATGAAAAACCAATTTTTAGTAACAATTATTTTTTTCCTCAAAATGCCCCATTTTGTACTAAGTGTCAATGTGGTGGTCACTGGGCAATGGATTGTTCCTTAAACAAAACCCAATCTCGAGGATTTCACAAAGCTTACTTTTCTAAGAATATGTGGGTACCTAAAATTTTGTTATCTAGAAATCTCGGATCCAAACAAGTTTGGATTTCGAAAATCTAATTCTCTTCTTGATTTGAAGAAAATAAAGAGAGTACCAGCAACAATACATGGTACATGGATAGTGGATGTTCCCGGCACATGACTTGTAACAAGAGCTATTTTGAAAAGATTATCAAATCGAAAGGAGGAAAGGTAACTTTCGGAGACAATGGTAAGGGAGAGATTGTTGGTATTGGTAATATTGTTCTTTTAGGTAAAACATTGATTTCAAATGTTCTTTTTGTTAAGGGTCTTAAGCACAACCTCATTAGCATAAGTCATTTCTGTGATGAAGGTTACCTTGTGAATTTTAGGAATGATAAGTGCTTAGTTCACAATTCCAAGGAAGAATTTATTCTCTCATCCAATAGGCATGAGAATGTTTACACCTTAAATTTAGAAGACCTCAGGAGCTAAGATTTACCTTTCCTAAGTGCAATGGAAGATCATTCCTGGTTATGGCATAGAAGACTAGGTCACTGTAACCTTAGAAACCTATGTAAACTCACTAAGAAGAAACTAGTTAAGGATCTACCGGAGATTAGATTTGATTCTTCTAAAGTTTGTGATTCTTGTCAATATGGAAAGAAACATAAATCTAGTTTTAAGTCAATCGGTGAAGTCTCAACAACTGATGCATTGCAGTTAGTGCACATGGATCTTTTTGGTCCAACACAAACTGGAATTATTGGAGGCAAATACTATGTGTTTGTTCTAGTTGATGATTACACTAGATTTACTTGGGTTTATTTTCTAGCAATGAAATATGAAGCTTTTTCTTATTTCAAAAATTTTAGAGCTCGAGTTAAAAAGGAGAAAAACCTTCCATTGAAAACTATTCATAGTGATCATGGAGGAGAATTTCAAAATTATGATTTTGAAACTTTTTGTAGTAAAAAAGGTATTACTCACAATTTTTCAGCATCTAGAACTCCTCAGCAGAATGGTGTAGTTGAGAGAAGAAATAGAATTCTTTAAGAGATAACTAGAACCATGTTGAGTGAATATTCTATAGCTAGACATTTCTGGGATGAAGCTGTATGTACTGCTTGCTATACTATAAATTGAGTTTTGATTAGACCTTTTCTTAAAAAAACTCCTTATGAATTATGGAATGGTAGAAAACCAAGACTATCCTACTTCAAGTTTTTTGGTTGAAAAGTATTCATTTTGAATACTAAAGATAACATATATAATTTCACACCAAAATCCGATGAAGGAATTTTCTTAGGTTATTCCACAACTTCTAAGGCTTATAGAGTTTTTAATAAAAATACTTGTACTCTTGAAGAAACAGTGCATGTAAAATTTGATGAGTCTGATCCTTTTGTTTTTAAACAATCCCAGCCTACATCCTCAGATTTGTTTTCAAAAACTGATTGTCAAACTTTGATATAAGAACCTTCTGATAAGGATAATGTTCAAGAAGATAATTCTGAAACATTTACCCCAGAAGACTTTCTACCCTATATTGATAAACAAGCTTTTCAAAACCCAAATCAGGTGTTTCTTAAGAATCATCCTAGTGATAGTATCATTGGTGATATAAATGTAGAGACCCGAAACTAGACGTACATGGACATTACATTACTTTTGCAGAATACTTAGTACATAACAAAAACACACACACAAGGATCGTAATAGTTTAGTGTCTTTGGAAACTCGGAATATAATCTTCTAATCGTGGTGAAAGATCTTCAACATCTCCCATAAAGTTCTTCCTTTTTTTTACCTAAAACCTTTCTTTATATCCTAGGGAAATTAAAACATAAAAGGGTGAGCTCAAATTATCATTAAGGGTAAACAAAAGAAATATCAATCACATCATATTCATAAGAACATAACATTTTGGAAATCTTAACCTGCAAAAGAGAGCATAATTTCATAACATGGGATAAATCATGGCCGTGAAATGTAATCACAATAATCATAACTTAAAACATGAAACTTTGTGGAATACACCCATAATCATATAGAATCATTTCTTGTTAGTCAAGACTCATTTCTAAGACTATCATAGTGGACAAAGTCCCTTTCTGAACTGAGTCACCCTCGTTTCAGTCCTGTTTCACTGAACCGGTATAACCTACCATTCCAGCCATGTCTATCTCATGAGATATAAAATCTTTACCCAATGCATTGGAGGGAGATATAGGTCCCACCCATCTCATAATGATACCATCTTATGTGTGCCACAAAATCATAAATCATACATCATTGCATAACCCATGTAATACAAATGGGAATCTTAAACGTCATGACATCATAAAACAATTCATATAAGATAAAGGAATTCATAAAAATAATTCCATCACAACATAATCAAATCAATGTAATAATAGGGATAAAAACAGAACCCTTTATTATCTTATATGGAAAATAATTTTGATAAAACACTTGAACTCCATTCTTGAGGAAAATATCCTTTCTTCTTCAATATTTTTTTCCTTTCTTAACATGTCATACAACATTAAACTAAAAGAAGTTGATTAAAAATAAACTTGAAAACTTGTAAAGGAAGCTTCTTAGAAATAATGTTTTAAAAATCCATTCATGCCTTATAAGTTAAAAAACATTCTTCGTGTACTTTTGTCGGAAAAGTAAAAAAAGTACCTCGTACGAAAAACGACAAAAGATTCCTTTCATATATTTTACTAAAAACTCACTGAAGGATAAAATAGGATTTAAAAAATTGTAGGTGAATGGAAATAATATTACATATTGAGGAAACATGGATGTGGATGATAAAATACACCCCAGTAAATACTAAATTATAAACAATCTCGGATAAAAATGAGATTGTGATATTTCCCTTACCTTAGGTCCGATTTTCTTCGTAAGTGTCCGAACCTCCTGTATAATGATTTAAATAATGTCATTGACTTATTACAGAATCATATTCACTGTTATTATATCATATATGGTTCACTTAAGACTTTATATTACCCGTTATTTTGTAAATTCATGTTAAAATAGCGTTTTGGGTAAAATCATCTCCTTTGTCGTTCGTGTTTTAACTTGTAATTATTCATATGATTACATAGATCATTATTAATTAATTATAGAATATAAAAAATTATTTATATATAATATATATTCATAATATACATATATATAATGGATCGATAAATGGAAAGAAATACACCGTTCATAGAGACGGTAGGCCGTACGTACGCATGAACGTTGTTTTCTTTTCGTTATTGAATTGAGTGGAATTAAGTAGATGACATAAATATATATAAACATAAATGCAGTAGCTTTATAATGTCATAAATTTCATTATTATTGCTTATATATACTTTATAATCATTCTTAAATGGTTAACATGGAGAATGAATCTCATCACGTCGTGGAGAGGGTAGTCCGTACGTACGCACGAGCGATGATATCATTTCCATAATTATTGAATTGAATTGAAGTGGATGATACAATATATCAGAATCATTATGATGTTATAATAACTGTGTATAGTTATTCTTTATACCATAATACCCATCCATGTAAGGTGTTGGTGGAAAAACAGATTACACCACGGCGTGGAGACGGTATTCCGTACGTACGCACGCGCGGTGATTTTGTTTTCCGTTGGATGGATAGATGGTGAAATAGGGTTGTTTCATACTTATAATAACATATCAGTATATTAGTGATACTTATTTTATTACTTCATAATTAAAAAACCTAATAAGAAGAAGTGGAAGAAGAAATAAAGTTCAAAGAATCGGTAACGGAAATTACCTCTTCTTTGAAGTTCCTCTTTGAGATCCCCTTTTAGGGATCTAAAATTGGTCTTTGAGGAATACCAGAACCTCTAGGATGTTTCTAGGGAAGTGGAGAAGATAATTTTCCAGGGTTTGGCCGAGCTTGAAGGCTCAAAGTTGTGTGAGGAAGAGAGGGAGGAGGTTCCCTTTTATAAGGGAGGAGAGGGGCTCCTTTGGAAAAACTAAATATATTATTTTATTATAAAGTAAGGTTCGGTTTTAAATAGCTCAAAATTGATTTATTTCTAGGCTAAGGTGGGTATGGGTCTAAATACTCTCATCCAATATAATTTAGACAAGTTTAGGTTCCTATTTTAACCTTATCATTTAGATTTAACATTAAGTTAAATAATTTTACTTTTACCGTGTCTTCTTGTGTTCTTACACTATAAGGTTAATAAACTTACTATAAGAATCCAAAAGAACCCAAAGTTGTTTATTATTAATATATATAACCCTATATAAGTCATTTGGCCGAACCCTAGATTTTTAGGAATAAAATAACAATTAATAATATAATATTTGTTTTTAAAACTATTTTATGTCAATTTTGACACTATTTAGTAATTGATTTTTGTGAAAATCATAACAGAATTATAAGTTCGAAAAAATTTAATTAAATAAATAATAACATGTCATATTAACCTAGAAAATTAGTGGAATTCATAAAAAGTCTCATATTATATTTATTTAGGTATTTATAACATCAATTGTGTCAATATTTCATTAATAAGATAATTACTGCATCATCGTTGTGTCATAAATAAACTAAATTATTTAATGTCTAAAAATTGAAAATAAAATACCATTATGTATGAACACTTTTTATCTTTCTAATTAATATTTATAGTCGAATTTATCTTATGTATAACCCCATATTAAAAATGTTTTAGTAAATAAACTTTGATTTTAACTCTTTTAACCCTTCTTTAAATAAATTAATAATAAATGTCCTAATCTAATCCAAGTGGGCCTAAATGGTCATATTTTATTCCTAAGTTTGTTTTTGGTCGAATTAAACTTGTCCAATAGAATTAGGACATGTGTTAGGGTAATAATAATATAATTTCTACCCTTAATTACCCTATTTACTTTTAACCGTGGTAAAAAAAGTAAAACGTTACTATTCACCAAAAAATAATTTTTATCTCATTGAACTAAATTTTACTTACTGACATCAACCGTGTCTCTCAGATTTTTTGAAATTCCACTCACAGAAGCAGTAAAATTATGTTTTATGAACAATTAAGTTTTTTTTAACTACCACTTAGTGGTTTCACTATTAATCAAAAATTGAAAGTTTTCAGAAAAATACCAAAAATGAGGCCTAAGCTATATTTGATATTATGAACTCAAAAATGATATCTATTTTACCAAATTCAAAACATATCAGTTGAATTACCTAATTTAAAAATTAATTCCTGTCGTCAAAACAAATAGCGTGTTTTTAAGAGATAATAACTATCAAAAGATTGAAACTTGTTTATAACTGGTTTAAATGTGAAATTACATCCAATGAACATCATTGTATTAAATTGTAAAAATATATTCTAAATATAATTTAAAACCACTAAAATTAATAATTTATCACTATTAATTATTTTGATTGGGAAAGTTGTTTTTAATTAAAATTTAGCAATTTCCACAATTCATCAAAATATGAAAGTTATCCGAAAATTACCAAAATTTCACCCTAAGGTAATTTCGATATTCCGAATCAAAAAAATGAAGTCCATTTTGAAAAATAAAATTTACAAAATTTCAAAAAGTGGTTATTACTATTCATAACGGCTAGTTTAAATAATATTTTAATAGCATATCGTTGTTTAGTGAAACTCGGTATTGCGTACTACACACGCTATCAAGGAAGGTCGTGATTGCGTGTAATGAAAGGCAAGTCAAGGATGTGTGTTGTGCATGATCCTTTTTGTGTAGTGTACAAAACAAGACATTAATGAAATTAAAAAGAATATTTTTCATAAAATCTCGGGGTGTTATATTCTACCCCCCTTAAAATGAATTTCTCCCTCGAAATTCGTCGGGGTTATAAATGGTTTACTATTCTAAAATTTCTTTGATAGAAACCCACATCGTAAAAAGTAATACCAAAACTAATCTTTAAAAACAAAAGTATGAAATGTAACGGTTACCCAAATAAACTAATCACTGGGTTTCAACATAGGTGAAAATATGGATATGGAAGAAAAATCTAACCATCATGTTCTGATGGAGAGTGGTAGAGAACATGGCTATGGAAAATCCAACAATCACAAATCCATAAATTTTTGATTATCTAAGGTACCATCTGATTAATCAGATATAAGAGCACTAGGACAACATTTTTGGTTTTCAAAATTGTTTCCCTAAAGTTGAATAATTTGAATTAGAATAAATACTTACTTTATTATGGTACAATCTCACTGTTGTTCGTTCCTTGAACAATTTCCACTTCATCTCTTAAATAAATGAAGTTGAATTTTTTATTCGTGAAGTGTTAGCAGATCATGTGATAGAATGACGAGTCATTCCATCTATCTCAAACAAAAGGTTAGAAAAAGTTATTAAATATACATAAGTCATTCTATAGTGAGATTAATCATATATGGTTCCTAAAATAGACTTATACTTCATATATCATACTGCTTAATATAATAAAACTAGTTTCTACTAAACAGGGACTTCCTATAGGCCAGTGGTAGGCAATAAAGGTCAGTCGTACTTCGGTTGTGGGTTCGATTCCCACGGCCTTGTCCGACGCGATGGGCTGTCGCCCGTCCTGCAGGTTGTCCTTTTTCTAAAACTACATTACTATAACATCACATAAATAATATCAAAAAAAGTTCTATCCTTAAACAATACTTACTTATGGTTAACATAATCCATTCCAAACTTTAGGCTTATCTAAAATACTTCGGTCTAAGCTCATAGTATAAAAAAACGATAACTTGAAATGTCGTCAACCAAGCATGTGAATACCATCATTTATCCCCCACGTGTGAATACCTTAATCATGTATTCTCTTGTAAAATGAATACCCATTAAACCTTAGTGAAAACATAAATGGTGTCAAAAGTTAACTCTTTCAACATCCCAAAATCCAAAAATTCTATATACTCAATCCATTACATAACCTTCTCCTTATATCAGTCATGAGATCATGAATACTATCAAACATTTAATTTTCTACTTATCCCTTCATTATGCGCATATCATCTACATTCCAAAAATATCTGAATAACCTTTCATGGATACTGGTAACATTAATCATACACTTTCAAAACTCAAGGAAAGACAATAGTGTAACAATCCTTAGATGTCTCTTTATTCCATAGTACCATAAGATTACTTATACAACATTACACATGATAAACATGTAATCATTCAACTACATTCTTAAACCATTGACCGAGCTTCAACAATTCTTTCATCTCACATATCATTTGTAGTCTCTTCATCATCATCCACATAAATACTACCAATATGACCATACTAATTCTCTTCATGAGTCATTCCATTAGGGCATTGGTTTGCATAATGCCCGTACATTCCACATTTAAAACATTTAACCATTTTTTATGTCTTAGCAATACCATTATCCTCATCCCTGGTGTTAACTAAACCTTTTCCATTGCACTTACTGGCTTTGTGTCCTTCTTTTCCACACCCAAAGAATCTTCCAATTCCTTTGAAACATTCTCCGTGATGCCTCTTCCTACATGATTTACATAGGGGAAATTGAACTTTCTTTCCTCTATGATCATCATGAAACTCCATCTTTCTCTTATTAGCCGAGTCAGGAAACTTACCAAATTTTACGTTATTGATCATATTATGAGATTACTGATTCGGAATAATAATGATGTTTGGACTTCCAAATCCCATTTCATTTGGTTGCTCATGATGAATATCATTCCATTGTCCATCATATCCCCCATTATCATGAATCATCTTGTTTCCATCCATTTTCTAAAACCCAAAAAGAATATTGTGAGAGGAAAAAATCATAATAAAGGGGGAGTAACTTCAATATATAACATCTTTGGTTTAATCTAATATCATTACCATAGTTCTAGGACTATATCCTATACGTATACTTATCCTTAGGGACATCCCTAGACATACCTTAGAAATGTATCTAGGGATCTCACTAACGTTTTCGCATCCTAGTTTCCAAAGGTTGACTAAACCTTTCCTCTAATACCAACTTTAGAGACCCGAAACTAGACGTACATGGACATTACATTACTTTTGCGGAATACATAGTACATAAAAAAACACACACACAAGGATCGTAATAGTTTAGTGTCTTTGGAAACTCGGAATATAATCTTCTAATCGTGGTGAAAGATCTTCAACATCTCCCATAAAGATCTTCCTTTTTTTACCTAAAACCTTTCTTTATATCCTGGGGAAAAGAAAACATAAAAGGGTGAGCTCAAATGCTCATTAAGGATAAATAAAATAAATATCAATCACATCATATTCATAAGAACATAACATTTTGGAAATCTTAACCTGCAAAAGAGATCATAATTTCAAAACATGGGGTAAATCATGGAAGTGAAATGTAATCACAATAATCATAACTTAAAACATGAAACTTTGTGGCATACACACATAATCATAGAGAATCATTTCTTGTTAGTCAAGACTAATTTCCAAGACTATCTTAGTGGACAAAGTCCCTTTCTGAACCGAGTCACCCTCGTTTCAGTCCTGTTTCACTGAACCGGTATAACCTACCATTCCAGCCATATCTATCTCATGAGATATAAAATCTTTACCCAATGAATTGGAGGGAGATATAGGTCCCACCCATCTCATAATGATACCATTCTTATGTGTTCCACGAAATCATAAATCATACATCATTGCATAACCCATGTAATACAAATGGGAATCTTAAACATCATGACATCATAAAACAATTCATATAAGATAAAGGAATTCATAAAAATAATTCCATCACAACATAATCAAATCAATGTAATAATAGGGATAAAAACAGAACCCTTTATTATCTTAGATGGAAAATAATTTTGATAAAACACTTGAACTCCATTCTTGAGGAAAATATCCTTTCTTCTTCAAAAACATTTTTCCTTTCTTAACATGTCATACAACATTAAACTAAAAGAAGTTGATTAAAAATAAACTTGAAAACTTTTAAAGGAATATTCTTGGAAATAATGTTTTAAAATTCCATTCATGCCGTATAAGTTAAAACAACATTCTTTGCGTACTTTTGTCGGAAAAGTAAAAAAAGTACCTCGTACGAAAAACGACAAAAGATTCCTTTCATATCTTTTACTAAAAACTCACCGAAGGGTAAAATAGGATTTAAACAATTGTAGGTGAATGGAAATAATATTACATATTGAGGAAACATGGATGTGGATGATAAAATACACCCCATTAAATACTAAAGTATAAAGAATCTCGGATAAAAATGAGATTGTGATATTTCCCTAACCTTAGGTCCGATTTGCTTCGTAAGTGGCCGAACCTCCTGTATAATGATTTAAATAATTTCATTGACTTATTACAGAATCATATTCATTGTTATTATATCATATACAGTTCACTTATGTCTTTATATTACCCGTTCTTTTGTAAATTCATGTTAAAGTAGCGTTTTGGGTAAAATCGTCTCATTTGTCGTTCGTGTTTTAACTTGTAATTATTCATATGATTACATAGATCATTATTAATTAATTATAGAATATAAAACATGATTTATATATAATATATATTCAGAATATACATATATATAATGGATCGATAAATGGAATGAAATACACAGTTCATGGAGACGGTAGGTCGTACGTACGCATGAACGTTGTTTTCTTTTCGTTATTGAATTGAGTGGAATTAAGTAGATGAAATACATATATATACACATAAATCTAGTATCTTTATAATGTCATATATTTCATTATTATTTCTTATATATACTTTATAATCATTCTTAAATGGTTAACATGAAGAATGAATCTCATCGCGTCGTGGAGAGGGTAGTCTGTACGTACGCACGAGCGATGATATCATTTCCATAATTATTGAATTGAATTGGTGTGGATGATACAATATATCAGAATAATTATGATGTTATAATAACTGTGTATAGTTATTCTTTACACTATAATACCCATCCATGGAAGGTGTTGGTGGAAAAACAGATTACACCACGGCATGAAGACGGTATTCCGTGCGTACGCACGCGCGGTGATTTTGTTTTCCGTAGGATGGATAGATGGTGAAATAGGGTTGTTTCATACTTATAATAACATATCAGTATATTAGTGATACTGATTTTATTAATTCATAATGAAACAACCTAAGAAGAATAAGTGGAAGAAGAAATAAAGTTCAAAGAATCGGTAACGGAAATTACCTCTTCTTTGAAGCGCCTCTTTGAGATCTCCTTTTAGGGCTCTAAAATTTGTCTTTGAGGAAGACCAGAACCTCTAGGATGTTTATAGGACATGTTTTAGGGTAATAATAATATAATATCTACCCTTAATTACCCTATTTACTTTTAACCGTGGTAAAAAAAGTAAAAAGTTACTATTCACCAAAAAATTATTTTTATCTCATTGAACCACATTTTACTTACTGACATCAACCGTGTCTCTAGGATTTTTTGAAATTCCACTCACAGAAGCGGTAAAATTAAGTTTTATGAACAATTCAGTTTTTTTAACTACCACTTAGTGGTTTCACTATTCATCAAAAATTGAAAGTTTTCAGAAAAATACCAAAAATTAGGCCTAAGCTATATTTGATATTATGAACTCAAAAATGATGTCTATTTTACCAAATTCAAAACATATCAGTTGCATTAACTAATTTAAAAATTAATTCCTGCCGTCAAAACAAATAGCGTGTTTTTAAGAGATAATAACTATCAAAATATTGAAACTTGTTTATAACTAGTTTAAATGTGAAATTACATCCAATGACCATCATTGTATTAAATTGTAAAAATATATTCTAAATATACTTTAAAACCACTAAAATTAATAATTTATCACTATTAATTATTTCGATTGGAAAAGTTGTTTTTAATTAAAATTTAGTAATTTCCACTATTCATCAAAATATTAAAGTTATCTTAAAATTACCAAAATTTCACCCTAAGCTAATTTCGATATTCCGAATCAAAAAAATGAAGTCCATTTTGAAAAATAAAATATACTAAATTTCAAAAAGTGGTTATTACTATTCATAACGGCTAGTTTTAATAATATTTTAATAGCATATCGTTGTTTAGTGAAACTCAGTATTGCGTACTACACACGCTATCAAGGAAGGTCGCGATTGCGTGTAATTAAAAGGCAAGTCAAGGATGCATGTTGTGCAAGCTCCTTTTAGTGTAGCGTACAACACAAGACATTAATGAAATTAAAAAGAATATTTTTCATAAAATATCAGGGTGTTACAATAAATCAACCTGTAAGGACTAGAAGTTCCTTAAGAAATGAAGTAGAACATCTAGCATTTCTTTCCCAATTAGAACCTAAAAGCACTGATGAAGCTTTAGGTGATGATGATTGGATCAAAGCCATGCAAGATGAACTAAAGGAATTTGAAAGGAATAAAGTCTGGACCTTGGTTGAAAGACCTAAGGAAACTTCTGTTATTGGAGTAAAGTGGGTCTTCAGAAAAAAATGTGATGAAAATGGATTCATAGTAAGAAATAAAGCTAGACTTGTTGCTAAATGCTATAAACAGCAAGAGGGAATAGACAATGAAGAAACCTATGCTCCAGTAGCTAGACTTGAATCTATCCGTATTCTACTTGCCTTTGCTGCATTCTTTAATTTTAAACTTTTTCAAATGGATGTGAAATGTGCTTTTCTTAACGGTTATGTCCAAGAGGATGTTTTTGTTGAACAACCTCCTGGATTTGAAGATACAAAACATCCTGGTCATGTTTTTAGACTTACCAAAGCTCTGTATGGTCTTAAACAATCCCCACGATCATGGTATGATAGACTCCATGGATTTTTTCTTCAAAATAACTATGTTAAGAGAAATGAACATCAAACCCTTATTATAAAGAAAGATAAGAAAAATGTTTTGATTGTTCAAATTTATGTTGATGACATCATATTTGGTTCAACTCAGCAATCTTTAACCGACTCTTTTTCAAGTCTAATGAAATCTGAGTTTGAAATGAGTATGATGGGTGAGTTAACTTTTTTCCTTGGTTTTCAAATTTCTCAAAAACCAGAAGGAACCTACATATCTCAACATAAGTATATTAAATATCTTCTCAAAAAGTATGGTTATGACAACACTAAGAGTATAAGTACTCTTATTGGTACCTCAAACTCTTTAGATCTTGATGAAGCTGGGAAACTAGTAGATCAAACATCTTTTAGAGGTATGATAAGAAGTTTACATTACTTAAAAGCTAGTCGACCAGACTTAATGTTCTCAGTATGCTTATGTGCAAGATATGAATCCAATCCTAAGGAATCTCACTTAAAGGCAGTAAAAATAATTTTTCGCTACCTTAAGGGAACCATGGATCTAGGATTATTTTATACTTCTGGAAATGATTTTGTTCTAAAAATCTTTTATGATGCTGAATTTAGTGGATGTAGAATGGATAGAAAGAGTACATCTGGAACTTGTCATTTCTTAGGAGATTCTTTAGTTTCTTGGTCCTGCAAGAAGCAACGTTCTGTAGCACTCTCCACTGCTGAAGCCGAATATGTAGTAGCTGGAAGTTGTTGTGCTCAAGTGTTGTGGATGCGACACACACTCACAGACTATGGATTGAGTTTTACTAAAACTCAAATTTTGTGTGATAACATAAGTGCCATTTCAGTAAGTA
The DNA here is from genome assembly GCA_963277665.1 of Viscum album. Classification (NCBI taxonomy): domain Eukaryota; kingdom Viridiplantae; phylum Streptophyta; class Magnoliopsida; order Santalales; family Viscaceae; genus Viscum; species Viscum album. The sequence continues at coordinate 988,676,496 of OY728121.1, forward strand.
AGAACCCTACACATCACTCTCATGCAAAACACCTAGATATTAGGCATCACTTTCTTAGGGATCACACACTAAAAAGAGATATTATTCTTCAGTTTATCAGAACGCAAGAACAACTTGCTGATATTTTCACAAAATCTTTGCCTTTTGATAGATTTGAATACATTTAACAAAAGTTAGGAATGACAACTATAAGGTAATCATTCTTCATTAACTTTCTATTGAAAAAGTATCCTTACAGTAATAAACTCCTTTTCATAGGGGGAGTACATTTGATTGTTAGAGTAACTATATTTTTCCAAAATCTGTTTTCAAACTTTTCGGAAAAAAAATTCCGGAATGGGAATTTCCGGAAATAAAATTTTCTAGAATGGATATTTTTATATAGAAAACATCTGGAATGGAAGTTTTCGTATTGAAAACATCCGGAATGGAAAATTTCGTACTGATATTTCCATAATGATATTTTCGTACTGAGGTTTTCATAATGAGCTTTTCATTTTTCATTTTTTTTTTAAAAAAATTTCGTACTGAGTTTTCCGTACTGAGTTTGTTTTTTGTAGTGAGTTTTCAAAACAATGTCTTTTTGTAATAAATATTTTTCGCAGTTTTTTTTCTTCATTATTACCCATTACGAATAATCCTCCTAAGCCAATCCGAAAGGTTTGTTTTACTTACTCAAGTTTTCGTAATCATACATTACTTACTGGTATTTTCTTATATATTGTTTTCGGTTTTTAAGTTTTCTTAAATCTGTGTTTTAATAAAAACCTCAAAAGATCGGATTCAAGTTTTCTTGAGAATTGGTTTTCAACTGTCTGATCTGATCTCAGCTTGTCACAAACATTCGATCAACTAAGGAAGTTGAACCGTCTTCTCATTGCCTATATAAAGGGGACCCCAAATGGTTGTCCCACATCGGTTTTCATGCTCCAGCATCCCGAAGCTCTGCCTCTCTGTTTTAAACCCATTCCGAACTTCAGATTTCTCTGTTCTGAACTTCTCAGAGGCCTTCAGATCCGAATGTCTCTGGAAGTAGCTTCTCAAGACATGTCTTCTTCTAATCCAATTTCAAAGTGGTTAGTATATAGAGAAAGGTTGGTTCATCCTGATTTCTTCAACAACTTTTATTCTCTTATATCGAAGAACATAAAGCTTAATAGATGGGAAGATGTTGCTGTATCCAAGCCTGTAAATCAAGATGAAGTTTATTCGGATTTTCTTATAGAATTCTATGAGACAGTTTCCTTCTATAAGAAAGATGGCAGGGAGAAATTATCGTTTAAGTCTTATGGCAAGAGTTATAAGCTTTTTTATGCCAAGGAAGCCAGCTTGTTAGGGCTGAACAATAAAGGAGAAGATGAGTTTATTTCTCATGTTTTTCCGGATTCAAAAGGAAGTTTCAACAAGGAAAAGGCATTGGAAACTCTCGGACTGTCAGATGATAAGGCTCCAAATATTGCTTCTCTGTCTACGAATTTTCGGATTCTAGAATTATGGGTACAAGGCCTTATCATACCAATAAAGGGTGAAAAAGATAGTCTGAAGAAGAGTGAGATTTATATTCTAGATTTTCTGATAAATCTGAGGAAGTTTAACCTGATGAAACACATTTTTATTACTCTTGAGAATGTTATGAAAGGGAATCTGAGAGAACAGATCAGTAGGTATCCAGCAATCCTCTCAAAGTTGATAGTTCGGTGCCTTGAGTCCTTCAAGGAGGCTTGAAAGTCTAAGCCAAGAGTTTGGAAGATTATGTTGGTGAGTATGGTACTCTCAAAATAATGGATATATCCTTCGACAAGAAGACTGGCCAGTTTGTTGACTTACCTACTCAAGAAGAAACGGTTCCGAAAGTTGCTGAACTTGAATCCTCTAAGCCAGTGAGGAAGACAAAGTTGAAAGAAGTTGAAGTTCAAGTATAGAATCCTAAATCTAAGGAAGTTCATTCCGCACCTCCAAAACCAAAGAAGAAGAAAACTTACCCAGATGAAGTAGTTGCTAAATGGAGGAAAATTAATGAGAAGAGAGTCCAAGGGGAGCCTCAGTTTGGATTGGATCCTGTGGAGGCTAAGGCCTTAAAGGAAAGAACTGCGGATGACCTAAAAAAACAAGCAAAAGAAAAGAAGCTTAAGAAAAAGATGTATGAAGCTGAGGTGGTTGAAACTTTGTAAAAGCTTACAAAGATGGCCTCCAGAAACATTCATGTTCCAAGATCTTTTTCTTTGGAATATCTACCTGAGACTCTAGGAAGAAACTTTGTCGCTCCGGAAGAGGCAGTTGCTAAGCATGTTGAGGAAGTAGAGTAGATTGAGCAAGTGGAAGAAGAAGAAGTAGTTGCTGAAGGTAGTGGTGACATCGGAGATGTTTTGAAGCACGTAGATGATTATAAGAGGACACCTTCGGAACATTTGTTGCTCCGAACATCAGAAGCTCAATCATCGAAGTTAGTCACTCCAGGGAAGGGTGAGGAGGAAGGAGAACAAGAAGTAGCTTATCATGCAGAGGAGGAACAACTTCTACATGATATTTCTCAAATATAGAATGTAGAGGATGGTGCTCAAAAATCTGCTGATGATAAAGACAATGTTGTTCAAGTTTCTGATAGTGAACATAAGACTCCGGAACAGCAAACCATTCTGAAAAAGGACAAGGGAAGGCAACATTTTATTGATACCCCGAGCTATGTTGTTGTAAAGAGAAGGGAAGTTGGTGATTCTTCTAAGAAGAAGAATGAGAAAATTGAAGAAAGAAATTCTCCAAGAAAAGTCTCGGATTCCGAGTCATCTTCGTTGGGTCATGACTTTGTTGTTCAGTCATTAAAGAAGTTGGTAGGTTCTATTCCGACTTTCTCAAGTATTTATTCAAGATGGCAGATGCTCCAACATGCTTTGAATCAGAAAATAGACTCTGTATCCATGGTCATGGATAAATGTGTTGAGATAGAGTATTAGTTCAAAACATTCTTTGTCGGCTATGAATCCCACAAAAGATCATGCAAGAGGATGACTAGTTGGTCGAGGAAGACTGTAGAAGAGATGAGGCTCTTTGATGAATTCGAAGATAATGTGAAGGATGCCTTTGAGACAGAAGATAGGAAGATAAATCAACTTACTTCATCCTTTGAAGAAAAGTTGACAGATAAAAAGAATTTCCGGATTCAAGATGTCAGAGATCTGAATGGGAAGCTGAATTCTGTTTCTCAAAACTAGAAGTATGAAAGGGATCATTGGATTGAGTTTCAAGAAAAGTTGTTAAAGCAAGAACAAATCATGACGGCTCAGGAAGAAAAGCATCAGGCTCAGGAAGAAAAGCTTCAAGCTCAGGAAGAAAATATTGAAGCTCAAAATGCAAGAATTGTTGTGTTAGAGAAGCAATCCGAGGAAGATCATAAAGACTTGAAGAAAATAAATACTATTTTTAAGGGTCTTATCGAAAAGGAAAAATGGTCCAAAATAGACAGATCCGATATTTTGTTGTATCTAAACTTCATTGTTGTTGAGCTTTCAAACTTAATGAAAATTGTGCATGCTCATTTCTTTTGTTGTTACTATTATTTTTCAGGTACTTTGTTATATTTTCCATTCCCTCGAATTCTTTTTGAAAATCACAAAGGGGGAGAAGGAAAAGAACCATAATAAAGGGGAAAAAGAATATAAACAAAGGATGAGAAAGAAAACAAACTCTAATAGAATTTATCTAGGGGGGGGGGGTTCATTGAAGAAGACTTTCTTATTCTTAATGAAATATCATTCCGGAAATCTAGAATACGATCCTTAGTGTTTCAAAGCCTAAGGGGGAGTTAGTCGTATTCATCAACATCCATAAGCAAAGGGAGATAAGCCTTAATGTTTTCTTTCTTCTTAGAATTTCTTTTTCAGAGGGATGTTTGTGCTTTCCAAAAAGGGGGAGATTTTTGAGTCAATAAGGTTTTCCTTATGACATTAACATTCCTTCTTGTTTTGAAATTCACAAACACCTTTCTGTAAGGAAAATCTCTTTTATAAGGAAAATCACTTTTATAAGGAAAATCGATTTTATAAGGAAAATCGATTTTATAATGAAAATCGCTTTTATAAGGAAAATCGCTTTTATAAGGAAAATCTCTTTTATAAGGAAAATCGCTTTTATAAGGAAAATCGCTTTTATAAGGAAAATCGCTTTTATAAGGAAAATTGATTTTATAAGGAAAATCGTTTTTATAAAGAAGATTGCTTTTGTAAGAAAAATCATCCTTATCATATTTTCATTCATATATTTCTTAAGTAAATGTTTCAGTTTAATCTCCATATTCTTGGAATCATTTGAAACATTGATATGAAAACATTTTGTTTTAAGTACCAAATTCCAGATGAGAACTGTAATGAAGTTTCATTCCGAATTCCGGATACGAACTCTGATAAAGTTCTATACCGAATTCTGGATACGAATTCTCATTACGAATTCTGATGATGAATACTCATTACGAATTCTGATGACGAATTCTCATTACAAATTATGATGACAAATTCTCATTACGAATTCTGATGATGAATTCTCATTATGAATTCTGTTGACGAATTCTCATTCCGAATTCTAATTCTGAATTCTCATTCCGAATTCTCCTATTAAACAGAATCTGATCATCTTTGTTTTATACAGTCCGTATTTATTTAGACTCCGAAAAATTATTTTTGTTTACACTCTGAACTTTCATTCCGAACTTTTGAGTTAGACTTTAAACGATGTAGTACAATCCGTTACACTTGTTTTGATATAAAACGATGTCGTCTATTTTGTTATAAACTAACCGTTGGTTAAGATACACGTGTATAGGTCCCTTTGTTTTTTAAGGATAATATGACCGTTGGAAAGGAGGCCGACTGAACCTATAAATAGGAGCTCATTTGAAAGAGATCAATGCTGATTAATCTTCGACTCATGTGATTACACGCTTGAAGTGATTTATAAAGAGAGAGGCTCTTATTAACTCTCAAAGCTTCATGCAACTCCGAATGTTGGTGATTACATTCGAGGACTTCCGGGTATAGGAAGACATAGGTGTCGACTACCTTGAAGTTCAAGGGCTTCCTTGCTGAGGAAGACAGAGGTTGCCAGCTACCTTGAAGTTGAGGGCTTGCGAGGATAGCAAGACAGAGACTCCGATCTTCATATCGAGGGCTTACCCTGGTGTGGGTATGACATACTTTCTTGAAAGTATAAATCAAGGGACCTTTATCCAAGGTTGTTGGATACCCTTCTCTTTGGGTTAAAAGACTTATATCTTGTTACTCATAGTTTTACTACTTTTTTATTTCCGCTGCATTTTGTATTATAAGGAAAGTATAACTTTCTTATACTTACTTACTTATACTCTATTTCATTTAGATTCTATACGCTTTAAGGTAGAATCTCATATTGTAATATTTTGTTAAGTTTCAATTTCCAGATCCCTATTTTTGGAACCTACTTTCAGAATCTCTTTCCAGTTTTACGAAAGTACATAGGACTTGAAGTTTATAACTTCATTCACTTTTCCAAGTTTTTCATTTGGTATTAGAGGTGTTGAGAATTTACTTAGTTTAACTTTATTAAGCTTAGCTCTTTCCTTTGTTAAAGTAATTTTTAAAGTGTACAATTCACCCCCCCTCTTGTATATTGAGATCAACATCATTATTTCGATCCTATAGTGTACGCACCGACGGGAGTAGGTTCACCTTCACCGGCGAGAAGGGAGCCTTCCCAGCACAGGATGGAATCCCGCAGAGGAGAGGACAACCCATCACTCATCATTTGTCTAGCCTCATCCTAGGAGCAGTTGACGTACGGAGACCTGGTTTTCCTCCAGTGGTGGATCAATATACGGACGTTTTCCCTGACGACATTCCCGGACTACCTCCTCGCAGAGAGGTAGACTTTTATATTGACCTGTACCCCGGGACAGCCCCGATATCCACTCCAGCATATCGGATGGCCCCCACTGAGCTTCGAGAGCTATGGGTGCAGTTGAAGGACTTGTAGGGAAAGGGATTCATCCGACCTAGTGTTTCACCCTGGGCTTCCCCGATATTTTTCGCCAAGAAGGTGGATGGGAGCTTGCAACTTTGTGTCAACTATCGTCGCCTAAACCAGGTGACAGTGAGGAACAAGTATCCGCTACCGAGGATTGATGACCTCTTCGATCAGCTCAAGGGAGCACGGTGGTTCTTGAAGATAGACCTTAGATCAGGCTATCATCAGCTCAGAGTTCGGGACGAGGATGTGCAGAAGACGGCCTTCAGATGTCGGTATGACCACTATGAGTTCTTGGCTATGCCATTCAGCATAACCAATGCTCTAGCAGTGTTCATGGCCCTCATGAACAGGATCTTTCAGCCATACCTCGATTGATTTGTCCTGGTCTTCATCGACGACATTTTGATTTACTCGACGACTGAGGAGGAGCACGCCTACCACTTACGAGTTGTACTAGACACACTCCGAGAGCACCAACTTTATGGAAAGCTCTCTAAGTGTCAGTTCTGGATACGAAAATTCCACTTCTTGGTACATGTCATCTCTGAGGCGTGAGTTTCGGTGGATCCTGTGAAGATCAAGGCAGTGCTAGCTTGGGATCCACCCAGGAGTGTGACAGAGGTGCGGAGTTTCTTGGGATTAGGTGGGAACTACCAGAGATTTGTGCCAGACGTCTCCAGAGTTGCGGAACCACTCTCAGCTTTGACGAAGAAGGGGAAACCATTTGTGTGGTCAGACATATGTCAGTAGAGCTTCCAGGAGCTAAGACAGAGATTGACCAGTGCGCCTATCTTGAGGTTGCCGGAGGAGAGAGTAGGGTACATAGTTTACTGTGATGCATCAAGGACCAGACTCAGATGTGTCCTGATGCAGAAGCGGGCCGTTATCGCTTATGGATCACGTCAATTGAGGCAGAATGAGTAGAACTACGCTACCCAAGACCTGGAGTTAGCAGCAGTGGTCTTCGCTCTGAAGATGTGGCAAAACTATCTGATGGGCGAGCGCTTTACAGTCTATTCTGACCATCAGAGTCTCAGGTACATCTTCTCGCAGAAGGAACTGAACCTGAGACAGTGGCAATGGCTCGAGTTCCTCCAAAACTATGACTTTGAGATAGTTTATACTCCTGGGAAGGGGAACATAGTAGCTGATGCTCTCAGCAGGAGGACGGGCATCCAGCTACGTGGGGAGGCGATAGAGCAGCTAGCCGCTTTGCAGATATCCTTTGTGGATAGAGATGGAGCAGCCTTTCTTCAGTCACTCACAATCACTCCTCCACTACTGCAGCGGGTCGGAGAGGCACATCACGGGGACGCCGACTGTGAGACGCGGCGTGCACAGAAATCCTCAGGACAGGCACCTGATGGATTCTCCATGGGATGAGAGCACGAATTACTTTTCAGAGGACGTACCTTGGTACCCATTTCATTACGGAATGACGCGATGAGATAGTTTCACACTTCCCCTTTGGTGGTACATCCTTGAGTGGCGAAGATTTACCATGATATCAGACGACAGCACTGGTGGCTGGGCATGAAGAAGGCTGTGGCAGAGTTTGTTTCTTGATACCTCACCTGCCAGCAGGTGAAGGCAGAGCACCAGGTACCAGTAGGCTTGGTACAGCCCTTGGAGGTCCCGGAGTGGAAGTGGGACGGGATATCTATGGACTTCGTGACTAGACTTCCACGTACTTCCAGAGGTCACGACTCCATTTGGGTGATTGTCGACCGACTCACCAAGTCAGCTCACTTCTTACCCATCAGAGAGCAGGGCTCAGTGGAGAGCTTGGGACGTCTCCATGTTCAGAATATTTTATGACTTCAAGGTGTGCCATCATCTATCATCTCCGACCGAGATGCTCGCTTTACTTCTCGGCTTTGGAAGGGGTAACAAGAGGCATTCAGGACGCAGCTACGTCTAAGCACCGCCTTTCACCCTCACAAAGATGGTCAGACGGAAGGGACCATACAGACTCTCGAGGATTTTCTCCGCGCATGTGTCCTCGACTTTGGTCGCAGCTGGAAGGACCACCTAACCTTGGTGGAGTTCGTGTACAACAACAGCTACCACTCCACCATCTAGATGGCACCATATGAGGCGTTGTATGGCCGACCCTGCAGATCTCCTGTGTGCTGGACAGACCCAGGGGAATCAGCACTTATGGGACCAGAGATGGTCTAGGCCACGACAGAGAAGGTCCAGGTCATCCAGGAGCGGATGAGGACAGCTCAGAGCCGGCAGAAGTCTTATGCTGACAGGAGGCGGAGGCCACTGGAGTTTGAGGATGGCGATCACGTCTTCTTGCGGGTCTCACCTCGATGTGGATTACGAAGATTTGTCTGAGGCGGCAAGTTATCTCTGCGCTTCATCGGACCTTTCCAGGTCCTCAGTAGGGTTGGCGAGGTGCCTTATCGCCTAGCTCTACCACCTCAGATGCATCGGGGGCCCGACGTCTTCCACGTATCCCAACTGAGGAGATACGTGCACGACCCGACACATATCATTGACCATGGAGAGCTGGACGTTGATGATGGGGCGACTTTTGTGGAGGTCCCGAGGGAGATTGAGGATAGACAAGAGTGAGTCCTACGTGGATGATCGATTCCTCTATTGCGCATCAGATGGCAGCACGGGAACCTCCAGGAGAGCACTTGGCAGCGGGAGGCTCATATTCGTGCTCAGTACCCACTTTTGTTTCCCTAGTTTATGATGTATCTTTATGGGGATGTAAAGCCCTGAGGTGGGAGTGATGTAAAGACCTATACAATTCAAGTAAATTTTTTTTCTTAATTTTTTTGGGAATTTTACAAGAATGCAGTTTCTGACAGCACCTAATTCCGAGGCCCGGTGTGCCCAGAATTTCTATCCGAAGTTTAGCTCGGGTACGTTCAGTGAACGAACGAGCGGGTTTCTCTAACTTTTGAACTGGTGCTCGGAATCGAATTCTGAGGGCACCGATGAATTCACAGCACCATTAATTGCATAGGAACACCTTTTCTGGAGTTACGTTTTCACGAGAGAAGTTGATAAAAATTGTGGATGTTAAAATAAAAATTTAACTACAATTTTTATTTTCTAAGTGGTTAAAACCTTTGGGTGGAAGTTGGGGGAAACCACCCAACATCCCATGGGATGTTATGAGGGTTGTGGGGCCCACAAGAACCCCACCCCTCCATATTCTCTAACTCCTTCAACTCACCATTAATTTGATATCTTATGTAATTTAATTAAGTGAGTTTAATTTGAATGTTTGAAATTCAAATGCTTTAGTTATGTTAATAAAAGAAGTGATGAACTTATTTTTTTTGATTGTTTTCTTGTTTTGTGAGTCTTGGGAGAAAAGTTGAGGAGCTTTAAGAACTTATTCCTCTTCGATGAAGAACACGAAGAACGAGAAGAGCGCCAGATTCCTCGGAGATCGGCGATGCAACTTCCTCCTTCCGCGACGTCTTCTTCCGCGACGGTTATCTCTGTGATGCACCCTCGCTCAACCTGTTCGATGAGGTAGGGGTTTTATGCATTTCTATTTTGTGATTACTTCCGTCGTTTTCTTCCTTCCAAATTGAACCGCCTATTATCTCAATAACGGGAGGAGGTCGGACCACACAAACACAGCCGACACTCCTCCCCATTTTTTGGTTGTTTGATATTGATGCGGCACGAGCCGGGCAACGCGGTGCCGAAGCACCGTGCGAGATTTGTTAAAGGGCGGAGAAGCGCAACATTGTCGCACCACGCCATTTGAAACAAACTAATCTGCGGCACCGTCGCGCCGTGCCGTAGAAGACGAACCAAAGACGTGGTGCCATCACGCCGCGCCAGAGGACAAAAAAAGCACCGCGGCCAGAGCGGGGTCGCTCCGGCGCCACGCCGGACGAACCAAGGCCGCTGCCGGTTCTGGGCCGTGGCAGAGCAGGGGAACCGGCGGCCGGTACCGAGCGGCCTACGTCGGATTAGGGGGACCGGCCTTACCGGTCTCGTGGCAGCAACAGCCAGCCGGCCGGGGTGGGCCGGCCAGATAGGGGAAAAGCCAAGGGTTGGAAACTGCCGGCTGGCCAGCTGAGCGGCCCCATAATGGGGCCGCAATTTCAAAATGGGCCCCCCTCATCCGCTCGGCCTAACGGACGAGCCACCTGCTGGCGCCAGTGCGTCGGGCCGGCTGCCCCGGCCGGTCCGCCAGACCTGGCCGGTCTTCCAGACCGGGCCGCCAGGCTGTGCCGGGCCACGCCCAAGCTGGGCCGGGCCACGCCAGTCGGGCCGGGCAGACCCAGGGGCTACCGGGCCGGGTCGGACCGGGCCCAAACCCCCCCTAATACCAGACTTTTCGGTCTGTTGCCCATAACGTGGGCTATAGACCCCCGATCGATGCACGATCAGTTGTGTAGTGATCCTTGGATCGAGACGGTCGTTTCAGTATATTACAGTCAAGGTTTCAGAGTACTTTGGGTTCGACCGGGTTGGTTCGTACACGAAACCAACCGGGCCCTCGGAGCGGAAACACTTATAACTTGAGTTCCGGACGTCCGATTGATGTGTCGTCAACTTTGTTGGATTCCTCTAAGTGAGACAGATCTTTTGGCTTACTCCGCTCGAGGTTTGGATACAGTTGGAGTACGGTCGGGTTGGTTTTGAATTAAAAACCAACCGGGCCCCTGGGACGAAAAAGCCAATAACTCTAAGATCGGGTGTCTGATTGACGCGCCGTTTGTGACGTTGAGTTCCTATTGACGATACGGAACTTTTGGATACATCAACTTCGGAATATATGTCAGTTGATGTATCATCCCCTCGGCTCATAGATCGGACCCTCCCGAATGAGCTTGCTATGTGCGGGAACCCTAGATATGGCTGCAACTACGACGACGATGACGACTGTGCAGAAATCCTCCGTGGATTCGACGACGACAACTACAGCACTCAGCGATCCTACGTGGATCGGTTCTACCGATCCTGTGTGGGTCATATCCTGTGTGGATCGGCGCTTAGCGGTCCTGTGTGGGCCAGTGCCTACAGATCCTGTGTGGGTTCGATCCTGTGTGGGTCATTGTGGGGGTTAGTTACCTATCAATCATGTTTGGGTCAGATCCTTTGTGGGTCATTGCGGGGGTTAGTACCTATCGATCCTTTGTGGGTCCGACAGCTTAGATGAATCAGTGGCTATATCTGATCATCTATATCATCATACGAATAAGTATACCTATGTGAGCTGAATCTTGACTTGCTTTCCTATATGAATCAGTGGCTATATCTGATCATCTCTGTGGTGTTTGTTTACTTTACAAAGGCAATGCCTTCCCTTTTTATCGGGAATTATGCCTTGGTGCTAATCGCCAGCCCCTGGCCTATGGAAGGCGGGATTGGGGTAGTCACGACACGGGCTCCGAGGACGGGTCGTGATAGGAATAATATGTGTTAATATTAAATATAATATAATTAAATTATTTTTTATTGGTATAATATTATATATAAATGAACTGATAGATGATACAGTTACATATATGAATTTTGAAAATTATTTAGAATGTAATTGGACATATTAATATAAAAAACTCTAATTTAATAATTTTTTTGAAAAACTAAGGAAATATATATGAATGGATATAATTCATACATATTGATTTAGTTAATTTAAATTACATTTATGTATGGAGTTAATAATAAACAAGTAATATAATGTTTTAAGTAAATCATATATGTTATTACATATAAGAATATGGTTCTATGATAGATTTATAATAACAATTTAATTATTATAGAGGATTATTGAATGAGTGTGAAGAGAGTTATGACATAATGTAAGATAATTTCATCTCATTATCTATTTCTATGAGATAAATTCCATATTCACCACTCACTTATTTTGTATAACGTATATAATGACCTATGCCATGTTTTATCATTAAATTCATTTATTTAAGGTTATTAAAAAATTTAATTTATATTATTATTTGGTGGGGGTTCATTATTGTAATGTTACTGATGTAGTGTGGCAGTTTTTATAACTTTTATTTATGTGGTACATATACCTTTTACACACATAGTTCTTCTATGTGTTTTATATAGTCTCTATAAATTTCAATTATGATAATTATCAAGAATATTATGCTATTTTCATATCCTTATAACTGTATTTCTTTCATGGATCATAAAATTTAACTAATTTTAAAGTGACGAGTATTTATTTGATAGTATCTTCAATATTTTGTATTGTTGTGTTATAAGTATATGTTGGGGAATATTTATCATCCATTTCCTTGTTTTCTAAAAAATATTTCAAAATTTTGTTTTACTAATCATCAAAGAATTTCTAAAGTAATTTTTACCCAATTTTTTTTCTTCTATTACATGGTTTTCATGAAACTATTCGGTCGTTTTCCATACAAGGTACTTTGTGTCTTTTTCGAAAAAGTATGAGAAGAATGTTTCTTAACATATACATAATGAATGAAACTTTATATTGTAATTATATAATAATAAATTGAGATATCCTTTAAAATATGCCATTTTTAGTTTTAAATAAAATTTTTTCTTTTAATATTTTGATGCATTTTAATTAAAGGATTTTTTTTTGAAATAGAAACGATATTTTACTCAATAATTTTTTTTTAAATATCATTAAAAATTATTTCCCAAATTTGATGACATTCATTGATGTTAGTCATACATTTATATTAAATGATCCAGGTTTCCATTAATAAAATTTCTATAAATGGTTTATCTTTTGATGTCATGCTGTCTATTAAACAAATTTATTCTTCAAGGCTTATTTGCTTTTGAAAACCGATTGTTTTAATGAATTATGATTTTCATGAAATGGTTAAGATACCAGTGTTTTCCACATTTTTTTATATGATTACATGTTTATGACACCCTTTTCATGTCATGAGTTATGATATTATTGTTTATAATCATGTGGAAGATAGATGTAGGATTTCTTTACTAGATGGGTGAGACCTATATCTCTATCGAATTCATCAGGTAATGATTTATGTCACAAGAGATAATGATGGAAAAAATTTGGTGATCTTGATCCACTATGTGAAGATGGGAAACACTGATTTTCCATGGAATATTGAGTAAGCCCAATCTACTATGGGAAGATGGGGAACCATGATCCCATACGTGGAAAAAACTGTGATTGGGGATGGTGGTGTGTCTGGCACAGTAGGTGTAGTCCCCATGATGTTCTCTATTAAATATTGGAATTGTGTCCTGACTTATAGGGAATGATATTATATTCTTATGTGTCATCCACAATTCCATCTCTTATTCCTATATTGTTCTTTCATATTTTATATCCTATATTCCTTATGATTCTTATCTTATAAAGTTCAAATATATCTATTTAGTGTCTCCTGATTTTGATTTTTGATATGTATAGTATGATATTATATTATTATAATCATCTTCTCATATCCTTGTGCTCTTGTTATGTCATAAAATAGATCAGACTTCCATATAATACAGAAAACCACCCCTATCTGATACATGGCCCGAAGGGAATTCTTGGTCCCCACCGACAAACAACTATTGTTGGGAATAAAAAAAAACAATTTTGGAACGATTTATTAACAATAAACAGGATCAAGTAAATAAAATGAAAAAGTAGAAGAACCATAATAACTGAATCTTAATAAATGAACATTCTTATCCAATAAAAATGAAAATGAAAAAAAAGAAACTAAGCAACCAGAATCTCTAAAAAAATAACAATTTTCTAAAAACATGATCTCTATGTGACATCATGGTCACCACCAACCCCAAAACAAACCTACTCCAAAAGAGAGCACACAAACCTAGAACCTGAACATTTCAAATATCTTGGGTCTACCGACACCAAATGGTACAAGTGGGGTGTAAGATTAACAACTCATTAAGAAACTACCAAAGAATCCATACTTTTCATTTCACTAAAAGAGCCCATAAACACTTGTTTAAAAAAAAGTATGGTTTTCACATATCAATACATAAACACATCTTTTTTCATTATTAAAATAGAACAAATCACCCTTTATTTTCAATGATGATATCTTTCTAGAAACCAAATCCCAAACCAAGAACCCAATTATACAATACCAGGTTGTGATAAAAATAAATATATAGTTCCAGATGAGAATAAAATATAACAGTAAATATACTAGATAAAAAATTTTAGTAACCATGGGAATTTCATAAACATATCAAGAGAAATCCATGTATGTAATCTGTTGGAAACCACCAACCTGTTTATGGAGAAACTCTATAGTTAATGACAAACCAGCATCCCTCATCGACCCCCACTCATGGAACAACCCACTTGGCCACTAAATCATCCATGGAGTACCAACCCATCAAATCTTGGATGACCAACAACAGTCAATTGACCATCTAACTGATGCCTAGGAAACCCATGGTAATAGTATGTCTTGTATGTAAGAGACCCTCACACGTTAGACTCACCTTAACTACTATCACTGCACTTTCCAACCCCAAACACTGACATCACCTACATGATAACCCATATAGTTAAATACCAAATTGGTGTTTCTATCATACAATAAGTAATTTGGAATTTATAACCAAGTTGTAACATCACATATTCTCATAAAACCATTCTTAAACATTTCATGTTTCTAATTGGACATTCACATTTTCAAAACCACATCATTTCTCAATATTACAAGGTTCCAACTGGGCCTATTTTCATTTACATCTTAAAAATTTACATTCAAAACATTTCCCAACCATTTTCATAATTAATACAAACAACCACATTATTGAACTCAAGCCCAATTGAGCCTTTATTTCAAATCCATCTTTATTTCAAGACCAAAATGAAAACACACAATGAAGTTAAGGATGCCAAATGGGAATCCATATCATTTAGAGACCAATAATAATTTATGAAACACCAAACAATCCATAATGTAAAATTTAATACTAAAACCACTTTATGTATTTGGGGAAACACAGAACCATTTTATAAAAAGTGGGTGGAACAGAAGATGATGGTCCTTTTTTGAAAACCAATGTTCAAGGTGAGAATTACTCCATTGCCATCAACATTTAAAAACACATCCATGATATCACTTAGAGAACCCATAGATTTACCATCCTCTAATGGCACATTCCATGTGTCCCTGAAACCTTTTATATTACATTTTCAAAAAATCACCACTTCCTCTTTAACAAATCTCAATGATTTCTCATAATTGAAATATTATAAATAAACAACTTCAAAACAATCCATCACAAAAATTAGGCCATAAAAATTATCGATTCACAAAAAACAAATCCAAATCCACAATCCAACCAATTTAATAAAATATTCATAAGGGAAAAAACCATCCATATCATAATATTTTTCCATTAAATATCAAATGTCATTTAATCAAAAACCATTTAGTTATGAATACATTGTAATAATCAAAGATTCAGATCGAAAAATATTTTTATAAATTCTACCACCATTTAAACACCACAATAAATTAACCATGTGTGTTATAAAGGTGCGAATCATATTTAAAAATTAATTGAAATAACCCATGCATCAACAGAATGCATCAAAAAGGAAAATCGGGGAGATACCTACCTCAATTACGTGAGAATGTGACAAATCTATCATAGGGGAAAAAACATCCCAGAGATAAATCTACACAGCCTAATGATCAATAAAATAAAACCAAATATCAACCATAACATCTAGGGTTTGGCAAAGCGAGAACCCACCAATGAAAATCCATGAAATACACATAGGAGAAGAGGAAGAGGGGGAAATAGGTCAAAACCCTAAAACATCACCTTAGATCATTGAGGGTGCAACCATAGAGGATGAAGAACCAATGTTTTAGGTCTAGCGGGTTCTCTTTATGCATGAAAAGAAACTCAAGGGTAGGGGTCCGAATTATTGTATAATGGGGGAGGGCTATTATGAATTTTGACATTTTAAATATCTGGGATGATCGTATGGTTTGAGCGCACAGTTTTCCAAATTGTCTACTAACCATGCCATACATCACTACTCAAAATCAACCCAATCCTACATAGTTACCAGGGATGAGTTGCACGGTTTGAAAAATTTCACGCAAACCATGTGATTCCTAATGAAAATACCAAAAGCTGAAATTTTAAACCAAAAACTACAAAATTTAAATTTGGGCTCAAACCAAACATCAACAATAAAAAATCCATGATCAAGAGAATAATAAAATAACAGAGTATATATGGTCAGGGTGAGGCAATTCTACCCACCTAATACACTTTATGTCCCTAAAAGGTCACCCAACCAAAAGATAACCAAAACATGGGTCCATTCCCAATCGAATCTAAAGGAAAGGAATCTCGGGGTCACCTTTTTCTCCACAAGTCACACCCGACCATTTATAATGTAAATCATATCATGAAATCGAATGCGAGAACATGATACTATTCACCACAACACAGGAACTCAACTGCCACCTTTTTTCATGGTTTAAAATCATCCAAATGAGAAAACAAAAAAAAAACTCATTCACATTTGTAGTATAAAATTCCCAGAGAGTTTAGAAACACCCAACAAAACTAATCCAAAATTCATCGCATGATAAAAAAACACTTCCACAGGAACTTCATGCTCACCGAAAAACCTAAACCCCCAACACTAGGGGAAACCCACAAGAATAAATTCATCCAAACAATGAACCAAAAACAACATCCATCAATTTCATAGAACTCAAGAATCATAAAAAAATTAATAGACAATACTGAAACCAAGCCACATAAGGGATAAGCACATTCATATAAGAGCCAACAATTTAAAGAGACTCATTAAGAAAAAAGCTTATACTATGATAGGAAAGGTATTTCACACTTCAAAAACGAAAATATGAATTCATAAAAGTGAAAAAAAATAAAACAAATAAACTTATATAATCCCTAGTTTTACACAAGAGACAAACCGAGATAGGGTTTTTAACACACCCCCATGCATTTCCTTATTGTGTGTGATCTTAACTCTATGGCTTGAGAATGAATCCCTGATGACTGAATCATCTCTTTCCTCACAATCAGGTACAGATATCTTTTGATCATAATGCCTTATTTGGGCGACGCTTCCTAAAAATCTCTCCACATGACCCAGATATCCACAATGATGGAATTTCTTCGGAGGATTGTGATAGGACTACATTGAATTTCGGAACCGACCAGACTACTAGCATGTATCTGAACAACCAAAAGAACTGGAAATCATTCACAATGGAGAAGCATCTTCAGAAATAGGTTCCTCTGGCACACCCTTATCCAAATATTGGGAACCCTCATAAGTAACAAGAGACACCAGATTAGAAATTTCATGCACATCAAAAACCAACCCATCTAAAAATGCTTCATCGAAAAAAAAATTCAAAATGAAGATCCTTGGAGGAGAGTGTAGGTTCTGAGTGCAGCAGAAGCGCGTTGGTGGGTGTACCTAACATTAATTTTAGCATTAACAATGATCAATATGAGATCCTTCAGGATAATAAAATATCAGATCTTCAAAATAGAAAGAAGAAAGAATTTGAAAGAGGGGAGTCCAATAACCATAGATAGGATCATCATATGTTGGTTATAATTAATTTGATTAATTGATGAAAATTCCCCTGATAGAATTATTTTATTGTTGATGTTTCTGGTCATGATCCAATGTGATCTATCATTATGTCCTATAATCCTTGTTTACGATTCCCCTAGAGGTGATCCACATGTGCTCCGCGTATATTTGGACGTTGCAGAAGGGATCTCTAGGTTCTAGCATGGAAGAACCATTACTTACAATGTCCGCCTTCGATTGCCTAGATCTGCTGGAGAAGGATCTATCTCTCTCTTTGATTGAGAGCGTTCTTAGAAGAAAATAATTATCTATTGGATTGAGAACTTTCTCTAGATCCGTTGTGCACAGCCAAAAAAAATGGTTAGGCTGATTAGAATTATATAATTGGGATTTTAATTTAATAGAATAATAAAATGAATTAATTACCAGAAAGCATTCATTCATTTCATTTAATTATTAGTAATACCCCATGTCTAATAATAACAGTTGACTGCTATTATTACTTGACATGCACCCATATAATTACACTTAATATTATTTATTTAAATAAATAATATTATTTCTCATAAATTACCAGAAAAAATACTCGTCATGTACTTTTGTTTTTCCATTTTTCTTTATATCCTCCACCATATTTATTAGAGCTTGAATAATGGTTATTTATTTCTCAAATAAATATCACTGCATTACTCTCTAATAAATATATTATTTCACCCACAATATATTCTCTCAAATAACTAGTGTCCAAATAAATGCGATCAGGAATTGTTGAATAATTATTAAACCCCAATATGAATAATCGTTATTCAAATTTTTAAATTAATATTTAACTAAGATACTTGGACATGCATAGCATGAGACCCTCTAGGACTCTTTATAAGTGGAATTACAAGGAGCCTGCCTAATGTCCAATTTTAGTATCTAGAAACACACCAGGCACCCATAGAAAATGATGTTAACACCGCAATGATATGTCACCTCCTACGAATGCTTACCGTGTAATGTAATCCTTTTGTCACAATATCTTGAATCAAGAGGGTTGTATGCTAGTGCCATCAACCCATGTCCTCGATTATTCTTTCTTTGACTTTCCGAAATTGAACATTCCCATTCCTCACCATGGAAATCGATTTATTTTGGAAATATCAATTCCATAAAAGTGCCTGAGATATCTGCTTCTGTTATGGAATAAAAGGGAAAAATACTTTCTCGCTTTATATATTAATATAGTATTACTCGTGACACACCCAACATATCCTACCTTGCTGCAAACAGTGTGTCGCCATAGTTTTTGTCAATACATCTAATTGTGTGAGTTGTAATACCCATTAATAAAAATAATAATGTCTAAGGACCAATACACACGTCCGTAGATAGGAACATCCAATGACCCTATGAAATGTGGATTTCCTACTGGAAGGTCTTGTTCTCATAATATCCTCCTAGATATTAACAAGGGAGCACATGAGGAGAAGGTTCCTCAATGTTTTATGAGTCCTCACCCATATTGGCATGTATTATTTTTGTCCCTAAAATAACATCATCTGGTCATAGAATATATATTCAAGAAAATAGTTTTGGAACTTCCCGGTTCTCATAATAGTAGGGATCCGCTATGACCCTTTAATGTAATAGCTTTCCTTAGGACATTATCACATGAATTGTCATGCAGAAGAACAATAAAGATGTGAGAAGGTATTTATTAATGAATAAAGTAAAAATAGTTGGTTCTAGGACACCAACTCCAACAGAGAGGACATAATCCTTGATCACTAAACAAAGAACCCTAATGAAAAGGTAATTTTTCAGTAGATACTAAGACATTACCTCCATAGAAAAAGAGACTATCTCATTGGAAAGAACAACATATGCCTTCACCATCTACTGGACTTTTTGGATACACATGAGATAATCCCTTTTCTTCATCTTCACCTCCTAAGGTATAAACCATCAGATGAAGATGGATTTGAACCCTTCCCACATCATCCCAAATGGCATTAATGGTGGAGAAAACATCTCCTATTTTTCCAAATTTGGACCCTAAAATGAACCAATAACAGTATGATATATAAAAAATTTGGGAGTTCCCAATGATCTGAAGACACACTCGACATCGTCAAGTCACTCCACTCCCTATACCGAACCTCAATCACCAAAAAACATTGGGAAAAACTAAGAAGAATAAAAAATCGGCCATGATTAATTAGAAATTTTGTGAACCTTTCTAGGTGGCATATTATGAACAACACAACGAACACTGATTCAATAAATCTAAGAACATAAACCTGAATCAAAATCAAGACTAACCTATCAAGTCAAAATAAAAGGCTCACAATCCATGCATATTGAAATACCCCAAAAATTAACATTTTCAAAAACCTTACTTTTATTTAAATTTCAAAACATCCTTCATCCAAGGCATAATTCAAGGTACTGAAACCCACTTTTTACAAAACAAAACCCACATTCTTAAATAAAACCCAATTTCCAGAATCATTTTTATCATTAAAAACCAATATGAAAAAACATTACCAATCCTATGATCTCAACCACCCACCCATGGCATCCTATGAACAATCTCATATGTTTCTGTCCATATCCATCCACAGATTCCAAAAAGTAGTTTCCACACACACACACACACATATGAAAACGATCATAAAGAATACTGAGGGTTACACATACCATTAAATTATCAAAACCAAAGATTTCACCATGTTTTCAATACAAGACATTACAATTAAAACCCATTTTCCTATCTAGAACCATCTGAAAGAAATAATTTTTCATTTTCAAAAACTTTTTTCATTTAAAATGATAACTTACCTAAACCTAGACCAAAATGAAACATGGCTCATGCCAGACTACCAGAATAATGAACTATTATCCATGTCCAACTTGGTAACATGGTACTGTTCCATGCCCCAAGTATACCTCTATGAGTATGAGGACTGTAAAATATGTACATGGACTGCACGTGGGGAAATACTCCATGTTAGATCATGACATAACCTAAATCACCTCCATTTTCATTCCTCACCCAAAAAAACCAAAAAAAAAAGACTCAAAATCGGACTACCCCTAATAAATTTAGGATCATAAAAAGAAAGAGTTTGTGAAACACATCTTGTACCTACCTTCCAATTTCTGATATTCCTAATCTCCAACTACATAACTCCTCAAATAACATGTTCCTTCACTGAAACCAATTTTTTACAAACCATATTAGAGTTACATCGTACTTAGACACTCATCCTGGTCTGAGGCATGGACCGAAAGGTATTCTGGATCCCCAAAGGCAGGAAACTATTACCAGGCATCAAAATATACCACATGGGAATGATTTATTCCCAATAACTAGGAACGTGTAAATAAATTGAATATTTAGAAGAACCATGATATCTAAATCTCAATAAATGAACAATTTCATCCAATAAAAATACAACTGAACAAAATAGAAACTAAATAAACTATAAGCTACAACCAAAGGAAGAAAACTATTGCCAACCAGATCTCCATGTGACCTATTTGTCACCACAAACTACAAGACCAACCTACTCCAAAAAAGAGAACACACCCCATGAACCTGAACCAAAAAAATATCTCAAGTCTACTAGCAATGAATGTATAAGTAGGGTGTGATCAGAATAGCTTAGTATGAAACCACCAATGAATACATAATTTTCTATTCCGAAAAAGGAATCCATAGACATGGGTTTAAAATACATATAAGAAATTTGTGTTTTCACATTTTAATAATTAAACACATTCTTTTCCCTTTTTAAAATAGAACACAACAGCCATTATTTTCAAATATTCCTTCATTTTGGAGACCAATTCCCAAAAAAATTCCCAATCAGAAAATATCAAGATATTATGAAAATATTTATAAAATGCATGATGAGAACAAAATACAATAGTAAATAAAAAAGAAAAAATTGTGAAGTAAACATGGGAATTTATTAAACATTCCTAGAGTGATATTAGGATGTACTTGGCTCAGAACTACCTATTAGAATATGGGGAAACTAGATAGTCAATAACCAACAGGATTACCTCATCTAGCCTCACTAGTGGGAAAACCCCAACTAGCCTCTAAATCATCCAAGGGGTACCAACCCTTCTATTTGAGGTTGATTATAAACCATCACTCGACCCTCTAAATGATTCCTAAGAAACCCATGGTAATAATATTTGGTGTATGTTGGAGGCCCTTACACGCATGACTCACTTTAACGGTTTTCACCAAACTTTCCTACCACTAACATTGAAACAACCTATATGATAACCCATATAGGGAAACCATCAATAGTTGTTACCCTCATACAATAAGTCTTTTGGATTTTCCAACCAGGGTATCACATCACATATGCTCACAAAACCATTCTCAAATATTACATGTTTCTAATTTGGCATTCACATGTGCTACAACACTTTCATTTTAAAATATTACAAGATGCCAACGGGGCCTTACGACATGTCCATCTAAAATTCACTTTCCAAACATTTCCCAATATTTAAAAAAATAATACAAAAAAACTATTTCAATAGTGAAATGACATACAATCATTTATTCCAAATCCATCATCATTTCAAGGCCAAAATAAAAACACAAAATGCAAATAAAGATGACAAATGAGCTTCAATATTATTTAGAAACCAATCATCTATTATGAAATAGTAATGAAGAAATATCTTCAAATAAAACCTTGAAACCAATATATTTCATTTGGTAATCAAAGAACCATTTTATAAAATGAGGGTGTAATAAAATATGAGAAACCATTTTAGAAAACCAATGTTCAAGGCGAGAATCACTTCAATGGCATCGTCACTTGAAATCCCATCCATGTCTATAATATTTTAACCCATGGATGTGCCAAAATCCAATGGAACACTCCATGTGTCAATGAAACCATTTAGAAATCATTTAAAAAAACGAGACCTACTCTTTAACTAAATCCAAGGATTTAACATAACTACAATAGTATAAATAACCCTATTCAAAACATTCCATTACAACAATAAAGCCATTCAAATTACCTATTCACAAAAAATATCAAAATCCACAATCCAACCAATTTAATAAAATATTCCAAAGGGAAAACACCATCTGAATCATCAAATTTTACCATTAAAACTCAAATGAAATTTTATAAAATACCTTTAGTGTACACATTCATAGGAATAATTGATGATTCACATTGAAAGATATTTTTAACAAATTTTACCATCATGAAAACAGAAAAATAAATTAATCACATCATTTATAAAGGTTTGAATCATATTTAAAAATTAATTGAAAGATCCCATGAATCAAAGAAAATCGTTAGAATGGAAAATCATGGATGCACCTACGTCATTGGCATGTGAATGCGAGGATTGTAGGGGGAAGAAACCATCACAAAGATCAATCCTCCCAAATTAACCATCATTAAAATTATGGAAAACATCAATAGTAACATAGAGGTTTTGTCCAACAGATACCCCACCATTGGTAAACCATGAAATAAAGGGAGGAGATGAAGAATAGGAAAAAAATGAGGCCAAAACCTATAAAAATCACATTATATATTTGATGATAAAACCATAGAGGAAGAAAACCCAAGTGGATGGGTATAGGGGGTTCCCATTTTTTCACAAAAAATAACCCATGTGGAGGGGGTCTAAATTATTGTAAAATGGGCGAGAGGGTAGATTAGAAATTTTTTGATTTTAAAAATATGGGTCGATCACACAATTTGGCTACATAGTTTTCCAAACTGTGAGCCAACCATTCCAAATTCCACTCCCTAAAGTCTAATCAAGCCCAAAAATTTATCTGGATTGTGCCGCATGGTTTGATAGACCATGCTCAAAGAATTTTTAGGCTACTTCCAAGCCAAAAAAAACAAACATTCAACAAAATAATAAAAAATGTAAACTAGGGATCAACCTTACCATCAACAGAAAAATATCATGAAAATAATTAAATAAAAGAGTATCTATGGTCATGGAGTGACATGTTATGCCTATGTATCTCTTTTATTTACCCTTACAGTGCATTCATTCTCATCAATTTCTTATGTTTCCTTTCCAATGTTTTCGAATAATGGTTTTAAGTAAAATTACTAAATGATATGATATTTTTTGCGAAACATTTAACATATTTCCCAAGGGTAGAATAATTTCTTTCTTGTTTCCAATGAAACAAAACTATTATGGTCCTTGGGAACCTATTTCGGTAATAAACTAAATATTCATAGTATGTGTAGTAATATCCATGTACATCATGTTTGGTTCACTATAGAAAACCTCATGGAAGTAATTTTATATAATTATCATGTGTTTCATATGCTATTTGGATTATTATTTTTATTAGTGTACTTATATGGTCTTAATCTCTCCCCTCCATCTCATATATTCAATTAGGGATTTAATAAACATATCAAATATTATTTATAATCACTTTTTTCTATTATCTTCTTCAAATTCATCAATTTATAGATTAATTATGATCTTGGAGGTTCTATGGACATGATCGACAAGCTTATTGCTCATGTAGTTCATGTTAGGAAACATCTTACATACTAATGGTATTTAATTTTTTCTAATATAATTTTTTCATACTATTTTTTTGAATTACTATTTTTGATGTGTTACATAATATGTAATATTGGTTTATAATATGATGTTTCATATCCTAAGGAACATTAATTTTTGTGTGTTCCATCAAATGATGTTTACATGATGTAATTTTGGGAAAACATATTTAAAGTCCTGAGTAAGTGGAGACAATAGAAAATTATTTTTTCAATTAATTTTCATAATTGCCTAATTATTTATGTTAGTGGGATAGGTTCTAGAAATGATACATGAATTTTAAAAGTTCATTTTATGTGGTATTGGTAGCTAAATAATTCATACTATGATTCATGAATTAAATTATATTATTGAAATGAACATATTTA
Organism: Viscum album; assembly: GCA_963277665.1. NCBI lineage: Eukaryota > Viridiplantae > Streptophyta > Magnoliopsida > Santalales > Viscaceae > Viscum > Viscum album. The sequence goes on from OY728121.1 coordinate 988,700,988, forward strand.
ATACATGTTTGAATGAAACCATTGTTTCTAACTGTAAAGATTTTATTCACTTGTGAAAACATATTTTAAATATGAGAAACATAGATAATTAACTACATGAGTTAAAAATGTAAAAGTGTAACATTGTTTTTAATTTTTATGTATGTTAATATATGATTTTGTGAAAAAAAATTGATGGGTAAAAGTAAATGAAAATTGTTTAATGGAGGAAATGATGTAGAATATAATTGGTGTGACGGTAAGAATAAAATGGTTTATTTTTTTGTACAAAAAAATAATGTATTATTGACGTTCGAGGATGAAACTACATTTGGTATCTAAAGTGTTTGAATGCAATTGATAATGTGGTGGGTTATATAAGTGTTATAATTTGAGAATGAATATGAATTATTTTTCTTGAAATTACTTATATTTTTATAGTCTTAATCTAACTCATGTGTTATGAAAATGTTCCATCATTTTAGAAACAAGAATGGCCCTTAGGTTACGTTGATAATGAGATAGTAACGTGTTGTAATGAGTATTTTTATGAATTTCATTAGGATTTGAAATATTTTGACATTCTATGACTTTTTATATGGGGTAATGTAAATCCATTTGATTTTCAAATTATTTAGTCATGAAATAATAATATTTATATAATTCTATATGGTTCCTTGAACTAGATAATTTATTTATGAATAACATCAGTAACCTTTTTCACCTATACTTTATATAACTACGACCTATTTACGCTCCTTCGGCCATATATTTGGCACCAGATGTCCATTTGATGAACCGTCAATGACGCTGGGAATATTGGAGTGAGACACTCCCTTTGAGAATACTCTACTAGAGTTTTTTATTGAGATGGGATATGGTTAGGTTGGATCGAACACGAATCCAACTAGGCCCCCGAGACTGAAAGGCTAATAACTCACAAACCGGGCATCTGATTGACACACCGTCAATTGCGTTGAGACCCCTATGACATGGAGGACATTTGGGATACTTCTTTGTGGGACATAGTGGATGTTGGATCATCAAACAGTATCTTTTATAGAAGATCTTTCGAAGATGAGCAAGCATTTGTGCGGGAACCTAGTAGTTGGCTGAGACATGACGACTGTTGACTGTTTGACTCAGAGTGAATCGACTGGCCTAGTGGGGAGCACCTGATTGTGGAGGAAGACACATGGTGGAGGAGCACACTTGGTGACATGGAATACCCACGGTACTCGACAGGAGGGGTACCTCTGCAAGCTATGAGGGAGAGCGTCTGGTTGTGGCGGCAGACCCATGGTGGGGAGCGCCTCTATGTGACGCAGCAGGCCCATAGTACTCAACAGGAGGAGTGCCTCACCAGTCCAAGGTTAGTGATAAGTGCCTCTGTGTTATGATGTAGGCCCACTATACTCGGTATAGGAGGAGTATCCAGCAGCTGAGGGTTCGAAATGTTTCTACCCCTAGAATAAATCCTGGTTTGATCGGAGTCGGTACTTTTGTGTTTTACTCATGCTTGAGATGGATTACTTAATAACTTTGGTATATGTATAGGAATATACCTAATTGGGGTTATCCGTTGATTTCATACTTTTTGGTTTATCCTTGTTGAATTTTGATAGACCTTGAGGGTCTTAGGGTCCCTATTGAGTATCTTTATACTCAAACCTGTACAGGCTATGCCCGCACCTTGTTGTGTTGGATGCAGACAACAGACAGCGCTGAATGAGGCTAAGAGTACTAGGATTGGATGGTTCCCGAAGGTGGACCATATGGCATGTCGGTACACAGAGGAGACAGACGGAAGAGGAGTGTTGAGGAGGTGATCTGTACCTACCTTTCAGGTAGGAACCTGGAGGACTATCCAGTAGCTGCTTTTCTTTATTTTCATCAGTTGTATTGTTTTTCAGTTGTACTTGTACCTTTAATATTGGGATTTTATTTTGGACCCTTTTTACATACTGTACTATTTTGTGGGTTATACAATTTACTCGTATTCGTATCTTTCAATGTGTGTTTATAGGTTATAAAGGCAATTCCTTCCCAGTTTTAGGGAATCACGCCTTTGGTGCTAGTTGCGAGCCCCTGGCCTATGGAAGGTAGGCTTGGGGTAGTCACGGCATGAGCCATGGGGGATGAGTCATGAAAAAACCATTGGATAATTTATATATACTAATCCCAAAAATAATTTTCATTTTATTTAAATAATTTTTGATATTTTTGAATTTTTACATATAATATAAAAAACTGACATTTATCGAAAATTCATGGTTTTTTACAAAAACAGATTTCAAACGTTAATAAAAATCACAATTGTATTCATAGAAAGTATACGATCATTTTTTTTAATAAATATTAATTTAGAAATAATATTTTATAAAAATATTATTTAATTAAAAATCCATTTTTGCAACAAAAGAGATTTCTTAGTTTAATATTGACTATAAATACTATTTGTGCTTTGAAAACTATTTAAAAAGTAAAATAATAAAATGAATGTTTATTATTTATTCTATAAAAAATAATCCACATAATAATACTTCTAGGTTTTTGTTACATAACCCCTTAAAACACATGCATAAGACCTAAGGGTAAGGTGTGCGAAGGCGATAGACTCTTGGGGTGGCTCGGATAACATCGCTCGGGTGGTAATCTCTATCAACTTTCACTTCTCCCGAAGGCAATTTCGTTCGATCTTAACGTGTTGAATTGTGGATTGGGATTGGTCACGATAAATTCCCAATGATGTCGTCTCCTTTATAAGCTTCAAAGAATGGGCCTCGTAAGGATCAATTATACTGGATGAGGCCATCACTTCCTTTATCATAGTAAATTGGATTTGTTAAAGAACTATATTTATACTAATCATGTTTTCACTGTTCAATCGCTATATTATAAATGATAACAATTCTTAATGGTATTTTTAAAATCCAAAATACAAAATACCAAGGATGTGAATATGTCTTATAAATCAATTTTATATAATAGGACAATTAATTAGATCAAAATTATTTTTCATTAATAAAAGTTTGGTTCGTAAAAATATTCCCCCCTTAGTAAATTTCACCCACGAAATTTTTATTTCCCACAATAAAACATATGAGGGTAACTCTGCTTCATTACTTCCTCTGATTCCCATGTTTCCTCTTCAAACATGTGGTTTCTTTACAACACCTTGACGAGGGGAATTGTATTATTTTGTATAACCTTTTCCCTACGATCTAATATATTCATCATCTTCTCTTCATATGATAGTTCATCCTATAATGATACCACCTCTTGATTGAGCACATGAGATGGGTCAGGTTTGTACTTCCCCAAGAGTGATACATGGAATACATAATTTACTTGAGATAGGTTCAGTGGTAGTGCTAGTCGATAGGCCACATCTCGAATGTGATCATGGATCTCAAAAGGGACAATATACCCTAGAAAAAGCTTTACCTTCTTCCAAAATCTAATAACTCTCTTCCATATTGATATGCGGTGGAATTCCATGTCACCAAAATCAAACTCTAGGTCTATTTGAATATTATCAGCATAGATCTTTTGTCGACTCCTAGTAAAATTAATGTGTTTTTGGATGGTCTCAACCTTCTCAACCATTTCATCAACCATTTCTGGACCAAGGATTTTTCTCTCCCTAACTTCACCCCTACATGATGGTGTTCTGCACCTGTTCCCATAAAGGGCTTCATAAAGATCCATTTGGATTCTTGAGTGGAAACTGTTGTTATAAGAGAACTCAACTAGAGGAAAATTTTGATCTCATCCTCCTTTGAAGTACATAAAGAACAATCTCAACATGTACTCAAGTGTTTGGATAGTTCGCTTAGATTGGGCATTAGTTTTAGGATGATAATCCATACTAATGTTCGACTTAGTATTTAGAGAATGTCGAATAATCATTAAAAACATAGAGGTGAAACATGGATCTCAATCAGATATAATCGATAGTGGTACTCAATGAAGCCTTACCACTTCCTTGATATATATCTGTGCTAGTTGATCCAATGATAAATCCTCCTAAATTGTTATGAAGTGTGTAGTCTTTGTAATATGATCCACAATAACTCAGATAGAATTGTTTCTTTTGGGTTTCTTCGGAAGTTGGATGAAAAATTACATGGTGATGTTCTCCCATTTCCACACTGATATTGGTAATGGTTGAATCAACCCCTTATACTTCTCCCTCTCATAATTCACTAGCTGATATACTAGGAACATTGATGTATACTCAGCGATCTACTTCATCATGTTATCCCACCAATAATGCTCTCGGATATCTCGATACATCTTTGTGTGTCTTGGGTGAATGGAAAAATTTGAACTATGTGAATCATCCCAATCATCTTTCATTAACTATGGACATCATGGAATTCATAGTCTTAACCCAAATCTCACAATACCTTCTTCATTAAAATTGAACTCTTACTATTTACCATTTTCTAATAGTTCCCACTTTCATCTGAATTCTTATATCATACATTTGAGCATATTTTAACCTTTTAAAAAGACACAATTGATCAATAATTTGTGAAATAATTGATAATGTTCCCTTCTTTACGATTCCCATGTATATCTTCATCAAATATAAGAATTTTGGATCCTTTTCAATTCTCATCAATGAAGGAGTTTCTGGATCCTTTCTACTTAGATCATCTTCCACCTTATAAACTTTCCCATGGTGGTAATAGATTTAGGAGTCATAGTATTTGATCAGTTATAACCATATTAATTGGTTCTTATTTACCACTTTCTATGTGAATATATACATTAGTATTTTTTTGATCCATTTATTTTTCACACTTCTCCCCAAATATGTAATGTCACCAAATTTTTAAAGTGAAGATTTCTACATCCATCTCCAGATCATGTGTTGCATAGTTTTTCTCATTAACATTCAATTGCCTGGAATCATAGGCAATGACAATGTCATTCTACATCAACAAACAACCCATTCCCCATTTTGAAGCATCACTAAATACCAGAAAAAGTTATCCACTTTGTGGGTAGTGCAGTGATAAGCCTTCTTTTCAAATCCTTGAATCCCTCTTTGCATTTATCACTCCATGCAAACATGACTCCCTTCTGAGTTAGATTGTTTAGATAGTTTGACCGTCATGATAAATTTCTCCTAAATCAGGGATAATATCCAGCTAACACCAAGAATATTTGGATATCTGTTACCAATGCTGACCTAGGCCATCCATAAATTGTAACTGTCTTGGAGGAATCCCCAGATATCCCATGGATTGTGATGATAGGACCCAAGAATGAGACTTCCTTCAACCAGAACACACAATTGTTGTAATTTTCATAGAGCTTCTTCTTTCTCAAGGTATCTAGTACAGATCCTAGATGCTCCTCATGATTCTCCTTGGTTTTGGAGTATATTCAAATATTGTCAATAAAGACTACCAAAATTTTTCGAGATAATCTCTAAAAACTATTCATCAAGTCCATGAAAAATGATGGAGAAGTAGTGAGTACAAAATCCATTACTAAGAATTCATAGTTCTTGTATCTTTTACAAAAAGAAGTTTTGGGGATATCATCATTCTTCACCCTTACATGATAATATCCAGACCTCAGATCCACCTTGGAGAAGAATTATTTTCCATGTAGCTGATTAAACAAGTTGTCAATTCAGGGTAGTGGATGATTGTCCTTAATCGTGATTTTGTTGAGATCATGATAATCAATGAAAAGGGGCGTTGACACATCCTTATTCTTGACGAAGAGGACTGGTTCACCCCATGGTTAAGCACATGGGCATATAAAACCTTTATCCAGGTTCTCCTATAGTTGTTTATTTAGCTCCTCATGATCCAAAACTACCATTCTATACTGTGTCATGTATATTGGGAACACCCTAGGTATAAGATCAATTTAGAATTCAATATCAAATCTAGGAAGAAGACCATGAAATTCCTCGAGAAACACTTTAGTGAGTTTCCTCACTATATGCATGATTTCATGGAGGGTTTTTTTTTTCTTAGACTCAATCATCTGAGCCATATACGCATTCTCATAGGGATGTAATATCCACGCTTGAGATGATGGAGCAAAGGGCGATTCATCCTTCTTATAAAACTTTTACAAAATCATGGGTGGATTCTCCATATGAAGAATGATTTCCTTATAATGGAAATTATTTTGTCTCTATATAGGGAAAGCCAATCCACGCTAAGAATAGCATCAAATTCCACTAGAGGGAGTATGACGAGGATTTCCAAGAAGTCCAATCCATAAATTGGGATAGGGGAGGAGTTATATTCCAAGGTTTTAATGATTTCCCCAGTTTCCGTTCTTAATGAAATATTTACTTCCATGATTTTTGGTGGTGTTGGGATTTTTCTACTAAACATTGACGATATAAAAGAATGTGTAGAACAATAATCAAAATCTATAGTCTCTATTCGTGAATGAATAGCTAGCATACCTATCACCACTTTGTTTTAGGGGTTCACTTTAGTGTTAGTAATGGAAAATGCTCTCCCTTTCATCCTTGGAGGTTTTCAGTTTCCTCTAAAAACCCTTGTATTTGGGAACTGGTTTGCGAAGTGCCCCGGTTCATTGTAGTTGACAAAATTAAAAATGTGTTGAGGGTCAAAAAGAGCATTCCTCTCCATTGTATCAACTGTGGAATTTTCGTGTCAGAAGTTAATGGACATGATCCCTTCTCTTCCATGCCTAAATCATTTCCTCACCCCCGTCAGGAAATTTTCTGGGTTCTTCATTCTTCACTATTGGCATATGGGGTGATGGATTTTCATAGAACCTTTTTATTTATCCACCAAGTTGCAATAATTTATGTCCACCTTGTGCTTATTATCCCTATTATACCAATGAGATTTTCTAATCTCCATTTTTTACTTTGAGGGAACATCAGACAATTTCCACATAGCTCTTGAAGTCACAGATCGCTAGGGATTTCCGTAGGCCAGGTTTTATCCAACCAAAGATGTGGTCAACCATACATTTGGGGGTAAAGACAAGGCCGAAGGAATATTGTGAAATCCTTGTGAAGTCTGCCTCATACATTCCGACGGATTCGTCCTATTCTTTCTTGAGGGAAAGGAAGCCCCTTTCCATATTCAGTCGAATGGTGCATGTAAAATATTTATCAAAAAATATTTTACATAAATCCTTCCATTCCAACGCCTCGATATCCTCTTCAAGCTTTGTTTTTTATCAATGTCAACCATTGGTCAACTTCACCCTATATAGTAAGATCATCCAGAAAAACCTTCTCTTGTTCAGAACAATGAAGGATGAATAAGATCTATTCAATTGAGTTGATCCAATATTCGGTGATTGAGGGATCTGATGATCCATTAAATGTATGAGGCCTTAGTCTCATGAAGCTCTCGATTGTGACTTGTTATTTCTTATGGGGGTTGAATGTTCCTCTTGACCCATGATTCTATTCAAAACATGAGTTAACTAAGAGAGTATCATGGAAATATTCGCGATTCCCTCTCCCATCGGATTGCAAATCTCATTAGAATAGTGGTCACATTGATCTTTACATCATTCGTTAGCCTGGGTCCTCATATTACCAACCATTGGCTGGAAAAAAAGAAAGTTAGGGGTAACAAATAAATGGGTAATCCAAAGATGAAAATGGATAACTTTTAAATTACTTTTATTTCCTTAACATATCAATTTATAGGCTTTAATCTATGTTATCCATGACTATCTTCCCAAGATATATTATTATGGGGAATTTTTTACCCTTAATAATGGATCATACTATGCTCATGAATATACCAATGAATATCTCAGGGCAGTGTCATTACCAATAGTGCATCAAGGCCCATTTTCGTGCACTAGTTCCCATTCGAGTCTAGGTCAAAGAGGTGTTTTTGGGTTTTACCCCTAGATACATCAGTGTCAGAGCCGCCTCTACCTACTCGTATCCTGATAGAGATGTATTTTTTGGATAAACCACTAAATAAATACTCACATAAATATAGGGATGTTTTTATTATACTTAGTATTCTCCCTAAGTCTTTCACTAGTGTTTTCCAATCCAAATCCCAAAAATAACTAAACCTGTCCTCTAATACCAACAGTTACAACCCTGATCATTATTACACACATAAACATGATTTATTACATAAAAAAATCACTTGATACAAGATAGATGATCTAGGGGTCTATTTTACATGGGGATTATGGACATTACATAACCAATTACAACATAAAACACAACATCTGTATTGAAAACTTCTTTTACATGACCACAACATTCCTTCATACTAAGCATTGAATGAGACAACCTGAGGACATGTATAATAAAAGGGTGAGCTATAAATCCCAGTAAGAATGTAAACAAGGAATAACATGAAGAATATATTACAAGTTAGTCAATATAAATATCAATGGGCAACACAAGTAAAATTTACTTAAAGGTGTGATATAACATGATTTATCACAACATGGATATGTGGAAACAACATTTAACATGATTTAAGCATGAGTCAAGGATCATTGAACATGGAGAATGAGTAAACCCTCATTTAAAATTAATTAGAATGAGTTAAACCTCATTTCACTTCATGTAGCAGGATACTAATCTTTACCCAATGCATTTGAGTGCTATCAGGGCACACCCTTCTTAATCATTTCATTTCAAGCATAAGTGTGCCACATGGATCATATAACATAGATTAATTAAACATCATCATTTATTTCATGATAAAGTAATGTGGAAAAAATACAAGAAACACTATAATCAATAACTAAATTTGCATAAAGGTGAATACCATTGATAGAAAAATGGGAATGGTATTCACCACACAATGACTATGGCTTAGAAAATTGTGTTGCAACTTCAGCAGCATAACTGTGTGACCTAAGAATTCATAAAAATTGTTGATTAGAGAGAAAGTGGTGTCACAAAATATGTAAATTAAATGTAAATTAAGAGGGTAATATATATACATGTCCCAACATATTTAATGTAGTTTATATTCCTGATAAACAATAATTTCTTGAGTGTAAATGTGAAGAGAGAAATTGGTTACATAATTTTGGCATGGTAACCGGTGTATATGGGAGGCATTAATGAGAGATAAAGAGGTCTCTCATCATAAATACATAAGAAGGTTATTTTGGGGTAGGTGATAAATCATACCCCAACATTTTTAATTAATAAAACAATTATATAAACATAATTAAATTTGGACAAAAATGAGAAAAGAATAAATCCCTTACATGGAAGTGTGATTTCAAAGGCTTTGGAGATTCTTGAGAGAGTCTTAATGGGATCTATGAGAGCCTTTGTAGGATTTTAGATGGATTAGGGAAGTGGATGGTTGGTCTCAAAATGTTTTTAGTGAAGAGAAGGGGGATCCTAGGAGGGTTTATATCGGAAAAGGGAGGGAATTCTTTATTAGTTAGCTTTTGGACCATACACATTAAACTAATATAAACCACAAACCATACCCTAGTTTTTTCCAAAGTGGAGTGGAAAAAAATATTTTATAAGGCCAATAGAGAAACAAATTAAAATATTAGTCTTGATTTTGTGGAGGTGAGTCACACTCTCAAGGAAATCATTTTACAAAGTTAAAATGTTTTATAAGTCTTGGAGGGTCCACTAAAGCTTTGTAAAAAAATAACACAAACCTAAAATTACATTATTTTAATGGTAAAACATATATTTCCCAAAAATTATCTTTATTATTTTACTGGATCATGATTCACTCATTATGAAGTCATAAAACATATTATATAATTAAAATGTATTTAGTTTTTACACAAAAATTTGACTATCTCAGAAAATTATGAAAAATTCACCATTAGATAATTTTAACGTCATGGTTCCAAAAATAATATTCATTTTTTCTAAATAATTTTTTATATATGAGATGTTTTAATTTTAAAATAAATACATATATTTATCTAAAATTCATGGGTTTTGATAAAAACGGCATTCAAACCTTAATAAAAATCACAATGGTATTTATAAAAAATATAAGATAATTTATACATACTAAAAATTATGAATAAATTTTTATTAAAATATTATTTAATTTAAAAATACATTAATTCAAGAAAATTTATTTCTTAATTGAATATTAACAAAAAATACTGTTCTTTCTTTAAAAACTATTTACAAAGTAATAATAAGAAAATGAATGTATGTTCACTATTCTATAAAAAAAATTATAATAGTCATAGTGTTAGTGTCTTGTTACATAACCCCATAAAACACCCACGTAAGACCTAAGGGTAAGGTGTGTGATGGTGATAAACTCTTGGGGTGGCTTAGATAACATAGATTGCGTCGTAATCTCTATTAACTTCCACTTCTCCCGTAGGAGGTTCCGTTCGAGAATAGTCTGTCGAAGCTCGACTTAGTATTGGTCAAAAGAAAATACCATTGATTCCACCTCCTTTCCGAGCTCTGAAAAATGGTCCTCGTACGGAACAATTATACTGGATATGGCCATCACATCCTATTTCTGAGTAAAATGGATTTTTTCAAGCCCTATATTTATACTAATCATGTGGTCGATGTTCAACAACTATAATAACAACGGTAAAAATTCTTAATGGTATTTTTAAAATCCCAAATACAAATAACCAGGGAAGTGAATATGTCTTATTTAACCATTTTACATAATAATATATTTAATTAGATCAAGAGTAATTTTCATAAATAAATTTTTGGTTCATTACATCCTTCCTCTTCTTATTCATCATAAGGATTGAAGGTTTGTCATTCCCCATATCCATATCTACCTGGAGAATCATGGTCAGAAGTTCCAATAGACTCTTCCCACTATTTGTCATGCTGTAGTTGAAAATAAATCTACTGAAAGTCATTGGTCGTGATGATATGATGAGATATGTACACAAATCATCTAAGAACATATTCCAAATGATGTCCTGGAGTTCAATGTAGCCAATAATATTGACTACATGAGGCTTAGTTGGTGAAAACTCTCCAAGGTTTGTTGTAAAAAAATAATTGGAAATCTCAGATCTCTCTTATCTCACCTTTTCTTGATAGTGATCCTTAAGATGAGATATCATGCTATACACGTCCATGTTTTCATGTTTCTTCAAGATCGTATTAGATATGGAAGGTAGCCTGAAACATTGGACATCTATGGCATCATCCATATGATTCATATAGAGAGATATTTCCTCATCACTTGACTCTTTTCTAGGAGAAACTAGATTATGAACCTCCAGTACATACAATTTCCTCTCGTGGTGAAGGATGATGCATAAACACCTCTGCTACTCCTAGAAATTGGTTCTGGTGAATGGTTTTCCTTCTCAGTTTTGGATCACAATGAGATGTTTGATTTCATTTTTTTCATTTCTAAAAATTATTTTGAGAAAAGATTTAGTACTATATAATGATAAAACTAATGAAAATAACTAAATTAATACTTATTAGTCTCCCACAATTTTATTAAAAACCAATAGCCATAACCATTAACTTTATAATATTTTGTTGCCTGAATATTCTAGTAGAAAGGATATATAGTTCCCTTCAGATTACCCAAACTAGTGTTTGTCATGAAATGTGAATGGTCATAGGTAGGCATTCAAAATTCTAAATGCATTTACTCGAAACTCTATATTCCGCTATGTTGACTCCCCAAAACTAAAATCCTTTCATTTTGGATTTACTAAACCTTTACTTCTTAGTCACACCAAGTCCTTTTGTGGCATTCAACCATTGATGTGATCAAATTCAATTCCACACAATACCATGAATTATAATTCCTCGATAATTGAAAGTACTCTAACTAGGGTTGGTCAAACACTTTTAACTATAGTTCGATTCTAACCAATATTATGGAAGACCATACCGACATAATATTTCCTTAAGGGATTTTATCCTTATACGTAAATTTCTATTTTATTATCTTTATTACATTCTTGATAATTTTAAGTGGGATACACTTAAGTTATTAACCATGTCTAAGAAATTATTTACCCACAAGCCAGTCTTATATAAGTTCCATAATTCATGATTTTTTTAATTCATTAATTTTGTGATCACGACAAAAAATCCACAATAAATAAACCATGGAACATGAAAAAAAGTAAATAAATCGTATGATCATGAGCTCGTTCTATTGGTTAGTTTATATAGAATATGATGAACTGACCCAAGACCTAGGGGAGAAAACACATTTAACCTTTTGGGTTCGTGTTAATAGCTTTCCACATTTCCACATTTGTATCACCATGAATTGGTTTCGCCATGGCCCATAATGTATGCTGCCTCCACTAGCTAGGGAGCTCCATCAATTACATATAATTTTATCTAACACGTAGGTGTGGGGTAAAATGGGATTTTAACTAAAATAATCCTTGGGCATTAAGGTCCAACATATTAATGAGGAGAAGTCTCATTGGGAAACAAATTTAATTTAAATTAATTAATTAAAATAAACCATCCACATATGAAGGTCCTGGTTTATATCATGATCATCCATAAATACAGTGATATTTACGGATAAATAAAACTAGAATTCAATTCTATAATCATTCTTGTTTAATATAAATCACGATTGAATCAATTAACTATTAAATTTAATTAATCAATCCTTTTATCTTCAACCATTTTCTGAATTTCCTTGAGTTTCTCATATATCATAATTATAGAAAAATAAATTCATTTAAAATTATCCATGTATGTAACTTGTACCTAGGAGGCAACCTCGTGAATACTCATTCATAACTACCCAATGAGTAGAAATGAACATTAAATAAAAGTTCAATTAAAAATATATACATAAAACACCTATCATGTGTTGTACACCATCTTTACGACCCCAAAATGGTACACGTCTCAATGGTTTGTATTTTATAATGATAAATTTTAATAAATCTACATCACATGGATGATTACATGGTGTGTTGTTCCTACTACACATTGTGTACTATCGTTCACCTTCCATTTGAAGTACATCCCTGAGGATAAGGCATGTAGATGTACTTCAGAAATCTTCGGAGTACAAGGCATGTCTAGTGGGACACATGCCATGTAGTATCTGCATTATACGGTCTCCAGTTGGGAAAGCCGTGTATGGGGTACCCTATCCAACCCTAACCTGAAGGGACTACATGTCCTGTTCGGTGGGCCACACATCTTGTAATCTAGAAACCATGATCCACCTTTTCCTAGCCAATACACTAATTCATAAATACATAGATAAATTCCAACACATTGCATGGTTTGGCAGACCATTTTTGATGCATTGAACCTTGACTACTTGACGTGTACTGCTGAATAAACACCATGAATTCTAGTGTTGTACGAACATGAAACATTACCACCTCTGGATGAGATCCTTTATTTTTTAATCAAAACAAAAATAAAATATCATTTATATAAGATTAATAATAAACAAACGATGGGGAACAGACCTCGAGATTCAGATTTATAGAAAAAATGATGAATAATCCCAATGTTCATTCATTAACTATGGACATCATGGAACTCATAGTCTTAACCCAAATCTCACAATTCCCTCTTCATTAAAATTGAACTTTTACTATTTACCATATTCTAATAGTTTCCACTTTCATCTGAATTCTTATATCATACATTTGATCATACTTTAACCTTTTCAAAAGAGAAAATTGATCAATAATTTGTGAAAGAATTGATGATGTTTCCTTCTTTAGGATTCCCATGTATATCTTTATCAAATGTAAGAATATTGGATCCTTTTCAATTCTCATTAATGAAGGAGTTTCTGGATCCTTTCTACTTAGAGCATCTGTCACCTTGTTCACTTTACCGTGGTGGTAATAGATTCAGCAGTCATAGTCTTTGATCAGTTCTAACCATATTAATTGGAGCTTATTCACCACTTTTTATGTGAATATATACTTTAGTATTTTTTGATCCATGTATATTTCACACTTCTCCCCAAATATGTAATGTCACCAAATTTTAAAAGTGAGGATTTCTACTGCCATCTTCAGATCATGTTTTGCATAGTTTTTCTCTTTAACATTCAATTGCCATGAATCATAGGCAATGACTATGTCATTCTACATCAACACACAACCCATGCCCCTTTTTAAGCATCACTAAATACCACAAAAAGTTATACACTTGTGGGTAGTGCAGTGATAAGCCTCCTTTTCAAATCCTTGAATCCCTGTTAGAATTTATCACAACATGCAAACTTGACTCCCTTCCAAGTTAGCTTGTTTAGATAGTTTGACTGTAATGATAAATTTCTCCTTAATTAGGGATAATATCTTGCTAACGCAAAGAATATATGGATATTCATTACTGATATTGAACTAGGCCATCCCACAATTGCAACTGCCTTAGAGGGATCCCCATATTTACCATGGATTGTGATGATAGGACCCAAGAATGAGACTTCCTTCAACCCGAACACACAATTGTTGTACTTTTCATAGATCTTCTTTTTTCTCAAGGTATCTAGTACAGATCCTAGATTCTCCTCATGCTCCTCCTTGGTTTTGGAGAATATTAGAATATTGTATATAATGACTACCAAAATTTTTCAAAATAATCTCTAAAAATGATTCATCATGTCCATGAAGAATGATGGAGAAGTAGTGAGTATGAATGCTATTACTAGGAATTCATAGTTCATGTATCTTGTATGAAAAGATGTTTTGGGGATATCATCCTTCTTCACCCTTACTTTATATTATCCTGACCTCATATCCACCTTGGAGAAGTATTATTCTCTACGTAGCTGATCAAACCAGTTTTCAATTCAGGGAAGTGGATAATTGTTCTTTATCATGCTTTTGTTGAGCTCATGATAATCAATGAAAAGGAGCATTGAAACATCCTTCGTCTTGACAAAGAGGAATGGTGCACCCCATGGATAAGCACTTGGGCATATAAACACTATTTCTAGGTTCGCCTATAGTTGTTTATTTATCTCCTCATGATCCAAAACATCCATTCAATATTGAGTCATGGATATTGGAAACTCCCCAGGTATAAGATAAAATTAGAATTCAAAATCACTTCTAGGAAAAAGACCATGAAATTCCACGAGAAACACTTTAGTGAATTTCCTCAGTATATGGATGATTTCAAGGAGGGTTTTTTCCATAGACTCAATCATCTAAGCCATATATGCATTCTAATAGGGAATTAATATCCACTCTTGAGATGATGGTGCTAAGGAAGATTCATCCTTCTTCTAACACTTGCACAGAATCGTGGGTCGATTCTCCATATGCATAATGATTTCCCTATCATGGAAATTTATTTTGGCTTGATATAGGGAAAGCCAATCGTTGCTAAGAATAGAATAAAATTCCACTGGAGGGTGTATGAAAAGGATTTACAAGATGTCCAATCAATTAATCGAGATAGGGGAGGAGTTATATTCCAAGGTTTCAATGATTTCCCCATTTTTTGATCTCACTGAAATATTTACTTCCATGATTTGTGGTGGTGTTGGGATTTTTCTACTCAACATTAAGGATATAAAAGAATGTGTAGAACAAGAATCAAAATCTACAGTCACTATTCTTGAATGAATAGCTAGCATGCCTATCACCATTTCATTTTAGGGGTTCACTTCAGTGGTAGTTATGGAAAAATCTCTCTCTTCCATCGTTGGAGGTTGTTGGTTTCCTTTGAAAACCCTAGTATTAGGGAACTGGTTTGCGATGTGTCCCAGTTCATTATAGTTGAAGAAATTAACAACACGTTGAGGGTTGAATGGAGCATTCCTCTCCTTTATCTCAACTGCTAGATTTTCGTGTTGGAAGTTAATGGCCATGTTCCCTTCTCGTCCACGCATAAATCATTTCCCCATCCCCTTTAGGAAATTTTCAGGGATCTTCATTCTCCACCATTGGCATGTGGGGTGATGGATTTTCATAGCACCTTTTAATTTATCCACCAAGCCGCAATAATTTATGTCCACCTTGTTCTTATTATCCCAATGATACCAATTAGATTCGCTGATCTCCATTTTGACTTTGAGGGCACATCGGACAATTTCCACATAGCTCTTGATGTCACAGATTGATAGGTATTTCTGTAGTCCAGGTTTCATCCCACCAAAGAAGTGGTCAACCATACATTTGGGCATAAAGACAAGGCCTGAGGTGTATTGTGAAAGCCTTGTGAAGTCTGCCTCATACATTTTGACGGATTCGTCCTTTTCTTTTGAAAGGTAAAGGAAGTCCCTTTTCATATTCAGTCGGTGGGTGCATGGAAAATATTTATCAAAAAACATTTTCCATAAATCCTTCCATTCCAACGCCTCGATATCTTCTTCAAGATTTGTTTTTTATCAATGTAAACCATTGGTCAAATTCACCCTATATAAGAAGAGCATCCAGAAAAACCTTCTCTTTTTTGGAACATTGAAGGATGAAGAAGATCTATTCAATTGATTTGATCCACTTTTTGGCGATTGAGGGATTAGATGATCCATTAAATGTATGAGGCATTTGTCTCATGAAGCACTCGATTGTGACTTGTTCTTTCTTAGGGGGGTTGAATGTTCCTCTTGACCCATGCTTCTATTCAAAACTTGAGTTAACTAAGAGAGTATCATGACAATGTTTGTGATTCCCGCTCCCATCAGATTGGTAATCTCATTAGAATTGTGGTCACATTGATCTTTACATCGGTTTTTAGCCCGGGTCCTCATATTACCAACCATTGGCTGGAAAAAAATGAAAGTTAGGGGTAACAAATAATTGGGTAATCCGAAGATGAAAATGGATAACTATTAAATTACTTTTATTTCCTTAACGTATCAATTTATAGGCTTCAATCTATGTTATCCATGACTATCTTCCCAAAATATATTATTAGGGGGAATTTTTTACCCTTAATAATGGTTCATAATATGATCATGAATATACCAATGAATATCCCATGGGAGTGTCATAACCAAGAGTGAATCAAGGCTCGTTTTCGGGCACTGGTTTCCATTCGAATCTTGGTCAAAGTGGTGTTCTTGGGTTTTACCCCTAGATACATTTGTGTCAGAGCTGCCTCTACCTACTCATATCCAGATAGGGATGTATTTTTTTTGATAAACCACTAACTAAATACTCACATAAATTTAGGGATGTTTTTATTATACTTTTTCTTCTCCCTATGTCTTTCAAAAGTGTTTTCCAATCCAAATCCCAAAAATAACTAAACCTATCCTCTAATACCAACAATTAAAACCATGATCATTATTACACACTTAAACATGATTTATTACATAAAAAAATCACTTGATACAAGATCGATGATCGAGGGGTCTATTTTACTTGGGGATTATGGACATTACATAACATCTTACAACATAAAACACAACATTTGTATTGAAAACTTCATTTACATGACCACAAAATTCCTTCGTATTTAGCATTGAAAGGGATAACCTGAGGACATGCATAAGAAAAGGGTGATCTATAAAGCCCAGTAAGAAAGTAAAAAAGTAAGAACATGAACAATATATTACATGTTTTTCAATAGAAATATCATTGGATAACAAGAGTAACATTTACTTAAATGGTGTGATATAACATGATTTATCATAACATGGAAATGTGGTAACAACATTTAACATGATTTTAGCATGATTAAAGGAGCATTGAACATGGATAATGAGTAAACCCTCATTTAACATGAATTATAATGAGTTAACCCTCATTTCACCTCACGTATCAGGATACTAATCTTTACCAAATGCATTGGAGTGCTATCAGGGTGCACGCTTCTTAATCACTTCATTTCATGCATAAGTGTGCCACATGGATCATATAACATAGATTAATTAAACGTCGTTATGTATTTCATGATAATGTAATGTGGAATTAGTACAAGAAACACTATAATAAATAACTAAATGTGCGTAAAGCTGAATACCATTTATATAGAAATGGAAATGGTATTCACCACACTATGACTTTGGCTTAGAAATCACATTGCAACTTCAGCAGCATAACGCTGTGACATAAGAATTCATAAAAATTGTTGATTAGAGAGAAATTGGTGTCACATAATATGTACATGAAATATTAATTAAGGGGGTAATATAGATACATTTCCCAACATATGTAATGTAATTTATATCAATGATAAAAAATAATTTCTTGAATGTCAATGCGAAGAGAGAAATTCCTTACAGAATTTTGGCATGGTAACAGGTGTATATGGGAGGAATTAATTAGAGATAAATAGTTCTATCATCATCAATACATAAGAAGGTTAGTATGGGGAGGTGATAAATCATATCCCAACATTTTTAATTAATAAAGAAAGGATATCAACATAATGAAATTTGGACAAAAATGAGAAAAGAATAAATCCCTTACATGAAAGTGTGATCCCAATGGCTTGGGAGATGCTTGAGAGAGGCTAAATAGGAGATAAGGGATCCTTTTTAGGATTCTAGATGGATTAGGGAAGGGGATGGTTGAGCTCTAAATGTTTTTAGTGAAGAGAAGGGGGATCCTAGGTGGGTTTATATCGGAAAATGGATGGAATCCTGTCTTAGTTAGCTTTTAGACCCTACACATTAAAGTAATAAAAACCACATAAAACACCACGGTTTTTCCAAATTGGAGTGGAAAAAAATATTTTAGAAGGCCAATGGAGGAAAATATTTAAATATTAAGATTGATTATGTAGAAGTGAGTCACACTCTCAAGGAAATCATTTTATAAAGTTAAAATGTTTTATTAGTCTTGGATGGTCCACTAAAGCTTTGTAAAATAAATAAAACAACCCTAAAATTAACGTATTTTTATGGTAAAACATATATTTCCCAAACATACTTTTTATTATTTTACTAGATCACTATTCACTCCTTATGATGTCATAAAACACGTTATATAATTAAAATGTATTTAGTTTTTACACAAAAATTCGACTATCTCAGAAAATTATGAAAAAATAACGATTGGATAATTTTAACATCCTGGTTCCAAAAATTAAATTCATTTTTTATAATTTATTTTCTAAATAAGTGAACTTTAAATTTTAATATAAATACTCATATTTTTCGAAAATTCGTGGTTTTTAACAAATACGGATTTCAAACCATAATATAAATCACAATGGTATTCATAAAAATTATACAATCATTTATACATAATAAAACAATTAGTAATAATATTTTATTAAAATATTATTTAATTTAAAAAACCATTAATTTAAGAAAATTTATTTCTTAATTGAATATTAACTAAAAATTCTATTTTTCCTTTAAAAACTATTTACAAAGTAATAATAAAAAAATGAATGTATGTTAATTATTCTATACAAAAAAATTATAATAGTCATAGTGTTGTTTTCTTGTTACATAACCCCATAAAACACCCACATAAGACCTAAGGGTAAGGTGTGAGATGGTGATAAACTCTTGGGGTGGCTCAGATAACATAGCTTGCGTCGTAATCTCTATTAACGTCCACTTCTCCTATAGGAGGTTCCGTTCGAGAATAGTGTGTTGAAGATCGGATTGGTATTGGTCAAGAGAAAATCCCATTGATTCCACCTCTTTTCTGAGATCTGAAAAATGGTCCTCATACGGAACAATTCTACTGGATGAGGCCATCACTTCCTAAAACTGAGTAAAATTGATTTGTTCAAGCCCTATATTTATACTAATCAGGTGGTCACTGTTCAACAGCTATATTAGCAACGGTAACAATTTTTAATGGTATTTTTAAAATCCAAAATACATATAACCGGGGAAGTGCATATGTCTTATTTAACCATTTTACATAATAATACATTTAATTTGATCAAGAAGAGTTTTTATAAATAAAATTTTGGTTCATTACAGCCTTCCACTTCTTATTCATCATAAGGACTGAAGGTTTGCCATTCCACATATCCATATCTACCTAGAGAATCATGGTCAAAAGTTCCAAAAGACTCTTCTCACTATTTATCATGCTGTAGTTGAAAATAAATCTACAGAAAGTCTTTAGAAGTGATGATATGATGAGATATGTACACAACTCATCTATGAATATATTCCAAATGATGTCTTGGAGTTCAATGTTTCCAATAAGATTGACTACACGAGGCCTAGTGGGTGAAAACTCTCCAAGGTTAGTTGTAAACAAATAATTGGAAATCTCGTATCTCTCTTATCTCACCTTTTAATGATAGAGATCCTTAACATGAGATATCATGCTATACACGTCCATGTTTTAATGTTTCTTCAAGATCTCATTAGACATGGAAGGTGTCCTGAAACATTGGACATCTATGGAATCATACATATGATTCATATAGAGAGATATTTCCTCATCACTTGACTCTTTTCTAGGATAAACTAGAATATGAACCTCCAGCACATACAATTTCCTCTCGTGGTGAAGTATGACACTTAAACATCTCTTCCACTCCTGGAAATTGGTTCTGGTGAAAGGTTTTCCTTCTCAGTTTTGGAACACAATGAGATGTTTGATTTCATTTTTTTTATTTTTAAAAATTATTATAAGAAAATATTTTGTACTTTATCATGATAAAACCGATTAAAATAAATAAATAAATACTTATTAGTCTCCCACTATTTTATTAAAAACCAATAGCCATAACCATTATCTTTAAAATATTTTGTTGCCTGAATATTCTAGTGGAAAGGATCTATAGTTCCCTTCAGATTACCCCAAATAGGGTTTTTCATGAAATGTGAATGTTCATAGGTATGCATTTCAAATGAAAAAATCATTTACTCGCAACTCTATGTTCCGCTAAGTGGACTCTGCAATCCTGAAATCCTTTTTTTTTGGGATTTACTAAACCTTTACCTCTTAGTCACACCAAGTCCTTCTGTGGCATTCAACCATTAATGTGATCAAATTCAAGTCCATGCAATACCATGAATTATAATTCCCTAGTAATTGAACGTACTCCAACTAGGGTTGGTCAAACACTTTTAACTATTGTTCAATTCTAACCAAGATTATGGAAGAATATACCGACATAATATTTCCCTAATGGATTTTATACTTATACATAAATTTCCATTTTATTATCATTATTACATTCTTGTTAATTTTATGTGGGATACACTTAAGTTATTATCCATGTCTAAGAAAATATTTACCCACAATCCAGTCTTATATTAGTTCCATAATTCATGCTTTTTTAATTCATTAATTTTGTGATCATGACAACAAATCCACAATAAATAAACCATGAAACATGAAAAAATTAAATAAATCCTATGATCATGAACTTGTTCTATTGGTTAGTTTATATAGAAGAAGATGAATTGGCCCAAGACCTAGGGGATAAAACACCTTTAACCTTTTGGTTTCGTGTTAATAGCTTTCGACATTTCCATATTTGTATCACCATGAATTGGTTTCACCTTGGCCCATAACGTTTGCTGCCTCCACTAGCTTGGGAGATCCATCCATTACATATACTTTTATCTAACATGTAGGTGTGGGGTAAAATGGGATTTTAACTAAAAGAATCCTTGGGCATGAAGGCCCAACATATTAATGAGGAGAAGTCTCATTGGCCAAAAAATTTAATTTAAATAAATAAATTAAAATAAACCGTCCACATATGAAGGTCCTTATTTAGATCATGATCATCCATACATACAATGATATTTACACATAAATAAAACTAGAATTCAATTCTATAATCATTCTTGTCTAATATAAATCACGATCGAATCAATTAACTATTATATTTAATTAATCAATCCTTTTATCTTAAACCCTTTTTTGAATTTCCTTGAGATTCTCATATACCATAATTATAGAAAAATAAATCCATTTAAAATTATCTGTGTACATAACTTGTACCTTAGAGGAAACCTCGTGAATACTCATTCATAACTACTCAATGAGTAGAAATTAACATTAAGTAGAAGTTCAATTAAAAATATATACATAAAACCCCAATCACGTGTTGTACCCCATCTTTATGCCCCTAACATGGTACATGTTTCAATGGTTTGTATAATATAATGATAAATTTTAAAAAATCTACATCATTTGGATGATTACATTGTGTGTTGTTCCTACTACACAGTGTGTACTATCTTTCACCTTCCATTTGAAGTACATGCCCGAGGATAAGGTGTGTAGATGTACTTTAGAAATCATTGGAGTATAAGGCATGTCTAGTGGGCCACATTCCATGTAGTATCTGCATTACATGGTCTCCAGTTGGGAAAGCCGTGTATGGGGTACACTATCCAACCCTAACCCAAATAGACTACATGTCGTGTCCGGTGGGCCACACATCTTGAAATCTAGAAACCATGATCCACCTTTTCCTGGCCAATGCACTAATTCATAGACTTAGATAAATTTAAACACAATGCATGGTTTGGAAGAC